>CM066573.1:325000-917500 GCA_033816785.1 Picus viridis
GGGTGATGCTGAAGCCTGCAAATGACATTTTCACCTGCCCCAGTCAGGAGGAACTGACAGAGCAGCTGTGCTGGGTAGGATCCCACAGGCAATTCTCCTGCATGCCTCAGGGGTCTGCCTCGGGGGCTCACAGGCTGTGTGGGTGAGGCTGATGCAGAGACAAGATTTTGCCAAGATTCTGCAAAACAATCCCTGCAGATTCCTAGGAGATCCAAAGTTCAAGTTCTCCTGGCTTAAGCTAGAAAGTAGGAAATGACAGAGATAATGGAGATCCTTCACTATGAGCAGAAGCCGCTGCTGGGCTCAGAATGCTTTAGGTTGGAAGAGACCCTTAAAGGTCGTCCACTCCAGCCCCCATGCAGTCAGCGACAGAACAGCTTGCTCAGAGCCCCACTCAACCTCACCTGCAATGGTCCCAGGAATGGGGCATCTCCCACCTCTCTGTGCAACCTGGCACAGTGTTTCACTGCCCTCAGCATGAAAACTTTATCCCTGCTCTGCAGTCTGAATCTCTCTCTTTTAGCTTAAACCATCCCCCCTTATCCTGTCACAACAGGCCCTGCTCAAAAGTCTGTCCCCAGCTTTCTGCTTGGCCCTTGAAGCCCTGAAAGGCCACCAGGAGCTCTCATGGAGCCCTCTGCTCTCCAGGCTGACCAAGCCCAACTCTCCCAGCCTGGCCTCACAGCAGAGGGCTTCCAGCCCTGCCAGCATTGCTGTGGCTTCCTCTGGCCCTGCTCCACCAGCTCCCTGTCTGTGCTGAGCCCTCCAGAGCTGCCCCAGCACTGCAGGGAGGTCTCAGCAGAGCACAGTAGAGGGGCAGAATCCCCTCCCTGCCCCTGCTGCCCACACTGCTGGGGATCAGCCCAGGACAGGCTGGGGCTGGTCTGGCAGTGCTCGGTACTGGATCATCTCTAGCTTGGCACCAGCTGGTATCTCCAAGTCCTTCTCAGGGCTGCTCTCAGCCCTTCAACCCCAGCCTGGATTGATACTGGTAGTTGTTTTGACCCAGGTGCTGGGCCTTGCATTTGGCCCTGTTGAGCATCATAAGAAGATCACAGAATCACAGACCATTAGGGTTTGGAAGGGACATGGGGTGACCATTCTTCCACGTGCTTAGAGATGACCACCAAAATATGCTGCTCCAACACCTTTCCAGGGATGGAGGTGAGGCTGACTGCTCTGTAGTTTCCTGAGTCAAAGGATGGTTCCAGCATATTATGCCTGATCACCCAGAAGCAGGCTGGTCCTCTCAGGAACAGTCACACTCAGAGCCAGGAGGCTTGTCTGCTGTAGGAACACCATGAGGGTGTACACACCCTCGGTGCATTTCTCAGTGGAATAGCAAAGGGTGACTTGTAGGCTGATGTTTTCATCTGGGACACAGCTATGAAGGGCAATCAGCATTAGTGTGGGGCCCAAAGCTGCAGAAGCACATCACAGTCCTGGGTGAGTGTGTGATCAAACAGGGGAAGAAAATGCAATGTCAATGACAACAAAGCAAGGGGGAAAAATAGCTTGCAGTCCTTAGTCCTTAGGAAATAGATCTTGGAGTCACTTTGGATAACTTGCTGAAAGCATCAGCTCAGTGCTGAGCAGAGATCAAAGAAACAGATGGGATGTTGTGACTTACTTTGAAGGTAACAGCACAAACCAGGAGTTCCCATTATGTCACTCGGCGTGGCTCCAATCCGCATGGCTTGAAGACTGATTCTTGTCTTAGTCACCTTGTTTTAAATGAGGAGGAGAGTGATGAGGACTATTGGGGTTACAGGGTGGCTTCTTGATGAGAAGACACTATGAATGCTAGAAGGTGAGCTGCTAGAGAAAGCTGTCAGTTGAGGGGCAGCACGGAAGGGGTGAATGCAGGATTTCACTGTGTTTCATAACACAAGAACTACTGGAAAGTCAACAAAATTATCACAGTGAGGAAAAATAATTAAAAGAGCATTTTCCTTGGTGCACTGTCAAATGGTGTAATACAGGCTGCTAGAAGCTAAAATAGAAGAGGACTCAAATCAGGTCAGAGGAGTTCATCAATGATCTGGATAATACCACTGGCTCAGAGAGTCCCCAGACTTCTGTGTGCCTGAAAACCAAGGCTACTGCGTGGACTGTGGCCCTGGCTCTTATGCTCTTTCCTTCAGCAAGCAAGGACAACCTCCACTCCTTGGTGGACATGGAGGGGAACGTTGTAACAAAGGATGAGGAAAAGGCAGAGGGACTTAATACCTTCTTTGCCTCAGTTTTTACTAGCAGGATGGAATGTCTTCCAGACAGCTGCCTGCAGAGCTGGCAGAAGGAGCCAGGGAGCTGCATAGTTTCCTGCTGCTCCAGGAGGGAATTAGAGATCTCCTCAGCCGTTTGGATCCCCACAAGTCCATGGGACTGGATGGGATCCATCCTAGGGTGCTAGCAGATGAGCTGTCCAAGCCACTCTCCATCATTTTTCAGCAGTCCTGGCTCACTGGAGAGGTCCCAGGTGACTGGAAGCTGCCAACGTGGTGCCCATCCACAAGAAGGGCCGGTTGGATGAGCCAGGGAATGATAGGCCTGTCAGCCTGACCTCAGTGCCAGGCAAGGTTATGGAACAGGTCATCTTGAGTGCGATCACACAGCACTTACAGGATGGCCAGGGCCTCAGGCCCAGCCAGCATGGATCTAGGAAGGGCAGGTCCTGCCTGACCAACCTGATCTCCTTCTATGCCCAGGTGACTGCCTGGTGGATGTGGGGCAGGCTGTGGATGGAGTCTGCCTGGACTGCAGCAAGGCCTTTGACACCATCCCCCACAGCAAACTCCTGGCCAAGCTGGCAGCCCCTGGCTTGGACAGCAGCACTCTGAGCTGGGTTAGGAACTGGCTGGAGGCTGAGCCCAGAGAGTGGTGGTGAATGGTGCCACAGCCAGCTGGCAGCCAGGCACCAGTGGTGTCCCCTAGGGATCAGTGCTGGGCCCCATCCTGTTCAATACCTTTATTGATGATCTGGAGGCGGGGATTGAGTCCATCATCAGTAAATTTGCAGATGACAGCAAGCTGGGGGCAGGAGTTGATCTGCTGGAGGGCAGAGAGGCTTTGCAGAGGGACCTCGACAGGCTGGACAGATGGGCAGAGGCCAAGGGCAGGAGACTGAACACAACCAAGTGCCAGGTGCTGCACATTGGCCACAGCAACCCCAGGCAGTGCTACAGGCTGGGGGCAGAGTGACTGAGAGCAGCCAGGCAGAGAGGGACCTGGGGGTGCTGGTTGATGGGAGGCTGAACATGAGCCTGCAGTGTGCCCAGGTGACCAAGAAGGCCAATGGCACCCTGGCCTGCATCAGGAACAGTGTGGCCAGCAGGAGCAGGGAGGTCATTCTGCCCCTGTACACTGCACTGGTTAGGCCACACCTTGAGTCCTGTGTCCAGTTCTGGGCCCCTCAGTTCAGGAAGGAGGTTGACTTGCTGGAACATGTCCAGTGAAGGGCAACGAAGTTGGTGAGGGGTTTGGAACACAGCCCTGTGAGGAGAGGCTGAGGGAGCTGGGGTTGCTTAGCCTGGAGAGGAGGAGACTCAGGGGTGACCTTCTGGCTCTCTACAACTACCTGAAGGGAGGTTGTAGCCAGGAGGGAGCTGGTGTCTTGTCTCAAGCAACCAGTACCAGAACAAGAGGACACAGTCTCAAGCTGTGCCAGGGCAGGTTTAGGCTGGATGTTAGGAAGAAGTTCTACACAGAGAGAGTGATTGCCCATTGGAATGGGCTACCCGTGGAGGTGGCGGAGTCACCATCATTGGAGGTGTTCAGGAGGAGACTTGATGGGTGCTTGGTGCCATGGGTTAGTTGTTGGGTGGGTTGGATTGGTTGATTGTCGCAGTAGGGCGCCAGGCGGCACCCACGGCGACAGGGGTGGAATTCAAGCAGGAGGGTAGGGAGCGCCCAGGTCAAGGGCTCCTGCCCGCAGCAGCAAGCCCAGCAGACTGACGACTGCCTTCCTCGCAGCTCACACTCGTTGCTCTCCTCTTGGTGTGGCTGTCGAGGATTGGCTAATTGACTTCCTCTTCTTACTGGCTGGTGATACTTACTAGGGTAGCACAACTGACCCTTATCTCATCCATCGGAGTTACTTGTTAAGCCATCAACAGGTGGCTCCCATTTCATCTCTCCTTGCAGTTTCTAATCTTCAGGCATTCAGTCCTGGGGACACAGTCCCCCACAATTCCCCCTTTTTGTTTTTCTTCTTTTAATATTTGCCAGCTCCTGTTAAAACTTATTTCTTCATCTTTTTTTTCCTCTTTCTTCACATGTTATTGATCACTTTTCAGACATATTCTTTATCTTTTTTTTTTCCTCTCTTTACATTCCTGATCAGTTTTCAGACATTCCACCTGGGCTTCAAGTTCCCTTATCTTTGTTGATTTCTTTATCAGTTGTGCCTTCAAGAGGTAATTCTTCCTTTACTATGATCGCTGAGCTGTCTTCTTTCCTCCACCCTTTCGCAAGTTTTCTGCACACCATGCACTCCAGTTTCTTAATTTCTTCATTTTGCTTCTTGTATATCTCTCTGAAGTTGCTCCTTGGGAAGCTCACTGTTTGTCTGTTCTTTCTTTTAGGTGATTTGTTAACTGTTCAACCTCTCTGTTCTGATACTAACTGACAGGCTAACTAAGTCTTTGTCCTTTATTAATTCTTGGACCATCATATTCCCAGTGACTCACTTGCCTCACCCGGACAAATATCAAAGCTCTGGTTCTGGACCTCTTAGCTACACTGGAATCCGTCCCAGTGGCACACCTGCCTCAGCCGGACAGGTGTCCAAACTCCGGTTCTGGACCGAAATGCAGTATCCCCACTGCCTTTAGCTACACTGGAATCTAGTCCCAGTGGCTCATTGCCCAGACCCTCTAGAGCCATCAGCATAGGGGTGATACATAAAGGCCATCTCTGCACAAAGTGCTCATGCCATCCACTTCACATCATCTGGCTCTTGGGCTTAAAGTTTCACTGGGCTGTTAACATCTCCTGGTCCTTTTCATGAGCAGCCTGTGCCTTCTCCTTCTTCTAAATCAATATCTACTTTGTGTAATGATGCCTATTCCTCAGTTTCAAATTCACCCATCAGTTATGCAATCCACTATTTAAACAGTACCTCTGACTGGCACTTCAGTAGCTCAATCCCAGGAAGATCCTGGGGTTGAAGCTACTGCTTTCATTCTTGCTCCAGAAGGGCTGTTTGCGCACTTTCTACTTCAGAGGTTGATGCAGAAACATACATGTTTAAACCATCCTTATGAGCTTCCTCTATTTCAGCCACCAAGGCTTTAAGCTTTCACATACACACAACAGCTATCTCAATCTTCAAATTATTTTGGAAAAACAGTCAATAAGTGTTCAGCCTCCAGCTCACCAATTTGTGCTTGATGCTTTGTCTTTCAGTCTGGTGTTTTGTCCGAAGCTCAGCTTTTCCTTTTTTCTTCAGGTTCTGCTCTGTTTTGCAGCTCTACGCACAACAATGATAACTTCTGCTTGAATTCTCTGTTCCTCACATCACGTTGGGGTCACCATTTGTCGCCGTGGGTGCCGCCCGGCGCCCTACTGCGACAGTTGATGGGTTAGATGTGATGATCTTGAAGGTCTCTTTCAACCTGGTGTATTGTATTGTATTGTATTGTATTGTATTGTATTGTATTGTATTGTATTGTGTTGTATTGTAAGCACTGCTGGAGACTAGTTGGGTCACTGGTCTGATGGTTGCTCATATGCTGTGAGGCTGAGGCCTTTACTTACCCTCTCATCTGCCAGGTTACAACTTTCTAGGGATTCTTTCCATAAGCAGTTAGTCTACTTCAATACAATGAAGCTAAGTTTTCTGGAGGAAGTGATCCTTCCCCTCTGCTCGGCCTTGAGGAGACCTCCTCTGCAGTGCTGTGTCCAGTTCTGAACTCCCCAGCACAAGAGAGAGATGGATGTACTGGAACAAGCCAACCCCAGGGCCTCGAAGAGAGTGAACGCCTGACACAGGAGTGGAGGCTGAGAGAGCTGGGATTCTTCAGCCTGGGGAAGAGAAAGTTCAGGGGAATCCTCTCACTGTGTAGAAACACCTGATGGGGGAGCACAGAAGAGAGAGGCAGGCTCTCCTCAGCGGTATCCAGTAACAGGACTAGAGGCAGTGGGCATCAACTCTACTGAAACAACTTCTTTTGATAATAACCAAACACTGGGACAGTGTTTGGCCAGATAGAAACAGATGCTACAAAGACAGGAATTCACCACTTCAGACCCCTCCTAAACCACAGTCCAGGATTTTAGCTTAAAGCACCTGAAGAAGTGTTTTGTGCTGTGTTTGGTGCAGGCACACCCTTTCACGGCCAGCTGGGGAAGCAAACCTGCCATGCACTCCAGCAAGCACCATTAAAGAAGGACTGCTGGAGCAGAAAGCAGGTCTGCAGTTACCATCCCAAGCTGCAAGATCAGCTTTAGAAATGTGATTGCTTTAGTTTACAGCAGGTGGGGGCCGAGGCATTTTTACAGCATTTAAACATTAGGTAGGGATGGGGATGGAAACTTAGTGCCTATCTGGAGTGCTTCAGCCAGCAAAGCCACCCAGCATTGTTCACTTTGCCATGTATCATAAAGACAGAGATGTAAAAGAGCAGTTTTTCTAGCAGGTACATCTCTTGGACATCTGTAAAATCTATAGAGTGTCTTATGTTAAAGGCATCCCAAGCGCTGGAACAGGCTCCCAGGGAGGTGGCTGAATCCCCATACCTGGAGGTGTTTTACAGGGGCAGAGATGTGGTGCTGAGGACCATGGCTTAGCCCCAGCCTTGGCAGGGTTAGAGAATGGTTGGACTCGATGATCTTAAAGGTCTTTTTCAACCAAAATACAATACAATACACTACACCAGGTTGGAAGAGACCCTCAAGATCATCGCGTCCAACCCATCAACCAATCCAACACACCTAAACAACTAGATCATGGCACCAAGCACCCCATCAAGTCTCCTCCTGAGCACCTCCAGTGATGGTGACTCCACCACCTCCACGGGCAGCCGATTCCAATGGGCAATCACTCTCTCGGTATAAAACTTCCTAACATCCAGCCTAAACCTCCCCTGGCACAGCCTGAGACTGTGTCCTCTTGTTCTGGTACTGGCTGCCTGGGAGAAGAGACCAAACTCTGCCTGTCTACAACCTCCCTTCAGGTAGTTGTAGAGAGCCAGAAGGTGACCCCTGAGTCTCCTCTTCTCCAGGCTAAGCAACCCCAGCTCCCTCAGCCTCTCCTCACAGGGCTTTGTGTTCCAAACCCCTCACCAACTTTGTTGCCCTTCTCTGGACACGCTCCAGCAAGTCAACATCCTTCCTAGACGGAGGGGCCCAGAACTGGACACAGGACTAGAGGTGCGATTCTGTGTTGGGAGAGCTGGGCTTAAAACCCTGCTCCAATTGAAAAAAGAGGGCCTTCAAAATGTGAGTCCCTCTAAGGCCTTGTGGACAGCCTCCACCCAGATCAGCTTACAGACACACGAAGCCAGCTGCCCCTGTGCTGGTTCCTGTGCCGGCAGCAGCATGTGCCAATCTCTGACCACTCTTGCTGGAACAAATGTTTCCCACTGTCCAGTCTAACCCTGCCCTGCTGCAGCCTGAAGCCATTCCCTCTTGTTCTGTCACTAATTACCTGTGAGAAGAGACCAGCACTTACTCCACAACGTCAGGGACTTGTAGAGAGCAATGAGGACCTCAGCCTCCTCATTTCCTGCCCTATTAAACTGCCCTTATTTCCACACACAACTTTTCTCACTTCTGTTTTTCGTGTTCTCTCCCCTGCCTGGTGGGGCTGACAGGGTTCAGCAACTCGGCTGCTGGCTGAGCTCACCCCACCGCCCTTCTCCATCCAAACATGGTCCTGTTTGCTGTCTGACAGCTCTAAGGGATTTTCGTGGGCTTCCGAATGCCAGCCGGCAACAGAAAGTAACTGCGAAGCAATCCTGGAGAGCTGCGGTGCTTCCCTTTGGGGCCGTGCTGAGCACGGGGTTCGGCGGAGCAGTGCTGCCCTTGCAGTTCGCGGAGCCCGCCGCAGGGCGACAGCTGCGGCTCATGGCTGAGAGCCGGAGCCCGCCGCAGGGCGACAGCTGCGGCTCATGGCTGAGAGCCGGAGCCCGCCGCAGGGCCACAGCTGCGCCCCTGAGCCTCCTCTTCTCCAGGCTAAACAGCCCCAGCTCCCTCAGCCTCTCCTCACAGGGCTGTGCTCCAGACCCCTCCCCAGCCTTGTTGCCCTTCTCTGGACACCTTCAAGTGTCTCGATGTCCTTCTTAAACTGAGGATCCCAGAACTGGACACAGGACTCAAGGTGTGTCCTAAGCAGTGCAGAGTACAGGGGCACAATGACCTCCCTGCTCCTGCTGGCCACACTATTCCTGATGCAGGCCAGGATGCCATTGGCCTTCTTGGCTGCCTGGGCACACTGCAGGCTCATGTTCAGCCTCCCATCAACCAGCACCCCCAGGTCCCTCTCTGCCTGGCTGCTCTCAGCCACTCTGCCCCCAGCCTGCAGCACTGCCTGGGGTTGCTGTGGCCAAAGTGCAGCACCTGGCACTTGGATGTGCTCAATCTCCTGCCCTTGGCCTCTGCCCATCTGTCCAGCCTGGCAAGGTCCCTCTGCAGAGCTCTCCTACCCTCCAGCAGATCAACTCCTGCCCCCAGCTTGGTGTCATCTGCACATTTACTGATGATGGACTCAATGTCCTCATCCAGATCATCAATAAAGGTATTGAACAGGATGGGGCCCAGCACTGATCCCTGGGGGACACCACTGGTGCCTGGCTGCCAGCTGGCTGTGGCACCATTCACCACCACTCTCTGGGCTCAGCCTCCAGCCGGTTCCTAACCCAGCTCAGAGTGCTGCTGTCCAAGCCAGGGGCTGCCAGCTTGGCCAGGAGTTTGCTGTGGGGGATGGTGTCAAAGGCCTTGCTGCAGTCCAGGCAGACTCCATCCACAGCCTGCCCCACATCCACCAGGCAGTCACCTGGGCATAGAAGGAGATCAGGTTGGTCAGGCAGGACCTGCCCTTCCTGAATCCATGCTGGCTGGGCCTGAGCCCCTGGCCATCCTGTAAGAGCTGTGTGATCGCACTCAAGATGACCTGCTCCATAACCTTGCCTGGCACGGAGGTCAGGCTGACAGGCCTATCATTCCCTGGCTCTTCCAACTGGCCCTCACCAACCCTGCAGAGAGCAGTCCTGCCGCCAAGGTTTCTCTGCACCGTGCGGGAGAACCACGTTGTCTTCCTGCTTCTGCTGGAGCTTTCCTGGCCGAGGCTGGGAATTTAGCTGCATCGGCACCCTTGAAGGAGCTTTGTTTTGGAACACCTGGAGCTGAGCTCTGGCCTGAAGCTGTGCTCAGTAAGTGCCGTACAGGAGCACGCTGCTAGCCAGCCCCACGCCGGACCCCTGGGGTTGGTCTCCCCTCCGGAGCCTCTGCTGTGCTGCCTGCGCAGAGCAGGGCTGGTGACACACAGCTCTTGCAGGGGCCTTGCAAAAACCCTGCAGAATGGCAGCGGGTACCCCAGAGGAAGCACAGCAGATAAATAATCAGAGGGAACACAGAGACAGGAGGGCTGAGAATGCTTTAGCAGGAGGTGGTGCTGATTGCTGAGGTGCTGCTGGATATGAGCATTGAGTAAGACAAGGGCCATGAACTTGCCCCTGAGATCTGGAGCATTACACCTGAGCACAAAGGGACCAGATGAAGACTGAAGATGCAATTTTATTTTCGACACATCCTAATTCTGCAGGTGAGACTGCACTCACCCAAAGCTCTCTTTGAGCACTTTATTGTGTGGAAATCTTGGCAGTTTTCAGTAGTGTCCTGTTTTCCTTCCCCTGTGGAAGGATTTGCAACTGAAATCTCTGATACTTAGAGATACTCTCTGGTACTCTGCCATTGGGGTGAGGTTCTCTACCCAGCCACTCAGCTAATCACTCTATATCCCCTAGGCATCTCCTCCTCCATCAGCTGGCATAAGCAAGCCCTAGGCAGGAGCAGGAGTCCCTCAGCTTCAGGTGTGTCCTAGCAGGATGCAGTCTTCACACAGCATGGGGCCTTGGTGGCTGCCACCAATGTCCCTATGGTAGGGACAGCAGCCCTATGTATCTTCATGCACTGTGGGCACCTAAAGGTGGTTGAGACTCTACAGGTTATGTTTTGACTGACTAATAGGAGAACAAACTGGTCCTGGAGTGTCTTGTAGCACATTTACCTGCAGATATGACTTGGAGCATGAGCCCTGTTATTGCTCTAAACGCGGGCAGCACTGTTCACCTGCCTGGCCTCATGAGAGCAGTCCAGACCCTGCTTGGGAGGCTTCAGACTGGGCTAGGATGTGAGCCCGGGCTAGGATGTGAGCCCATCCCAGGCTGGGAGGCTTCAGACTGGGCTAGGATGTGACCCCAGGCTAGGATGTGAGCCCATCCCAGGCTGGGAGGCTTCAGACTGGGCTAGGATGTGAGCCCGGGCTAGGATGTGAGCCCATCCCAGGCTGGGAGGCTTCAGACTGGGCTAGGATGTGAGCCCGGGCTAGGATGTGAGCCCATCCCAGGCTGGGAGGCTTCAGACTGGGCAGGATGTGACCCCAGGCTAGGATGTGAGCCCATCCCAGGCTGGGAGGCTTCAGACTGGGCAGGATGTGACCCCAGGCTAGGATGTGAGCCCATCCCAGGCTGGGAGGCTTCAGACTGGGCTAGGATGTGACCCCAGGCTAGGATGTGAGCCCATCCCAGGCTGGGAGGCTTCAGACTGGGCAGGATGTGACCCCAGGCTAGGATGTGAGCCCATCCCAGGCTGGGAGGCTTCAGACTGGGCAGGATGTGACCCCAGGCTAGGATGTGAGCCCATCCCAGGCTGGGAGGCTTCAGACTGGGCTAGGATGTGACTCCAGGCTGGGATGTGAGTCCATCCCAGGCTGGGAGGCTTCAGACTGGGCAGGATGTGACCCCAGGCTAGGATGTGAGCCCATCCCAGGCTGGGAGGCTTCAGACTGGGCAGGATGTGACCCCAGGCTAGGATGTGAGCCCATCCCAGGCTGGGAGGCTTCAGACTGGGCAGGATGTGACCCCAGGCTAGGATGTGAGCCCATCCCAGGCTGGGAGGCTTCAGACTGGGCTAGGATGTGACCCCAGGCTAGGATGTGAGCCCATCCCAGGCTGGGAGGCTTCAGACTGGGCAGGATGTGACCCCAGGCTAGGATGTGAGCCCATCCCAGGCTGGGAGGCTTCAGACTGGGCAGGATGTGACCCCAGGCTAGGATGTGAGCCCATCCCAGGCTGGGAGGCTTCAGACTGGGCTAGGATGTGACTCCAGGCTGGGATGTGAGTCCATCCCAGGCTGGGAGGCTTCAGACTGGGCAGGATGTGACCCCAGGCTAGGATGTGAGCCCATCCCAGGCTGGGAGGCTTCAGACTGGGCAGGATGTGACCCCAGGCTAGGATGTGAGCCCATCCCAGGCTGGGAGGCTTCAGACTGGGCCAGGATGGGCAGGTTCTTGTAAGCAGTTTTCTGAGGGTCTCGGTTGCTTGGGTGCTTTCCTGGCTTTCCATGAGGTGCCCAGACATCTGTCTATGGCACAGCTTGGTGCCATGAGGTGGCACCCTGCAGTCTGCAGGACACTGATGCCACTACATTCCCATCACTGCTCCTGGGTGTCCTTCCACTGTGTTGGGCCTCATTCCCATGGGGGAGGGGAAGGGAAGGGGAAGGGAAGGGAAGGGAAGGGGGAAGGGGGAAGGGAAGGGGGAAGGGAAGGGAAGGGAAGGGAAGGGAAGGGAAGGGAAGGGAAGGGAAGGGGGAAGGGAAGGGAAGGGAAGGGGAAGGGAAGGGAAGGGAAGGGAAGGGAAGGGAAGGGAAGGGAAGGGAAGGGAAGGGAAGGGAAGGGAAGGGAAGGGAAGGGAAGGGAAGGGAAGGGAAGGGAAGGGAAGGGAAGGGAAGGGAAGGATGAGGCGAATATTTGCTGTAGAGTAAGCAAAGTGGCTGGCAGCAGAAATGCATTAGTTACATGCTGTTCCCAGGGGCTTGGAATATAAAGTCCCTGCTAATAGTTTCCATATTTTGCAGGATTACTGAAAGAAGAAAACAAAAGGGAAAGAAGTTTCTAGCCAAATGAAGCAAAATAAACTAAATAAGAGGAGACAGTTATCTGTAGGGTGAGCATTATTTGCTATGAGAACAGCTCAGACTTTCGGAGGCAGTCACTGTAAGCTCGTGAGAGCAGCCTCAGGGGGCTCATTGAAGGGCAGAACAAGTGCCCAGCCACCAGTGGGGCTGCCCAACTTGGCATGGCTGCTGCTTGCAGTCACTGGGATGTGAAACACCATTCTGAGGTGAGCTGCTGGGCCAGCACTGAGCAGTTTGAGTGCTTATATATGGGCACAAGCCTGGGCCTCTACCTGAGGTGAAAGTCACCAGCCACTCTCCTCTCCACCATGAGGGTACTCTCACACTTGTACAGAGCACAGGCTTTGGAGGTTTCCTGCAGTCTTCCTAACCCCTTGGCAAGCAGGTTTTATTTTTATTTGTTTATTTATTCCCAGGATTGACAGCTGTGTCACATGCTGCTTTCTGCTCTGAGTTACCCCAAGCCAGAAGTACATCCTTTGCTGGTCACTACTTTCATCTGCTGGGTGAAGGAGAGACAGAAAGCAGCAAGACAGGTAGCTGCTGGCAGAGGGAGGAATGATGTCTGAAAGACTGTCACAGTTCAGGTAACCTACAGTGCTCAGTGTGGGCATCAGAAATCTCTCTGTGGCACAGGTTCAGAGCCACTGACTGTTGCCCATCCACAAGAAGGGTTGGATGGAGGAACCTGGAAGCTCCAGGCCTGGCAGCCTGACCTCAGTGCCAGGGAAAATGATGGAGCAGATCATCTTGGGGGCAATCACTGCACACCTGAAGGATGACCAAGGGCTCAGGTCCAGCCAGCATGGATTCAGGAAGGGCAGGTCCTGCCTCTCCAACCTGATCTCCTTCCATGCCCAGGTGACTGCCTGGTGGCTGTGGGGCAGGCTGTGGATGTGGTCTGCCTGGACTGCAGCAAGGCCTTTGACACCATCCCCCACAGCAAACTCCTGGCCAAGCTGTCAGCCCCTGGCTTGGACAGCAGCACTCTGAGCTGGGTTAGGAACTGGCTGGAGGCTGAGCCCAGAGAGTGGTGGTGAATGGTGCCACAGCCAGCTGGCAGCCAGGCACCAGTAGTGTGCCCCAGGATCAGTGCTGGGCCCCATCCTGTTCAATATCTTTACTGATGATCTGGATGAGGCCATTGAGTCAGGCATCAGTAAATGTGCAGCTGACACCAAGTTGGGGGCAGGAGTTGATCTGTTAGAGGGTGGGAGAGCTCTGCAGAGGGACCTTGCCAGGCTGGACAGATGGGCAGAGGCCAAGGGCAGGAGACTGAACACATCCAAGTGCCAGGTGCTGCACATTGGCCACAGCAACCCCAGGCAGAGCTACAGGCTGGGGGCAGAGTGGCTGAGAGCAGCCAGGCAGAGAGGGACCTGGGGGTGCTGGTTGACAGCTGCCTGAACATGAGGCAGCAGTGTGCCCAGGCAGCCAAGAAGGCCAATGGCATCCTGGCCTGCATCAGGAACAGTGTGGCCAGCAGGAGCAGGGAAGTCATTGTGCCCCGTGCTCAGCACTGGTTAGGCCACACCTTGAGCCCTGTGTCTGGTTCTGGGCCCCTCAGTTTAAGAAGGACATTGAGAGACTTGAAGGTGTCCAGAGAAGGGCAACAAAGCTGGGGAGGGGTCTGGAGCACAGCCCTGGGAGGAGAGGCTGAGGGAGCTGGGGTTGCTTAGCCTGGAGAGGAGGAGGCTCAGGGGAGACCTCATTGCTCTCTACAGCTGCCTGAAAGGTGGTTGTAGCCAGGTGGGGGTTGGTCTCTTCTCCCAGGCAGCCAGCACCAGAACAAGAGGACACAGTCTCAGGCTGTGCCAGGGGAGGTTTAGGCTGGAGGTGAGGAGAAAGTTCTTCCCAGAGAGAGTTGTTAGCCATTGGGATGTGCTGCCCAGGGAGGTGGTAGAGTCACCATCCCTGGAGATGTTCTAGAGGGGACTGGATGTGGTATTTGGTGCCATGGCTTAGTAGTCATGAGCTGTTGGGTGACAGGTTGGACTTGATGACCTTTGAGGTCTCTTCCAACCTTATTGATTCTATGATTCTATTCTATGATTCTATTCCCCCATCCCTCAGTGGAGCTGCCTGCTACTGCCACACACTGCCCAATGCCACCATCCAAGCCCCCGCTGCATGTGAAGCCCTCACTCAGCTGCTGTAACAAAGCCAAGCCTTTGGGAACTGCTCTTTCCTGGAAAATGAAGTCAATGCAGCAAGTCAGCTGTTGCCTTTGCAAAGGTGCTGCGTCAGATAAGGACTTGCACAGACTCGGCCACAGCTTCCTAACCCCTGTGTTTTATAGAGCTGAAGGTTAAGGTATTTGGGGCTCTTAATAAAGGCAAGATTAATTTGTATTAGCTTGAAGTATCGTTTTATTGAAGTGATAAGAAATATCATAATACATTATGCATCTGCCAGTTATAGTCCATTTTAGTTGGTTCCAAAGACCTAAGCAGTGAATGAGTAAGACAGTTTATCTAAACTTTAAAAACAGCATTCCACACGACCAGTACTGGAGGTGTCAGCAGCAGAGTTTCCAGCATTACCTTGTTAGGGCTTTCAGAAAGCCACAGAGTTAACAAATTAGAACACATCAAGAGCCATTTTCCAAAGGTTTATTGAAGTAGCGACAGGTTGCTCATACTGTGCTGGAAAAAGCAGTTTTATTGAATTCAGATACTTAAAAACAGTATTGCAGCACAAGATATTGCTATGTGTAAACTAGACTCCATTGTAAACGCTAATCCTTCAGGGAGAGTCAGTTTGCAGGATCTAAGACCTATCTCCTAGCATCATCATCATCTTGCGCTCATGGAACAGCTGCAGAAAGGCACTTGAAAGCTGTTTCTTCCTGTAAGACATGGACCTTGAAAACCTTGCTGGTAAGAATTTCTCCTGCTTGAATAAGGATGCATCTGCACTTCAGCTTTACTCCAAGTCGTCGTGGTGCTGGGAAGTTTCATTAATCACCTGTTGAAAGAGGACACTTGCACTAAGTTTTGGCAGCAAGGCTGGTGGTTTTTCCCAGAGCCAGATGATCAGTACCACAGAAATGTGGACAAATGGCATCAGCTTCTCACAGGAGAACTTCTAGATGGTTAATAATGTGCAGAAAGCCTTTCAGCTTTCCTGACTTGGGCTGCAAACGGTCTCTTGTCCCAGACAAGTACCTCTGTACTGCCACGTTTTCCTCAGGTGATGTGAGAGCCGTGAGGACTTGCCAACTCATCTGAATCCAAATATTCACCAGGGAGCTGTTGGCCACTTCAGCTTTTACCAGCTGATGAGTTTTGGGATCATTTCCACAGACGTGTTAGCTACCTATTCATCCATGCAGCTTCAACTGCCAGATGCTGCCCTGCTCAGTACTGACTACCACATACAGGCTGCACTAAGCAGCAAACATAAGAGTGTTTGAAGGTAACCATCTGTGAGAAATAAAAATCAAAGTTCCACCAACCTGTCCATCTCTGGTTTCAACAGTCTTAATCAGAAGTGTCCTCTTTGAGTGAGTGTCAACCAGGGGCTGAGACTCAATGTTGGTTTCTGCAGAAGAAAATGTGTTGTTACCAGCAGGCTGGCTGAAGTGTCCATCTCACAGAGAGGGAGTGTAGCAGATCTAATTTCTGAATCCCACTATATGAAGTCCCCTGCTCTGAAGTCCCCTGCCAGTCTCAAATTTCATCCTGTTCCCCTTAAAGGGCCTTCATCAGGCTTTGAGACCAGTCACCAGGGACAGATACTTATAAATGTCTGTGCCCAGGAGCAAAGCAGCTCCTCCCATCCAAGGGTAAGGAATTGCAAACTTCATAGTTATACCAAAGTAAAACATTTGTTACCATGAGGGCAGTGGAACACTGGAACAGGTTGCCCAGGGAGGTGGTTGGGGCCTCATCCCTGGAGATATTCAAGGTGAGGCTGGACAGGGCTCTGGGCAACCTGATCCAGTGGAGGATGTCCCTGCTGAGTGCAGGGGGGTTGGACTGGATCAACTCTGGAGGTCCCTTCCAGACCATTCTATGACTCACACCTATCTGCATTTATACAAGGTGAAATGCTGGGGATCCTTTTGCTACCAATGCAGCAGTTGTCTTCAAGTGAGGCAGCAGAAGCAGCTTACCTCTCAGGTTCAAGGAGGCAAAGGTTGGAATCGGCATGTTAATCCTGAAGGAAGTGAAAGAGAAATGGATCGAGTCATACAGAGGTACAGAGTGTCTGCCGGTAACTGCCGACCGGGAGGGTGCCCGCATGTGATTTTTACCTGCTCTCTTCACCCTCCAGCAGCTTTCTGTAGGTGGCAATCTCGATGTCCAGAGCCATCTTCACATTCAGCAGGTCCTGGTACTCGCGCAGGTGACGAGCCATTTCCTCCTTCATGTTCTGAATCTCGTCCTGCAGGCGGCCAATAGTGTCCTGGTAGTTAGCAGCTTCAACAGCAAAATTCTCCTCCATCTCTCGCATCTGGCGCTCCAGGGATTCGTTCTAGAAAGCAATGGTGAAGTCAAGCACTGCTGCAGTGCAGCCACTCTTCCCCACCCTCAAACCCCCTCCTTTTAAAAGGGGGCAATTACATGGGCATTTTCAGGAAGGATGCCCAGGCATGTCCCAAATTTGTCATCCTGTCTTGCCCTGGCACAGCCAAGGTGGGGTGCTCTGCTGCTTGAACTTGGGTGTCCCAGGTATGTGTTCAACCAGGTGGCAAAGCAATCTCTCACAGTGAGCCCAACACAGGCAGTGCAAGTTAGCATGCAGTAGAGTGCAAGGGCTGCTGCACTCTCAAATCCATCTGACAGGTACTAGGAACAGATCTGCACCTTCCTTTCACTACTCCTCCAGCTTCCCTTACAGCATCAGCTGTACCTGACAGGCAAGCCACAAGCTCTTCCAGGCGGTGTTATGTGAGCAGTGAGCACTAAAGCAAGAGAATGAGCTCAGTGAGGCCGGATCAGTGTCTCAGCAGTGCTCTGCAGCGCAGACAGGCCAGCAGAGCCCACAGCACCCTTCTCAAAGTACCAAGACGCACAGGTGATCAGCTGCAGGCACATCTTTGTCAGTGTTAAACCACAGTGCAGCACTTGCAGCTGCAAAGGGAAGAATGTCTCCCAGCTGCTGCCCAGTACTTACGCTTCCCTTGAGGGCATCGACTTCGCAGGTGAGAGACTGAATCTGTCTGCGGTACTCATTGGCTTCTTGCTTGGCCTGGCGCAGGGCATCGTTGTTCCTGTTAGCAGCTTCAGAGAGATCTGCAAACTGGAAATCCCCAGCCTGGTTAGCGCAGCACTTCAACACAAGTGGTGCAGAAGACATTTTTGGACACAGCCTCTGAGGGCAACTGAAGCCATCACAAGCCCTAACACCTGAAACATTTCAATAGATTTCTAACTGTCCATTACAGCTTTCGCATTTGTTTCCTCACCCTCTATTGTCTTCCAACTTCTCATCACTTTTTCTTCCCATTCATTCACTCCTTTCCCCAGTATTTCATCCAACACCTGCTTCCAGGTACAAGCAGAGTAGAGACCCCAGGTATGAAGCCATTACTCTGTTTCTATGGCACAAAAGTGCTTTCAGCTGTACTCTTCCCAGACCAGGAGTTGAGAGAAGAGCCTGTGCCATGTCCAGTGCTGAGGCAGGGGGCACAGTATGCCACAGAAAAGCTGCCATGCACAGTTAGTTCAAGCGCCTGATACATCTGAGCAGATTTTACTCACTTTGGACTTGTACCACTCTTCAGCTTCCTGAAGGTTCTTAGCAGCAACGCTTTCGTACTGCTGGCGAACGTCACGCAGGGCAGCAGTGAGGTCAGGCTTGGAGACATCCATGTCAATCTGGATGTGCTGTTCCTGCAGCTGGGCCTGCAGCTCTCGGATTTCCTTAGGGAGAAGCAGAGGCTCCACGTTATTCCACCACCACACACAGCATACGCTTCCACAGTGGGGACTCTGGGCCAGAACCAGTGGAGAGCTTATTTGCTCACTACAATGGCAGCATCGAATCACAGACCTCATTGTTCAGCTTACCTCATCATGAAGCTTCTTCAGGAAGACAATCTCCTCTTGCAGGGACTCAACTTTGCGCTCGAGATCAAGACGTGCCAGCGAGGCATTGTCCACGTCCTGCCCAGAGAGAAGAACCATTAGCAGTCTAACCAAACCGACACCAAAGGTCTCCCACAGCAAGCCCAGGAGCACACAGGGTCATGCTGCAGCTGAGTCTTGTGGCAAGACAGTAAAAGGAAAAAAAAACAAAATCAAGAGCTGTGGAAAAATTTTGCCACCCCTACCCTAGCCTCAGAGACCACTATATGCATCTCTTATTTTGGGAACTATACAGCATGTGTAGATTACTTCATCTTTGCCCATGTATAGCTGAGCATGATCAAGAGCACACAGATCATGGTGGGTGTGAATCCTGCTTGAAGATGAAGAGGATCCTTGGGTCTGAAGCCAGTGATAAACTCTTAGCTTGACTACACTGAAAAAGAGCCTTGCAGCTTGAAAACTTTCCTTTTTCTCCAGCAGCATAGAAAAGGCAGCCCTTGAGCTATCTGCCTGTTACTGGGCTTAATTTCTTGTTCATTTCTTACAGACTCCTTGGTGACCAACCACAGAGTCCCTTGGGTCCAGAGACCACAGCTTGAAAGCCCGCTCGTAAAGCTAGTGAGATGCGTAGGAACTGCAAGCATTTCCTTCTCCAAGTGGCCTGACAGACCTGCCTTGAGAAGAAGGAGGTCCAAGAGCATGGGTGCCAGTGGAGTTAGTCAGCATTGCCTACACCCTCACAACAGCTGGCAAGGACTCCCACCTTTTGCTGGACAGAGATAGTCTTAATCAACAGCAAAAGTTCATTTAAGGCATAACAGAAGATAGGCCACAAATGTTACATGGGAGCAGCGTGAATTAGCTCAAAAACACAACTTTAAACATTGATTAATACGTTCTGAAATTTGAAATGTGCAAGACAATTACTCTGCCAAGGGGACAATTGCTCCTTTCATACCAGTTGCACACAGCTGCAGGCTCACAGGGCATTAACATACCAGGTTTGCTTGCTCTAAAAAGCTTACTCTAAAGCTCTTTTGGGCTGCCCAAAGCACAAGCGTTCCTCAGCACCAGCTCTGCTGGCACCTTTGAAATGAGTGTTTTCTTCAGACTCCTTGAGCCCTACTCTGGGCTAAGGTTCTTGCTCCAGAAGGACTCTTCTGTTTTCTTTCTCCAGCAGAACACCTCTTTGATGTTATTGCATAACTTCACTATCAGTTCTGGTTTTACATCCACACGGGTTCGTAACAGCTCTGTTGTTCAATTCAGCTAAACTCTCAACTCCTGTGTACTCCTCCCCCAAAACCACTCCTCCTGGAAGGAAATTACAAGGCTACAACCCAACACGTTTACACAATCAGACACTGTAAGAGTTTCCAGTGGGTTATACAGAGACATGCATCCTGGATACTAGTGTTTTTTTTTCAGGGCAACTGAACAGTTACAGGAGTTTTAGGAGCTTGTAAGTTGAAAGCATCTTAAATTGAAGGCATTTAGAATCTATGGTGTGTATTTTACTTGAGATGTTAGCTCTGAGAACTGCTGGGCTGTATTTCCTAGGTGTAGGGAGAGTCACGTAAATAAGCTACATGTAGCCCAAGCAAACAAAATCTAAGGCATACATACATGCAACTGGACATTGACTTCATCCTAGCAGCATCTTAATGCCAGTCATGAAGTTTTCAGGGCTGAGTACCCATTTTTATTCCAGACAAGCCAGGAACAGATCTGTTAGGCTTCTTGTAGTTTCAGAACCTATTCCTTGCTGCTGGCAGAGCTGTAGTAAGTAACTCTCACCAGCTGTGGTTGTTTTGTTCCAGTGGCAAGAATTCACTGAACCTTTAGGGTTATTTTACATAGCACCCCATCAGCGTATGAGTGAAGCCACATCTTTTAGGAGAATTAGATCAAACTAGAGCATGAGTTGAACAGGCTCTGGAGCAGGCAGCTTTTGGTGCTATAAAGTTTAAATTCAATTTTTTTCACTTTCTTCTAAAGTCCTGAAGTATACAACTGCTGCATCAGGTAAAAAGTAAATCTGATGTTACAGTAGAACAGTAACTGAGGTGTTCCCAGTCCATGCATGCAGCTTTCCAGTGCAGGAATAGAAAGCTTTAATAAACAGCCGTGCATTATTTTACAGTGGAAAGCACAACTTGAGGGTTCTAGGGGTTTCATTTCACTTGCAGGAGAACAATGCTTATACTGAAGCAGACTTAGTTTTCAAACCCTCTGTGTCAAGCCTTCCCAGTAAGGAGACTGCACACTAACGTTGCTCAGCTCAAACACCCCAGCATCTACCAGTTAGGGCCTCAGTGATTTACTGTAGGGTTTCCACACACGATGGCTTGCAATTCCTATGCACAACAGCCCTTTGGCAGGTCAGTGGATGCAGTTCTGTTCTACATGCACAGCTCTGCTGGAGGCTGAGCTCCAGCCCCTTTTCACACCTCAGAGAAGAGCTTAATAATGAGTGTGAGATATGTACAAACGGCACTTAAAAGCTTTCACACTGCTTATCTGGTTTGAAATAGGGACCAATATGCCTCAAACTGCTCCAATTAAATATGAAAGACCATTTAAGACAGCCTTAAGTCAAAGGATCCTTCAGCTGAACTCGGCAATGAATCACAATAGATTCTTCAAAACTTAAATGCCTCTGCATGGAGCTTCACACTACACTAAACTGGCCTAAGCACTCAAAAAATCCCCCAAACCAACCAAACAACCCAGAAGCTGAAATTAAGGCAGTATCAATTGGTCCCAGAACATCAGACTCCAAATTCCCCAAGTCTAAATGGGAACAGGAGCCTTGGTTTCCACACTATCTTGAAGACACCTGCTCTTCTTCAGAGGCTATAAATATATTGTAGTCAAAAGCCTTGCCTGGGAAACTGCTGACATTAAGTGAAGATTTCCCGAATGGTGACATCTACTAACATCTATGAAGAGCTCTGAGGCAAAGTCAGCTTGTGCCCAGCTGTCTGGCGCTAAGGGCAGTCACTTCCAGCCAGGAGGAATGCAAACAATGCTGTTTCACACCAGCAGTTTTAGGAAAGAGACCTTGTTTTGAGAAGGAACATTCCTAAATATCTCCTAGTCCAAACAAGGCTTAATCCGGGTTGAAAGCTGGTTTTGCAGAAGTGAAAACCTGACTTTAATGCTTTCTGAACAGTTTGCACAGCTGGTTCTGGCTGCAGGTTTTGGTTTATCTGGATAACATATCAGAGACAAACTGTAGCACATCTCGTTTCCTCTCTTCACAACTTGCTTTTTGCAGGATTACACTTTGTGCATTAAGGGGCACCCAGAGGCAGACACGACCACAAAAACTCTCTACTTCTTGCCGGCTGACAACGCCCACATGAACAACTTCCCAGGCCAACCCGCTGTCCTGCACTGCGCTGCCCAAAGAGCTCGGTTCTGTGTGAGAATTGGACCCTACCCATCGCAGACGCTTCTCGCTAGCCCACAGCATTACACATTCAGTAAGAATGCAGCCCACTGCACCCTCCCTTCCGACACAAAGGGATCTATTCTCCCAGCCTGCTGTCGCCACGCTTGCCATAATGCCTGGCTCTGCATTCCGCGGTGAATCCCATAGAAACCATTAATTCCTGCAGCCTGCCGAGCAGATGGCCCCTTTCACTCCGACTGCACCGGAAAGCGGCTCCGCGCCCCAGCGCTTTTTGTGCGCCCGGCTGGGCTCGGAGAAAGCGAGACAATAGTGTGTGTCCCCTCCTCTGATCGCAGCCTCCCCCCAGAAAGCAAGCAGGGTTTGCGTGAGAACCGACGGGATGCCTTTGTGAGAGCGAGCCAACTCCTGCCGCTCCCCGGCCTGCCGCCAACTCCCCGCGTCCCCAGCCACCGCCCCCAGCCCCACCAACCTGTCTGAAGGACTGCAGGGTGTTCTCGGCCTCCTCCCGCTGCAGCATCTCCTCCTGCAACCTGAAAGGAGCGAAACAGCCGTGAGCAGGAGCGGGCGTCCCGCCGAGACCCCCGCGGTGCCCAGTCGCACTCGGGATGCTCGGGGGCCGCCTCCAAAGTCCGGATCCGCCCTCCCCTCCACACTCACTTCTCCCTCAGCCGCATGATGTCGTCGGCGAGGTTGTCCCGCTCCACCTCCACGCGCGCCTTGTCGTTGGTGAGCTGGTCCACCTGCCGCCGCAGCTCCCGCATCTCCTCCTCGTAGAGGTCGCCCAGGCGGGACGTGCCCTTGCCCTTGAGCTGCTCCAACTCGGCCAGCAGGATCTTGTTCTGCTGCTCCAGGAAGCGCACTTTGTCGATGTAGTTGGCGAAGCGGTCGTTGAGCTCCTGCAACTCCACCTTCTCGTTGGTGCGGTTCGCCTTGAACTCCGTGTTGATGGCGTCGGCCAGGGAGAAGTCCACGGAGTCGTGGAGCCGCATGGGCGGCATGCTGCTCCGCAGCCGCACCGACGTCGTCTTGGAGGCGTACATGCCGCTGGGCGAGGACGACACGTACCGGGCGCTGCTGGGCCGCAGGGAGCTGCCCAGCGAGTAGCGGCTGCTGGAGGTGATGTAGCGGGTGCCGGTGCTGGGGCGGCTGCTGCCGCCGAACATGCGGCGGTACGAGGAGTTCTTGGTGCTGATGCTCATAGCGGCGATGCGGGCTTTGTAATCCGGGAGCGGAGCAGAGCTTACGGGCAGTGCAGCGGGCGAAAAGACGGCACCGCCCGCCCGGGCCCCATCTTATGGGGCGCCGCCGCCCTCAGCCGGGTCCGCCCCGCCAATCGCCGCCCCGACCGCCGGATCCGCTCTGCCAGTCACCGCCCCGCCGCCGCCCGCCGCCAATCGCCGCCCCGCCCGCCGCTGCCGCGCCTTGCCCCGCGGGGAGTGGGGGCCGCTGGCCGCTGCTGCGGACACAAAGGCGGGCGGTGGCGAGGGGCGAGGAGTGGGGCAGTGGCGAGGGGCGGTGCCGTGGGGCGGTACCGTGCCCTTACCCTCCCCGCAGGGTGCGGCCCGGCCGATATCGCTCCGGGAGCGCGGGAGGGCAGCGCCGGCTCGGTGGAAGTAGCGGGGAGGACGCGGTGGGGCGGGGGCCCGGAGATGGGGGCGCTGGGAGCCACGGTGCGGCGAGCCCGAGGACGTCGGGGGTGACGGTGGCGGCAGCACAGTGCTGGGCTGTGCCGTGCCTCTCGGTATGCCCTCGGCGTTAGCTCGGTGGCTGCTGCGGAAGGCTAGCGGGCTCGGTGTCACTGAGTTACAGAATGACTTCAGCTGGCAGAGACCTTCACGAGCATCGAACCCCACCATGATCTAGCTCTGCCAGGGCTGGTACAAAACCGTGTCCCTCAGCACCGTATCTCTGTGTCTCCTGTCACAGGACAGGTCTCGGGGGAGGCTGTAAAATAAGCTCACACTCCTAGCTCTCCATGTGTCGTGTGTGTGGATATAGGCATCCATTCATCCTCTTGAGAACTTGTTTCTTTTCTTGAAAGAGAGGGCAGGGAAGAGTGATGCAACTCCTCACCGAGGACTGCCAAATGTCCAAAATCAGCAGGAAGAAACCCAACGTGTCTGTCTTTAGCTAGCCCCATGACAGTGACCCGAGTGTGGCAGACAGCACTTACAGGCAGTGTTTGCTCTGCAGCTGGGTGAACGTTGACACCAGTAAGGCTTGATCCTGCCCTTACTGTAACAACCATCCCAGCAGTAATTGTTTTTTGGCAGGGACAGTTCATTTATGCAGTGTCCATGTGAAGATGAGGAAAAGATTTTTCAGTGTGAGGCTGATGGAGCACTGGAACAGGCTGCCCAGGGAAGTTCTGGATTCTCTTGCTCTGGAGATATTCAAGACCTGCCTGGATGTGATCCTGCTCTGGATGGGATCCTGCTCTGGCAGGGGAGTTGGTCCCTTCTAACCCCCAATATTCTGTCATTCTGAGACCTGCAGTCAGGATCTTGCTCATGGATGCAATGCTTTGGCAACTGGGACAGCGGCAGGCTCTTAAAAAGGTTTCTTTCTGCACTGTTGCACCCAACACACTGTTGCCATTAGCTTCAGGAGGCACAGGGTCAAATGTCGCTGTATAGGGGTCGGGGTAAGGAAAGTGACGGTCTGTGCGACAAGAATCAAACACAAGCAGAGCACATAGAAGGCCAAAAAGCAAGCGCCGTTTATTCCAGCACACAGCTCATATATTGTGTGTAGTGTCAGTGTGGCTGCCTGCAATTGGTTAATGAACTTTTCTCAAGACTCTCATGGGTCAGCGATAGCATTGCTAGAGTTACTTGTTAAGTCAGTCCAGGTGGCCTCCCATCTTATCTTGCGGTTTCTCATTCCCACTCAGTCTGTCCGGGGAGTTTCCAGATTCTCATGGGAGCTCAGCGATGTTTTCTCACCAGGGCTCTTCCGAGGGTTCACAGATACATCACAGTCCCCCACAGTCAAAGGCTTGGGAAAGCACCTAGCATGGGGATCATTATTTATTAGACATGATCTGCAGATACCCTCTGTATGTTAGCATCGAAGGGCAGATGAACCCCCAGTGTTCCAAGAGCAATTTTGCTATCAAAACAGGGCTACCCGTAGTGGAGAAGAATGATGTAGGTAGTGCAGGGCAATAGCAACGGGAACATGTAACAGAGTAAAACTTGGACTGAATAGCAGCAGATTATTTTCACTTTGAATGGAGAAGCCCTTTCGGGAGATGACAAAATCCCTGCCGTTTAGATCACTGAAGACTTGAGAGGCCAAAGCAGGACTTGCACTCTGCAAAGCCTGCATTGACACAACCAGTAAGGGACATATTTCTCTTTGATACAGAAAGTGACCCATAAAATGCAGAGGTATTATTTATAACATGTTACTTCAGCACTTACAGGACAGGTTTTAATGCTTCTTAACTTGCAGTCAGTCCTGCTGAAGCAGTTATCTTCACTGGAAATGCTGATCAACCTGAACAGAAACAGTGGGGAGAGAGGATTCTTCACAGCCTAGCTCACAGTGAAGTCAGCTGCTGTACTTCAGTAGTTGTACCTTATGAGGAACCTTCCAGGTTCCTTCAGGTGCCTTTCAGTATCTGAATGCAATCTACAAGAAACAGGGAAGGGACTTTTACAAGGGCTTGTAGTGATAGGATGAGGGGGAATGGATTGAAGCTTGAGAAGGGAGATTTAGACTGGAGATTAGAAAGAAATTCATTCCCATGAGGGTGGGGAGACACTGGAACAGGTTGCCCAGGGAGGTTGTGGATGTCCCCTCCCTGGAGGTGTTCAAAGTCAGGCTGGATGAGGCTTTCAGCAGCCTGGTCTAGTGGAAAGTATCCCTGCCCATGGCAGGGAGGTTGGAACTGGATGATCTTCAAGGTCCCTTTCAACCCCTTCTCTGACTCTATCAATTGGAACCCATATATTCTTCCAAGGCAGGCTGCAGAGTTTTCAAAGGAAACCAAGCTTTAGTGTCCTTCTGATGGCCACCAGAAGCACGGGAGTGCAGTTTGTGTCCAAATGTAGGTCCTTGAGGTTTAAAATTCCTTGATTCACTGAGCAGACTGCCAGGTTTTTAAAGGTGCCCTGTGGCCAATCTGACATAACAAAAGGGAACACAAACCCTTTCATGGCACACACACGCGCAGAATCACAGAACTGTTTTGTTTGGGAAAGACCTCTGAGATCATCCAGTCCAACCATCCACTAACACCACCATGCCCTGAAGTGTCATGTCCACACCTGCAGGGATGGTGACTACACCACCTCCTCCCTGGGTGACCTATTCATTCTCAACTCAGAAACTACTTAGCCCCTAAAAGCCCAGGAGCTGCTTGTTTGAGTAAAGAAAGATGACCCCCTCAGCCACCACGCTTCAAGCACCGCCTCCGATACCTTTATGTCCGCTCTGCCACACCCCCTTGGCCACCTGCCTCGTCGCTGTTTCGCACAGTGACGTTTTCCTAGGGCTGTCCAGGTATTGTCAGTTTTCAGGACTTCAATAACCTTTCAGTGCCTTTTGCTGGTTGGCACTTACACAGATGCATAAATGGAGGAAGCTCCAAGTTTTTACAAGGCTATAATAAATTTAATGCACATTTGCATCCCAAGCCCCAGAGAGGAACAAGAACTGGTCTCTTGACATGTGAAAAGATCTCCACATTGCTTGTCAGAAGGGAATCTGCCTTGGTGTAGCCACGAGAATTATGGAGAGTGTACTTCTCTGAACTGAAATGAAGCCACAGTAATCAGCCCAGTTATAAGGAAAGGGCATTTTGGGGGCTTTTCCCCCACAGAGAATTGGTGTATTGGTTCACTGCCAAGGATGAAATTGGGAATCAGACCCTACAAGCGTAGCAAAAAAATTGGATTGTTGTGTAGCTTTCAGTGAGAGGGAAAATGGGCATGCAGAGGGACAGGGCACAGACACCTCAAAATGTGTGACACTGAAAATGAAAGAGACCTCCTGACACTGATTTTCTTGCACAAGTATCTGCTTGTGTGAAAACATCACTGCACAGGCTGATATTTGCATTTGTTTGGATTTGCCATTTCATCTGAGCAGTCAGAAACTACAGAAATCAGTCCAAATACAGGATGCGCTTTCCAGTTGTGACAGACCTTGGCTGAAGAGATGTGAACGATTCCACTGCTCAGATCTATGCCTTTTCAGTCATGCTTCTGTCCCCAGAAGGTATAAAATGCTCCCTGAATGTTAAACACCCAGAAAGCTCCTCCTGCTATACAAAAGCAGGCACTCCTGTTGGCAGTACCACCCCTCAGCTGGAAGCCCTGGCACTCAGGGGCTGTAGCAGCATTCTTGCCCTGCTCCATCAACACTGAGCAAACTCCAGGCACAAGGGACCTGCTTTCACATGAGGATGCCAAAGACTCCTAATGCCCTCCAGCAGGCTGGGCAGAGACTCTCCTAATGCTCAGCCACAGCAAAGCCTCAGCAAGTGCTGAGAGAGCACTGCCCCTTCAGCCCTGGCCTGGCAAGATGCAGACCACTATGGGTTTGAAAACAGTAAGGTTCCCATTTCTGAAGAACGAGTTCTGGCTGAAGATCTTTTGCTGGGGCCAGTCCTGCCGTTTAGGCTGGGAGCCATGTGTGAGGAGGAGCCCCCAGGTGAGGTTGGTGCACCCAGGGAAGAGCTGATTTTCCTGAAGCCAGGGAACACAGCTCCCTATGTGCTGCCCGGGAGAAGCTGATCTGGGGTTTGGAATACCACTGGGCTGCAGAACATGCAAATGTCCACGCACTGAAGTGAAGTCTCCCTGATGAGTAACTGCCTGGAGTAAGTACAGTCTTGCAAGAAACAGGCAGATTCTCTCATGAAGCTTATTCTTCACATGATGTTGCCCATGGTAGCTGCCAGTGTTGCAAAGCACATCTGACTCTGACTAGCAGTGAGTAGCTGCTGGGTGTTTAGGCAAATCACAGGGACTTTGCACTCAGAGCTGCCCAGGGCGCTCTGAAATGTTAGATTTTAACATCAAATGTGCCATGTGAAGCTGGCAGGGCTTTCAGCACTAGGCACGCGGTTTGGACAGGACTCATGCCACCAGCTGCATGACTTACAGTGCCAAAAATTATTACTGTCATGCATGAAGTTCCCCTCTACTGTGCTTTCCAGTTGCCAGAATTGGGCATTTTCTGTACCAAATTAGGGACTTTTCTGTACTGAATTAATTACTCATTTTCAAAGCTGGTGCAGACCTCTGCCCTGGGTGTGTCAACACTATGTCTAGTTCTGGCAATGGAGGGAAAGGGAGTGGAGGGGGAGGAGGGGGGAGGAAAGGGGAGGGGAGAAAGAGTTTTCCTAGCTTTATAACAGATAAAGCAATTTATTTAATCCATCCTTTAACCAACCAGCTACACAAGAAGAGATGACTCCCTTTGCCTTGCCAGCAATTGCTGGAAGTCAGCAATATGGTTTGCAGTGACTGGGACACAAAGGACAAGGCTTTCCAAACTGTCAGGAGCTTAGAGAATATGGAATACACAACGCCCTCTGTCTTGATTTGCTCGCCCAGCACCACATCACTTGACATTAGCACTCCACTGCCTTTGTATTTTGCCAAAGACCAAGGAACTGCTCAAGGATTATGAGAGGCACCTTATGAGGACCATTTGACTTAAGAGAAAAGATTTTAATCTATAATCATCTTAAGCTTTCAGTAGGATCTATGTAAAATGTTGCGTAACATGCAGGGCTTCTTTCTGTGCTTTGCCACACTGCTCACTTCACTGTCTTGACCTTGCCGTCAAGACCAGGGCTCAGTTGCAGTAAGCTGTTGGCACAGGAAGAAGTCAACAGCCACACTACTAATCAGTCTGGGACCACTGTTTTAAGTTTTGAGATTGCAAACCTTGCAAAGATGAGTCATCCATCCATCCATCCACCCATCCATCCATCCACCCATCCATCCATCCATCCATCCATCCATCCATCCATCCATCCACCCATCTATCCACCCATCCACCTACTCATCAATCCACCCACCCACCTACCCACCTATCCATCCATCTATCCACCTGTCCATCCATCCATCCATCCATCCATCCATCCATCCATCCCCCTATCCATCCGTCCCCCTATCCCTCCCCCCATCCCTCCTGTATCTTGGCAGAAGCCAGAGGCAGTGCTTCCAGCAGGCTATTCATGCCCCCTGTCAGTCTGACTTTTACTCCTTTTTGGCCAAGGTTTTTCAAAGAGAGCTGCTCACAGAGCTCCTCTGGTCAGTCTGAGAGGTGATTCCATTCTTCTCCCTCCCCCAGTTCCACCACTGACACAAGGCATAAGCAGCAGTGGTGTCTTGCCAGGGTACACCAGGAAATGATGATGTTCTTTCTGAGGGTGAGGAAGGGGCAGGGTGTAGCAATGGGATCATTAACTGCATGCAGCAATTGTTCCACTCTTCCTTTGAGATGCCCAGGCCAAGCAGAAAGCACCAGCTCCTTCAGGGTCAGGTCCTGCGTGGATTTCCCGGTCCAAGTTTGGTGCCAAGCCCTTGGTTCCGCTGCGCCTCCAAGCGAGCAGGCGCTGTATGAGCACGCGGGGCTTAGCTGGCTCCGGACTAAGGGAAGGGGAGGTGGTGCACACACAGCCAAGGTGGGCAGATGGAGCGCCAGGGAAGGGCAGCTCTTTTTAAACACCTCTGGCTTACATCTATGCCTGATTGCAAGCATATATAGTCTCTGCCCAGTTGGGACTGGGGATGCAAGGTGATCCAGATTGAAGCTAATAGTATGCATGTAAGATAGATTGAGGCTACAGGGAATGAAGGGGGACATTTCTTAAGATGGTACAGATGGCTGAGGAAGAAAGACAGCAAAGAAGAGTGCAGAGGCATCTGTATTTTTTTCAGGTGGGAAGGTGTCCTGCTGCCCATTGCAAAGACAAATTCACTGTCTGCCTGAAATCTTCCTTTGTCTTGCATACAGACTTTGGGTGGGAGGGGGCCTGAGCTGATAACAGGAGCAAAGCCCTAGCAACTGCTTAGGAGCTTTGTAGATGCTTTAGTTTTGCTGACTCTGACTTTTGCCAGTGTTTGTGGCTGTCTGTGTGACATGGATTTCCCATGGCCTCCGTGACATGGAAGCTTACCATGGAAGTGTGAAGCACACCAGGATGAAACAGCACCAGGTCAGATGTCAGGAGCCTTCAAAGACAGCTTACCCTGAAAATGGTAACTGCCATCACCTGTGTTCAGAAAGTAACCAACTGCTGCGGTATCAGGAGGAACCTTGAGATATATCCTGCAGATGAGGGACATGACACCCTGGTCACTAAATTGGAAAAGCATGGACAGAGGGCTGGCCACTGGCTGGGTAGGGAATTGGCTGGATGGCCGCACTCCGAGCGCTGTGTGCAATGGCTCAGTGTCCAAATGGAGACCAGGGACAACTGGTGTCCCTCAGGGGTGCTGTTTGACATCTTTGCCAGTGACATGGACACTGAAGCACCCTCAGCAAGTTTGCTGATGACACCAAGCTGCGTGATGCTGCTGACACACTGGAGGGAAGGGATTTATCCAGGTGGAGAGCTGGGCCCAAGCCAACCTCATGAAGTTCATCAAGGTCAAGTGCAAGGTCCTGCACCTGAGTCAGGGCAATCTCGAGCACAAATCCAGGCTGGGTGAGGAGTGGCTTGAGAGCAGTCTCAAGGAGAAGGACTTGGAGATGTCAGCTGGTGACAAACTCCCCAAGAGCCAGCAATGGTCCCTGGCAACCCAGCAGGCAGCTGTGTGCTGAGCTGCATCCAGAGCAGGGAGAGCAGCAGCACAGGGAGGGGATTCTGCACCTCTGCTCTGCTCTGCTGAGACTTTGAGCTGCTGGAGAGGGTCTGGAGGAAGCCATGAATATGACTGGAAGGCTGGAGAACCATCCCTATGGGGACAAGCTGAGACAGCTGGGGCTGTTTATTCTGGAGAAGAGAAGGCTCCAGGGAGATGTTAAAGCAGCCTTCCAGGGGATTATAAGAAAATGGGAAGGGATTTTTAACAAGGGCTTGTAGTGATAGGATGAGAGGGAATAGATTGAAACTTGAGGAGGGCAGATTTAGACTGGAAATTAGGCAGAAATTCTTTCCAGTGAGGGTTGGAGACGCTGGAACAGGCTGTCCAGAGAGGTCTTCCTGGAGATGTTCAAGGCCAGGCTGGATGAGGCCTTGAGCAACCTGGGCTAGTGGGAGGTGTCCAAGCCCATGGCAGGGGCTTGGAACTGAATGATCTTTCAGGTCCTTCCCAACCCATTCTGTGAATCTATGACTTTATATTTGTATACTACAATACACCTGAGGCCTGGAGAAATGTGACCTATAAACATGATCAAGCTGGGATGGCTAATTAATGACTTGAGTTTCATTCTGTTAGGCTTCGAACACCGGTGTCCTATCCTGCAGGAGATGAGGGCTCCATCTGTCTTGGCACTGTAAGTGCAGGGAAGCGATCCTCAGGGCCTTAGCTGCCATGGAGGCTTCCCAGCACGCTGCCAACAGTCACCCCTTGTATTTATTTATGAATTATGTGCAACATGTTTGCTGGAGGCTTAAATCATCCCAAGTCTCTGCAGCTGAGTATTGACACTGCCAGTCCATACTGGCACGTCTTGTGCAAGCTTTCTCTTCTTCAGAACGATCTTTTTTAGGCTTTCTTCACCCGTTTAGGTTAGGCTTATCGAGGCTTCTCTTTCCAGACTCTCTCAGCAAAACTACCATTTCAAACTCCCAGCCTTTTTCTAAAAGAGGCTTGTTTCAATTTTAGTAACCCCCCAAGCTTCATGTTCTTGAGGCAATACTTAACCGGGGGAAGGCAGCCCAAAAGACAGAATCACACAGAATGGTCTGAATTGGAAGGGACCTCCAAAGGGCATCCAGTCCAACCCCTCTGCACTCAGCAGGGACATCCTCTTCAGGTTACCCAGAGCCTTGTTGAGCCTCACCTTGAATATCTCCAGGGATGAGTCCCCAACCACCTCCCTGTTCCAGTGTTCCACCACCCTCCTAGTGCAGAACTTGTTCCTAACATCCAATCTAAATCTGCTCTACTCTAGTTTGAAGCCATTGCCCCTCATACCTAGTAACCAGAAATGATACTTTTGGATTTTAGCTGGGATTTTTTTGCAGGGTAACTATTCAGTTGATATTCATTTCAGTTTATCCTTACAAAACCTCATGATTTCTTCAGCTCTCTTAGTTTCCACAGACTATTTTCCAAGAGTCTTTCTGGTAGAGAAGGGCTGTGTCCCAGGTGCTGAGCTTTAGAATGTAGACAAATCCAAAGGGAGAGAGAGAAGGTTTGCAGTGGGGTTACTTCTGTAACTGCAGCTCACAAGTATTGGCAAAAAGCTTTAAATCAGCTGTGAATTCACAAAGTGCCAGGGTAGAAGACACTTCCTTACATTCCAGGCCTCAAGTGCTCAGCTTCTTGTGCAGCTTTGATGGCACTTGCGCGTGCGGCTCTGACGGCACTTGCGCATGAGGCTCCGATGCCACTTGCCGCGCGCGGCTCCGACGCCACTTGCGCATGAGGCTCCGACGGCACTTGCCACGTGCCGCTCCGACGCCACTTGCTGCGTGCGGCTCCGACGGCACTTGCGCATGAGGCTCCGATGCCACTTGCCGCGCGCGGCTCCGACGCCACTTGCCGTGTGCACCTCCAACGGCACTTGCCGCGTGTGGCTCCAACGGCACTTGTGCGTGAGGCTCCGATGGCACTTGCCGCACGCGGCTCCGACGGCACTTGCGTGCGCGGCTCCGACAGCACTTGCCGCGCGCGCTCCGACGCCACTTGCCTCGTGCACCTCCGATGGCACTTGCGCATGAGGCTCCGACGGCACTTGCGCGTGAGGCTCCAACGGCACTTGCCACACGCGGCTCCGACAGCACTTGCCGCACGCGGCTCCGACGCCACTTGCCTCGTGCACCTTCGACGGCACTTGCGCGTGAGGCTCCGACGGCACTTGCCGCACGCGGCTCCGACAGCACTTGCCCCGCGCGGCTCCGACAGCACTTGCCGCGCACAGCTCTGATGCCACTTGCCGCGTGCGGCTCCGACGGCACTTGCGCATGAGTCTCCGACGCCACTTGCCGCGCGCGGCTCTGATGCCACTTGCCGCGTGTGGCTCCGATGCCACTTGCGCGTGAGGCTCCGACGGCACTTGCCGCGCGCGGCTCTGACGGCACTTGCGCGTGAGGCTCCGATGCCACTTGCCGCGTGCGGCTCCGATGCCACTTGCGTGCGCGGCTGCAGTTTATCGCATTTCAGGAAAGCTCAGCAAGTCCACACTTGGAGCTCTGCTGCAGCTGCATTAAACATTCCCTGGAGCAAACACCCTACTGCTGAAATCCTACCCTCATGGTGGCCAGTAGGAGAGATCTCACTTCCGGTGCCAATCTTAGTCAAAGATTAAATGAATTACATTGGACTGAGTGAAACCCAAAGTCTGGCCAGGGGCTGGACTCCTTTAGAAGCAAGTCTGTGGCATACCAAAGCTTTAGGTGATACCAGCAGAGTAAATGCAGTACAAGTGGGCAAAAGGCACAGCCAGCACCAACACACAGTTCCTGGTTTGTCTGGTTTTGCACACTACAGGCTGTGAATACACAGGGATGCAGGGAGGTGGGGTGGGGGTGAAAGGTCCTGCATTAGGCAAAGAGGCACACCCAGGCTCCCCATCTACACTCTTCTCTCATCCTTTAACCCTGTGCCTCCAGGAGAGCAGATGACACTTTGCTGTTTCCACCTGCCCCTGCAAGCAAGCTGGGATCTCCCAGGCCATTCCCTCAGCTGCAGAGCAGCCTGCACTGATCTCCCCATGACCACTGCCTGGCTCTGACACCCCTTCCCCATCCCCCTTCCAGGCTCTGGCCCAACACATGCTCCTTGCAGCAGTAATCATTTGGGCTGGCTCCAGTGGGCTCAGGGTCTGTTTTGTTCAGTCCAGCAGAAGTTTCATATTTTGGGGCTGTTTTGGTTACTAGCCTTTTTTTACCCCTCATTTTTTTTGGTCAAGCACTGGAATGTGTAAGTACAACAGGAAAGTCAATAACATTAGGTAAACATGAGAGTCTCATCCAGCCATGGTGACCACTGCAGGCCAAATACAACAAGCAGGCCAGGTTTGTTTAGCTTTCAATTTCTTTAAACCATAAACCTCAGGATTTCATTAAAGCAGCAATGTCTTTTTGTTCCTTCTTACCTACAGAGCACAGGCATAGCTCCAGAACCTGGAAATAAAACCCTGAAACAGAGAGATGAATATGTTTGAGGGGACAGAGGTTACAAAGTTCGTCTGATGACTCTTGTGCAGCCCAATCATTTCAGCTACACAAATTTCCTCTGGGGGAGGTTGACAGACCAGGTTTCCTGTGGCTTTCATTTCCAGCTTTGCAGATGCGTGCCATGGCAGCGGCAGGCTTCTGAGCCACACTGGCACAGCTCTGCAGGCTTCTCAGAAATGCCAGCTCTGTGGCTGGCAGCTGCCTCACTAAGCACCACTTCAGCAGAAGCCAAGGCTGAACAATTCCCTCCAGAAATATCCAGTACAGACCAATTCTGATGAACTGCAAAAGGTTTTCAGTGTTATTAGTAATCTGCTGGGCCGAGGGCTGTGGAGATGATAACTGATGCTAGACACTGAGGAGTTTTGCAGTGCAGTGATTACAATGCAGTGGTGTCCAAGGATAGGACAAGGGGCTGTGGGGGCAAGCTGGTGCAGAGGAGGCTCCACATGAACATAAGGAAAAACTTTGTCACTGTGAGGGTGCTGGAGGTGGAGTCTCCTTCTCTGGAGACTTTCGAAACCCACCTAGATGTGTTCCTGTGTGACCTGCCCCAGGTGACCCTGTTCTGGCAGGGGGGTTGGACTGAATGCTCTCTGGAGGTCCCTTCCAATGCCTAACATTCTGTGCTTCTGTGAGTGCAAGGGTAGGACATGCCTCGCATTCCTTCACAGCCACAGCAGTTTCTGACTCAGAACATGAGTTTCCCTTCCAGACAGCTGAAATTGAAATATCAGTGCACTCTTCCTGATCCTCACAGGTATTTGCAGGTGACACCAGACACTGGGGCACAAGAAGCATCGATTGCTGTTCAGTTGTCAGCATTATTTGCCTGTATTGAAGTTTTGGCTGATCACTGTGAGTGCACTTTTAAACATCTGGTGTTGAAAATGTCCCCCAGCAGAGTATTTTCTTGCTCTCTCTCCGTGTTTTGAACATAGAGGAAATGCTCACAAACAGGTCACAGCTACAGGGCCAGCAGCTTCCATTACCTTGCCTGACACTGAGGAGTCACATTCAAGGGAAACAGCAATCAGTTCATACTGCTGTGGTATTGTGGCATCGATAAAACCCTATGACACGCAGTGCAGACTGGCAGCCTCCTGCAGGATACTGGTTAGCTGGCAGGGCAGCCTGCTCTGCTGCAGATGGGTGGGCAGGGAGAAGAGTTCCATGTAAGCACAGAGGACTGGAGATGCCTATGGAATGTTTGGTGCAGTTTGTTGTGTGCAGTTGTTGCTGGTGTGAATAACAGAAACACAACAGCTATAATCTTCTCTTTGAGCACACGGGTCCGTGGGCCAGCCCTGGTTTGTAATTCTACCTTTCAGCTGCCAGGGGTAATGCAGAATCTCAGGGCAGTGTGCTGTGCACATTGCTGTGAGGGAGTTTGGCAGTGTTGAAAACTGTAAGGTTTTGAACAATTGGAAAGCACTTTAAGGAGAGAAAATATTGCAGTGGTTTCGTTTGCACATTCCCCTGACCACATGCAGCTGTTTCACTGGCTGTGTTTATGGGTTACCAGGACAACAGCTTGAGATTGAGCATGATGGCCTCTATCATGCCACAGTCATCAGAGATGTGGGCAAACTTTGGAAACTTCTACACAGAGGAAGTGCTGCCAGTTGCTAGGAGGCAGGAGCTGTCTCACTGAAAATGTTGAGATCACATGCTTATGCCAATGGCTCCAAAAAACGAGTCTGTATTACCAGTTCACTTGAAATAGATTAGCATCAAGAAAGCAGCTCCTTCCTCGGTGCATTTGCATAGTTCTGTAGATGTGCTCCTTAGAACAAACTAACACCTTGTTAGAGAAGTCTGTCAACTGTCACTTACAGCTATCTATCACCCGAGCCGTTACTGATACAGCAAACAGCCCAGACTTGTGTCCTGAAACATGAAACAAGATGGACACTGGACTTCAGCTAGTGAGGGCTCTGGAACAGAAGTCCTCTGAAGAGTGGCTGAGGGAGCTGGGGTTCTTCAGCCTGAGAAAAGTAGTCTGAGGGGAGACCTCAGGAGGACCTGCAAGGAGACTGGAGTGAGGCAGGGACTGGCCACTTCACTGAGGTAACAAGTGATAGAATGAGAGGAAATGGCCTCAAGTTGTGCCAGAGGAGCTTTAGATTAGATATTATGAAACACTTCCTCACTGAAAGGGTCCTGGGGCACTGCCCAGGGAAGGTGAAGGTGTTTAAAAGACATCTGGATGAGGTGCTGAGGGCCATGGACTGACAGTTGTGTACAGAAGATGTTAGGCTCCGGTTGGAATTGATGATCTTAAGGTCTTTTGCAGCCAGGCAATTCTGCGATTCAACCCTATTATTGATCACCTCTGCTAATCAAATGAGATGTCCATTGAGATGTGCAGGAATTCTATCCATCCCATATGCATGGAGTAGAGAAAGGAGGAGCTGTGACGAAAGCCAAATCTGACTAAGAGAGAGCCAGCTGGGAAACTGCAGACATGGGGCTGCTTTGGGGTCACAAGACAAAGAGTGAGCAGATTAGCCTGCCCCATGGCAGGGCCAGCACTTGCTAGCCAGACTTCCCCAGTGAAGAATGAACCATCACCTTCACAGGGCTCATCCTCTCTCTGCAGTCTCAGGTTTCTGTCAGAATCAAGAGATGAATGGCCACAGACCTTGGCACTTCCCAGCCGTTGCCCCAGGCTCTGAAATACACCTTACAGCAGCACACCTTACATACTATTATGGAAAGTATGGCTAGCATCATGCTAACTCCACAGTTATAAAGGGAGGAGCACTAAAAGGGATGGTGGCAGGATTCCCTGTTTTCAGTTTGGTCCCTTTCACAGCTGTCAATGATGAGAACCAGGTTATGGCAGCCACAGTTCCACAGAACTGGAGAACTGACGACTGGCAGCCGTTTAGGAAGGAGCACCAGGGAAATCACAGCGCCACAGAATGTTAGGGATTGGAAGGGACCTCGAAAGGTCATCTAGTCCAACCCCATGGAGTTTCCCCTTCTTTGCAATTAGCAGCCAGTAAAATCCCAGCCTAGTTTATGAATTTGTTGCAGAGTGGAGGCACACTGATCAGAATCCCCAGCTGGCTATGCTGCCGGAGGAGGTAGGTGGAGGATTTCCCTCATGCAAGGGATGTGCTGCTGCCACCAGTCTAACAGAGACATCTCTACTGCTTTCTCCATCAGACTCCACCTTTCCCATGTGTGAAGACTGGGAAAGCAGAGAGAAAACCAGGGCTCAGCTGCGTCTCCCCGTCTAAGGAAACACCGCTCCTCTGTAGCTGTAACTGCTCCAGGTACATTGCTGCTTGCTGCCTGCAGCTCCCACTCATTACAGTACCTAGCACAGCATCTAGCAGTGGTAGATACTGTGATAAGTGGGTTGCTGAAGGAGTAATACAAGGAGCTTGAACTTGTTCACCACCCTTACTAATTTGAGTAGTCTAAAAGCTGCCTTTTTCTGTACCTTCACCTTGTATCTGTATTTTGAAGGGGTCCTACTAAAGTGTATCTTGCTAGCTGATAACTACTTTGCTTTCTGTAGCCATCTTCATCACAGAATCACAGGATCATCCAGGCCAGAAAGGACCTCCAAGATCACCAGATCCAGCCATTTTGCCCATTCCACCAAGTCTGTCACCTCCATGTCCCCAAGCACCAGATCCAGATGGCTTTTAAACACATCCAGGGATGGCAACTCAGCCACCTCCCTGGGCAGCTGTTCCAGTGCCTCACAACTCTTACCCTGAAAACGTTTCCTGATGTCCAGCCTAAGCCTCCCTGGTGCAGCTTGAGGCCTCTTGTGCTATCATGAGTTACCTGTGACAAGAGACCAGTGCCTGCCTCTCTGCAACCTCCTTGCAGGGAGCTGTAGAGAGCAGCGAGGTCTTCCCTCAGCCTCCCTTTTTTGCAGACCAAACAGCCCCGGCTCCCTCAGCCGCTCCTCACAGGACTCGTTCTCCAGCCCCTCACCATCTTGAACTCCCTCTGTGACAGCCTCCACTGTCTGTCCCATGGCTGCTTTGTCCATCTGGCACAGTCCTTATTTTGCTATGCCAAGTGACTCCCTGTGCTCTGTCCCTGCAGGCAGCCTGTCTCACCACTGACTTCTGCTTTCCTCTGCTACCTCGGCTGCTGCACTGCCTTTCAGAAATTCTAGAAGTAGAGCTTGGGTGCCTTGTCCTAGTCACCTGCTTTCTTGCATGGCTGACAAATAAAGCAGCAGCCCCAGACTGATGATGAAAATCCACAGGTAAATGACAAATCTGTTTAAAAATAAAACAAAACTTTAAAAGCCAACAGCCAGTATTCTTACCTTGCCTTCCCCTCCCCCAGTTCCCATGATCTGGAGAAGTGCACTGAAAGGGAGCAGATTTCTCCCTTTTTGTCCTGCCATGTTCAGCCAGAAGTTCTTCCTCTACCAAAAGGCAAGAGGTAGGAGTGAGTATGACAGAAGGCAGCTTTGAAGGAAAAAAAAATAAAGTCCCCAAATCTACCTTATTTTTGACAGGTTTCTAGGAGGGAACATGAAAACATGCTTAACTCAAGAAATTCTTAGAGAATGATGTTCAGGTTTAGAGGGGCTTTTTAAGCTTCCACCTTCACTGTAGAATTGAACTGGGTGACGTGAGGCATAGGTGAGTGTGTGCTGCTGTATGGGGAAGTAGCCCCAGCGTGCAGGATACTCACCCAGGCTGTCCCACACCTCTGTGTGTATACATAGCTGCGCTTGCACATCTGACTCTTGTTGTCAAGCAAGCTGCTTTGGTGTGTTTGAGGTGCCTCTTCCTTTCCAATTTAGCAAAAGCAATCTTGCAGTGTGATGGCAAATTCTGTTTCATCAGTTATTTCCTTCCTCCCTGCTCCACCAGCAGCCTGTGCAATGCCTTCTCAGAACCACCACTGCACTGAAATCACCAAATGCCTACAGAGCTGTCGGGCAGCGTTGGCAGCCGCTGCCCAGCAGGCCAGCATGCACACCCCCACACCAGAAAGGCCCCTTCTTTGTGCCCTGCACGGGCACAAGCTGTCCACATTCATTTGTCCTCAGCCTGCCCTGATGCCAACCCCCAGCTGGGCCTCCAGCTCCCCAACACCCGCTGGACCCCTGTGGTGGCACAAGGCCTGAGGGAGGGCAACAGGGTCGGGGATTTCATCTCTGCCCCTGCGAGGAGCCCTCGGCTCGGAGATGTTGACTGATGATCGATTCCTGCCCTTCCAATCTCACTGCCAGACTGCTGGGCGGGCGGCATCGGCCCGAGGGCAGCAGCACCTGCCAAGGCAGGCAGTGGCTTCGTGCTCCGGGGCGAAGCCCACCGGGGTTTGGCGAGCAATCACAGAGCCACACAAAACACCCCCTCCAGGCCCACCAGTCCAACCCCCACCCAGCACTGCAGGCTCAGCACCAAACCATGGCCCTAAGCACCAGCTCCACACACTGCTTCGACACCTCCAGGGATGGGCACTCCAGCACTGCCCTGGGCACAACATTCCAAGGCCTGAGAACCCTTCCAGGCAAGAAAGATTTCCTAGCATCCAGCCTGAGCCTCCCCTGGGGCAGCGTGGGGCCATCGCTTCTGCTGCTGTGGCTCGGGCAGGCCAGCGGCGCCAACACGGGCGCCGCACGGGGCTGCGCAGCGGAACCAAAGAGCGGCGGAACGTGCGTGCGGAGCGCGGGCAGGCGGCCGGGCGCAGGCCATGGCGCCGCTGCGGGTGCTGGAGCTGTACAGCGGCATCGGGGGAATGCACCAGGCCCTGAAAGGTACCGGCCGGCCGCCGCCGCGCGCACCCCCCCCCTCCACTCCCCCGCAGCGGCGCCGGCCGCTCGGCGGGACCCGGCCCGGGGCGTGCGGCGGAGGGCACCGCCTCTAGAGGCAGGCGAAGCTCCCCCGCGCCTCCCGCAGCCTTGGCCCGGCGCGGCGTGTCGGCTCCCCTGGCCCTCCCGCACCAGCACGCAGGGGCAGGGCGCCGGGGCAGGCACAGCGTCCCCTCAGCAGGGCAGGAAGGTGGCCTTGGGGCTTGGGGCTTGGTGCTGTCCCGCAGCCTGCTGCCAGGGGCTGCGTGGGGGCCCCTTGGTGCGGGAGGTTGGACAGTGTGGTGCCTGCGTTAGGGACTGTGGTTGGAAATTGAGCAGTACCTGAAAGCGTTCCCGGGAGCACATTGGGGTGGGAGTCCGTGTGCCTCCTGCCCAGCCAGCTGGCTGCCCCCGGGAGGGCTGTGACACTCCTTTCGTTCATACCCGCTCTGCCTCCCGCTCGCCCACCTCTGCTGCCGGTGGGATCGGGGTCATGGACAGGCACAGGCTCTTCACCCCAGAGGCCAGGGCATCCCGCAGGCATGCACACAGGCTTGGCTTTGATGGGGTGTGGCTAGGTGACGTGATGCAATACCAGCCTGGCCCTGTGGGGCGGGCAGAACATTTTATAAATGTGAAAATTGGGATTTGAATTGGTGTAGAGTTCCTGCTGGACCATGGGCCCAGGGGACTTTGCAAATGACACCAAATTGGGTGGGAGTTTTGATCAGCTTGAGGGTAGGAAGGATCTGCAGAGGACCTGGACAGGCTCAGGAATCTGAGTTGTGTGAGATTCCAGAAGGCCAAGTGCTGGGTCCTGCGCTCGGGCCACAGCAGCCCCGTGAGAGCTCCATGCTGGGGGCAGAGTGGCTGCAAACAGCCCAGCACAGAAAGACCTGGGGGTGCTGGTTCACAAATGGCTGACGATGAGACCATGTGTGCTCAGCTGGCCAAGAGGGACAGCAGCATCCAGGCCTGCATCGAGTGATTGTTCCCCTGTACTCAGTGCTGCTGAGGCCACACCTTGAGCACTGGGTGCTGTTTTGGGGTCCTTGCTACTGAGGTGCTGGAGCAGGTCTGGAGAAGGGCAATGAAGGTAGTGAAAGGTCTGGAGACCAGGGCTGGTGAGGAGCAGCTAAGGGACCTGGGGGTGTTCAGTCTGGAGAGGAGGAGGCTGAGGGGAGACCTCATTGTACTCTACAGCTCCCTGAAAAGAAGTTGAAGCCAGGTGGGGGATTGGTCTCTTCTCCCTAGTACCAAGTGTTAGGACCAGAGGAAATGGCTTCAGATTACACCGGGGAGGTTTAGGGTGGGTATTAGGAACAATTTCTTTGTTGCAAGAGTGGTCAGGCATTGGAACAGTCTGCCCAGGGAGGTGGTGGAGGAACAGCCTTGGAGGTGTTCAAGAAATATGTGGCCATGGCACTTGGGGATGTGGTTTAGTGGCCATGGTGGTGTCAAGTTGGCAGTTGGACTTGCTGATCTTAGAGAGTTTTTCCTGGTGGAAGCAATTCTATGGTATTATGAGGTTATGCCAATGAAGTAGAATCCACTTAGCATCATTTGTTTACTTGAAACATGTTCCTGGATGGCAGTGTGGCTTTTTTCCTGCAACCCGAGTTTTGCTAGAAAGTGTCTATATTTATTCTATAGATGGTTTCTGCATGTCCAGTGTATCAGAATAGACAAAATACCAGAGCAGGGCCTACACTGCTATAAAAAGGCCCAGCCACAAGTTGTAAGGAGGCACTTTCCTTCTTCCCACAGTAGCTGGTATGATATCAAGAGCAAACTGCAGAGCAGCAGAATGTCTGTGGAATGCAGAGGGTGTCGTGCGCTGTGTCTGGGGCAGGGAGCTGCACTGGCAGCGCTCAGCATCTCTAGCAGTCTTGTTTCCCAGCTGAGCAGCAGCTCTCCCCTGTTACAGTTTCTGTGGCTCCAGAGAAAGCTCTCTAGTCCCTGTAGCACAGCTTGCATTATGGTCCTGTCTGTCGTGGGTGTGCAGGCAACACATCCTTACCTAGCTGTGTAACAACATCACAGCATCCCAGCTGGGAGGAGCTCAGGAGAGCATCTAGTTCAACCCCTCTTTAGATCTTGATAAGCATTGTGATGATAGAGGTCTGGTGGATATGTGGTCATGTGCTGAAACAGCTAATACATTGTAATGCCTGGTGTGAGACCCTGTGCTGGGAGAGCAGCATTTACACTGCAACAAATACTTCCAAGGATGGTAATGTTGGGAATGCAGCCTCAGAAGGTTACCAGAACGCTGCACACTTGTATCCAAAAGACAGACTGATTGTGTGATTTCCCCAGCAGTAGCTCCTGTGCATATGAAGACTGAGGATTTCTGTAAGTGACCCTAGCTGGTACTACCTGGTTAGACACCAAGGGAGGCCTGCAGAGCAGGTAGAGACAAGGCTGGTTGTGCTGCACTGGGAATAGCTTTCTTTAAAATCCAAGTGCTTATTTTCCTGGGAAGCACATGGGGGGGTGGTTGCTGAGCAGCTCCCCATGAGCCAGCAGTGCTGGGCTGCATCCACAGGAGTGTGCCCAGCAGGGCAAGAGAGGGGATTCTGCCTCTTTGCTCCACTGAGACCCCATCTCCAATCCTGCATCCAGGTTTGGTGTCCCCAGCATAAGGACACAGCTGTTGGAGTGAGTCCAGAGGAGGCCACAAAGATGATCCAAGGGCTGGAGCAGCTCTGCTGCGAGCACAGGCTGAGGGAGCTGGGGGTGTTCAGCCTGGAGAAGAGAAGACTTCAGGGGTACCTTAGAGCTGCCTGCCAGTACCTGGAGGGATCCTGCAGGAAGGCTGCAGAGGGACTTTTCATGAGGGTGTCTGGAGACAGGACAAGGGGGAATGGTTTGGAGCTGAGGCAGAGCAGGGTTAGACTGGAACTGGGGAAGAAGTTCTTCAGTAGGGTGGTGAGACTTCCAGTTCTGGGCCCCTTAGTTTAGGAAGGACATTGAGACACTTGAACGTGTCCAGGGAAGGGCAACAAGGCTGGTGACAGGCCCTGAGCACAGCCCTGTGAGGAGAGGCTGAGGGAGCTGGGATTGTTTAGTCTGGAGAAGAGGAGGCTCAGGGGAGACCTCATTGCTCTCTCCAACTACCTGAAAGGGGGTTGTAACCAGGAAGGGTCTCTCTAGCAACCAGCACCAGAACAAGAGGACACAGTCTCAAGCTGTGCCAGGGGAAGTTTAGGCTGGAGGTGAGGAGAAAGTTCTTCCCAGAGAGAGTCGGTTGCCATTGGAATGTGCTGCCCAGGGAGGTAGTGGAGTCCCCATCCCTGGAGGTGTTCAAGAGGGGATTGGATGTGGCACTTAGTGCCATGGTCTAGTCATGAGGTCTGTGGTGACAGGTTGGACTCGATGATCTTTGAGGTCTCTTCCAACCTTGGTGATACTGTGGTACTGTGACTCTGAAATAGGTTGCTTAGAGGGGTTGTGGATGCCTCCTCCCCAGAGGTGTTCAAGGCCAGGCTGCATGAGTCATTGGGAAACCAAGTCTAGTTGAGAGGAGTCACTGCCCATGGCAGAAGGGTTGGAGTAGATGAGCTCTGAGATCCCTTTTAACCTGAGCCACTCTGTGATGAGAACTTGGACCAGAGGCATTATGTTGCCCTGAGAAAAGTCCGAAGCATACACCTCAGGATTCTAATCTTGTTTTGGCTGTAATTAATAATTAAAAAATTTGAATTAAAAATGCAGGCATTCTGTGCTGAGTGAAGTACTGACTGAAGGGTCCTGATAAAGTACTGCCCTTGAGGGATTGTCCTGCCTTCAGGAATGCTGGCAGCTCAGGCACATCCAGCCTTCCTGCTGTGCTCTTAAGGCTCTTAGACATCTGGATTCAGTTTTCTTACACAGTTTATAAAGGAGCAGTGTAGGATGGTGAAGTGTTAGCTTTTATGTGGAAATCAGACTGGAAAAAGTCAGGGTTCCTCTCCAGGCATTTTAATAACAGGCTTTCTGCAGTGGTTTAGGCCTGCATGCAAAACCATACCCTTTAGAAATGTCTCATAGAGTTTTCTGGGTGCCACTTAGCAAATGCTATATTGTTTGGCATGTTCCATTTTCATCAGGGACAGAATCTCTGGGGCTTTTTTCCATATAAAAGTGAAGCTTGAAGGGAGGCCTCCATTTCACCAGTGGTTTCCTCACAGACACAAGAGGGTGAGGATGGTGCAGGAACCTTTACTTTCTGGGTGTGGTTTTTAGTGAATCTGTACATTCAAGAATGTTCAGTGTGACGTTATTCAATGGCAGCACCCCAGAAAAGCTTCTTCTACAAGAGGGATTCCCCTGGATGCAGCAGGGGACTGTTAGGTTGGAGATTAGGAACAATTTCTTTGCTGCAAGCGTGGTCAGAGACTGGCACAGGCTGCCCAGGGAGGTGGTGGAGTCCCCATGCCTGAAGGTGCTCAAGAGAGCTGTGGCCATGGCTCGTGAGGACCTGTGGTTTAGTGGCCATGGTGGTGTTGGGTGGGTGGTTGGACTGGATGGTCTTAGAGGCCTTTTCCAACCCAAACAATTCTATGGTTCTGTGATTCTGCAGCCTTGGCAAGTTGTGTCTCCAGGTTGGTGCCTGCTGGCATGTAGGTGTTTCTCAGGAAAGCTGACACTGCCTTTTCTGCCTCCAGCTCCTTTCTGGCTTTGTTTTTAGGATGGCAACCAGTTGAGCCTCCAGGATGAGGATGTTCGTGGTCTGGGCAGCAGAAGGTGTTTGGCATGCAGTAGTATGCAACAGGGTTTGAGTCTGCCCTTGCCTGCAGAAAGAGGGAATTGGATTTTATGAATCCATGGGAGTTTGTACTCTCACAAAAGTGTTCCTCGATTAACACGATATAGAAGTTGCAGGCAACGCAGGAAGTTACCAGTTACACAGTTGCATGGGATTCTGTCAGCAAAAGGCTCTTCCTGAGTCTGGATTGCAGTCCAAAACCAAAAACCCCAGCAGAGCTCTCAGGGATTGTTTAGCTTCAGCTGCAGAGAATTCAGCCTGTGCAGAACCTCCAGGTTCAGATTTGGAATGCTTTATGGCCGCATTTTAACAGCAAAAACATGCAAAGGATCTAATTGGGAAGTTGCCCTTGATTAAGGCCAGCAGTCAGTGGCTGTGTGTAGAATGTGCAGAGTTTCTGCAGTGGAAAAAAAAAAGGTTAATTTTAGAAAATCTATGGCTGCAAATTAATTCCTGTAGCAACTTTCCATCAGACAAAGAGCTCTTCCTCATTCCCAACCAAAGCAAACTTAGTCATGTAGGCAGTTTTCCCATGCAAAATGGGTCCCAGGGCTCTGCCACCAGCGGTTGTAATGTGCCAGGTCACTGAAGGAAGTCTCAATGTGCAGAAGATGGCAGGACTTCTGCTACAGAGCACCATCATCCTACAGGCATGGAGTTGGGGATGGTTTTGCTCTGCATCTGTTCTGTTCCAGTTTTGCAGAGTGAGGATCTGAGTCTCTTCAAGGAAAGAGGGCAGGTCCCGAGGAGGCCGCAAAGAGCAGCAGAGGGCTGGAGCACCTCTGCTGGGGGGCACGTGAGAGAGCTGGAGCTGTTCAGCCTGGACCAGGGAGGGCTCTGGGGAGAAATTTGAGCAGCCTTCTGGTGTTTGAAGGGGGCTGTGGGAGAGCTGGAGAGAGACTTTTGACAGAGGCCTGGAGCGACAGGAGGAGAGGCAATGGCTTCAAACACAAAGAAGCTGGATGTAGATTGGACACGAGGAGGGAATTCTTCCCCATGAGGGTGGTGAGGCACTGGCACAGGCTGCCCAGGGAGGTTATGGAGGCTCCAAGGCTGGCTGTGTAAAGTCAGGTTGGATGAGGCCTTGGGCTACTGGGAGGTGTCCATGGCTGGGGGGGTTGGAACTAGATGGTCATTAAGGTCCCTCCCAACCCAAGCTGTTCTGTGATTCTCTCCTCTTCATCTCTGTTAACGTTATTATCTGTGTGAATTGCACAGCACAATAAGTTGATATTTGTAATTACACTGAGCATGGCCAGAACTGGCAACTAGCTTTAGGATTCATCTCAATGCAAACTCAGAATATTGATGGACCGAGCAAGTTTTTACACATTAACTCATTTTGATTTAATGCTTCTCCAAAATACAGCACTTTGTAGCACATTGTTGTGCTGGAGTGGGCTCAGAGAAGCTGGTGAAGGGTCTGGAAAACAGGGCTGGTGAGGAGCAGCTGAGGGAGCTGGGGGTGTTTAGTCTGGAGAAGAGGAGGCTGAGGGGAGACCTCACTACAGCTCTGAAAGGAGGCTGGAGCTGGGTGAGGGTCAGTTTCTTCTCTCTAGTACCAAGTGATAGGACCAGAGGAAATTACTTCAGGTTCCACCCACTGGAGGATTAGGTTGGACATTAGAAGATACTTCTTGACAGAAGCTGGAACAGGCTACCAGGGAGGTGGTTGAATCCCCATCCCTGGAGGTGTTTCAGAGAGGCAGAGATGTGGTGCTGAGGGCCATGGGTTAGCACCAGCCTTAGTGGAGTTAGAGCATGGTTGGACTGGGTGATCTGAAAGGGCTTTTCCGACCAAAATGCTTCTGTGACTCTGTGGTGCCAGTTGTGTAAATTTACATCCTTTGTATGGATGGACAGGGTCAAATCCTGTATGGACAGAGCACTGAAGGAGCTGCTGTGATACCCTGCAGGGAGCGGGTGCTGAGTGTGCTGATAGCCATGGACGCTTCAGCATAAGCATTTCAGCCAAGAGCTGACAGCTTCAAATGGAAATCTTTGCTCTCTGTTTAAGAGGAAACAGGAGTGACAAACATGTGACTAATCTTCCCTTTCCCATCAGTGTCCACACACCTGCTAGACAGAGAATTGCTCTGCCTGGGGTTTTGCAGTAGGCTGGGAGCTGCTGTGCTCTGCCCTTGTGGCACACTGTTTCACTGCTCCGCTGCCATTGATGGCTCTGCTGCAGAAGTACAGTTGTGAATATAAACAGATCTATGTTCATTTTGAGGTCTGCTAGAAGCACATGACAAAGTCATTGATTCTGAAGTGGAGAAGGACAGATAATGTATCAGAACTTTTATTTCCAAGGTTTGACAATGACACCCTTTGGATTTGCTCTTTCAAAATCAGAAGATCCTGCATGCATCTTGTCTTCCTTTGTTTCAAGTGCTGCCCCTTCCAGGCAGCACAGCAGCAGCCCTTTCTCTCAGTGGTGATGACATAGCTGAAATAGTTCATAAGCAGAATGGAGAATGAGGACCCAAAGTTTGATTGCTGCCTCTCTGGGCAATTTCAGTAGCAGCTGAAGACTTCCTGTTGTGCAGGTCCTGGTGATTTCAAGACTCATCTGCAAAATCAGGACTCTCCTAGTGGGGTGATTCAGATTTGAGTTCACTGCTTTCCTAATAGAACCATGGAATCACAGAGTGGAAGGGACCTCCAACCTCATCCAGTCCAACCCCTCTGCACCCAGCAGGGACATCCTCCACTAGATCAAGCTGCCCAGAGCCCTTGTCCCTTGGCAACCTGTTGCAGTGTTCCAGCACTCTCACAGTGCAAAACTTGTTCCTAACATCCAATCTCAGTCTGCTCTGTTCTAGTTTGAAGCCACTGCCCCTCATCCTGTCCCTGCAGGCCTTTGCAAACAGTCCCTCTGCAGTCTTCTTTTAGCCCCCTTCAGGTACTGAAGGCCCTCCTAGGCCCTCTTTCAGCCAAGACAGGACTATTACAATCTAGTCTGCCTAAAATAGGTGGTAGCACCTCCTATCGTAGCTTCCCCATTGTGTCTCTGGTGTCCTTTCCAGCTCCAACACCTTTCTGAGGAAGAAGTGTCTGCTCAGGACCTGTGGTGCTGAGCACTATTGCACAGCAAGTGCTCCAGCACAAGTGTTCACAGGGAGAGGTGGATTCTTTTTTCCTCGACTCTGCATGCACTGAAATGGTTTTCTGTGTAGCTGTAACTCTCCGAAGTGACTGTTTTGAAAACTGGGCATATCTCTTTGGGGAAAAACAGACATCCCCAGAGCTGTGTCTGTTACTGTGCTGAAGTCCTGCCACAGGTTTTGAGGAGCTGGTTTAACAGCTCACTGAGTCAGCACTTCATTTCCCTCGGTTGCTTTTGTCAGTGAGGGCAGTTAAACACCGTTTTGATTGTGGTTTGCAGTTTTTCTGGATTGTACTTTCAGTCTTATTTTAGGGTCCATTCCTGCAGGCATCAAATAATAAATGTGATTGCTGTATCCAGAGAGAATGGCACAGCAGTTCCTGAAATCCCAGGGGCAGAAGTCCTTTAACAAGGTTTTGTTTCTGCAGTGGTTAAATTTCCTCAAGCTTTTCTTTGTTAGGCTGAAGGTGTGAGATCTGCCTGCCTGCTGCAGCTCCTTCATGTGTTTCCAGGGTATTTCCACACAAACAACTTAATCAGCTTTTGGAGGGAGGCTGTTCTCTCTGGGGAACTCCCAAATGAGCCTTGGCTTTTGAATGGAAAGGAGGAGAAGCTTTGCAAAAATTATCAGGGCTTTGGATTGAGAAGAGAGGATGCAGGGAGGAAACATTCTGCCTGTTTTCCATGTGGATTAGCATGACGGTGGCATTGCAGGGGGCTCAGTAAATTGCTGTGTGTGCTCTTTCAGTGTTTGCAGGCCTGTGCAGTCCCTTGACACACATCCCCAGGGCTCTGTTTCCTTGTGTGTGCACACAAGGAGAGGTTAGATTGGTGTTAGTAGGGAGGATGAGTGTCTGAATCGTGAGCTGTGAGGGAAAACACAGTGCTTGTCCTCCCAAGTGTCATTTGAAAACTCCATGTTAATGTAGGTAACAACAGTCTGAAGGTCTTGTTTGATTTAGTTTCTTCTGGGGTGCCTGGAGCACACAGCACGGATCAGCTTGTCAGGACGAGGAGTCTGGAGGACTGGAGGAATAGAGGAGAAGAGCAGTCTCCAAGCAGCACTTGAAGTTGGTTCTCATGGCTTGGGTGCTACAGCTTTGCTTTGGGAAGGTGAAATTGTTGCTTCTAGAACATGCCTGTAGGTTGGGAGAGCAAGCTGTGAGGGCAGGCTGCCCTGCACTAGGTGTCAGTGTTCACACACCTGTGCCGTGCCCGCAGGTGCAGCCGTGCTCCTCCCACCCGTACTCCTGCCCTCACTACTTGCTTACAACCCATGGGCCAAACGCCGACACAGTAACTGCAGCTGATGGGTTGTATGTTGACCCTTGATGGGTGGCTGGCTGCAAAGCCTTCTCCCCTGCACACCTGTTCTGTTTGCTCTGTGTTGCACCAAGTCAACCCAGGAGAGCCAGGCTGCTCCCTGCTGGGACGCCTGCTACAGTCCTTCCAGCTCCTGGATTTCTCTTTCATCTTCCCTTTTTCACAGGATAGCCTTGAAAAGCTGAACAATAGCAGATGGGTGATAACTGCACCACTCCAGATTAGACCCACTGGGGACACCCTCGTTGGTTTTTCACCCTCTCCAAGTGTAAATGATTAGCTGGCTACCAGGAGTTCATCAGATGGCTCATGAAGTCTTTGGTTAATGTGTAGCTTGAGGCTGCTCAGAGGCATGTGGCTGCTTGCCTTCTCCCTTTTGATTGACAAACAACTCTTCTCAGTCACCTGTGCTGCAGCTGCAGCTTTCTTCTGAGGACTGTGATGTGAGTTTCCTGGTGCTTGAAACTGGCCTCGTGTGTCAGGAGCTAGGGGCACTATTTTCTGCCTGCAGTTAGAGCAGTGACCACAGCCTGTCCTGGATAAAAAACCTCAGGGAAGGTGTTGTGGTTACTAGTGACAATAAATAGTGTGATGTGGTGAGAAGTGAGTTAGGCACTGTGCTTTTGATGTCTTCAGCTTCTGCAGAACCTAGTGTCCTGTCCCTCTGGAAATTAGCCATTGCCTATGAACAATCTTTTCAGTGTCTGTTTCTCTCAGGTTTTTAGCTGGCAATGGATTTATTACTCTTCTTTTCAGAAACACCTCTCTAGGTGTTCAGAAGTGCTTCCTTTGACACCATGAAAAGAGTTGCTGCCAAATAATGTCCTTCAAAGTCTTTGGTACTTTGGGGACATTGAGCCCCATGGAGGCAGCAGTAGGGTTCAAGGCCCAAGGTTTTATTGGGATATAAGCACAAGCCATAGAATGGTTTGGGTTGGAAGAGATCTTAAAGATCTTTCAGTTCCAAACCCCCTGCCTTGGGCAGAGACAACTCCTAACAGACCAGGTTGGTCAAGGTCCCATCTGGCCTGGCCTTGAATGCTGTCAGGATTGGAGCTCCCCTTCTCTGTGCAACCTGTTCCAGGGCCTCACCACCCTTATGGAGAAGAATCTCCTCTGAATGTCTGATCTAAGTCCACCTTCTGCCAGTTTGAAGCCATTTCCTCATCCATTCTTCAGTAACAAATCCCTCTCCGGCTCTCCTCTAGCCACCTTCAAATGCTGGAAGGCTGCTCTAAGGTCTCTCTGTAGCCTTCTGAGCAACCCCAACTCTCTCAAATGTTTTCAGGCAACTTCTGAAAGCCTTATTGCAAGAGCAGGCATACCTCAAACACATTTATTGGTGCCATTTTTTTCTCAGTGAGAAGTTGCCCAGGGAGGTGATTGAGGCCCTGTCCCTGGAGATATTCACGGTCGGGCTCAAGAAGGCTCTGAGCAGCCTGATCTAGCGCAGGATGTCCCTGCTGACTGCAGATGGGCTGGGCTAGATGGCCTTTGGGGATCCCTTCCAACCCGACCGATTCTGTCGCCGCCCAGGCAGTCCCTGTAAGCTGGCTGGCTGGCTGGAGGGGCCTGAGCAGTGGCATGAGGGCTCAGCAGGTTGACTCAAGCTCTGTTCCCTTAGCTAAGGAACTTCCTAGTTCCTGAGACCAGGTGCCTGCAGGTGAGACCTTTGCAGAGCTATAGTGTGTTGGGAGCTGGTGTGACTGGACCTCCAGCTGAGGAAGTGTGCAGCTGCTTCTGTGTTGAGGCAAGTGCTGGGCACCCCATTAGAAACCCAGGCTGTTTGTAAAGGCAGCAGAGCAGAGCTCAGTTGCCTTTGGAGTGTGGCTGTAGCACAGAAGTGCAGCAAGGAGAAGCTTTCAGATTCTTGTTTCCATTTCAGAAAGCTGCCCATGGGCAGAAGTTGTTGCTGCTGTTGATGTCAACACTCTTGCCAACCAGGTTTACAAGCACAACTTCCGTGGCACGCCGCTGTGGGCAAAGACAATTGAGGTGAGTACTGACCTGGCTTTTTCACTCCAGTCTGGCATGTGTAGTAGTGAGTTGTCTTCACTCTCCTTACTAGTAGTGTGAGAAACAAAAGGACTCCATTTCTGTGCTACAAATACAGCAGCTGGACAGTGACTTTGGGTTCTTGTGCTACAGTTCCCTGTTGAAGCCTTTTCTTGCAAGTCTTGACTGCTGCATCGAGGAAGGTTGCAAGGTCTTGCAACACCTCCAGAAAGGAGGCATTCACAAACTCCCAACCTATTCCAGAGTCTCACCACCCTCATACTGAAGAACTTCTTCCCCAGCCCCAGTGTAACCCTGCTCTGCCTCAGGTTCAAACCATTCCCCCTTGTCCTGTCTCCAGACACCCATTTGTAGTGAGCTCCTCAGAGTTATACCCCAGGGTTTGGCCCTGTAAGAATGGTCATGTATCATTTCAACTCCTTTGCTGTTCAGATTTCTGTCTGTTGAGAATAACCAGTAATTTGGCACTTGGTTTGAATGCTTTAGTGCTGAGTTTGGTGTACAAAGACTTCATATCTGACTAATGATACTGCGTTTGGAGGGGAGATGGGGAGAAACAACTAGTCAGTGTTTTGATGTGAAAGACACACTCTACACCTCTTCTGAAAGCATGAGCAGACAGCATCACAGAGAGCATCTGAATATTTCCTGAGATCCAGCCTGAACCTCTCCTGGTGCAGCTTGGAACCATTGCCTCTGCTCCTGTGGCTTGCCACCAAGGAGCAGAGGCTGTCCCCTCCTCACTGCAACCTCCCTGCAGGGAGCTGCAGACAGCAAGGAGGTCTCCCTCAGCCTCCTCTTCTCCAGCCTCAACACCCCCAGCTCCCTCAGCCCCTCCTCTAGCCCAGGGGCTCCAGGCCCTTCTCCAGGCTGGCTGCCCTGCTCTGCACAGGCTCTAGCCCCTCAATGTCCTTCCTGCAGGGAGGGCCCAGAGCTGAGCACAGCACTCCAGGTGTGGCCTCCCAGTGCTGAGCACAGGGGGATGGTCACCTCCAGCTTATGTGTAGATGCTGGTTGGTGGTTTTCATTCCTCTGCAGAGGAATTACTGCATGTTTGCACTGTCTGGTTTACCAAGGCAGAGAGCCTGCAATCATTAGGTCCAGTGGGAGGTGGTGTTTTGCTAGGTGGGGCACATGGTGGAAGTGAGAGGGGTAGCTGAGCTGGAAGATGACTTGAGGCTTTCATGAGGTTTGCAACACTCAACATTCTTTCATTTATTTATTTATGTTTCCTTATTCAGGGCATAACACTGCAGGAATTTGACAGATTATCTTTTGACATGGTGTTGATGAGTCCTCCCTGTCAGCCATTTACAAGGTAGGTGCAGCACACGCTGGGGGAAAGTGCAGACACCCCAGTGGGGACTGGTGAAGGAGAGATGTTTCAAGAGCGGCTCTGGTGCTTCATCTGTGCACCTTTCTCTTCCTAAACACCAATATTGCAGCTCTGTTCATGGTGGTGTTTACTGAAGTGGAAGAAATGCAGCAGTTTGGATCTCTAGTATGGGTCATATTTTGTGTGATAGGTAGTTGAATTTTGGTAAGCTGCTTACAGCACTGGTCTTGCACACTGCTCCTCTAACAGTGGCACTCACAGGGGGTGCTGTTTAGGGTAAAGGGAAAGGTCTGATCTTTTCCTGGGGCACCTCCAGAAGGAGAGTTGGAATTTCTCACTTCTGCCTAAGAGCATAACCTGGTTTCCTTTGGACTTCACATATGGCACATGGAGAGCAGGAGTTTGTTCTGAGGAGTAGTTCTAGTTTAGCCAAGACTAGGACAGTGATGGCTTTGAAATGGTTTTGTGAATGATCCAGAGAAATCCCTTGCTGATTAGGAGCTGAACTCACTAAGGTGTCATTTGCCAGAGTGGTTCCAGGCGCGTGGCAGCAGCGAGCTCAGGAACTGTGCTTGTGCAAAGCTGCAGCTTCTGGGAGAAATCTGTTGATGGTGATGAAATGGCTTTGTGTGATAATGTGTCAGTGAGTGCTCAGAGATTAGAGAGAGACACCTCCAAAGTGCTGCTGAGCTAGGAAAGCATGTTTGTACAGACCTCTGGGGTACGTGGAAACCATCCCTTCAAAACAGCATATTCGTTGTGATAATACAGTGAGAAGAAACATCTGTGTCTGTGTCATGAGTTCAGAGACATGCTAAAGCTCTTCTAGCAAGGCTTTGTTCTTCCTCTAAGAGCCAGTGCAAGTGTGAGCTGGGGGAGCACAGGCCTGCAGTCATTATCTTCTGTTAGCACCTCTAGAACCTGCAGGAGCTGTCCTGTTTCATGTCACAGAGTTACTCACTCTCTTTGTAAAGCGGCTTTGATTGCTAGACATAATTGACTACATGCCATGTGACGTAGTGAGGTGTTCCCAGGAACCAGGCTGGGGCTTATTCTTCAGAGCCAAGGGGTTTGCTGTACAACACCAGAGTGCCAAACACATTGCAGGTGGGGGAATGGATTTTGTTGCTGAATGCTTTAGGTTAAAACTCACTGTGAGCTGATGGCTTCTAGGGGCAGACTGTAACTCCTTACAGCATTTCATAGAATGCTGCCTCTGCCAGCAGGTCCTCATGCCTGTACCCAGTGCTCTTGCAGAATCCCTTGTTGAAGCTCAAAGCAGAAGTGTCAGCAGTGAGTAGAAAAGTGTAAGGCAAATGTCAGTCTGGTGGCAGTGATGTGCAGCTGTTTGTTTGTTCTTTCCTAGGACTGGCCTGCAAGGGGATGTCGCTGACCCACGGACAAAGAGCTTTCTCTATTTCCTGCACGTTCTCCCAAGGTACAAATGGACCTGGCAGTTAAGGGCATGGTTTAGTGTTGACCCTTCAGTGCTGGGTTGAAGGTTGGACTGGATGATCTTGAAGAACTTACAGAACACATCTGGTTGGAATTCTGTAGCAGCCTTCCAGTAGCTGAAGGGGCTACAGAAAAGCAGGGGAGGGACTTTTCCTAAGGGCTTGTAGTGCTAGAATGGGAGCATTGCTTTGAGCTGGAAGAGGGCAGGCAGAGACTGAAGATTAGGAAGACATTCTTTCCAGTGAGAGTGGGGAGACACTGGAAGAGGTTGCCCAGGGAGGTTGTGGCTGCCTCCTGCCTGGAGGTGTTCAAGGCCAGGCTGGATGAGGCCTTGAGCAACCTGGGCTGGTGGGCTGGTGGGAAGTATCTCTGCCCACGGCGGGGGTTGGAACTGGATGGTCTTGAAGGTCCCTTCCAACTCAAAGCATTCTGTGATTCTGCTGCAGTTATGCCTGTTGGAATGAAGCAGGGTACAGGACATGTGTAATGTTTTACAGGGGTGCTGCTGTGTTGTATTACTTGTTTGTTTCACTTGATCCTGTACATATAACTTACAAATACTTTACTAATGCCTTTGTCATCTTCTATTTACTCTCTGTGCTTTCCTCGCTTGGTTTTCTTTTTTCTTGTGTGCCAGTTTCAACTGTCAGGCATGGCAAAAGATGAGTTCTTTCATTTCAGTCCATCATCAGGCTTGCAGTGACACCCTGCAGGAGCAGGAGACACCACCATGGGACATGAACATTTTTGAAACAGCAGCTTAACAAGAAAGCTTTGCTCAGCAGTTAGTCACCCTTGGAATAGGTAACCTGTGAAACGTTGGTTAAATGTGTGGTCACTGTGCTGCAGAATGCACCTTCTGGCCCCTTCCAGTCCTTCTTCACGTGTCTGGTTTGTGGCTTTGGTTGTGGTCCAACCTCCTGTTTGCTGTGGTGATTCTAAAGAATTCCACTGGCTCTGCAGTGCCTGCAGAGCTCTGGGTGTGCAGTGAGTGCCATTTTTGCCTGCTCAGCCCCAGTTCTTAATAAGATAGCTCTCATTCTTTATATTATTTGTGCCTTAAGTTTTGGAACAGTAAGTCCAAACATAGCAAGGAGGGGTTGACCTAAATTGTCCTTACTGACAGCATTAAAAATCAACTCCATGAGATGTCTGTAGTCCTAGTTGGGGAGAGGTGCACAGCACTGTCAGAACACTGCTGGGCAAGCAGAGCAAGCAGCTGCTCAGGGAGATGGTCCAGCAGCAATCTCTGCTTCTAGAGTGAGAAGTCCCTTGGGCACCAGCTGGCATGAGTCTGAGAGTTTGCATCAGTTACTGTCCTCTGGACACCATTCCTGGCAGCCCTGCTGCTGCTGCTGGGCACTGGTCAGCTATTCTCTCTGTTCCTCCCTTGGTTAATCTTGCTGTTGGAACTGGAGAAGGATGAAGGAAGGTTTGTCTGTCTCTTCCCTTCTACAGATAGGGGAACTTGTGCCAGCAGCAGCCTTTCTTTCCAACTGCAGTTAATAGTGGGAGAAAGGAGTCTTCATTCTGCTTCTAAAAGCAAGCTTTGGCAACCAGCAGCGTAACATGGGACTGCCTCTTTGTCCCTGCCAGCAGCAGACAGGGCACACAGACAGGCTGACTCCTGGCTGGGGTCAGCTAAGAAATCTCTGGCAGAGAACAGAAACCAGAGCACCATACAGATTCTGTAACCTGGTAAGTTAGACCATTAATAGGTCAAAAGAAAGCTGATTATCACTGCCCTGCTCCTGCCAAAGGCACAAACATGGGTTGCTACTGTGGGCTTGCAAGGGACAAGCGGTGTGCCTGAGGCCTCCAGAGAGACCTGGCAGAGTGGTGAATCAGCAGCAGCAGATGGTGTGTATCTCAATAACTGGTCAGATTGCTGGGGCCTGCCCTGTCCTGAAGGGAAGCCTGACTTCAGGATTCCTTTCTGTTAGACTTGGACACAGTCAGGAGGTTGGCTGCTTTTGGGACTCTTGTGCATTAGCACAGAAATGTTGCTTCCTGCTTGCTGTGGGCTTTAGCTGGATAAAGGGCAGAAGGTTTTCCTACTCAAAACCAAAGCTCTGGACGCTGTCGGCTGTGTGTTTTTCATCATGACGATGCAAAGGAGCTGGGCTTGGCTGGGGCACCTTATCTCAGCACCCCATGAGCCCCTGCTGATGGCCCTTATCTTCCTTGGGTTCAGAATGGTGGCTTCTGCAGAGTCCCTCAGTTCTAATTTATGTTTTACTGAGATAGTGTTTGTGTAGCTTTGGGATGTCACATGTTTGCCAGACTGAGTGTGGCCAAAAAAGGGAAATTCTTGATACAGGAATTGTCACTGTGCATTCTGAATTGGAGCAGCATGTGTTCAGCTTATGGAATGTACAGAATCATTTCTCACCCCTGGCTGTTCATACTCGGTGTTCAGCCTTTTGTAATGGAAGATCACTGAAATGAGGCTCAAAGATAGCCTGAAAAGACAAATATTAGAGATAAGGATAGAGCAGTTTCAAGAGGCCTGGCAGCCCTACATCGGAGGCCTGGCAGCCCTACATCAGAGGCCTGGCAGCCCTACATCAGAGGCCTGGCAGCCCTACATCAGAGGCCTGGCAGCCCTGCCCTGTGGGGAAAGGCTGAGAGCTGGGTTTGTTCAGCCTGGAGAAGAGCAGGCTGAGGGGAGACCTTATTGCCATGGGCCAGTAGATAAAGGGTGGCTGCCAGCAGCATGAAGTCTCCCTTGGTACAAGGAGTCCAATGGAGAAGACAAGGGCTGATGGGGACAAGGTACTGCTGGGGAGATTCCCGTGGGACTGCAGAAGAAAATGTTTCCCATGAGAGCAGTCAGACCCTGGAGTCATCTCCCAGGGCAGCAGAAACATTGGAGCAGATGAGGCGTGGGGTCCCTTCCAGCCTGGCATTCTATGATTCTACAAGATCTGGGAAATCCTTGGAGCACCCGTCCAGCAAAGTCTGACCCACCTGGTCCTGACTCTGCCTGTGGAGCCCAAGCCATGCCCCAGGGAAATGCAGTGCCAGGGCATCACAGTGCTGCTGTGACAGAGGCGTTTGGAAGGTTGATGTCTGCCCAGCGCTCGCCTGTCCTGTGGGCTGCTGTCTGAGCGAGCCCTTGTGCTGCAGGCTGTGCTCTGCCTTCAGGACTGTAAAAACAAGTTTCATGGTAGATGGTGGTGATGTCCAGTGGGTAAACACACCAACAGATACAGTCTCCTTTCCCCTGCAGGGAACTGGCTGCTGCTGCTTCTCTCACTTGAGCTGTTTGGGCTTTTTTCACCTCTGTTTTCAGTATGTCAGAATTGGATGTAGCATCTTGTACATTCCCCAGCTTCTTGTGAAAAGCTGTAGGTATTTGATTCATAGATTCACAGAATGGGTTGGGTTGGAAGGGACCTTAAGGATCATCCAGTTCCAACCCCTTGCCATGGGCAGGAATGTCTCCCACCAGCCCAGGTTTCTCAAGGCCTCATCCATCCTGGCCTTGGACACGTCCAGGGAGGGGCAGCCACAGCCTCCCTGGGCAGCCTGTGCCAGTGTCTCATAGAATCATAGAATCAATAAGGTTGGAAAAGTCCTCAGAGAGTCCAACCTATTACCTACTCCCTAACACCTCCTGACAACTAAATCATGGCTCTAAGTGCCACATCCAAGCCTTTTTTGAACACCTCCAGGGATGGGGACTCCACCACCTCCCTGGGCAGCACATTCCAATGGCCAACAACTCTCTCTGGGAAGAACTTTCTCCTCACCTCCAGCCTAAACTTCCCCTGGCACAGCTTGAGACTGTGTCCTCTTGTTCTGGTGCTGGTTGCCTGGGAGAAGAGATCAACCCCCACCTGGCTACAACCTCCCTTCAAGTAGTTGTAGAGAGCAATGAGGTGTATTTGGTTCTGTTGTTCTGCTTCTGGAGCAGTCTGTCTGCAGTGTGGAATTGTGCCTTCCTGCTCCAATGTTTTCTAAATGTTATGTTAATATATAACTCTGGTAATTACAGAATACAGAATTAACCAGGTTGGAAAAGACCTTTGAGATCATCAAGTCCAACCTATTACCCAGCACCATCTGATCCAAAATCTGAACCATGGCTCCAAGTGCCTCTTGCAGGCTCTTCTTAAACACCTCCAGGGATGGTGACTCCACCACCTCCCTGAGCAGCACATCCCAATGGCCAATCAGGAGGCTCCCCTGAGCCTCCTCTTCTCCAGGCTAAGCAACCCCAGCTCCCTCAGCCTCTCCTCACAGGGCTGTGCTCCAGACCCCTCCTCAGCTTCGTTGCCCTTCTCTGGACACCTTCAAGTCTCTCAATGTCCTTAAACTGAGGAGCCCAGAACTGGACACAGGACTCAAGTTTTGGCCTAACCAGTGCTGAGCACAGGGCACAATGACTTCCCTGCTTCTGCTGGCCACACTGTTCCTGATACAGGCCAGGATGCCCTTGGCCTTCTTGGCCACCTGGGCACACTGCTGCCTCATGTTCAGGCAGCTGTCAATCAGCACCCCCAGGTCTCTTTCTGTTTGGCAGCTCTCAGCCAATCTGCCCCCAGCCTGTAGCACTGCCTGGGGTTGTTGTGGCCAATGTGCAGCACCTGGCACTTGGATGTGTTCAGTCTCCTGCCCTTGGCCTCTGCCCATCTGTCCAGCCTGGCAAGGTCCCTCTGCAGAGCTCTCCCACCCTCCAGCAGATCAACTCCTGCCCCCAGACTGGTGTCAGCTGCACATTTACTGATGATGGACTCAATGTCCTCATCCAGATCATCAATAAAGGTATTGAACAGGATGGGGCCCAGCACTGATCCCTAGGGACACCACTGGTGCCTGGCTGCCAGCTGGCTGTGGCACCATTCACCACCACTCTCTGGGCTCAGCCTCCAGCCAATTCCTAACCCAGCTCAGAGTGCTGCTGTCCAAGCCAGGGGCTGACAGCTTGGCCAGGAGTTTGCTGTGGGGGATGGTGTCAAAGGCCTTGCTGAGGTCCAGGCAGACCACATCCACAGCCTGCCCCACATCCACCAGGCAGTCACCTGGGCATGGAAGGAGATCAGGTTGGTGAGGCAGGACCTGCCCTTCCTAAATCCCTGCTGGCTGGGCCTGATCCCTTGGCCATCCTGTAAGTGCTGTGTGATTGCACTCAGGATGACCTGTTCCATACCCTTGCCTGGCACTGAGGTCAGGCTGACAGGCCTGGAATTCCCTGGCTCATCCAACCGGTCCTTCTTGTGGATGGGCATCACCTTGGCAGCTTCCAGGCACCTGGGACCTCTCCAGTGAGCCAGGACTGGTGGTAAATGATGGAGAGAGGCTTGGCAGCTCATCTGCCAGCTCTCTCAGGACCCTAGGGTGGATCCCATCTGGTCCCATGGACTTGTGGGGATCCAAGTGGCTCAGCAGGTCTCTAATTACTTCCTCCTGGATCACAGGGAACTATACTGCTCCCTGGCTCCTTCTGCCAGCTCAGGAGGCCACTTGTCCTGAGGTCCTCCTGCCTTATTGTTGAAAATGGAGGCAAAGAAGGTATCTGGAACCTCAGCCTTGTCCTCATGTTTAGTTACAGTGTTCCCCTCCAGGACCCATAAGGAGTGGAGGTTCTTCTTGTCCTCTTTTTTAGCATTAATAGATTTATGAGAATGCTTTTTATTGTCCTTCACAGCAGTGTTCAGCTTGAGTTCTAACTGGGCTTTTGCCTCTCTAATGTTCCTCCTGCATGTTCTAACAACATCCTTAAGCATACCTCGAGTTGCCTCCCCCTTTCCAAAGGTGAGAGTTCCTTTTTCTCCCTCAGTCCCTTCAGGAGCTGCTTGCTCATCCAGGCCCAGAGCCTTCCCCTCAGCTCACCTCTCTGCACCTGGGCACAGCCTGTTCCTGTGCCTTCCAGAGCTGCTGTTTGAAGTGGGTCCAACTGTCCTGGACCCCTTGGTTCTCAAGGGCTGCTGCCCAGGGTAGCCTCCAGGTTAGTTGCTTAAACAAGCTGCAGTCTGCCCTCCAGCAGTCCAAGGTCAGTTTTGCTGTTGCTCCTCCCTATCTCCCTGCATATTGAGCACTCCACTCTCTCATGGTGCCTGCACCCTGGACAGCCTCCCACCAGCCCTTCTCACCTAGAAAGAATTTCTTCCTTATCTCCAGTCTAAATCTACCCTCTTCCACCTTAAAGCCATTCTTCAGTTCTTCCTGTGAGTCTTTAACTGATGGCAGTTGAAAACATGCTAAAACCAACTCTGCTGTGATTTGTGCTGCTGGCAGCCTGGAGGCACTGACCTGCATAAGCACAAAGCTCTGGTGTCCTGTTCCTGTGTGCTCTTCTGAGATCCCAGTGTGTGGCACCCCCCTCTGCACTGGCCTTCCCAGAGAGTCCATCAGTGGCAGGGAACGTTCCCAGAGCCTTGCATCTGACTCAGCTGTGCTTCTGCACTGGTAGAACCTTGGCTGGCACAGTTTGGGCATGTTCTGCCCTCCAGTCATTTCATATCTGCTTTTGGAATCAGCCTGTTTTCAGACCTCTGCAGCGATCTCGCTAAACCTTGGGTGCCTCCTTCTCTCCCCCACCAAAATGAAACAGTTAAGCTCTGAAAGCTGAGAATATTCACAGATTGCATCAAGTTGGAAGGGACCCTCAAAAGCCATCTTGTCCAATCCCCCTGCAGTCAGCAGGGACACCTCCAACTAAAGCAGGCTGCCCAGGAACACATCCAGTCTGATCTTAAATGTCCTTAGGGATGGGGCCTCATCCACCTCCCTGGGCAGCCTGTGCCAGTGTCTCACCACCCTCAGTGTGCAAAACTTCCTCCTGGTGTCCAACCGAACTCTGCCCTTCTCCAGGTTCAAACCATTGCCCCTCGGCCTATCCCCACAGCCCTTCTGAACAGTCCCTCCCAGCTGCCTGGAGGTCTCATGCGGATACTGAAATGCAGCTCCGAGGTCTCCCTGGGCCCTTCTCCAGGCTCAACAGCCCCAACTCTCCCAGCCTGTGCCCATAGCAGAGGTTCTCCAGCCCCCTAATCGTCTTGGGGGCCTCTGGACCCTCTCCATCAGGTCCATGTCCCTCTTGTGTTGGGCATCCAGAGCTGGACCCAGCACTGCAGGTGAGGTCTCCCTAGAGCAGAGCAGGTTACCTTCTCTCCATCTCTGGCCACACTGCTCCAGTGTCTCACCACCCTCACTGGAAAGAACTTCTTCCTAATCTCCAGTCTCAATCTGCCTTCCTCAAGCTCCAGTCCCTTGCCCCTGGTCCCGTTCTTGCAGCTGAACTCTGATGTAGTTACATCTTGTGACTGATTTGTTGGTTTTGTTTTCTTTCCTTTGTAGGCTCCAGAAGCTTCCAACATACCTGCTTCTAGAAAATGTTAAAGGATTTGAATCCTCTTCTGCAAGGTAAAGTCTGATTTCTGCAGGGTTAATGAAGGACATACTCTACAGAAGGGGAGGGCAGGAGTTCTATTTCCTAGGCCTGCAGTTAGGGACAGGGTTAAGAATGGAAATCTGAGGCTGTGGAAGGAACTTGCTAAGTAACTGTTTCTTTTTCTAAGCAGATAAAATATGCTCTAACAGATTGACTCCACTGGTTTCGTTTGATGGTCCTGTGGCCTTACAAAGGGTTCAGCACTTGAGAGCTCTTGGAGTTCTCCCCATGACAGGAGCTCATGGGATCTTGTGCTAAGATCACAGAGCAGCAGAGGGGCTTTCTTCACTACCTCTGTTACCACTGCTTCAAATGCTTTGGAGACACCATGTGAAGACTGTGCATGATCTTTGTCTGGGGTGTGGAGGAGGGTGGCTGTCCCTGGGGGTACCTGGGAGCAGCAGAGACATTCCTCTGATGTGGCAAAGCAGGGGATAGGGGCTTGTCCTCTTCCTTCTCCTTGCTTGCTGGAATAGAGCAGGACAGATACACAGAATGGTTTGGGTTGGGGGGACCTTAAAGGTCATCCAGTTCCAACCCCTGCTGTGGCCAGGGACACCTCCCACCAGACTAGGTGGCTCAAGGCCCCAGACAGCCTGACTTTTACACCTCCAGGCTTGAAGCTTTCACAGCTGCTTCGGGCAACCTGTTCCAGTGCCTCACCACACTCATGGGGATAAATTTCTTCCTATGTCTTATCTAAATCCAGCTTCTTCCAGTTTGAAGCCATTGCCTGTGGTTCTGTCACCACAAGTCTTTGTCAAGAGTCCCTCCCCAGCTCTCCTGTACCCCACTTCAGGTACTGGAAGGCTGCTCTCCTCAGAGCCTTCTCTTCTCCAGGCTGGACAGCCCCAGCTCTCTCAGCCTGTCCCCATAGGGGAGGTTCTCCACCCCTCTGATGATTTTTGTGGCCTCCTCTGGACCTGTTCTAACAGTTCCCTTTCTTGTGTTGGGGGCTCCAGAGCTGGACACAGGACTCCAGGACTGTTCCATAGTGTCTCAAAGCACCAAGAGAGCCAGCACCTCATGTCTTGCTGCTTCTTGCATGTGGCACTGGGAGATGTGCCCAGCAGTGGCACTGGTTAGGTGCAGTGTGCTGCTGTAGACCCTGCGACTCCCTGGGCTGTGCCTTGCTGCCAGGGCTTGGGAGGAGCTGTAGTTCAGCACACTCCCCAGCCAGGATGCTTGCTTGGACCACAGTGTCACCTGTAGTGCCAGCTCACAGCTCCTGCTTTGGGTATAGTTCCAGCTGCGTGGAGCAGAAAAGCCAAGGCTGTTCAAAACAGTTTCTATGTCAGTGATCTTCCAGTGGTATGGGGTACAGCCCTTCCTCACTGCTGCTGCCAGAGCCACCAACTGTCACCAGCCCTGGTGCCAGCCTTTTGGGAGGCTTAGCTGATGCCATGGCTGTGAACAGAGGGAAGTAGGCAGCTGTTTGTAGTGGTTTAAGCTCTGGTCTTATAACTCACAATAAAGAGAATGTCTTCCCCCTGGTTGGTCTCCTCCTTGACATCCTCTTAGCTCTCCTGGAGCTGGATGGGTTTTGCAGGGGTGCTTGCAACAAAGCATATGTGAAGTGCTGGCAGCATGCAGCAGCCATGGATGAGGTGCTGGCAGCGTGCAGCGGCCATGGGTGCCATGGGTGAGGTGCTGGCAGCGTGCAGCGGCCATGGGTGCCATGGGTGAGGTGCTGGCAGCGTGCAGCGGCCATGGGTGAGGTGCCATGGGTGAGGTGCTGGCAGCGTGCAGCAGCCATGGGTGCCATGGGTGAGGTGCTGGCAGCGTGCAGCGGCCATGGGTGAGGTGCCATGGGTGAGGTGCTGGCAGCGTGCAGCGGCCATGGGTGCCATGGGTGAGGTGCTGGCAGCGTGCAGCAGCCATGGGTGCCATGGGTGAGGTGCTGGCAGCGTGCAGCGGCCATGGGTGAGGTGCCATGGGTGAGGTGCTGGCAGCGTGCAGCGGCCATGGGTGAGGTGCCATGGGTGAGGTGCTGGCAGCGTGCAGCAGCCATGGGTGCCATGGGTGAGGTGCTGGCAGCGTGCAGCGGCCATGGGTGAGGTGCCATGGGTGAGGTGCTGGCAGCGTGCAGCGGCCATGGGTGCCATGGGTGAGGTGCTGGCAGCGTGCAGCAGCCATGGGTGCCATGGGTGAGGTGCTGGCAGCGTGCAGCGGCCATGGGTGAGGTGCCATGGGTGAGGTGCTGGCAGCGTGCAGCGGCCATGGGTGCCATGGGTGAGGTGCTGGCAGCGTGCAGCGGCCATGGGTGCCATGGGTGAGGTGCTGGCAGCGTGCAGCGGCCATGGGTGCCATGGGTGAGGTGCTGGCAGCGTGCAGCGGCCACGGGTGAGGTGCTGAGTGAGGGTGAGGGGTGAGTGGCCGTTCTGGCTGCCTGGACGCGGCGCCACGGGCAGCCTCCGTGCCCTCCTGGCTCTGTGCTGTGCCGGTACCGGAGCTGCTGCGTTTCCCGTGTTTCATTCAGGCTGCACAGGGCCTCAGGCCTGTACGAAGGCAGTGATTGCTTCTTTGTCCCTTTCCCTGCCAGGCAGGAGCTCTTGCAGACCCTTGCCACCTGTGGATTTGAGTACCAGGAATTTCTCTTGTCTCCCACCTGTGTGAGTATTGAAGCTCTTTACCTCGCTGCACTGAGCCCGAGTGCTGAGAATTACAGACCGATGGAGTGGTTTGGGATGGAAGAGGCCTTAAAGATCCTCTCATTATCTCTTGTATTGGATACAGTTGTCCCCTACCTTGTGGTGAGACTCAGCTTGCCAGGGTGCTGAGCCAGCTCATTTCCACTACACCATCACCTGGAGAGGCTGGGCCAGGTGATCCCTGGGGTCCCTTGCAGCCTGGCATTCTGGGATCCTGTGAAGAGTCAGGCCCAGAGCTGAAGATGCTCTGCAGGATGAGAAAGCCACCTGGCATGGCTTCTGGTTGCTCACCAGGACCCTGCTGTTACTGTTCAGAGCCTAGTCTCATGTTGTTCTGCTACCCTCTGATGCTTGTTGAGGAGGCAGGGCTTTGCACCCGGGGGCAGGAAGGTGCTTTTCCCTGCAGGAGCCCCGTGCTCCGCAAGTGCTGATGCCTGTGGATTTCCCAGCACTGCCGCTGGTGGGGGCAGGGCTTTGTTTGCACGTTGCCCTGGCAACTGCAGGACTGGGTAGCATGGGGGATTGCACAAGACTGAATGGAAGGAGTGAAGGGCTGTCGATGGCTGAGAGCAGCTGACAGAGGGGAGCTTGCGGGCGTCATGTGGTGCATTTGGTTTTCTCGTTGCTAGATGTCTCAGTTCCTTAGTCAGAAAGGGAAGGAGATGCCTTTTTGTTTTGTTTTTTTTTCTAATAGCAGACAGGGAGTACCTGTCCCAGGAGGCCGTGATGAGTGCCAGTTTTCTTCTTCCCTCCCACAAAAGCTTGTTTGCATTGCTGCTCACTGGCAGGGAAAGTGACAGCCATGAGGTGCAGAGAGCCACTGCCTGCTTGTTTCCTTGGGAGCACCTGGGCATGGCTGCGTGTGGCGTGGTGCTGTTGCTGTATGTGATGGCAGACAAGCTGTGCCAGGGGCTGTAGGCCACCTTCCCTCCCTGATGACATGCCCTGAGTCTGCGGTCTTGCTTACAGCTCGGCATTCCCAACTCCAGGCTGCGGTACTTCCTGCTGGCGCGGCGGCACCGGGACCCCTTTCCCTTCCGGGCTCCTGGTCAGGTGAGTCTGGCAGAGAGCACTGGAGTCTGCCTTGCTCCTCAGAGAATGGGTGCTGCATCTTGAGCTGCTGGATGGAGAGAGGGAGAAGTTGAAGGTTTTCAGCCTGGGTACTGAGCTTTCTAAGCACTGAACTGCATGGCAGTGTCTTCTGCATCTTGAAACGCTTGTGGGACAGTGGCTGAGGTGGGCTAGAGAGCACTGCATTCTGCTACCTTCCCCACACCCTTGGGAAGGTCCTTTTGCAAAGGCAGCTACTGCTGACACCACTGCTGGTAGATCAGCAGAGCTTGATGCTGGCATGCTTTGAGATCTCCACGACAGTGACTCTGAGTGTTCTTGCTCTACTCTGAGCATCTCTGAAGGAGTTCTCACTGCAGAGTCTGCTGTTGAGGTCCTTATCAAATGGCAATTCTTTTTGATCACATTTTGGTCCTAGATTTTGACAAGATTCCCCGATCAGAATCTAGAAGACTTCCTCAAGGACAAAGCTGCTGGCAGAGTGGGTGAAGTTAGTTCTTCCCTGTCTCCTGAAGAGAAGAGTCCAGTTTCAAACACCGGTCCAGATGGCAGCAGCAAGAGCAGTGTGCTGAAAGGGCCTTTTCTTTTTAAGCTTGAAACAGCAGAAGAAATGGAAAGGAAGCAGAGTCAGGACACTGATTGTTCTGTCCAAATGCTGGGAGATTTCCTGGAAGGGGAGGATGAAGAGCACAGTCAGTATTTCTTACCCCCAAAGTCCCTACTGCGCTATGCTTTCCTGATGGACATCGTTCAACCCAGCTGCCGGAGATCCACCTGCTTCACCAAAGGGTAAGCTGCAGGGTCAGGCCCTGAAACGTTCAGTGTGCTCTTCCTTGTGTCCTGGGGAAGCCAGGAGAGCCATTCACCAGGAAAGGCACAGGCCCCTGAAAAAGAGCTGCTGCTATCCGGTGCTTCCTGGCCTGGGAGTGGCAGCAGGAGAGGCTGGCTGGCAGCACACCGTGTCCCTGCTCCTGTCCCAGAAGACAGAAGCCATTTGCTGCTGACCTTCACAGACACTCCCTCCCCCCTCATAAGCATGGCTGCAGCAGGCACTGCTTCATTAATGAATTGGTTTGTATTGCTCACTGGAGTGACAGGGGCATGCATGACAGATTTGTTCCTCATTAAAGCTGTCTCCACTCTCCATTCTATTGATCTCCTGGAGTTTTCAGCTGTGTAGGTCACAGCAGCTGTGGGTTGGCCATGTGTCATCAGTCCAGCATGGCTGTTGCGTTTCAAGCCATATCTGATGGAGCAGAACATCTCTCCTGTCTTGTCTAGCAGCTTCCTGATTTGTACCTTGCCGCTTTCTGTTTGGCTTCTGGAGGTTGTGAAGTGTTCAAACACCCCACAGGCAGCCAGAGAGAAAGCTTTGCCACTCAGTGTAACTGCTTTGGAAAGCACAAGCTGAGGCCTGGAAGTTTGTGCTCAGTATCAGTGAGTTGTTCAGACTACAGTGGGGCTTCTGTGAGTTCTCAGAATGTTTCAGCAAAGGGATGCTTAACAAAGGCCTGGAGTACAGGATGAGGGGCAGTGGCTTCAAACTGAAAGAAGCTGGATTGAGATTAGACGTTAGGAGGAAATTCTTCCTCAGGAGGGTGGTGAGACACTGGAACAGGTTGGAGCTGGATGATCTTTAAGGTCCCTTCCAGCCCTTACTCTTTTGGGTTGTGGTGGACTCAGAATCCGTTGGGATCTGTTTCTTAGTGTGGGCAAATAGAAGCCTTAGGCCAGAACAGTCTCTTGTATTTCTCATGTATGTCTTAAGTGTCACGAAAAATAAAGCTGCCCACTTGTGTACGCACTGGAACATGTCTTGGGGGTTTGTGGTCGTGTTTTGCAGCAGCTTCCTGGCCTGAAGTCAGGAATGGTGTGGCCAGCAGGACCAGGGAAGTGATTGTCCCTCTGTCCAGCAGGTCCAGAGAAGGGCAACAAAGCTGGGGAAGGGCCTGGAGAACAGGGCTGGGGAGGAGCAGCTGAGGGAGCTGGGGGTGTTTAGCTTGGAGAAGAGGCTAAAAGGAGGCTGCACTGAGGTGGGGTTGGGCTCTTCTCTCTAGTATCAGGTAATAAAAGGAGAGGAAATGGCCTGAAATTGTACCAGGGGAGGGTTAGGTTGGAGATAAGGAAAAATGTCTTTGCTGCAGGAGTGGTCAGGGACTGGCACAGGCTGCCCGGGGAGGTGGTGAAGTCCTCATCCCTGGAGGTGTTCCAGAAACCTGTGGCCATGGCACCTGGGATGTGATTTGGTGGCCATGGTGGGGCTGGGCTGCTGGTTGAACTGGGTGATCTGAGAGGGCTTTTCCAGCCAGCAGAACTCTCTGTTGCTATGCTAATTTACAGCTCCTCGTTAAGAGAGGGATTGTAATTGCAGCTCAGGCTTTGTGCAGGTCGCTTTCTGAGGTCAGGGGTCAGATGCTGCTGTCTCTGTTCTAGGAGTTCTGGGTTTGTGTTCCGGTGAAGTGTAGGAAGAAGGAGGAGCAGAACAGACCCCAAGTAGTGCAGAGAGTCCCTCTGCTGAGATGCCAGTCCAGTGTCTGTCTTAGTAATGGTACTGGTTACCAGCTTGGAGACTGGGAGAAGGATTTCCCTCAGCTCTGAGTGCTCTTCAGATATTTCCAGCAAGGTTTGTGTGATGAGGCTAATCCAGGTATGTCTTTTCCAGCCCTGGCTAATTCTGGGCCCTCTAGCACCAGTATTGCAGCAGGGCTCTCTGCCTTTCTGCCTGTCTTTGAGAGGCTTTGGTGGAGAATAGGGCAAAATGTAATGGCCTGTGGTGAGCAGGACACTGAGCAGGTGATCCTGTGTTCCCTCCTGACCTTGGACTCTCAGGAAGGTGGTTGCTGAGCTCCTTGAGACTGCCAGCAGCTTGGTTCCTCTTAGGAGGATGTCAGTAGTGACTGAAGTTGTAGGAAGAAATTGGGCACTGTGAAGGACAGAGCAAGCTCCTTTAGGTGTAGTCATCCTGGACCTCATGCTGTTGAGAAGAGCAGCCAGACCAGCTGGAACTGTAAGATCAGCTGCAGCAGCTCTGCTCAGCATTGTGCAAAAGACTTCTTGTCAGTCGTAGCACGTATGACACCCACCACTAATCTGTGATGTCCAAGACATTAGAAGGCTTTCTTGAAAGCTTCCAGGATTCCAGAGGAGGGGGAGGAACCTTAGTCAGATAAAAATGGAGGATTTGTTATTTCTTAAGACAACTTCCATTATAACTGGGAATGGACTGTCACAAAATCAATGGATCATTTTTCTCCCTGTGACAGAAATTGCCATCTTTGATCATGTTCTCATCAGAATTTGCCTGTAGTCAGCAGCTGCAGTCTAATTAACAGCAACCCAGCTCCCATTGGCCATCTGCCCACAGCTGTCCTAAAGAACCAGTACGCTGTCCCCCCAGCCCCCAGACCAGCTGGAGGGTTTTGTGTGTGAGGAGTGCTGTGCTCTGGTGCCGGTTACCTGGGCTGGGGTATTTTATACAGCATGGATCCCATCAGCAGATTCTTTTCCCCAGTACAGCTCTCAAACACCACTTTGAAATGTCTCTTGGTGTATTTATTTTGCCACAGGTGAATCCAGCTGCATAGGATCAGCTGCTCTGTGAGATGGTCAGGCTCTCAGTGCTGGCTGTGTCGCACTGTTCAACTTGTGTTACCAGGCTGCAGTTTGCAGCACAGCTCCATTCCACATGCTTTAATCTGCTTCTCTGAGTGCCTTTTTTTAGGATCCCAAAGCAGCCCTGCAGGCTGAGTCCTGCTCTTGCTGATCCTGGCAGAAGGATATTGATAGACATTGATCAGATCCCCTTCAGCCTTCTCTTCTCCTGACTAAACAGCCCCAGGGCTCTCAGTCTCTTTTAACAGCAGAGATGTGCTTATCCCTTCCTCATCCTTGTAGCCTCCTTTAGTCTCTCTCCAGCAAGTCCTTGTCTGTCATGAGTTTGGTAGCCCAGAACTGGACACAGTATTGCAGGTGTGGTCTCACCAGGGCAGAGCAGAGGGGCAGGAGAGCCTCCCTAGCCCTGCTGGACACAGGTTTCTTGATGGACCTGGCCATCCCCCATTCCTTGCTTCTGTGGAAAGTCCACCAGCACCAAAAGTTAAACCTGACTGAGCCACTTTGTCCTCACCCATTGCTGTGAAGGCTAGAGGCTCGCTCTGATGGTCCCCTTTGAGTGTGGAGAGCTCATTCAAGCCCCTGGGACCATCTGGCCTTTAGCACACTCTGCCTGAACGTAGGATTGGTTTATGCAGTGAAGATGGCCTGTGCTGAGGATGCCATGCTTGAACTCCTCACTCTTGCACAGCTTTCTGGTCCTGGGTAAGGCAGCAGTGTGATAAACCCTTGAGCTTTGGCTGCAGACTCACCACCAGAGAACATCTCCAGAGGCTCCTGCACTCCAAGGGTCAGCACTGGTTGACAAGGCCTTTTGCTTTCTCTGCCCAGGAGGCTGCTTGCTGAGCAAAGGAACCCAAATCCCCACCACACTCCTTTGCAGCTGTCAGGGCTGCAGGGCCTGGCACAGCCATTAACTGCAGCTTGCTGTTGTCATTGCTCAGGTATGGACACTACGTGGAGGGACGGGCTCAGTGCTGCAGACAGCAGTGGATGTACAGGTAAGGGGCTGGGGAATAACACAGGGCAGTGACTTGTTTGGAAACTTGGGGGGTCTCTCTTCTGCTTTGTTGTTCTGAATATTGCAACAGAACACCCTTGTTTGGTGGCAGTTGAGCTTCCAATCTATTTACTTTGTGTTCCTAAACAGCATCTTACTTAAACCAAAACCATCTGTGTGCCTCCCTCTGGGGGGGTCCGAGCTGCTGCTTCTGTGTTACCTGCAGCGTCGTGCAGAAGGTTCCCTGGGCTGTGAGCAGGCTGAAGGACTCATTCTGTGGGTGACCTGCAGTGCAGTGCTGTGGAGCTGGGGCAGTTTGCTGTACAGAGCTGATCCACAAATCCTGTCAGATGTCTAACATGTTTGAATTCCAAAGCCAGGATTTTCCTGGGAAGAGAGAGTGTTTTGCAAAGCTCTGCTGTTGATGCTGAGTGCCCCACAAAGTGCTGTGTTGGCCCTGGGGAAGGTAAAACTGTAGCAATGCAGCATCGTTCAGAGGTGCTTTACACAGCTTCTGTGCTGCTCACCAGTGTTCTCTGGCATCTCTGAGCATAAGAAAAATGCAGTTTATAATTCCAGGTAATCTCAGAGCACACAAATTCAGCCAGCTGCACCCACAGAGCTGAATTCCTGTGGATGGGCTGCTGTGGACTTACACTGGGTCACTACCCTGTGACTAGCAATTGCTTATAGTGCCTCATCAATATTGGTATAGCTTGTACCTTTAGAAAGGTACAAGAGCACAACTCCAGTCATGCCTCCCTGCAGAACAGGCTCTTGGCTTTGGTACTGGCATAAGCAAAGCAATGTTCTGGTAGGAGTTGTGAAGCTGGAGCTGTGTAGGCTGCACCAGTGATACCTGTTGGTTTGGATATTCTTCATAGCTTGAATCAGTGTTTAAACACATTGAGGAGCTGCCCGAAGAGGAGAAGCTTATGAAGTTGTCAAGTCTAAAGCTGAGGTACTTCACCCCAAGAGAAATAGCAAATCTCCATGGATTCCCTCTGGACTTTGGTATGTGCTCCAAAATACTCATTTCTAATCATTCTTCAGAACTGCCAGTCTGTTCTTTTTACTGGGGACTGAAAGCCCGTGCTTTTGGTTTGCAGTTCAGTTTGGACTCTCAGTTCTCCTGAGTGATTCCTGTGATTTGCCTGAATTCCCACGAGTTTTCTCGTAAGAGCCAGCTTCTGTGCTTCGGTTATCTGCATTAGCTAAGGAGAAAGCCTTTGCATGAGAAATGCTTCTTTGCTGAGTGGTAGTGAAGGGAAAATTTTGTTTGAAGTTGAAGCTATTTACTCAGCATGACTCACAGCCATGGTAAGTCAACATCTCCTGCTGGTTTAGGAGGTCTGTTAGTGGTCCTTGGTGTTGGAGCTGCTTGCAGTCTCCCTTCCACACATTTGTAGCTGCTGACAGAGGTGGAATTTCAGAAGATACAGATGCTTCTTTCTTCAGGAGTCATCAACCTCTTCAGTCAGTGATCCCTTAAATCATGTCTGTGCTCTAGGAAAGGCAGTCCCAGCCCTTGGTCAGGTACTTCCTTCTGTGGAGAAGGAGGCAGTCAAGGAACAAGACTCAGCAGCACCAGTAGCTGGGACAGGGATCATCCAGAGTTAAGGCTGAAGGAATTCCCCAGTTCCCCTTGTAAAGAGAGAGAGGCAAAAATGTGGCTGTTACAGAAGTGTGGCCTGCTGAGGGGCTTGGCCTGCTGAGGGGCTTGGCCTGCTGAGGGGCTTGGCCTGCTGCCATCACACCACTTGGTTGTCTCTTGGTGGTACACAAGCACCCAGAGAGAAGGCACCACTGGGCTTGAGTAGTTGGTTACACTCTTCCTGGATGTCCTCAGTGGCTTGGAGCTCTGAGGAGTGCTGATGGCTTTCATACATTCCTTTCTTGTGCAGTTTTCATTGCTTTGCTCATTTACAGTTTCAGTCAACATTTCTGCATTCACAGAAAGGTACCAAGGTTGAAAAGCCAAACATCAGAGCTGCCAGCACTAAGCTTGGGTGTTTGAGTGCCTGCAGCAGCGTGCTGAGTTGCATGCCAACATGCAGGGGTTCTTCAGAGGGTCTGTGTTGGAAGGGACCTTAAAGGTCATCTAATTCCAACTCCCTGCCATGGGCAGGGACACCTCCCACCAGCCCAGGTTGCTCAAGGCCTCATCCAGCCTGGCCCTGAACACCTCCAGGGAGGGGACATTTTCTTAGCACAGCTCTGTTCTCTGTCACTGTAGGTTGGTGCAAGGAGACTTGAGCTGAGCAGGGCTGGACTGGAGCTGTATGGCAGCACGGAGCTGCCTTTGGAGCACAGAGTTGCCCATTTCTGGCACAGCCTGAGTGCCAGATGTTAAACTGGTCTGTGCAGCCTGGCTGAGCCGTGTGGCAGCATTAGTCTTGCTTGTGTTTGGCAGAGCCCAGACCAAGGAGAACTGGATGTGTGGAAGTCTCCAGGAACTCTGGGGGAACCTGACCTATGGCATAGTGGTTGGAAGGATACCTCACTTGCTCTGTTCATGTCCTGGCTTGAGTTAGGACAGGACATGAACAGGACAGGGCTTGAGTTAGCACAGGACTGATCCTGCTCATTGCTGCCCTGTCCCAGCTCAGCCCCAGCTCAGCAGCTGCACTCTGCAGCTCAGGCCACGTTCAGTGGCTGCTGCCAGCACTGACAACGCTCCATGGCTCTGGGCAGTGCCAAGGGCTGGGGTGCAGACCAAGGGCACTGCTGCATCCTGTGGGGGTGCAGGGGAAAAGGCTGCAGCTGTGGGGAGGAGGGGAGAGTGCAGGTGACCCCCAGCTACCCCTTGAGGGATTCCAGCCCATGGATATCATGAAGCTGAGGGGTCAGCAGTGTCACTCTTCTTCATTTGCCTAATGTCTGAGGAGGACTCTCTCTGTTCTGCCTTTGATCCTGATCCATGAGCACTGGAAGTGACCAGATGCTGTTGTCAGCTGCAGGGTTTCCAGAAGAAACATGTTTGTGTCTGAGCAGTTCTGTGTTTAAGCACTGGGATGGCCTCTGCCAGAGCCAAAGCCACTCTTCATTCTTAGCAGTAGCTGATGTGTTTGTGCTTCTAACACCCCTGTGTGTAGCAGCAATTGCACTGCAGCTCCATGACAGAGGTGCTGCAGCTCCATGAGATACTTTAGCCATGTGTCTTGGCCTCTGCTGTGGGTCTCACAGCATCAGCACTGAACATGATGAGAGCCTTCTTCACCTGCTGCCTGCTTGCAGGAGGCTGATGGCAGGATGGCTCTGCCATTTTTCCCAGTCTGCCAGCACAGCATGTCAGGGCCTGTGGTCAGCACCACAGAACCATCAGTGGCACAGCCTCAGTGACAGGGTGAGAGCTGTGCAAGTGCCAGCGTGCCAATCTGTGCAGTCTGCCCCTCCAATGTTGGCTGCTCTTGAGCTGAGAAGGTAGAAGGTGCAAGACAATGTTACAAGGCTTGGGATACAGGACATGGTAAGCCCTGAAAATTAATTCAAGTTTGCAGTTGCCAAGAGGCAGGAGGAGAAATTGAACTGAGCTTCTTGGGCAGTAAGTGCATGTCTGTGTGTGCACATTTATCTTTGTGTCCTCTTCACAATGTGCACTGAGTGATTTCATGTGGAAACTTCAGCCAAGGAGGTGTGGGGGGAGTGCAAGTGATTGTTCCAAGGAGAGAAAAGTGCTTGCCCAAATGTGAGTGCCAGGAAGCTGGGCAGAGTGGGTGGAGCTGGCTCAAGATGTGTTTACCAAAGCAGTCCCCATCTGAGGCATTAATATCTGGCAGAGAAAGATGGAACCTCTCCTCCCAGGCACCTCCTCAGCTTTCCACACTTGGCTCAAGAGCTGTCCAACCATGTTCTGTCCTGAGCAGTCCCTGAAGGGGATTTTTCTGGTGTGCACCTTGGTCTCACTGCTTGCACACACTGTGCATGTGTGCAGCAGAACTCAGCTGCCTGCTGTTGACCTTGGGCTCAGGTTAGGGATGAGCAACTCTCAGAGGCTTAGCAAATGGTTTTGGTGGTTGAGCCACCATCGCTGCTGTTCGTCTTTCACTCAGGCTGAAGTGTTGAAAGCCAGGTTGGATGAAGTCTTCAGCAACCTGGTCTGGCAGGAGGCATCTCTGGCCATGGCAGGGAGCTTGGAAGAGGTGATCTTTAGGGTGCCTCCCAACCCAAACCATTCTATGATTCTGTGACCTGGGCCTGTTTAATTTTTGCTGGAGCTGCCCTCTTCCTGCCAGTCTGTGCACTCCCCAGGTGAGGCCACCTCAGGTGCTGTGCTTGCCTGGATCAGTATTGGTGACATGGAGAATGGTCGAGTTGCTGGGTGACTCACTGAGCAAGCCCTGATAGCAATCTGAGGTGCCTGCATGTGGTGCCTCTCACTGGAGCTGAAAGCAAACCCAGGCTGACCTCCTGCTGTTCTTTTCCCAGGTTTTCCTGAGCAGGTGACAGTAAAGCAGCGCTACCGCCTGCTGGGAAACAGCCTCAACGTGCAGCTGGTGGCCAGGCTGATCTCCATTCTGCTTGGATGAACTGAGGAGTACAGGAGGCTTCCACCTGTCAAGAGAAAGCTGATGGCAGCTGAACAAAACCCACAGCTTCCCAAAGTGCCTGTGCAGGAGTTCTGCTGAGCAGCTCTGCTGTGCGTTCCAGACCTTGCTCTGATGGTGCATTTGCACCGTAGAGGATGGACATGGATGTTCCTGGGACTTGATAGCTTCATTTAAATGTCCATCTGAGCTGCCAAAGGACAAAGAGCAGCACTTCAGATACCTCAGTGAACATGGGCGAGCCTGGTTCCTTTGATCTTAAACCCAGCTTGTCAGTACAGTACAAAAAGGCTGTAAATGTCAGAGTTGCTTTAATTAAGTTCAGTGACCAAGCTCAAGATGTAAAATGTCTTAATCTCTAAAGGTCAATGATCACTCTTGGAAGAGTTACAGCACACAGGGGCTGCTGGGCTGGGATGGTGGTTGTAGCTCATCTATTAAATTCACCATTGCTCTACCATTCTGAGGAGTGCGCAGTGTGATCCTGAGCTGGTGGCTTCTCACCCTCTCTGAACACTTGCAGGTTTCTGGAACCCAGCTCCATCTGTCTGGGATGATGTGGTAGTGAGAGAAGTTCAGTTCTCCCCCACACACACAAACCACAGCTAACTCAGTCGGAGAAGCCAAATGGAAAGGAGCTGTATTTACAAGCAGGATGGGATGCAGTGAATCTCTACACAACACCCAGGAGTTACAGTGCATGCAAAAATACATAGGAAAGAATGTAACACAGAAACCTCCCCCCGATAGGGGAGGGCCCCCAAAACCCCCTTTCCCCCCTCCCTCCTTTTGTCCCAAAATGGGTTAGAGAGAAAGGTAATTATTAAGGGGGAATTCTGTTAGTTCAAAGTGTGTGTTAAGGGAAGAAAAGAATTAGTTTCTTATCCCATTAGTTCAAGGTCAGTGCCAAGCACAGAAGGAGGAGCAGCTGTCCAGGCTGACTGAAACAGACTGAGCTAAAACCTAAAAATCCTAAAGTCACCTTCCCACTGATCTACCAATGAAATTCGGTTAGAATTACCTTTAGTTTTCCTTTATACACCAAAACATTCAGCTAGAGAATTCTGTAGCTGTCCTTTCTTAAAGGCACAGCCTAAAACTGTCACGATCCACCCCTTCTAAACAATTTCATTGGCTGTTGGCGCTGTCCATCCAATCTAGAACAGTATCTACAATTCGTAAGTAAAGTTCACAGTCCATCCCAGCTGTCCTCAGGTGTAGATGATTCAGAAGTCCCAGAAAATCAGGAAACATGGAAACAGAAAACAGTTTGTGTCTTCGCAGACGAAGCGAAGAAAGGGATCGGGGACTCTCAGGTGACTCAGGGCTCTCAGGGCTCTCAGGGTTTGTGCACTGTAGATTTCCTCATGGATTCTTCCTTTGGGTGCAATGTATCTGTACAACACACTGAAATTAAACTCTCTCAGCTAAAGTTAGATTTCTTTGTGGAATACACTGGATTTCACCATTCTCTTGCATTACCCAATAAGTGTGACCAGGTCCTTCAGCTGAAACCACCCCATGGATAGGTTTAGCCTCTCCCGAGGGAGAAAACACCCAAACAGTTTTACCTAACAGATTCTTTTCTCTAGCAACTGGAGCTCTATCACCTTCCACTTTCTGAGTGTGCCAGTCCAGCTCAATTCACTGAACCTCTACTATTTACCAGCCAGGTTGTTTGTGCTAGATGTCTCTCACAGTTTTTCAGAGATCCACCCCCTGTGGCTTTAAGAGTGGTCTTCAGCAAACTGTTCAATCTTCCCTGCAGCTGGTGCATAGTAGGGGATGTGGAATTCCACTCCATGCCTGCTCTGTGGCCCAGTTCTTCACAAGATTGTTTCTGAAGTGAGTTCTGTTGTCTGACTCAGTCCTCTCTGGAGTTCCATGTCTCCACAGGATTTGTCTCTCCAGACCAAGAATGGTGTTGTGTGCAGTTGCAGTTGCATGTGGAACTGGATCTCAGAGCTGTCAATGTCACTTTGCATACTGTGCCCGCTCTCACCCTGAGATAGCAGGCACAAAGGCAGTGAGTGCTGCTTAGCCCTGCTCAGCTGCACCTGCCTGACCTCACTCCATGCTCAGGTTGCTTCCTGCTAGTGGTGAATGCTTGGCAGTGCTGCACTTTGCAACTTCAGCCCGAGCGTTCTGACAGCCATGGGAAGTGATTACACAAGCAGGTGGAAGGTACACGAGTGGCATCTGCCAGACAGCTCTGTGAATGGCAGGAGATCCCAGAACATGGTGCTGGGGGTTGGAGCTCACTCTGCACCTCTGAAACTCCTTTCCTTGTCTGAGTGAGGTGATGTGGATGCCTTGCCTCACACTTGGGAAGCAGCACTGAGGACAAGGATATCCTGTTTGGGGGTGTCACATCTATGCTGTCATAGCTCTGGCTGAGGGCACAGAGTCACTGCCAGCAAGTTTGCTGGTGACACCAAACTGGGAGGAGTGCTGACTCCCCTCAGGTTGTGCTGCATCCAGCCAGACCTGGACAGGTTGAGAGCTGGGCAGGGAGAAATGGAATGGAATCCACAAGAGCAAGGGGAGAGTCCTACATTTGGGGAAGAACAACAACATGGAGCAGGAGAGGTTGTGGACTAGGCTGTTGGCCACCAGCACAGGGGAGACGGGACTTGGGGGTCCTGGTGGATGGAAGGATGCCCATGAGCCAGCAGTGAGCTCTTGTGGCCAAGAAGGCCAAGGGCATTCTGGGGTGCATTAGAAGGGCTGTGGTGAGTAGGTTGAGAGAGATTCTTCTGCCCCTCTGCTCTGCCCTGGTGAGGCCTCATCTGGAATCTTGTGTCCAGTTCTGGGACACTCAGTTCAAGAAGGACCTCAGGGAACTGCTTGAGAGAGTCCAGCACAGAGCCACCCAGGGAGTGGAACAGGCTTTGAGCTTGGAGCACAGAAGCCTGAGGGCTGCCCTCATGGCTGGGGATAAAGATGTGCAGGGCTGGAGCCAGGCTCTGCTCAGGGATGTCCAAGGATAGGCCAAGGGGCACTGGGGGCAAGCTGGAGCAGAGGAGGTGCCAGGGGAACAGAAGGGAAAACTTTGTCCCTGTGAGGGTGCTGAGCCCTGGAGCAGGCTGCCCAGAGAGGTTGTGGAGTCTCCTGCTCTGGAGCCTTTCCAAACCCGCCTGGATGTGTTCTGTGTGACCTGCCCTGGGTGCTCCTGCTCGGGCAGGGGGCCTGGACTCACTGATCTCTGGAGGTCCCTTCCAAGCCCTAATGATCTGTGATTTCTGGAGCTTGCTGATTGCCTTACAGACTGTCTTGCTTCCATAACCTTGGCTTTGCCCAAGTTCATCTAGGGGTTCCCTGTGCTCTTGAAGAAGGCTGTGCAGCACTGAAGCTCCTAAAATACCATTTGTTAATGCAGTCAGTTTGAAGAGGTTTTGAGACATGAAATCAAAGTTTGCCAGTGGAGGTGCATCCTCCCCTGCAGTGAGGGCTCCTGCCCACTGGCTTTTTTACCTCACCTTTTGCTGGCCCTCTTAGGATGAGTATAAGGAGCATCATGAATCTAGAGGCTGGAAAAACGCTGATGTGTGCTAGCACATCTTAAATTTAGCCATGGGCAAGCCACTAGAGACATCTCAATAGGAGTCTCAACAGGCTCAGTCCTTTGCTGACTGCACAGTTGTGGCACAGCAGCTGCTGCAGCTTTTTAGAACAGAAAAGTTAGGAAATACTTCATAGAATCACAGAATCATTTCAGGTGCAGAAGAGCTTTAAGCTCATCCAGTCCAACCATTCTCTAACTCTGCCAAGGCTGGGACTAAACCATGTCCCTCAGCACCAAATCTCTGCCTCTTGGAAACACCTCCAGGGATGGGGATTCAACCACCTCCCTGGGCAGCCTGGGCCAGTGCTTGAGAACCCTTTCAGGGAAGAAGTTTCTTCTCATCTCCAACCCAAACCTCCCCTGGGGTAACTTGAGGCCATTTCCTCTCATCCTATCTGTTCCATCTTCAAGCCAAACCTTTCAGCTCATAGAATCACAGAATTGTCAGAGTTGGAAGGGACCTCAAGGATCACCCAGTCCCAACCCCCCTGCCATGGGCTCAGAGCCACATTAGCCTGGCCTTCAAAACCTCCAGGGATGAGGCTATCATCTCTTTGGCCTCTCTGTCCTAGTTACCTGCTGTTCAGAGTGAAGCTCAACACTTTGTTGGCTCAGTGTACAAACACTGAAGCACACTTCTTTTCCTTAGCAATTTGATGTATTTTGCCCCCAAACCACTTTCATGCTCTGTGTCCTTTTTTTCTGCAGTGTGACAGAGTAGTAAGAGGCAGTGGGACAGCTGGTGAAGAGCACTGGGCGTGGCTGGGCATAGAGTGTGGGGAGCAGAAATGGGCAAAGAAATGTCTGAGGAAAAATAATGGGAGAGAAGGTAGGGAGAGCCCCCAGAGTGAATCCCACTTAATACTTGCCTTGTCTGTTAGTGTGACAGCCTCCTGAGGGGAAGTTTATGGCTGTTTGGTAAGAAAGCAGATAACAGATAACAAAGCAGATAAGAGAGCAGGGAAAGCTGAGCACTGAGCAGTGCTGGTGTGGCAATTTCAGCGTGGTTGTGTGCAGCATGAGGAGAGCAAGGTCACTTCTGTCTTTATTGGATTACAAGGGTTGGGGAATTGTTGTGGCTGTGGAAGAAGATAAATGTGTGGCTTTAGTTGCCCAGGCTGCCAGCTGGCTGAGCTCGTTTTGCCTTTCCCCCACTTGGTGCTTTGGGCAGTGGGAGGAAGCAGGGAGAAGAGATCCTGTGGGAAGAACTGTGATGGAACAGAAACGCTGGAGGGGCTACAGCTGAGTGGGAAGCACCACCTCTAGTGAGAGAGAGTTGTTGGGGGAGATTTCAGGTGGCCAGCTGGCTACCTTGCACTGGGATGCAGAAAACTGCATCAAAGTCCCCACAGTCTCCTCCCACAGGGAGCCTCTCTGCCTTCAAACGCAGGAACCCATCCTGGGATCCCAGCTGGCTGTGGGCACTTTTGCCTTGCGCCTGCTCTGTGCACAGGGACTCAAACCTTTGTACATTGGCACCTGGCACTTGGAAGCAAAGCACACTGATGGTGTGATTAGATTTTCTCAGGCCTAGGCCATAACAAAGAGCTGTGATGAGTCCCAGTGGTTGCCCTCTGTGTGTCTTGGAAAAGCAGCTCATCTCAGCCGCGGGATTCTGCCTGTGTGCCGATTGCACGCGCCATGGGGCACTCCTCCTTCACCGCATGTGTGTTGTAGGGACAAGCGTGGGGAGGGCTTCGGGAGGAGGCTGGACTAGTTCATGGAAGAAGCAGCCTTGGAGAGCACTGGGCAAGTAGATTTGTGACTGAAAATAAATGGAGGCCAAGAGAGTACCCAGGGGAGGTGCCGTATGTGCTAGCTCCTTGGCGTGCCTTTCCTTTCCTCCCTGCCTGCTCTTGGCCACTGGTGCAGACAGGGTACTGACCTAGGTGGATCTTTTTCTAGCCCAGGTACGACCATCCTCTTCTCTGTCTGGTGACAGGATGCCAATATTTGTAATCACAGCGTCAATACACAGCACAGGATTTAGCACTTCCCTCGGATCAAAGCCTCTCCATGAAGCCAACAGTGGGGAGCAGAACGAGTCTGAGGGAGGCTGAGCTGTCAGGCCCATGCATGGCTTTAGGGTTATTAGTGGTAAGTGTGACTCTGCAAATAGAAATCCCTGAAAATAACTCCCGTGTCCACGAATGCAGCCGGGATGTGCTGAGAGCGCTGGAACAACCCACGGGGAAGAGCTGAGCCCGTGCAGGGGCTGGAAACTTTTCATCAACTTCCTGTCAAAAAGGATGAAACAGAAAATAGGAAGTGTCACACTGGCTGGTGGTTTGTAGAAACAGTGTATGTAGGAAGAAAAGTCAGGAGGGGGAACAAAATTGCAAGTCTCATAAGGAGCAAAGAACTTCATCTATGTTACAACTGCCCGTGTTGTGATGAAAGAAGGCAGGGAGGAGCGGGGCAGCAGCTCCCCTGCATCGCAAAGAGCCGGCTAACCACAACGCCCCGCTTGGTTGGTTGCTGCTAGAAAGTGAACCCCTGGCTTTCATGGCCAGTTAGTGCAACTTCAGCAGCAGGTAATTTATTAACTTCTTCAGCTCTGGTGAGGGAGCAAAATCTTCATCTGATGCCAGAGGGCAACATGCTGAGGAGGAAAAGAAACCCTGAAGGAGGGGTGAGCGCAATGGTGCTGCAGCCCCCGGGGGAAGCGCTGTGGCCACAACACCGTGCAGAGACCAGAGGAGGAAGGAAGCGGTGGTGGGTGGCTGTAGGTGAGGGACAGGAAGGGGAACATCGTTTTTCAGGCACCGCTGTTTGATGTAAACCTGGGGCCTGCCGATCCTCTGTGCAGGGCCTGACAGCAGCTCAGGGCTGGGCTGCCTGGGTGCTGCAGGGCTGGAGTTGGGCACCTGTGCCCCATGGCGCTCACAGTGCTGCTTCCTGTGTCACTTTTGAACACTGGGATAGTGGTAGGCAGAGGAAAGATGAAAGTGGACCCAGGGGAGTGAAGATGGAAGTGCTGGGAGACAGGGCCTCAGCTGGGGGAGGCTCGGGTGAATGTGGTGGGAGATGAAACCAGGCACGGGGCTGGATGTGCAGGGAGATCTCTGAGCTGTAACACTGAAGAGCAGAGGTGGTTTGGCTTCTGTAGAACAAAACAGAGGATTCCTTGTTAGTCCTGCATGAAAAGGCTGGCTGGGGTGGGATCCACACTGAGAGTTGCCCTCCCCCATGGCAAAAGGGGCAGACTCACGTTGTGCCTCTGTCTCTGCTCTGACTTCCCAGGTGTGAGCAATACAGGTGGGAGTTTGGGCCATGACCCGGGGCCACTCTGGTCTGCTACAGCAGCAGCTCTGCACTGCAGGCACACACTGCTGGAGAGGCAGAGGGTTACCACTGTTCTATTTCACACAGCTACATCAGATGGTGGAAAATTGTAGTCCCTGCTGGTAGGGATTGAACTTCAGAATTAGCCGGAGATGAATGCTCCATTGCTTCCTGCCAAGTCTGGGCACAGCCTTCACTCAGAGGTGTTTCTTCAGCCATGGCAGTGAGGTAGTGAAAGATCTGTCCCAGGGGGAGGGGGTTGTGCCAGCTCTCCTTGTTAGGAAGCATAACCCTCCTTAGGAGGAAGAACCTTCCCTATGGCTGACGCCAGACATTTGCAGGCTTTCCATTCTCTTCTTCCAAAAAATGCTGTCTCAATCCAGTGTACTTCACTCAGATGAAAAAGTGTGGACTTCTTTTTCTCCTTAAGATGGTTTCTAGCTTCCCCAGCTTGCTCAGCCTAAGGTGCATGCACTAGGAATAGAGAGTACATCATCTAAAATCTGGCAGGTCAGTGAAGTGAAAAAAGGTGTCTCACGTGCAAGGTTTAGTAGGTACACAGAGCTCACTTCCCATCCTGTCACCAAAGTCATCTGCTCTTTAGCTCTACCATTTCCCAGCTGCAAAACCTGCACAAAGACAGGGTGAAAAGTTATTTCTTCTTCCTCCTCACACTAGCAGCTCTCTCCCCACCCTCTATGGCTCATTGCTCGTTGGTCTTTTGGTGTATCGGAGGAGTCCATCAATGGGAAAGGAAGCCTGAATCAAAGGTGGAGAGGCAGCAGCGAGGGGCACTGCATGCTCAGCAGTACAAAAGAAGTTAATAAAGGAAGGATTTTGTGGGTCACAGCCAAAGTGCAGGCTGAGAGCTGACAGCACATGATGGATGGCCTTTGGGTTAGAAGGGCCCTGAAGCATGCCTACATCTGAGCAGCCTGCTAAGCAGTGCAGGTTTGGCTGGCCCATAGCTTTGTCACACTGACACCTAACTGACCACTATAAAAACTCAGTAAACTGTTAAACAAACAAAGACCAAACCAAAGAGAGCAAAAATCCCCAGGGAGAGCTCAGAGCTGACATGAAGGATGTTAGTGAGCACTGTTTTAGTGGACTGGCCCAGGATACCCAGAGGCAGGTGTCCTGTCAGCTGGACAGAGATATTGATCCTTCATCTGTGCTCCCAGATCTGTGAGCAGAACACAGAGCAGGACAGGAGGGAGGACAGGTCCTCAGAGGGTGAAGTGTGGGAACCTGGGGCTGAATGGAGCAGTGAGAGTTCCCCAGCATGCAGCATGCAGCTTGTGGTGGTTTAGGCTGGGTGCTGGCCCAGATGCCACTGCACAGACCACACCTGGGAGGTCCCAAGGGGGTGGGCTGGGGTGGGCCCAGCCCAGGGGGTGGTCGCAGGAAACCAGGTATTCCATTCCCATAACGCTCTGCTCCCCTATCAAACATCCACGCGGGTCCTCACTTCCTCTTTCCTCCCCCGCCGCTGCCTAGGCAAATGGCCTGAGCTGCCTCCCCTGGGCCTGCCCAGGCCTGAGGCTGGGTTGGGGGGAAGAAAGAGCCCTGGGGGGGGGGGGGTTGGGTGTACCCCCAGGTGGGGATGGGACGTTCTCGGGTGTGTTCTGGGATCTCTCTCTGCGTCACGCTGCCTGTGGTTCTCTGTAAAACTTTCATTGCTGTTCTTTTGGTTTTCCATTTCACCTTTCCATCACTTTTGCAATCCCTTTGTCGTGATTCCTGCCCGTGGGGAGAATTGCCCTCCCAAACCACGGCACAGCTCAGCGCTTCCATGTGAACAGGACCCTCTGTGGTGGCCAAGGACAGCACGTGGGGCTTCCTCCTGCTGTTCCCCTCTCTAGCAGCAACGGTCTGCTGGAAGCCACAGGTGAATATCCAGAGAGCTGAGCTGCTGCTGCTTCACCAGCAGGTGTATGGGATGGGCTGTGCCCTGTGGGTTCAGCAGGAGCTCCACCTCTGCCCTTCCAGGCCTCCAGGCAGCAGCAGCTGTTGGGGTACCTGCACCTCAGCCTGTGTGGTCACCAGGAAGGTGGTCAGCAGGCTCAGGCTCCTCTGAGATCAGTCTCTAAACACTCAGATAATGACATGCAATGAAGATTTGGTTTCTGTGGAAAGAAAGAAGGTAGTGATGGAACTCGGTCATTGGAGTTCTTACGGTAAGGATCAGGTCACTATCTGTGACACCACCACACACAGCAGCTCTCCTGGCTTCACACTCGTCACAGTCCACCTCTGTCTCTGCTGAGGTGACATTCCTGCTGTTTGGCACATCCAACCCTGGCTGCTTTGCCCTCAAAACACTTCTGTCATGAAAGATGCAGAGTTCCCTCAATCTCCAAGCCCCAGGGCATGTCCTACAGCTCCGTGAGTCACCCGTAGGTGTCAAGTGCAAACCCAGGCAGGAAGCAAGGCTGGGCAGGGTTAGGGAGTGCAGGAGTTGAATGGCCACCAGGGCAGTCGGAGGCTTAGAGGTGGCTACGGTCACCCTGGAGCAAGAGCAGCTACAGCTGTTGCTACTTATGCTCAGCAGAGTTAGGAAATGTGAGGAGCTGAGTAAGTGGTGGGCCTGGAGGTTCGGGTAGCTCTTAGCATGAGGAGGGTAAAGATGCACAAAGCTCCTCTGAGCGTGGAGAGGAAAGCACAGGAATGTGCCAGGGGAATATGGAAACTCTGACAAAGGGGAGGTGGGGCATGGACTCTCTCATGGCTTCCAGCAGCCACAGCCTGGGCCTCAGAGACAAGTACCAGCAAGCATCTGGGTAGGACACTTCATTTGAGAAGGCTGCAAGGTGCTGCTGGAAGGGCCAAGATCTAACTGTGGCTCCCAGAACATATTCATTTGCCTTTTTAAGCTAATGTTGATCCTCCACTGAATGTGCCCTTGTCTTCTGCGTTTTGTAAGGCTGGCCCTGAACTGGGGAGCCTGGGTGTGTGCAGCAGAGACAGCCTGCACATGCTGCACGACAGCAGTGCCCTTGGTGTGTGACCATCTCCCCAGCATCTGGGGACTGAGTCATTCTTGAGTCAGAGCAGCCATATTTGGTTAAATTGTGCTTTGCAGTTGTGTCCCGAGGGATGCTCTCTGCTGCTGCTCACTGCTTTGTGTCAGCTGCCCGAGAGGTCACTGGCTGGAAGCTTCTCTTTCAATACAAATATTCCTTGCCAGCCACTGCAGCTTTTCTGTGTGGGGTTTGGGTTCTGGGAGTCCTTCAGTGCTGCCTCAGACCTGTAGTGTGGGGGCAGCAATTCTGTCCTGCAGCAGCCAGCTGCAGCTCACAAGGTGTCCAAGGCACAGTGGTGGTGCTCAGATGGATGGAGGCCAAAGACTTTGATGATGAAATGCAGCAAATTTCAACTAATGACCTTTCAAAGACCCTGAAACTAAAAGACAAAAAGAGGGACAGGCATTCAGAGGATGTGTATGCTGTCAATCTTTAGCTAGGAGACCTGAGGTGGCTGGGGGCGGGAGCACCTCCCCGTGAGAGAGCTGGGGCTCTTCAGCCTGGAGAAGAGAAGGCTCTGGGCAGACTTTAGAGCAGCCTTTCCAGTGCTTAAAGGGAGTGCATGAAAGATAGGGTAGAACTTTTTAATCAGGGAGTGTGGAGATAGGATGAGGAGTAGCAGTTTTGAAGTGAAAGAGTGGAGATTTAGATGTTAGGAAGAAATTCTTTCTGGTTAGGGTGGGGAGGCACTGGAACAGGTTGCCCAGGGAGGCCCTGGATGCCCCTTGCTGGGAAGTGTTGGAAGCCAGGTTGGATGAGGCCTTGAGCAACCTGGGCTGGTGGGAAGTGTCCCTGTCCATAGCAAGGGGTTGAACTGGGTGATCTCCACAGTGCCTTCCAACCTAAGCCATCTGTGGTGAGCTAAAGTTCAATCTTGCAAGACAAGACAGCAGAATGGGCACCTTGTGAATGCAGAGCTGTGTGAGAGCAAAGGGCAGCTGGGCTCACAGTTGCACATCTCAGCACTGCAGGCTTCACAGGACACACAGGACGGCAGCAGGAGAGCAATGCTTTGGGTTGCTCCAGCTCCTGGGCTTTTAGCTGCGTTGGTGGTGCTTACTGGGTTGAGCTGTGAGTCAAACCAGGATGGAGAGAAGAGGCAGAGGAGAAGCATCTCTGAGGAGCAGTGAGTACCACGGCTTGCAAATGCATTGCTTTATGTGGTGGCTTCCAAGCGGCAGCAAGGGGAGCAGGAGGGCTTCACTGCAGCTCTTTTTTGCATACTCCTTGGCAGATGCAAATCACTAAATGATCTCTTCGGTTTTCCCATCGCACAACAGGCCTCGTCTGTCCTCAGAGCAGGGCAACTTAGTGTTCCATGCTGGCTCCAGCAAAAGCATTGAATTCAGAACAGGACCACTGGGGAAAGTCAGAATTAATGGAGAAGACCTTGCAGGAATTTTTAGTCAGGTGATGGAGTTTTCTTTAAAGTGTTTTCATTCTCAGCTGTGCACATTAACATTGTCATTGCCTTCAGGATTTGCATTAGCTAATATTTGATGTGGTTTTATGGTTGTTATTTCATACTATCTCTGTCAGCACTCTAACATGAAAGTAAACTACCACAGGCTTGTAAAGCAATAAAGTGATCGGTGCAGAACGGAATGAGAAGTTGCAGCTGTGTGTGCAGCTCACTGCACTTCAGCATACAGAGACAGGCAAGGACTAAGCTTTCCTAAGCTGTTGAAAAGTCAAAGCTTGTCTGCATTTGTAAGCTTCTGAAACAGCCAGGCTTGGTTCCCATCACCTCTGCTCTTTAAATTCAGGTGAGAGAGAATGGTGCAGAGATTCAAGAACTTCAAAAAGCCAGCAGTGCCTCTCAGAATGTGTCCCAGCAGCTTGCTCTGCTTCTCTCCAAGGTGAGCCATACCCTCCTGCTGCCCTCCTCCACGCCCAGTTTTCTGTTCCTAAGATGAATGTTGGCACCTGGTTCATGTCAGTGTTCCTGGAGCCCACGGAAGTGGGGCAGAGTCCATCTCTCACCCCAGCTCATGGCCTGTGTTTAACACTGAGGTGGGCAGTAGCCCTGGAGGCAATGGGAGTTCTCCTGTCGGTCCCACAGCGTCCATTGTGGGATGCTGCTTTTGTTCCCTGTCAAATCTCTAGAGAGTGTATCCTCTGACATCTATGGGAGTGCAACCCCACTGAGCTCAGGACATGGGACATGGGTGTTGCAGTTGTTACACACACAGCCTGTTCCATAGGTGAGCTGGGGAAAGAGGCCTGTGCAATACCTTTGTCTCTCACCTGCTACTGAAGGTTTTTCTCCAGCAGAACCTTTTGGAAGCTTTGTCTGACTCGACTGAAGTCTCTTTTGTTGTGGTGTTGCCATGAGGTCCTTACAGGAAAATACTTCCTGGCCCAGGAGATCCCCATTAGGGAAACTGTGCTGACACAAACCCATCGTGTTCCTTGATTCCCCTTCAGTTTCCTGTCTGCTTAGATCCCACTGAGGTGTGGTGAACCTTGTCCTGGCTCCTGGTGTACTGTCCCAGGCCTCCAGCCTCTGAATATTCACACGCTCAGTGGGGAGCACCTGAATGTATCTTCACAAGATTGAGCCTTGCTCCTTGGAGCCACACTGGGACATATTTCAGCTGTCACTTTCTGAGCCACCTAAACCACCAAAATCCCAATGAGTTGGGGCCTGCTGTGAACCTGATTGTCACCTGGAGTCACATTGCATCTTGCCTTTGCTCAGAGGAAAGCGTTGTGTCAGCTTACCAGCATCCAGCAGGTAGCTCTGTGGTCACTCATACCCAGCACCTTGTCGTTTCCATTTCTCTGGCAGGTCACCAGTCTTGACAACAAACTTCAAAGCTTAGATCAGGTGAGTAAGTGGGGAGCAAATGAGAGGTCAAAAAATAACCCCCAGCCCCAGGTAAGTAAAGTGAGGTTACAGTGGTAAATAGCTAAATGATTTCTTTCCTCTCATGCACTACTCAGGGAAACCTTCTTTGGTAACAGGAGGTAACACAGTGCCAAGATTTCTGGGGAGGTGCACAAAGCCTCCCTAAAGCCATGAGCTGTGCAGGAGTGTGCTCTCCTGCAAGGATAAGCAGCTGTAGCCTCAAGAGCAGCAATGAAGTACCAGGGGGAAGCAAACTCCCTGCACTGCTCTGTCTGAGGTTCAAGCTGGGTTTCATCCTGTGCTGGCAGTGGCTACTTTTTGACTGTCACCTGCTTCTCCCCTGAGCTTGTGGCAAGCCACAGCTGCAGCTGCCAGTGAAAGCAGTTGTCAGACACATCACCCATGGAACCAAGACGACCTCACAGCCTGCTGCTGAGGAACAGCCTTTGTCAGTGCTCCTCAGAGGGCTCTTCTGGTCCCGGTGCCTGCAGCCACCCTGTCTGAGACCAGCCACACAGGCACTGCTTTGGACAGGAATGAGTGATGCAGCTCAGAACCTTTACAAATCAACCTTGCTGGGGTGAAAAAAAGGGGGGTGGGAAGAACCCAAGAAACAATGAAATAAAGTAAGTAAGTAAATAAAAGCTCCTCTTGCAAACAATGGAAGACAAGCAGGAACCTCATCTTCTGCTCTCTGCCTGGTTTTTAGGTGGTCCAGGGGAAAGCCTGCACCAGCAGCCCCTGTCAGAACTCAGGCACCTGTGTGAACTTGATAGATGGCTTCTTCTGCCTCTGTCCCAGCAACTGGCAGGTGAGTCTGCAGCCTCCTTCAGCATGGGGCAGGTATCATCTGATCTGTAAGGACACACCCGGCTTCCTGCAGCTGTGCTGAAAGGCAGCCAGTTCAGATCGCTCAGGGCAGTGAGACATGCTGAGCCGCAGAGCTGCAGGATCTCACCCCTTGCCTGGTTGAAGGGCAGCACTTCTGCTTCCCAACAGCAACATACCCCAGAGGAACTGAAGTCCAAACTGGGCCAGGCCCTGCACGTGGGTGATGGCCACGCAGCCAGTGGTGCCTGGCAGCCCCCACAGCAGTCCCCACAGCAGTCTCTGGATTTTGCTGAGCAGTGAACCGGCTGCAGACCTTGCTGCTGGCCTCATGCAAGGATGGAGAGAGAGCGGAGGAAGAGAAGGATATCTACTCAAGCCCAAACAGATGAGAAGTGAAGTGAAAGCATTCTGAGGTTTTTCTAACCCAAGGACTTATCTGGCAAAGGCTTTAATGGTGCTGTGACGTGCACTAGAGATGGAAATGTTTTGTCTTCTTCTCAAAGGCTCTCAACTTAAAAGTTGTCCAGGCAAGATCTGGGTTCAAATTGCTGTGCAACTGTCTGTGTAACACAGTCAGTCCCCACAGAAATGGTTTGAAATCAACTTTTCTGAGCCTTCTGCTAGCAAGGTGGGAAGTGAGGAGTGACAGCACTGTGCTGTCCATGTGCCTCCTACAAACACCTGAAGTATTTTACCTCCTAGCCAGGGTCCCTGAACACAGCTGAAGGAGAGAGCTTTGTTATTCTGGTTCACAGGGGAAGCAGTGGCGATAGGAGCCTACTGTGTGTCTTTGGGAGCTGCATTACCCACTGGCTGTGTGCTGTGCTCCATGTCTCAGTTATTTGGAAAATAAGCTGTGTTCCATCTCATGTCAGGGCCTCCTGTGCTCAGAGGATGTCAATGAATGCCAGATTTATGCTGAAACAGCCTTGGGCTGCCAGAACGGAGCCACCTGTGTGAACACCCCGGGCAGCTACAGGTAAAGCTCCAAACCCAGCCCCCAGGGCACTGTGTGAAGCACTCTGCTACTGCCCTTCCCTGCAGCACACCTCCTGGGAGTGAGCCTCTCCAGCATCCATCAGTTATGGTCCCTTTCGGTCTGAGGCAACATCAGGTCCTCCACACACTGTGCATGGAGACCACTGCAGGCACAGAAGGCCCTCTGAAGCCATTCCTGCTTTGAAAGAAGGGCAGCAGGAGCCATGCCAGGGAAGAAGGCTGCCAGCTGGGGGCTGGCTGCAGGGACCCAGCCCTCCGTTGTGGGTGCTAATGTGCTTCCCCCTGGGCTGTGCAGGGGCAGTGAGCTGTGGCATGCTGCTCCCAAACCAGCACTGCCCGGCCTGCCCACCTTGTCCTCCCCTCCAGTATCTCCTACCCCTTGAGACTGAAAGCAGCAGGGAGATGAAGGAGGTGAACAGCACCGGCCCAGCAAGACCCTGAGCTGCTGGAACCCTCCTGAGTGTGTGGGCACCTTTGCCCCCTGGCATTCCCAGCACAGTGTGAGACTGGCAGCAATGCCCTCACCCCTGCAGCAGTGCAGGCAGGGCTGGGGCTGCAGCCGAGCAGGCACTGCAGGGTGCTGCCAGGCAGGCAGGGCAGGCAATGCCCTCTGCAGCCACAGGGCCAGGAGGGTGCCCGGGCTGCCTGCATGGGCCCTGTGGACATGAGATCTCTGGAGCATGTCCTGCCCTGCCGCTGCCCAGCCCCCCAGGCTGAGCCGGGCTGAACGTCCTGTGCCTGCTGCTCCAGTCACATAGTCTGGTGAATAAATACCTGCAGACCCCGGGCCGAGCCAGGGCTGTGCTGCAGAGCATGCCATGGCCTGCTGCAGAGCCTCCTTTTGTCTCCTGCTTCAGCAGGAGCATCTTAGCTCTCACGAGCAATTGTGCCTAAGACTGCCTTGTAGAGCTTGGTCAGCTCCTGGGGGAATTCTTCTGCAGTGCTCCTCACACTTGAGCCTTAACCCTTCAGCTGCAGGGTGTCATGGGCAGGTGATGCTTCCTGTCAGCTTTGCTTTGATTTTGAAGGCTGTTTCTCGTTTGCCTGCAGCTGACCCCAACACAGACATTTGCCAAGGACGTGGCACCCAAAGCAGCCTGCAGCTTGTTGTGTGTGCCTGTGTTCAGAGATGTTACACAGCTGTGTGCCTGAGTTGCAGTGAGAGGACAAACCCTCTGCCTCTCCTGCAAGTGCTGTCATTCTGTGAGGGCAGCTGGAATTCCTCTAAGTTTCTTCCCCAATGTCATTTTTTCCCTCCTTGGTGCTTGCTGAATCAGTGCTAACTGCAATGGAGACCTCTTCTTAAGTCACCCAAATGTGAAGGGTGAGTGTCAGGATGGAGCCAGGCTCTGCTGAGGAATGTCCAAGGACAGGACAAGGGGCACTGGGGGCAAGCTGGAGCAGAGGAACAGAAGGGAAAATTTTGTCACTGTGAGGCTGCTGGAGCCCTGGAGCAGACTGCCCAGAGAGGTTGTGGAGTCTCCTCTGGAGACTTTCCCATACTCACCTGGATGTGTTCCTGTGTGACCTGCCCTGGGTGACTCTGCTCTGGCAGGGGTTGGGCTGGATGGTCTCTGAGGTCTGTTCCAACCCCTAACCTTCTGTGACTCTGAAATGTTAATATTGCTGCTTTTGCATAATGCCCTCAGGATCATTCAGTGCTTTCCCCAAACCCACTGTCCTGTCTTCACAGCCTCCATTTCACTCCATGTGCTCCCCCTGATGCCAACCCCTTTCCCAGGCAGTGCCTACATGGATCCTGCCCTGTAGCAATTACATCCTCCAGCAGGGACTGGGTCAAGAGGTGACAGCAGGTGGAGGGCAGTGCTGCATTAGCACCGTGCCACAGAGCACTGTGCAGGCTTCCCTCCCTGTTCAGGGTCTTTAACTGCCTGCTTCAAGCTGTAATTCAGGAAAGCACTAAAGCATGAGGGGAAAGAGCAGGTAGCCAGGCAATACCTTATGGAATCAGAACTGGAATGGATGTGGAGTCCCTTGGATGAAAGGCTGTGTAAGGGTCCCCAGGCCTACCAGACTCCTGCCAGCACCAAGCAGGTCTCAGCACAACATGCTGTCAGAGACAGGGGAGAACCAGAGCAGTGCCAAGCAGCAGGCCGTCACAACTTGGCTGAAGCTCCTTGCACTATGACCTTGAAGCTGTTCTCTGAGCAGCTTCAGATGGTTAGCAGATTGATCTTTGCCAGGCTAGGCAGAAGACAGTGTCATTGTGCCCCTCCTTTGGAGGCAGTCTGATTGTCCTGCTGTGTCCTTTGGAGCTGAGGATGAGGCCCTTAGCTGTACTTTGAGCAGACAGAGATGATGAGGTTCCCTCTCTCGCTGCCTCTGTGCTTGCCCAGCTGGAGCTGCTGCAGTGGTGGTCAGAAGGTGTTGGTCTGCCTGCCCTCTCTCACAGTAGTGACCATGCTTGGCAGTGCTGCAGACTGCAGCTGTGGGGTTTTCAAGCCCAGGTTCACCCAGGTTGCTTGCCATGGGTACAGTGGTTAGGTACCTGCAATTGGCTTATCAGACTGCTGCTCCATTGAGCATGTGACAGCCTGGCAGGGACAGCAGCAATAAACTGCTCCAAGGGTCAGTGGATGTGGTTTATCTTGATCTCAGGAGAGCATTTGGCACTGTCTGCAACAGCATCCTCGCAGCTGAACTGAGCAAGTGTGGGCTGGATGATTAGGGACTGAGGTGGACGGGAACTGGCTGAAGGACAGAAGTCAGAGTTGTGCTCCGCGGCACAGAGTCAAGCTGGAGGCCTGTGTCTAGTGGAGACCCTCAGGGGTCAGTACTGGGACCAGGACTATTCAATATATTGATCAATGACCTGTCTGAGGGCACAGAGGCACAGCCAGCAAGTTTGCTGATGACACCAAACTGCTCAGAGCAGTGCTGACTCCTCTCAGGCTGTGCTGCCATCCAGCCAGACCTGGGGAGGCTGGAGAAATGGGTGGGGAGAAAAGGAATGAAATCCTACAAGGGCAAGGGTAGAGTCCTGAATCTGGGAAAGAACAACAACATGGAGCAGGATAGGTTGGGGACTAACCTGCCGGAGAGCAGCACAGAGGAGAGGAACCTGGAGCAGAGGAGGTGCAATGGGAAAAGAAGGGAAAACCTTGACCCTGTGAGGGTGCTGGAGTCTGGAGGAGGGTGCTGGAGTCTGGAGGAGGGTGCTGGAGTCTGGTGGAGGGTGCTGGAGCCTGGAGCAGGCTGCCCAGAGAGATTGTGGAGCCTCCTTCTCTGGAGACTCTCCAACCCCACCTGGATGTGCTCCTGTGTGACCTGCCCTGGGTGATGCTGCTTGGGCAGGGGGGCTGGACTAGATGATGTCTAGAAGTCCCTTCCAGCCCCTAATGTTCTGTGGCTCTGTGATCAGATTCAGAATGTGCAGGTAAATGCTTTTAGAGTCATCTTCATTAGCCACCTGAAAAGCATTTCACAGGGGGATGCACCTGCCCCTGTGAGCAGCAGGCACCAGCAGACATCACAGCACACAACCTGCATCCAAATGAGCGTCTCACTGCGTGAGTGAAAAGCCAGGGAAGTGACAGGAGCCTTTCTGTAGGGTGAGGTCCCTCTGAGTGGTATTTCAGAGCCTCAGGCTTGGCCCATGTGGCAATAAAGGGTCCAAGAAAAGAGAAAGATTACCCAATGGCTTAGAAGTTCCTCATTTCAGTTCCACCAAGCCTGCAGGGTGCTGTGACTAAGATGTGCCCTGTAAATAACAGCACAATGCAGCTGGCAGCCTGCAGGCCAAATCCTCTCTGTAGAATGCCTGCCTTCAGCCCTCTGCTTTGCTCTTCCCGCCCTATAGCCCCACGGTCACCTGGCAGCTGGGGTGCTGTGTGGGTTTGGAGGTACCTGCTCCGAGGGCCGGGCCAGGCAGGGCATTTCTGTGTGTCACCAGAGGCAGGGCTTAGGCATCGGACTCCTGTGAAGGTCATCAACTGAAAACCAAGGCTTGAGTGCTCCCTGGCCCAGGTGGGGGTTTCCAGGCTCTGCTGAAGGCTCTTTTCTCTGGGTTTACACCAGTGTGTGAAGCAGAAGGCTGTGGATTCTCCCGCGGGGCAGCCAGTCACTGCTGTGCACAAGTCCCGCAGGCTGCGCTGGGGAGGAGTGCACGGCCGTTAGTGAGGCTGCCAGCAGAGCTGAACGGACAGCTGTCAGGAGGCACTCTGCACACCAGTGGGGAGGGGTCTCCTGCTCTGGCAGTGTGTGATTTTAACAGCTCTACACAGACAACACTTGGGTTTTTCTGTCTGCTTCCCCCATTAGCTGCTCCTGCACTCCAGAGACCTATGGGCCTCACTGTGCCTCCAAGTTTGATGACTGCCAGGAGGGACATGAGGCAGCCTGTGAGCATGGATTCTGTATAGATGGAGACAGGGAGCAGCACAACCAGGTGAGGAGCAGTGTCTGAGTCTCGTCATACATCTCAGCACCAAAGAGCAGCGAATGCTGCTGAGCACCGCAGAGCTGTGGCACACACTCTGCTGCCAGCCAGCAGGAAATGCCTCTGCACAACACAGCCTGAGCTGTGCTGTCCCAAGGAGAGCAGAGAGGACTGACAAAGCCTGGTGTCTTGTTAAAGACACTTGGCACAGTACCAGATGTACTGCTACATCCATGGGGAGCTTGGAAATATGCTTTTTATAAGTCAAAGTCTTGTTTGAAGGGCAATATTCCTACTGCCCATCATCTGGGGAGTTCTCAGCTGCTGAAATACTTTATTACTTACATGATTACTATGGACAAGCATCATTCATCTTGTTTGTCTTGAATGAGGCCTTGAGCAACCTGGTTTAGTTGGAGGTCTCCCTGCCCATAGCAGGGAGTTGGAACTGGATGATCTTCAAGGCCACTTCCAACCCAAACCATTCCATGAATCTTTGGAAGAAGGCACAGCTGTGGATCATTGTTATCAGTGGCCTGGGAGCTGCCAGGGCTGGGTGGTGGCTGGGTGGCTGCTGCTTGTCTTTAGTGCTGCTGCCAGCTGAACTTGATCTCTGACTCCAGGGACAGATTTCAGTTATGAATACAATGAAGCACCCTGTGGTTGTTTCCATAATCTAAAGAGGTAGAATCAGAGGCAGAAACAGATGGAGAAAGCTACTGAAGCAATTTGCAGACCAGAAGGTGAGAATAGAATAGAATAGAATAGAATAGAATAGAATAGAATAGAATAGAATAGAATAGAATAGAATAGAATAGAATAGAATAGAATAGAATAGAATAGAATAGAATTAACCAGGAAGAGACCTTTGAGATCATCATGTCCAACCTATCACCCAATACCATCTAATCAACTAAACCATGGCTTCAAGCACCCCATCCAGTCTCTTCCTAAACACCTCCAGTGCTGGGGTTTGGAAGACACTTGATAAGACGAACTCCTCCTGCCCTTTTCTTGACTCTTCTAATGGTCTTCAGTATGTGATGTTTTCTGTGGCAGCCCAAGTACCACTGTGTCTGTGACCCTGGCTGGATGTCCCCTACTGGCAGCCCTGCCTGCAGTGCTGACATTGATGAATGCAGCCTCCCTAACCCTCCGTGTTCACAGACTCCACTCGTGGCGTGCCACAACACAGCAGGCTCCTACTATTGTGGCTCCTGCCCCACAGGTATCACCTCCTTCCTTCTTCCGTGCTCTCAGGTGGGAAAGGGTGGTAGCAGGTATGTGTGGCAGAGGTATGTCGTAAGCACAGAGGATCCAGATCAGTGAAATGCTTTGTTCTGCACTCTAGAGAATAAATGCTCACAGGTTATCTGTGTAAGGCAGGCAGTGCAGCCCAACTCATGCTTTATCCCACCCTAAACTGGGCATCTGAACAGGTTTGATGTCCTCCCATGTCCTTCACATAATAGGTCTTAGGTACTTTCATATCCTTAGGCTCCCTGCCCTCCAGCCACAGAACCTGTGCTTCTCCTTCTGGAGTTGGGTAGGTGGAGCAGGAGTATGTGAACTATTGAACCAGAGCTGTGGTAAAGCTTTGCTGCAAACTGCATGTGTGCAATATCCCAGAGCTGCCTCCCCTTCAGGTTAAAGTGTGCTTGGCTCTGGAATACCCAGAGCACGGCTCAAATGAAATGCTCCTGCAGGCACCCCTCCACCCTGTTGTGTTTGCAACCTGTGCTGCAGAGCAACTCTCTTGTGCTAATGAGGTGAGATTCATATGTTCCTGTGCTAGGAAAAGGTCTAGTCAGAGAAGAGGTGAAAAGGCCAGGCCTTTGCTAGCTTGATGTCTTTCCTGTGCTTCTTTCTAGGCTGGCAAGGAAATGGTCACAGTTGCCAAGACATTGATGAATGTAGAGTTAACAACGGAGGCTGCTCACCCCTGGTTCAGTGCATCAACACGATGGGATCCTTCCACTGCGGGCTCTGCCCACCAGGTGGAATGCATTTTCTTGTTAATAAAAACATGAAAAGGTCAAGATTCAACACATTTCAACAACCAGGCTGGAGCTCCTGGGCTAGAGGAGGGGCTGAGGGAGCTGGAGGTGTTCAGGCTGGAGAAGAGGAGGCTGAGGGAGACCTCCTTGCTCTCTGCAGCTCCCTGAAGGGAGGTTGCAGTGAGGAGGGGACAGCCTCTGCTCCTTGGTGGCAAAGGAGAGGAGCAGAGGCAATGGCTCCAAGCTGCCCCAGGGGAGGTTCAGGCTGGATGCTAGGAAATCTTTCTTGCCTGGAAGGGTTCTCAGGCATTGAAATGTTGTGCCCAGGGCAGTGCTGGAGTCCCCACCCCTGTTGAAGGTGTGTGGAGCTGGTGCTTAGGGATGTGGTTTGGTGTTGAGCCTGCAGTGCTGGGTGGAGGGTGGACCGGGTGAGCTTCGAGGTCTCTTCCAATTGAAGATGTGTTCTGTGAGGCTATGTTCTACGGTAGAAGAAGCAGTAGGTGCAAGATAGAATAGCCCAAGTACAGTCACCCTGCTTCATCTCTCAAAGGACATTTAGTAAAGCATGTCTCCAATGATGCTCTAGAATGCTCCTGTTGTACCAGGAAGCCCTTTCTGTGTTTTGTGAAGTTCTTCCTTTGCATGGTCATTAACAGGAAACAAGGGCTGTGTGATTACACTAATAATTTCAACAGCTGTATTAACTGAGAGAGCATCTCCTGTGCCATCAATCAGCTGTATTGTTTGGCTTTAAAAGAGCCTCGACACTTGTCAGGCTCTGCATGCTGTCTCAGCAGGCAGAGTTTCCATGCTCAGCTCAAGGAGTGCATGTTGTGACTCAACATCTTCCTGGTTTGTGGTTTATGGTTTAAAATGCTCTCTGAAATGCATGCAGGAAAAAGTGTTTCAGACTGGCCTTCAGCTGCAGCTTCAGTGGCAACAGAGCGCGGGTAGTGAAGGCTCTCAGTTGCTGAGTGCTTGGGAGCATGGCCTCAGACAGGCTTTGGTGTGGTACAGCAGCCCTCAGCTCTGGCTGTGCAGTTATGCTGTAGTGCTCTGGTCCTGCTGAGCCTGCCAAGAGATGCTGGATGTCGTGTTGGAGAGCCAAAGGCAGCTCTGGAGTGTGGTGGGAAGCCTGGAGGTGGTTGGGACCGGCTGGGTGTGGATGCTCAGGGAGGGCAGCACACAGTGGCTGAGAGAGCTGAGCTTCCATGGGCTCCCTGACCTCACTGCATGTGGCTAGCACCAGCACACCTTTTATGTACACTCATGGTAGGGTTTGTTGACAAGCAGAATCCATCCCTGCAAAGTAGCAGCCACAGCAAGTGTGCTGGGGTTTACTTCAGCAGCTATCTCAGCCTTGCATTTTTAGCTGCAGAAGGTGATGGTCTTACACCATTGATGGATGCTTTTCTCACAAGATTACTGTTTTGCTGCCTGCTCAGAACATAATTCATTGCAGTCTGACATTTACCTTTGAACAGGTTATGAAGGAGATGGACAGACCTGCACCCAGGTTGATATCTGCTCAATAAATAATGGAGGGTGCCATCCCCTGGCTAATTGTACCTCAGCTCCAGGTAGGATGCTCTCTTAAAGACTGTAAGTAACTGTGGTAGTGAGAAAGTTCAATTCTCCCCTCCCAGGAACCACGGCTGACTCAGTCGGAGAAGCACAATGGAAGGGCTGTATTTGCAAGCAGAATGAAGTGCCAGTGGATCTAGTCACAATGTACAGTATCTACCACGGATACAGAAACACACAGCAAAGAACCTAACACAGAAAACCTGCCCCTCCCCTCGATAGAGAAGGGTCTCCCCCCAAAACCCCCTTTACCCCTTCCTCCCTTTTCCCAAAAAGGGTTAGAGAGAGAAAGGATATTAAGGGAAATTTTGTTAGTTCGAAGCAGTTGTCAAGGGAAGGAAAAAAAAAGAATTAGTCTCTTATCTCGTTAGTTGAAGGTCAGAGGACTGCCAGAAGAAAAACAGCAGCTGTCTAGACTCAGACTGAAACAGACTGAGACAGACTGACACTGACTGCACAGAGCAAATCCTGAAAGTTACCTTCCCACTGATCTGCCAATGAAAGTCATTTAGAATTATCTTTGTTTTCCTTTTTACACCAAAGCATTCGGCTGGAGTGTTTCAGTAACTGACCTAAAGCTGTCACAGCAACACCAGTATCAGTCTCCAGGGGGTTTGCTTTGGCTGAATCCATTTTGGAGCAGCACGTTTTGATTGCTGCCCCTTCTCCACAGCCAGGTTTGCCTCACTCAAGGGAGGTGACAGGCAGGTTAGCTAGAGCCAGCAGGTTCTCCCACAGACACTGCCAGAAACAGCTTGAGGCTTCACCGGAGAGCAGATTTCACCATAAAAATGTGGAGATCATCACCATTTCTCTTTGATGCCATTTTCCAGTTCCAGCTCTTCTCACTATTGCTCTGCTTTCCATAAATGCTCTTTAAATGCACCACCACATCCCACAAAGACAGCCTGGGACCCTCAGATAGCCACAGCAAAGAAACACCGGCACCTTCCCATGGGCAGGCTGGACACAGGCCAGGAAAGGTGCCAGCAGGTCAGACAAGTTAGGACCATGCAAAGACCATACACAGAGAGTGATTGCCCATTGGAATGGGCTACCCGTGCAGGTGGTGGAGTCACCTTCATTGGAGGTGTTCAGGAGGAGACTTGATGGGTGCTTGGTGCCATGGGTTTGTTGTTTGGGTGGGTTGGATTGGTTGATGGGTTGGACGCGGTGATCTTGAAGGTCTCTTCCAACCTGGTGTATTGTATTATTGTAAAGGCCCTTTGGTGTCATTGCTGCTGTCACTCCAGCAGGCCTGGCTCACTGTCTGTTTTGCCTCCTCTCCCAAGGGCTGGTGCCATTCTGCTCCTGCCCATCTGGGCACACTGGGAGCGGCTATGGGCCACATGGGTGCTCTCCTCTCAGTGACATCTGCCAGCTGCAGAACCCTTGTGCCAACGGACAGTGCTTGGTAAGTGCTGGCTGCTCTGCAACAGGTAATGATAGGCACACACTGACAGCTGAGTATACACCTCTAGAGGCCATGAGAGAAGTGGGAGGTCAACCTGGGGAAACAAAGTGAGTTTGGGGGCACAGAAGCCATTTCTGGGTCTTGGAAGTAGAGGCAGCCAACTTGGCACTAATAACCTGAGAGGTTGTAGCTGGTACTCCAGAGTGTTGGGATGCTGGTGGAGGAGAACTGATGAGCAGCTGTCCCCAGAGGGACAGGGAAGTAACCTTGTATCATGGAGGAATTACTCATGATATCAAACCCAGTACCTCTCTGCTGCCCTCCCACTGCTGCTGTCCAGTCCAGTTAGTCTTGTGTTTCCAGACTGCTCTTGTGAGAGCCCCTCTGGAGCCTCAGGCTGTCCATGTGGCTATGGGTTTGGAGAATGTTCAAAAATGATGTGTTTGTTGTTCCATTAGAATGGATCCCATTTGTCCTCATTGGTCTGTGGGTATCCTCCTCCTCCTCCTGAGGATCCTGGGAGGCAGGGAGGAAAATGGATGTGTGATACAGACTTGGTAGTGTTGAATTCAGTGATCTTAAGGCTCTGTTGTGAAGGGAGCTTACAAAGCAGGGGGCTATAGAGCTGCTGATTTATTACAACTGAATCTGCTCTCCTTCCATCTGCTAGTATCCTCCTCTCCCTTCCTAAACTGCCATTGTTAGTGACATTGAGGTCTCTTCCCTTCTCCAGGCTGAACACCCCCCACCCCCTCAGCCTGTCCTCATAGCAGACCAATGTGGACTCCAAACCCATCATCATAAATACCCTCCAACCAGAACCTGCACCATCCCCAGGGCTGCAGTGTGGACTTTGCTGAGCACACCACACCTCACAGCCTTTGCAGGATCCATGTGGAGACACTAAACGGTTGCTGTGCGTGGGAATGAATCCAACACAATCACATTCCAGGTTACAGTGTCACTTGGGAAAATACTATTGCACAACTAATTAAACTATTAAACCATTTGACTGTTTGGAGAGATGACACAAAACCTGCACACAACTCACTCAACAAAGGAAAATCTTCCATGGATACCCAGGGATACCCTACCTGCCTATCTTATCTGTCTGTCTATCTATTTGTCTATCTTATCTCTCTCTCTCTCTTATTTTATCTATCTTATCTATCTGTCTGTCTATCTGTCTCTCTGTCTATCTAATCTACTTTTTCCCTGACTACTTAGAAGCTATTTTAGTTGGTCTATTAAAAGGTATGACATCTTCCCCTAAATATATCTCCCCATACAGCTGCAGGCAATCACGGCTGCAAACCTCTGCATAAAGAGAATAATAGAGTCAGACACTGCAGTAATGGGTAGTAAGGGGGTGAGAGCAGAGCTGTATTTGGCCAGCAGGACAACAGTGATGAAACATCAGGAAATGCAGATGAGAAAACACTTTTTTGCCTTTTAAAGCAGCATCTAGAGCCTAAAATACACATCAGAATCCTATTCCATCCCACTGAAAATCTCTGTTCAGGACACAGAGGACATGGACAGAGAATGCAGAGGGTAACAGAGAATACAGCACGTTGTGTACAGTCAAAGATGGGCAGCATTTACAGCCTGCCTTGCCCGTGACAATCTGTCTGCACACCAAGAGGACATGGGAAATCAGAATGCTAGAGATGTGGAAGGACTCTGTTGTAAGAAGTAGTAAAGGCTGACACAAAAGACATGGGAAAAGAGACATACAGAGTAAGGTGCAGAGAAGGTAATGAAATTGTTGCCATTTGACATCCCTCAGGATGGGAGTTAACAGCCCCCAGGACTGCAGTGCAGACTTCCCAGGGCGCGGACGAGAGGAAGGATTTCTGAACTCCTGTCCTCTTGCCTTGCTGTTTATAAGGGTTAGAGAACATAATGGATTTGTTTCTGGGATGATCAATGCCGACCAAACAGCTTTCTGCATGGCTAAATATGACTCTCTAAATGACTTTTAGAGAGTTATTTGAAAGAGCCCAACAATGAAATAACTGAAGAGAAAAAGCCCTTAAGGAGCTAGGTAAGCTGACTAGGCTTAGGTTTGTTCTGGTGTTCACCAGTGACCATCAAGGCCTTTACATCCCAGAGGCTGTTCCTTGACTCTGGTATCTCCACATAAGATGAGTGTAAATGTCAGTCATTCTGCCAGCTGCTTTGACTCCTGAATCTTGCTGCCTGTGCTTGTACCCCTAGGCAGTGATCTCTGGGTATTTCTGCCTGTGCCAGGCGGGCTGGACAGGCTCTAACTGCACCGAGAACATCGACGAGTGCATCAGCAACCCGTGCCAGAACGGAGGCACCTGCACTGATGGGGTCAACAGCTACTCCTGTGAGTGCACCAGCACCTGGACAGGACCACAGTGCCAGACTGCCCAGCAAGGTATGGCCAGGACCTTCTCCCCAGGTGAAATGGCAAATAGAGGCTTGGTGTATATGATTAAGATGTGAATGAGAACCAAGTTATGATGCAACAAAGCAGCCTTCTCAGTGGGTTACAAGTGCCTCGAAGTCAGAGCTTTCTGTGAGTTGAGCTTGTTACTGCTTTGTTTAGCAGTAGGAGCATAACAGTGAAGTTGATCTGCAGGCCCACTGGCCTTGACTGGAGGCCAGACATCCTAAAATCAGATCTTTGTTCTTGAGAACATGGTTTGGTAATCTAGCTGGGAAAAAAGGATCTGATACAATGAGAACAGATTTACAGAAGACTATGTATCTATGAATGGTCCTCTTGTCATAGAAACATAGAAGTGGTGAGCTTGGAAGAGACCTTCCAGATCATCAAGTCCAACTTATCTGGAGCTCACAATCCTGTCACTGCTACTAAGCCACTGCCACTAAACCACATCCCTCAGCACCACAACCATGCAGCTTGTAGCTACCTCCAGGGATGGTGGATCCACCACCTCCCTGGGCAGCCTGTCCCAACGCTCAATAACCCTTTCTGTGACAAAACTGTTCCTGATGTCCCCCCTGCATAGTGTGGACACTATTTCCTTTGTTGTGAAGCTGAGGGGTCAAGATGAAAAGCCAGGAAAGGTTTTCAAACAGAACTGCAACAAAAGGAATATTATCTATGAAAACACGGGACTCTGGGTTTGACAGAGTGACTGCAAGGTCATGCCTTCAACTTTTCTCCTCCATATCAGGTTTTCTGTTTGTTTGGGCTGTTTTCCCATCAATTTTGGTTAACCAAGGTCAGGGTATCGCTGTGAGTGTCCCTGTGGCAGCTGTCTCTCAGGTGCCTCATACTCCTCAAATACAGAATGCACACCTTGCACTGAGTCCCTGGCAAATCTGCTCTGCCTTAGGGCTACTTCAGGCTCTTTCCTATTTTCCTCATATGTCTAACCAGTAGTGTTTTTTTATTGAGCACATGTCAGGAAAACCCCTTGGGTTTTAACCATGCATAGCAGATTTTTATCCAGAGAGAAATTCCAGTGTAGCAACTTTTGCTTCACGTGCTGTTCATTGGAGACCACAATATGTCATGGGAGGTATTATCAAGCCCAGAAATACAGCTAAAAAGAAAAAGTAGGTCAAGGAAACATCTGAGAAAGACAATGTTATATAATGTAAGCATTCAAATAAAATTTTATTCTGGGTGAACATTTTAAAGATGCTTCCTGGAAGCAAGTCAGTTCATGGGCATTTTCCATGGAACCAACAGCTTCTGGCAGTACCACACATTCCAGCTGAAAGGCTTTGCTCTTTTCCCAGGAGCTACTTTTCTCTCAGGAGTAACATTGCTCATTTTCTGTGATGCCCATCCATGTCAGAGGAACTCCTTGCCAAAGAGTCCTTTATCTCACACTTGGTTTAGATGTTTAGGAAGGCAAAGCTAGGGAAGGAAGTTAGGTTTGTTTAAGTCTGCACAGTGAATGGCAGCACCAATGAATCAGTTTCATTTTCTCTCTGCAGTTTGTGGAGGATATCTCTCAGGCTCCAGGGGGACATTCAGTTACCCTAACAACCCAGACAGCCAGCAGTACAACAGTGGGGTCAGCTGTGCTTGGGTTGTTCAGACCGATCCAGACAAGGTAAGAGAGAGTTCAGGTAACAGAAAGCCTCACTCTGCAGGATCCCTCCACTTATCAGAGCAGATGTGACAGCTTTGTGCTGCATACTGCAAGATCAGGATCCAATCCAGTCAGAACAAACAGTTTTTCAAAAAGAGTAAGTTTCAGATCACAGATCAGAGTGGTCTGGGTTGGAAGGGACCTCCAAAGCTCATCCAGTCCAACCCCCCTGCACCCAGCAGGGACATCCTCCACTGGATCAGGTCACCCACAGCCCTGTCCAGCCTTACCTTGAAAATCTCCAGGGATGGAGCTTCAACCACCTCCCTGGGCAACCTGTTCCAGCATTCCACCACCCTCCTGGTGCAGAACTTGTTCCTCACATCCAATCTCAATCTGCTCTGCTCTAGTTTGAAGCCATTGTTCCTCATCCTGACCCTGCAGGCCTTTGCAAACAGTCCCTCTGCAGCCTTCTTGTAGCGCCTTCAGGTACTAGAAAATCATTAGTAGGTGTCCCTGGAGCCTTTTCTTCTCCAGGCTGAACAGCCCCAGCTCCCTCAGCCTGTCCTTATAACCCTTGAGCCTCCTTGCCCTAAGGATTTGCTTGAGTTATGTTTTCACGGTTTTTCCTGTGCAGCTGGGGGTCAGGATTTGTTCACCTCCCACCAGCTAGAGAAGGGACCTCTTTTACACCGCTTTAGGATGTGGCCTGTGAAGAGCTGCATGAGAAAAGCTCTGCACATGGGGTTCATAACTTACTTGACTCCAGAACAAGTTCCTGTTTCTGGTTTCTGAGTGCCAGAACTGTGGAATGCTGAACTCATCCTGTCAGTGGGTTTGCATAGGAATAAATTTTTTTTAAAGGATTAACTTTAAAATGTTTCAATCAAAGGTCTGTTCCTCAGAGTCTTCAGCTAACAATTCCACTTGTGTGAGAAGTAACTGCAAAATATGTTGCTTCAAACTTCAGCATGAGAATTCTTACTTGGGATTGGAACATTTGGTCTGTTTTTGGCATTTCATGAAATGAACTCAATAGCTTTACAGAGCAGTGCTTGCCAGGGGTTTATTCAGCATTCTATACATGCATTGACGGATCCTCAGCTCTGAGAGCCACTTCTGTCTTCAGCACAGCTAAACTAAAGCCCATCAGTGAGGAAACTGAACACAGATAAAGCTGTGTGTGTCACTAACCAGCTGGAGTGGGCTATGAGATACTGATTTTACATGTGCAAAACAAAAAAAAGATAGTTCATTCCCATGACAAGGCCTTGAACTGCAGCAAGGATGAGAAACGCTCATTGTCTCATGAGGAAACCCCTGTGGAAAGCCTAGAACAAAGTATTTTAGGCTCTATGTCAAGCCTTTCCCATAGCTTGAAATACTTCCCTAGATATGCTTCCTGGATGTATCAGACACGGGCAAATGTCCTGAGTTTTCAGAAATAAGGCTCTTTCCCCTCCAGGTTCTTCCCTGTCTATCTACCTTTTCTCTTTTCTTTTGACCCTTGAGGTTCCGTACTAGCTTCTTCTGTCCTGGACCCTGTCAGGAAATGGCATAATGGCTCCAAAGAGATTCTCACAGCTGCATGAACAAACCCATCTGCTCTCTGCAGAGTTACTGCATGAGCAGTGTCTCAGCAGATGGAAACAAAGGAATTTCTTGTTTCCCTCTCGCTGCTAGATCCTGCGTGTTATTTTCCCACTCTTCCAACTGGAGACAAGCAGTGACTGTAACTCTGGCTTCCTGCAAGTCCACGATGGGCCTTCAGCCTCCATGCATATGCTGGGAAAGTACTGTGGTTCCTCAGCTCCTGCAGAGCTTTTCAGCTCCCACAACTCCCTGTACTTTTGGTTCTACTCAAGCCAGACCATTTCAGCTGGAGCCTTTACTGTTCAGTGGGAATCTCGGGAGCCTGGTAAGTTTGGTGTCATTCAGCATCTTCCTGTCTGTGGAACAGAAGCAGTGACGTTTCCTTTGATTAGGAACCACTGGGAGCAGTGGCATGGCATTTTGCCAGGGAGGGAGGCAGTAGTTTTAGAGCTTTTAAACTCCAGCTCTCGGCCTTTGCATGAAAAAGCTTCTGCTGGTTGGTGAGGCTGATGAGGAATGCCCCAACGAGCACATGCTCCTGGAGATGCTGTTCTGCTTAGTTCTCTTTCCTCATAGGAGTATCTGGTACTTTGAGCAAGCAAACTGCCCCTTCTTGCCAGCAGCAGTTTGCAAGAGGATAAAGAGGCTGAACTGTGCTTTCCAAACATGAGAGATTATTGGGATTTTGATTTTCAGTTACCTGAGAGCTTTTGATATGATTTGCTGTACCTCTCTTCCTGCAGTCTTGGGAATGCCACTTGTGTGATTCTTCCAGGAGGCCTTGCTGTGCACTTCTGGAGCTATCATCTTGTGAGATGTCAAACTCACTTCGTTGTTCTTGGCATTGTCTAGAAACAGAGGCCCTGGACTGGGTCTTGAAAGGACCATAGAGTATAAAAAGTATAGAAAATTCAGGTGCTGAAAAGAACCCAGGGTACAAAAGTACAGAAAATTCAGGTCTTGGAAGAATCACATAGTATCAAAAGCATAGAAAATTCAGGGGGAAAGTGGTCTCTTTATGTCCAGAAATATTGAAAGGCTGTTCATGTCAATTTTTGGTGATTTTTTTTTTGTTGATTGACAGTATTAGATAAGTACTAATTGATTAATGTGGATACTGGAAAGTGAAAACAGATTTTTTTTGGGGGGAAACCCCAAACCAACCAAAACACAAACAAACAAAAAAACAAAGAGGGAAAGAGGGAGAGGTGTGACCAAAGCAGCTCTTCCTTAGGTATCACATGCAAGTTACCCTTACCAGTCCTAGCTGGACTAGGATGAGAGGGATGGGCTTTTTTTCTTACAGGCATATGAAATAGTCTTTCCTGCAAGAAACCTTTTCTTTTTCACGCAAATCGAAACAGTCACAAGCAGGGAGACTGCTTGCACAACCCAAACACAGGGCTCGTGATCATTTGCCTAGAGGTGCTCCCATCACCAGTCTTTGGCTGTGCAAACCAGGACATAGCTGAAGGTCTGCTTGTGTCATTGAATTGCAGGATTAATTGTAGCAAGAAGGAACTTATTGGTCTGCTTATCTTGCTCTTTGTTTTTGAATTCCTTCTGGATCCCATAAGTGGTACCTAGCCCTGACACCTGCAAGAGAATCCATCTTCTGAGCTGACAGGTAGTCTGCATGTGACTTGTTCTTTCATGTTTCTTGTCTGCTAGAGTGTGGTGGTGAGCTGACAGGCACTTATGGCTCAATAAGCTCTCCAGGATATCCTGGTAACTATCCTGTAAACAGAGACTGTCTCTGGACCATCTCAACCAGCCCTGGCCTCCTTATCACATTTGCTTTTGGCACACTAAGCCTAGAACACCATGAAAATTGCACTTATGACCATTTAGAGGTAAGGTTTAATTGTGGATTATGACAATATTTTATGGCTATGTTATTGCAAAACAAGACGTTGCCAGATGGATTGTTTGAAAATGAAATCCTGGATTGAAATGCTCATTTGTGCTTACTTATTCCAGCTTACTTGTTCCAGTGAAAACTCAGACACAGGCAGCAGGATGATATGCCACTCTCTGGGAGTCAGTGGAAGTCTTGCAAATAAAGAGGGTGGGATTCAGGCCAAATACCTGGTGGGAAGCCTTTTCTTGCAATGTTGAGTCTGCAAACTCTGTCAGATGTTAACCCATAGAAAATTAATCAGCCTAAGGAAAGCTATTTGGGAAAAAAATCTAAGATTAATAGATTCATACTATAGTACAGTCCATGCCTTCATCCACAAGCTTAGAGCTTTTTCTCAAGTGCAAAGCAATGGTTACAGAATTCACCAGTACCCAGCCATGGAAATATGGATTGGAGCAGCATGTTCTCCACCATTGTTCAATACAGAACATGACTTCAGGAAAACAGTTCAATAGGAGGACTCTTGATGCTTGCTTTCCCGTTCACAAAACCCTTGATGACTCTCCTAGGAGCCATGCTGGTGGGTCTGTTTCACTGTTCTTACATGTTTGAAGCAAACTTCCTACGAGTTTCCCCTCCACTCACCATCTAAAATATCTCCTGGGGTCCCCAGGGCAATTTTAAGAGTGTTGGTACTGTTAACAGTTGGTGCACATCTAATAATCCTAACTGCTGATATATCCTTTGGCTAGATTCGAGATGGCCTTCTTCCACAAGACCCTGTCCTTGCTAAGTACTGTAGCACTGGATCTCCACCCCCACTCCGAACCACTGGTCCGTATGCATGGATTAAATTTCACTCTGATGACTTAGTTACTGATAAAGGCTTCCACATCCTCTATACAACATCTCCTGGTAAGTAAAGATCAGCATTAAAGGTTGGTCTGTTACATTGCCAAGTTATAGCTGACAGCATGCAAATAGTTGCAATTAACACTTGCTATTTAACATACAGAAAGCTCTTTGATTTGCAGCCGTTGTGCAGAGGCAGCCTAAGCTGAAAGAGTTTCCATTCTCTGTGAGTGTCTCAACTAATCTATTTCCCCTTTTACAGCAGATCCAGGTTGTGGAGGCAATTACATGGGGAGTGAAGGGGTTATCACGTCCCCTTTCTGGCCTAACCCTTATGTCAACAACCGACAGTGTATCTACATCATCAGGCAGCCAGAGGATGAAAAAATACACCTCAACTTCACTCACATGGAGCTGGAGAGCCACACTGGTTGTTCATCAAGTTATATCGAGGTGACTTGTCCTGTGCAGTTGATCTGGAAGATTGATTACATGCATGTACAGAACCATGCTGCATGGTCTCTGTCCCACAGGCCATTGCGGGAATCAAAGGACTAAATATACTAATTTATACGGGTCCAAAAGTCAGAGTGGCTAAAAGAGCAGAAGTATATGTTTTGAATGAAGCCAAGATAAGATAACAAGAAAGTCTGTTTAGCTTAAATCTTATTCTGAATTGGCTGTATGTGATGAAGGTGGAGTTTGGACCTTTGGTAAATGCAAGACAAAAGGAACAAACCCAGAAATCATTCCACAGCCACTCTCAGCATTTTCTGGAGGCACGCTGTCACGTTCAAAGCCTTGTTCTGGGGTGAAGATGAAGCATGCCGTGTGTATTTATATATACATACTTCTGGACAGATGTTCAGCTTGTTGTTGGGTGTATTGTTAGTTACATATGGAGTATATTGTTAGTTACGTATGGAGTTTATGGTTAGCAGAAATGAAATCTTCAAAGTGTAAGTTAATTACTACTAGTCTAAATCAAATCATTGTAGAAAAAAATAGCAGTCAGAATGCTTCTGTATGGAAGACATAATAATCATATTACTTCAATGATGATGTTATCCAGAGCCCACTGAAGGTTAGTTTTGTTTGCTAAAGTGCTTTTACACTTAGTTCTTTTTTCACTGGTCTGCAACTTCATGTTACACCCAAATGACTCCTGTGCGGAGCCTTTCGTGTGTGCTAGCTACCATGCCTTCATTTTCTTTTCTGTCCTTAGGAATAACAAAAGTTATCCTGGTTTAGCCCAGCTCTGCATTTCTTTAAGTGACTTTGGGTGAGATGTGGAACGGTGCTGTGAAGGCCCTGGGGCTCCCCAGAAGGGCTGAGCAGGGCCCTGCAGTCAGGGCATCAGCGCCTGGGGATGTGCCAAGGTCAGGCTGGGACCCCCTGTGCTAGCAAAGGAGCTGCCCCAGCTGAAGCGGTCAGGAGAGGGCCCCGTGGCCCCCGCACAGAGCTGGGTCCTGTGCCGCTGCCGCACCGTTATGTGGCAGAGGGCTTGGCTGGCTTTGTGCTTAATCTCTTCTTGACCAAGAGAGGAACAGGCCCCTGTGAGCTCCATGAAGTTAATCTGTCTTTTAAAGATGTTATTGTGCTGACATTGTTCCCTTCCTCCTCCAATTCAGAGAGTTTGGCTGGAATGAAGTGTAATTAATTTCTGAACTGCGAGGGGAAGTGTGTTTAATGAAAACAGACAGCTTTTGTTTGTTTGGCCTGCTGCTCCTCTTGCCTAATTGCTGGCAGAGCAGCAGCGAAATTCACAGCAGCCAGAGAAACAAAACCATTTCTGCTGAATGCAATCAGTTTGTATTAGTTCAGCAAGGCATTTACCTCACTGCTGATCGCTCAGAAGCCATTCAGGTCCCCGTGGTTCTGTCCTCCTCTCCTTCCTGCCCAGAGCAGAGCAATAGCCCTGCCACGTTTTGCCCAGGACAGTCAGTACCAGTAAAGCACTGTGCTCTTTTAGCAAGGCCTGGTTTTCCATGTGTGCTTTTCTAAAACACTGTCTCACTGGGTTTTGAAATGAAGCTCAGCTATAAAGATAGCTTCTGGATGTTTAAGTTACTTTAAAAGTTGCTCTCTGACAAGTGGTTTGTTGCTTCGGAAAGGCACAGATTGTTCCCATCCCTAGCGACAGCAGGAAACCTGCACTGTTTGCCCAGGGTCCTGACACAGCTCACAGGCACTTGCTCAGGGAGGGATGTTTTGTCTTTTACTGAGCAAGGAGCAGCCTGGGAACAGGGATTTGCAGTAAGAAACTAGAGATAATAAAACTTCTTATTTAAGAAAGACTGTGACATGGTGCTGCAGCGGTAAGGTGTTAGCCAAAGCAGCTCCTTCTCCTTTTAACTGGCAATAGGAGATACTAATCACATGCTTTAGAGAACCTGTTATTTTTATCACTACTTACAGGGCTTGATAAGCCAGAATGTAAGGAGAATCAGCTGAAGAAAATATGCAAACTCCTGTGAACATGCTTCTGGAAACTTGCACTGCTCTCCAAAGATTGTCTAAATATTCCGGCACAAATTTGGCTCTCAGCTGCTCTGCTGTAAACCCAGAATAGCTCTGATAATTCTGTCCTCTTAAGCTCAACCATTAGTCAGAAAGCCATCTCAGGAGCTGGAGACTGCCAAAGCTGGGCAAATAGGCCAGCCACTGCCTGCTTGCCCAGCCACTGGCAAGAGTTCTCTCCCAGCTCATGGAGGAATGAGCTGGGAAAAGAGTTGAAGAGAAGAAGAGGTGATGAAATGGGACCTGAAGGCTGGATGTCCCTGGTTTTCCAGTGATTTTCTCTTGGAAGATTTTTTTGGGGGGTTGACAGCATATAGGTGCATTTAAAAAGCAGCTCCAGTAACCTAAGCTGCCACTCCACTTTGTAATATAAGCTGCCACTCCGCTTTCACAGCAGAAAAGAGCTGGTTTGTTTTCTTGAGACTCTTTGGGAGAAAGAAATGCCTTTTTTTTTTTTAGCTTGGGCAAATGGCAGAGGACAAGATTTTTGACCTCAGCTTGGTGGCAGCCCTCTTGGAATGAGATGGGTACCTCAGAGGGTGTTCAGAGCTTCTTGACTATAGCAGAGCTCTGCCTGGTCCTCTGGATGCACCTATGCTTACTCATGGATTGTGGGCTCAAGGCCTGAGGTTGAGAGGTGCAAATACCTCTTTTCCTTGGTAATCAGGATTTATAATCAACCTCTGGGAGAGCATGTTACCAAATTAAATGAGGTCAGGAGAGTGGCACTGCAGAAGGTAAAAGCTGGAAGTGATTCCCTGGTACAACTTCATTGTCATTATCAGACATTGGACCCTTCAGAAAAGGGTTAGGGTGTTGTGTCTGCTGCTGGTGAGCTGGTGTAAGGGTATGGTGGGACATACTTGTTCTGGAAAAGTGCCACTGAAAAATCACTGGAAGCTTCATGACCAGCAAGAAAATCACAGATACCCCTTTTCATCCCCAGCTGGCAAAATCTCACAGCTGTGGTGACCTCTTTTGTAGTAAAGGTGTCACTCTCAGAAGCATAGCCCCAAACTGTACTAGATCTGTGCTTCACAGAGAAGATCTCTGCCACTCTAATGTCCTGTGGCAGTGGCACACACGTGTCTCCTGTGATCATCTGACCCTTCCCTTGAGCTCATGTGCTTGTGCCAGTTACTGTGATGACTCTTTGCCTCTCTCATAGCTAAAAGAAACAGTTAATCTTTTGCCATTTAGCAGCTCTTGTGAAATTGCTGTTTTCACTGGATAGCAGATCCAGACACTTCCATCAGCTGATGACTTTCATGTTTTCCTTTTCCATGGCTAGGTTCGAGATGGTGACAGTGAGATGTCTCCTCTTATTATCAAGTTCTGTCACACTGCACTCGTGTCTCCAGTCACTTCCACCAGCAACAGTGTCTGGATCAAGTTCAAGTCCGATGCCTCTGTGCAAAGGGCCAACTTCCGAGCCATTTTTCAAGTTGGTAAGAGAAACTGGTGTCTTTCACAGGGAACTGATCTGTGATTTGGACACTTTCAGCCATTTCTCTACTATATTATCCATCGAATGGGTGTGAGGCAAGCTTCAAAAGAAAGTAAAGAAAAAGGGAGAGTCAGTTTATTTGGTTATTGCTGCTTTTAGAAATGCAAAGGTGACAGCTCCAGTAGGTCTGTCAGAGGCACTCTGAGCATGCTTGGAAATGCTTCTGTTGATGATATATCCCTTCCTGCTAAGATACCAAAGATGACAGAGCTATAATTCTGCCAAAATATTTTGACTTTCATTCTTCCTGTCTTTTAGTTCTTAATCACCAACAAAAGTACCTGTGTCTGTGAAGCAAACGAGTCAAATCCATTCGCTTTCACGGGCACAGCTAGACTGATCTGCTGCATATACACATTGCTATACTTACAGCAATATGCTCCTTTACAGTCATGCTCAGTGCTGCTTGGATGATCTGTAGCAGGTGCTGTAAGAAATGGGGGTCTGGGGGTGGTTTTCTTCTAATTTCATGGTAATATTTGATAGACTTCACTTTCCTTGGAACCATTTATCACAAGTACCGATTCTTGGTGTCTCTTGGCAGCCTGTGGAGGCTCCTTGTCTGGAGCAGGCACTATCCATTCACCTTACTATCCCAGAATGCCCCCCACCCAAAGACCTGTGAGTGGATCATCTCCCAGGCAGCTGGCAAAGTGGTGATTCTTAACTTTATCGACTTTGACATCCGAAATGCAACTACTTGTGACTCAGACTACATTGAGGTACAGAACACTGCTCCTGTGCTGTGAATAGTAGGTAGATCCTTATCTGTACATTCTTTCTCTCACCCATCTCTGCCAAACCACAACTGCTTGACAGGTAAGCATGTCTTACAGCAGTTTCTAATGGGATCCCAACTCTTTTGTTGACCCTCCAAAGAGGGTGTTCTGATAAGCAGACCTGGGTTTGGAGGTTTATGTGTCACAGTTGAGGGTGTAAGATCTCTGCTCTTCTCCATCTGCCAGGCTCTGGATGGGAGATTGCTTCTCTGGCAGTCATTTTATTGCATACATTGCATTGCGTATGCCTGCAGTAGAAACCATGCTGAAGGCTTTGACTTACCAAGAATCTCTTTTGTATGGTTCTTCTGATTCATTTGCACTCAAAACTTTAACAACATAGAAACTTGTATGGGATATCTGAATACTCTCTTCTTCAGGTCAGAGATGGCACCAACGCAGACTCTCCTCTTCTGAAGAAATATTGTGGAACAGCTGTACCATCTAGAGTGCAATCTACATGGAATAGTCTCTATATAAAATTCAGAGCTTCCTCTCTCACCAACCTTGGATTCAGAGCTGAGTACTGGCCATCAGATACAGGTAAGGATATTTTTGTTGTTTTCTGTACCCTGACAACAGTTGGCCATCAAGTTGTATGGAAGTGTGTATGGGGAGATGAATTCTGAATCAGTTACTGTGTGGTATGCATTGAGGGAAATTGGACTTCAACCCCTCAGAAAGAAAAGTGAGCAGTTTGAAAAGTGCCCTTTCCAGAAATCCACCGTTTCACCTGGTGTTTTATATCCCTGCAGTCTGCGGAGAGACTCTCACCGGAGCGGCAGGAACCATTACAAGTCCTGTCCATCCAGACACCTACCCACATGGAGCTAACTGCATTTGGGTTATCAGCATCCAGCCTGGCCACCTCATCCGCCTGACGTTCACTTCATTTAACCTGCCCTTTGACTACAGCTGCAGGGAGGATTATCTTGAAATATATGACAACAGCACTCTGCAGCAGCTGGGAAGGTGAGGATGGCCACGAGCCCGCGGGGTGAGCACTGTGCTGTAGATCTCAGCATGCAGTTTGCCTGCTCAGGCTTGGTCTATAGGTTGATTTGTCTGTACTACAGAAACAACAGCGGGTCCTCCTCTGCCTGGGAGAGCACAGGCATCTTGCTTTCTGTGCCCATGGAATGAGAAGCACATTTCATAAAGATGATGCTGGCAGAAACCAACTTGTGACCAAAGGAGAGCTCTGGCCTTGTCTAGCTCCGTTAACATCTCGACTTATGGGAAATAAGTTCAGCAGCATTTGTACTTGACTTGATTTGAAACACTTGCAGGAGTGCAAGAAAGACCACTGAAAAGATTATGCATTTGACTCTTAGCCCAAGCTAACCCAAAAGCTGTGTTTTGTAGGATTTTGTGCCCACTTTTTCCTTTCTATCTGATTTTCTTTTAGGAAAGAATCTTTTCTTTTTCCCCCCTTATCCAGTTTGGTCTTTCTGCCACCCTAGAATTCAAGACTCTCTCCCATTATTCAAGGACATCTGGAGTCCTTAGGGACAGTGTGCAGCTGCAGCTCCAGGCTGCACAGCAGCTGGCGGGCACGGCAGCATTTTGGAAAATGACTCTCATAACAGAGAGCGTTTTGCAACCTTAGTCTTTGGCCAGCCACTCTGACTCCTCCAAGAGAGCAGAGTATGGTGTAGGTACAGCACAGAATCATTTCAATAAGTGTCTGACAACTTGATGAACATTTTCGTCTCTGCTCATACCACACCGTTTAGATCTGTACCTTTGTACCTGTAGTGTGCACCTGAGTCTGGTGATACAGCCTGCAGGGCTGTGAACTGTGTCATCCAGAGGAGAGATCCTGTTCAAACTGCTCAGAAAAAAAGCTGAATCCTCTTCCAGTAATACAGAGGCTTCTTAAAGTACTGCCATTCAGTTTGGGACATCTTTTTGCTGCAGGTACTGTGGAAGATCAGTTCCACCCTCTCTCACTAGTGGTGGCAACCTGATGACTTTGTACTTCGTGGCTGATCACAGCCTGGCCTCTGAGGGCTTCTCAGCTAATTATATCTCCCTGGATTCATCAAAAGGTAACGTGTCAGGCTGTTCATTATACAAATGAGATGTCTGTAAATAACCCCTGCAAGAAACAGAAACCTGTCCTTCTTCTGTATGCTGTTTTGTGCACATGCTTTTTCCTCCCTAGGAAAGCAGAAAGCAGTTTCTGTAAGCAGCACTGCTGTTTGCTTTTGAAATCCAATAAGAGCTGACAGGGCAGAACTGCATTAATTATTTAAGGAAAAGTCTCTTCTGAATTTTCTTTGTTCATTCTGAGCTGAGTGTGTGTGATCTAGGAAGACGAGCAGTCACGGACAGCCCGCTACAATGGGAGACTTTCAGATGCCATAACAAATAATGTAGTCTCTATTTAGGTGCACACAATATTGGTAATGGCCAGAGGAAGGTCATGCAGGTTGAAATAAAGCAGCAAAATTAGCTAAAAGCATAAGCTCCTCATTTCATTATAACAGAGTGTAATGTTTCTGTCTCCAGATGAGTTCAGGGGCCCTGTTATGGCTTATATCTGGTCTTTAAGTATCTTCTTTTAAGAGACCCTATCCCCATCTGTGGGGCCGGGTAGAGACTCTAGAGGACAAGAAATGACCTTGCATTCTTTAAGTTCTCTAAAACCAGAGAAATCACTCCAAATGCTAACTGATTGGAAGATTTTCCATGTGTACCTGGGTTGGTTCTGTATCCACTGGTCACCTTCTGATTTTGCTCCCATCCATATCCCTCAATGGCTTTTTGAAAGAGAGATTTCATCTAAGCAGTTGTTATTCTGAAACAAAAGGGCTCCTGGCAGCTGTGTTAGAGAGCAGACAAGTCCAGTATTTTCTGTCCATTGCCTATAATACATGCTCTATATCAAACCTGGAGGCATTTTTGGTGGCCCTTAATAAACAATGCTCAGAGATAGTCAGGGTATCATTTCCAGTGTATGTAGGGTCAGCACTAGGGTTTTGTCTCTTCACTGCCTCTCAGTAAAACAGTCCAACAAGTGGCATAAACCAAAAGGGATCTTTGTGGCTTTTTCTTATTCCTTGAAACTCTGCTGCTGGATTTGATGCACTCTGAAAGAGTATTCTAAGCATGGCTTTCCCAGCCTGTTTTTTTGCTGGCTGAAGAAGAGTGTCAAGGCCTTGGACACAGTGTAAAAGCTGTGAGTGCAGGCTAGGAGGGGCTTATTAGATGACTACCAGAATTCATTGCACTCCTCTCTGCAGCTATAAACTAGCAAAGGCTGCTTGTTGGTTGTTCTTACTTTTGTTAACAATTTTATTTTTCCTGCTTCCTGAGTTTCTCCAACCAAAATTTCCAGTCCCTACCTTGTGAAGAATAGAATCAGAGAACTGCTGAGGTAGGAAGAGACCTTTGAGATCATCAGGTTCAACCATTCAGAGCTCACAATCCCACCATTACCGTTAAGCCACAACCGTATCCCTCAGCATCACACACACATCTTTGAAACAACTACCGGGGTGGTGACTCCAGCATCTCCCTGGGCAGCCTGGGACAGTGCCCAAGAACCCTTTCTGGAGAGAAATTTCTCCTCATGTCCCAGCTGACCCTCCCCTGGCAGAACTTGAAGGCTTCTTTGTGACATCTGGGAAAATTTGGTCATTCTTTCAGGTCTCAAGCATGTGTGTAGGTGACACTGGTACAGATCTTGTCATTGTGTATTTTTCACTCCCAGAAGACTTAGAAATCCAAATAATCAATTTTCTCAGCTGCCTGCACTGGAGCTATCAGGCATGGAAACAAAAAGCCAGTAAAAACAATTAAGATTTAATGAAAACTATTCCAGGGAGGGAAGTTCTATTGGTCAGAAAATAACAAGCCAACCCTTAGTTCTACTTTTAAAAAAAAAATCTTTCCAAAAGAGGCTGTTTAGTTTGCAGAGTTGTTACTAGTGAGAGACTGAAGGGATCAGCCATATACAGCCAGTCTTCTATGAGCCACTCTGTGGAGCTGCAAACAGTAACCTCTGTAAACGTGACTGTTGCTCATCCAGCTAATCAGGATCACAGCTGATGTTGTTTGGTTTACTTTATCTCAGATTACTTTTTTGTGGGTGCCTCTGATTCCTTCCTAACTGTTCCTACAGCAGACTTTCTTGCAGTTCATCAAGACCAAAGTATTCTTTACCCAACATTGATCTGTTTCCTGGGTTTGTTACTGATCTCAGTGCTGTCCAGCTTCACTGCTCTGCCTCCTCTCTTCCATCTTCCCCTCCTTTACCACCACCATGGTGACTGGCTTTTCTCTGCATCATGTGAGGTTCAAACTGCATAGACACTGTTCCTGGAACTGTTTCAAACCATGCCTTTTAAAATGTAAGCCTGCTTTCTCTTCAGTGCTACTAACAAATAAAAACTGTATGAAATGTCTATATGAAAATAGAACCACATAGTATCTTCATCCAAACCCTAAACTTCAGGTGTGGTTTTCCTTTCCCAGAAAGGACATGGATATTTTTACTTCTTTTCAGCTAGACTGGGCTAACTCTCAATTTAATCTCCCTCAGACCTAGAACATTCTCTGGAATAAATGTTTGGGGTTTTTTTCCATTTCAGCAGCCTGTGCAAGTATAGCAAAGTAGTAGATAACTACAAACAGTCAGAGTTATAAACTTAAGGAGCAGTTGCAACTGATCTGTTTTCTTTGCAGAGATTTCTTTTGGTCCCGGCAGAGTTACCATAAGCACTGGACTGCTAACATTCATTGTTGATTGAATAAAGTATTCTGAAGCTTCTGTGGCCTGAGGGAAGGCAAACAAATGTGTGGCTTTGCTCTGAGAAGCAGCTCCCCACTTGCCTGTAATCCTACCCAGTTCAGTTTTCCCATTGTGAGACAGTTAGGCCTGATACCATCTATGTATCTCCAGTTACACTGAGGATGTGCATAGTTGCTGAGAGATCTGCCAAAGCCAGGGAGGTTTTTTTCTTTACATCTGCTGCCTGTTTGCATTTTTCTGCTAAGAAAAATCTGGTTCTAATAATGTTCCTTGTGCAGTAATAGCCTCTCATATTTTTGAGCTCTGTTTTCTTAGCCAGCCAGAGTGTAAGCAATATCAGAACTGGTCCAAGCTGTGCTGGTTCATATTAGACATTTCAATAGGCCTTGGCCTGGAGGTGTTTGCCAGAGAATGAGCTATTGCAAAGATGGACAAGGTTATTCCAAAGCAGAAGAATAACCCAGGGCTTTTTAAAAAGGGCTACGAGTGAAAAAGCTATTTTTATGTCAAACAAAGCTCATTTTCCACCCCATGCATCTTGGCAAAATATGGTTTGGTTAGCATGCTTTGTCTGGGATATATTCTTGAGCTGAAAAGAAGCCTAGCATTTATATTTCATGTCAAACAATTTGAATGCCATGAGATACAGCCATGGCCATGGCTCATGAAGTGCAAACAATTGTTTGGGGCTCTGCAGCTGGGAGCTGTGAATAGCTCATGTGGCAACAATACGAACGGGAGTCCTGCAGTCAGACCTGCCCATGTGACACTCAGGTGCTTAAAGGGTATAGTACCCTCTTCAACTCTGCACCTTGGATGCTCAGTTCTTGGCCATCTCTCCACTTTCCAAGGGGCAAGTCACACAGAAAGCCAGGTAATATTTAGATGTATTTCCCAGAGTCCAGGTCCCAAATACCAGGCAGGCCTAGTGTCCCAGCAGCCAGGCAAGTGTTAGGATAGGCTTGAGGCTTTTCTTTTGCCCATCTTGGCTGGCCACACCACAAAGAACCCATCTAAATCACTGAAAGGGTTGGAAAGGGCTCAGTTTTCCCTGTAGGTGTTGGTCAGGGCCTTAACAGCTGTAGGGCAGAGGTGTCCAGCAGGGATAGCAGCACAGTCAGGGCAGGTATTTTGTTCTCCACTTTTTCTCAAGTCAGTGGGATTTTATTCGTTTGACTTTGATCTGGGGGGGGCAGGGGTGGGAAGAGAGATTTGTTTTTTTCTTTTGATTTGTTTGTTCCATTAACAAGGCTTCATTTCATCCTTGCTGTTGAGAAAAGAGAGCCCTCAGAGGGCTTTCAGCAGATTGCCTTTTTGATGGAATTGTTATTCCTGGTCTTTCTCTGGCTTTGGTGAAAGGTAATCTTTTCCTCCTTATCATCCTGAATTGTGAATACCATTATTTGCCAGCAGATGTAACCTGGTTTTAAAGAGCTTCTCTGTGTGATGTATGTTAGCTGACAATGACTGACCAGAGGAGGCAGAGCTTGAAAGGGATGAGAGAAGAAAAAAAATTATGAGCCCACGGACCTGAAAGCAAGCTATAGATTTGTGTCTCTTCCTTATCGATAGCTGAGTACAAGTTGAGATCTCAGTTAGTTCCCATCTTGCTGACTGAAGCCAGTAATTATTAGGAGGGTGTTGCCTGGCTTTTCTCTTCAGCTGAACAAGCAAAGACAAGGATGGAAAGAAATACCTGACAAATATGGATGTGCAGAGATATAGGCCATGGCTGGACAAGGCTGAACTAAGACAGAAAAAACCCTGATGTCCTCCATGCATCTTGGACATCTGCTCAGCTCACACTGGGTCACATGAAATAGGCTCAACCAGCTAGCATGTGACCACTTGCTAAGGCCACTGTAACTTGGTGATGCTAGGTCAGAGCATCAGTCTGCCTATGCACACCTAGATAGTGAGTTCAGCTCTCGGGGGCTGGCTTTGTGTGTACAGCAGCAAGAGAGACCTGCAGAGCCTTCCTGAGCAGCTGGCCCATGTTTCTAAGGGGTTGGGGTCTAAAATGCTACAAAGCACCTTTGTGTGCCTGCCTGGTAAAAATCAAGGCTATCAGCATCTGTCAGCAGCAGTTAAGAGAAGGCCCTGAAGTGCAGATGTGCTTTCCCAGTGTCTGTGGAGAGGAATCTGCTTCACATGGTAACTTCTTCCTTTATTTCACTAAACATACAGAGCATTGCACAGAGGTGTGTTTGTTAGGGGTCTTCATTTTCTGCTGGCAAAGTGAGATTGAAAGAAAACTCCCATTTTACATAGGACACTAGAGTTTAATTGTGTATTAATTAGAATTGTGGCCACTGTTCAGGAGCAAAACCATGGGTATAGTTTTCTGCAGTGTGCATGATGAGAGGAGTGAGAGGCACCAAGGCTGGCCTGGCTCTCCAACACTGGCCATTGCAGTGGGTTACTGCCACTTGAGACATTTTCTTCAGAGAAGCAAACACATCCTGTACCAACATCAGAAAGCAGATGGAATAATAGCTTTCAGGCCCTGACATGCTGGCAAAGCAAGATGTGCACTCCAGGAAGAGTGTGGCCAGCAGGGCAAGAGAGGGGATTCTGCCCCTTTGCTCTGCTGAGACCCCACCGTGAATCCTGCCTCCAGTTCTGGTGTCCCCATCATAAGAAGGATACAGAGCTGCTGGAGTGAGTCCAGAGGAGGCCACGAAGAGCAGCCTGCCAGTACCTGAAGGGATCCTACAGGAAGGCTGCAGAGGGACTTTTCCTGAGATTGTCTAGAGACAGGACAAGGGGGAATGGTTTGTAGCTGAGGGAGAGCAGGGTTAGACTGGAGCTGAGGAAGTTCTTCAGTACCAGGGTACTGAGACTCTGGAACAGGCTGCCCAGAAAGGCTTTGGATGTCTCCTGCCTACAGGTGCTCAAGGCCAGGCTGGATGAGGCCTTGAGCAGCTGAGTCTAGTTGAGAGGTATCCCTGACCATGCTGGGATGTTTGGAGTAGATGAGCTCTGAGCTCCCTTCCAAGCTGTGATTCTATTACTTAGCCTCCACGATTGTCTCCTTCTGTTTTTCATGAGCTGTAATGACTGCCTTCAAACTGAATTTGTGTTTTTTCCAGGCATACAATAATCACATTATGGTGCCAGACTGCATGCTGAGCTTTGGCCAAGGAGTCCTAGCACTTTTCCCCTGCTATCTTTGCTAACAGCTTTCACTGAAGGAGCTCTTCCTGCACAAGCCCCTCCATGGATGCTCATTGTTAGTGATGTGAGTGCAAAAGGGGAATGCCAGCGCTCCTGCTGAAAGGAGAGCACAAGCAAGGGATCCAGAGGAGAGCTGGCTGTCAAAAAGCATGGCTTCATTTCTGCTTTTCCTAACCCTCCTAGCAGTGTATGCCCAGCCTTACACTGACAGCCAGAGGTCTGACATTTCTAAAGCAGTCATTGCTTCATCTCCTGTGCTCATCCCCTTACCTCATAAAGAAAATTGGTATGTGAAGTGAGGAGCAGCATACAATAGCGCCCTTCAGATATCAGTTTCTAGATGGATCGCTCCCAGGAAAGCAGACTTCAGTAAGGGAGGGAACCTGGACACTTCAGTGGAAATTCTTCTTAAACAGGCTGATAAAACCATTTTGGCTTCCATGATGCTAATTTTACCCCAAGGACCCTTACCAGGCACATCAATTATAATTTTTCCAGGCTGGCATCCAAGGCCTCAGCCTCTGGGTGAATGAGGGATGGCAGCACTGCAGCACCCATTACATTCCGAAATCAGGAGAAATCATTGGTTTAAAAGGCATCATCTATTCAGTATACAGACATTTTCATTTCAGTTCTTTAGTGCTGCTTGTGCAATGAGCTGGTAGGACAAACCTGGGTGCCATTTCTAAGTCAGATTTCTAACCCTGCAGGTAGGGTTGTCAAGAAATCACATGACTTCAGCAGCTGGGGGTTGCTGATCAGCTCTACACATCATCAACCACCCCAGGAGCTGGCAGCACAGCAGGAGCATTCCAGGACTTTGAAAGCTGCACAGGGAAACCAGGACTAACCTGAGTGTTATGTGCACACATCAGAGCACATCTGTGATGGAACACACGTGACTGAAATTAGGTAAAGGCTAATAGATCACAGTTCCAGATAAACCAGTGCAGGAAGAGCAGTCAGGCTGCTGAGGGCTTAGAGGGTGTTGTACAAGGAGTGGCTGAGGGAGCTGGGGTTGTTCAGTCTGGAGAAGAGAAGGCTGAGGGGAGACCTTGTTGCTCTCCACAGCTCCCTGAATTGAACTTTTCTCACTACCACAGGAGGTTGGAGTGAGGCTCCGAAGTAACCAGCCATAGAACAAGAGGAAATGAGATTAAGCTGTGCCAGGGGAGGGTTAGGCTGGAGATGAGGATAAATGTCTTTGCTGCAAGAGTGGTGAGGTGCCCAGGGAGGGGTCACCATCCCTGGAGGTGTTCAAGAAGCTGTAGGTGTGGTGCTTCAGGATAGAGTTTAGTGGTCATGTTAGTTGGGTTTGGGTCTTTTCCAAACTTAATGATTCTGTGAAACCTTTTTGACTTGTGATTGCCAAAGTGCAGCACAAAGGCAGAAAGTTATTTGCCTATTTCTGTGACGTATTTTTGTGTTCTTGTGATGACTCAGGAGCATGAGTTGGGTAGCAAAACCTGGGAGTATTTCTCTGACAGAAAACACTTCCAACAGAGCTTTCCAGGTGACCAAGAATGTAAACAAGCATCATGTGAAAAGACCCTGAAAATAAAAGTGGTTTAGGAGTTAGAATGAAAATAAAACAGAGAGAGAAATGCCCAACCTTAGCCATGGAGGGTCTGAGCTGTAATTGCATCACAAGTACTACATGGAGTGACAGGATGAGGGACAATGGCCTCAAAGTGGAAGAAGCTGGATTTAGATTGGACACGGGGAGGGAATTCTTCCCCATGAGGGTGGTGAGGCTCTGGCACAGGCTGCCCAGGGAGGTTATGGAGGCTCCAAGGATGCCTGTGTAAAGTCAGGTTGGATGAGGCCTTGAGCAACCTGGGCAAGTGGGAGGTGTCCCTGTCCTTGGCTGGGGAGTTGGAGCTGGATGATCTTTAAGGTCCCTCCCAACCCAATCCATTCCAGGATTCTAGGATTTTGCTGTCTCTTTCAGTTTTGCTTTAGAATTTGTCTAACCCTCCCTGTGTGACAGAAAGTATTTTAGAAACCTGCTTTCATTTCTTGTATTTGCTGTAGGACTTGACACAGAGGCAGGGAGGACCAGAATGCATCTGCAGGGTCGTCAGATCCAGCCCACAATTTTAAGCCTCCCTCCCTGAGCTGCACAGTGTGATTCCCTTCTCCATTAAATCAAACTATATCTTAAAAACCTGGGCTTTCCCCCTTTCTGCATCTGTTATCTTGGCTGGATGATTGCTCTAGAAACCCTTCTTGAGAGAATTTCTCTCCTAATGCCTGTGTATTTGTGGGCACTTTTTAACTTCAGAGCTTGTACTGTCCTTGAGAGCTTGCTCTGTTTTTCCTCTCTTCATGTTTGATGCTTAGCTCTTTATTTTCCTCCTGCACTGGCTCATCTAAGCAAGATAAGCTCTTCTAGTGTCTCTTACCCACTCACCTATTCATTTCTATCTGTCTCCACAAGCTCTATCTTGTCATTTTATTTCCAAAACATAACTGGTCGTGGTGAGCCATATCTTCCAGGGGAGATGTCACCATTACCTTGTGCAGGGGCATCAGATGTCTGACATGGATCCGATTTCTTCAGGCCCTTTTTGCAGCCAGATCACAGACTTCACTCTGTGCCCAGCTGATACAAACTGGTCTCTCCACAGGCATCTCATGTGCTTTTGAAAGAGCTGCTTGTAGCTGCTGCTCAGGCTCTGGCTCAGCATTACTCCACACCATTTGCTTCTTTCTGGCTCCCAAGGCCATGATGCTTCTCCAGAGCTCACAGAACTGATCTGGCTGACTCTGTTATAAGACCTGAAGCAGAACTGCTTTGTCCTCACAATCTAAGGGTTATATCATTTTCCAAATGATTGTCACTTATGGCCCAGAAAATGGGAAAAGAAGTTGAGATCTAAACTCCCCATCTCCCAGGTTTGATTGTAGGGAATGCCTGAGAACTTTTCAGTGTCTCCCCAGAGCCAGGCATTGCATTCCGCTTCACCACCACCACTCTTCTGAAACGCAGGAATCTCTCCTTCTGTGCTGATCCAGACATCTCTCTCAGTTTCCTTTCTCTGCTTACCTGAGTTTTAGGTCAGAGCCCACTTGAGCAGCTGGGAATGGCTCTTGCATTGCCTGTTTATTGCAGATTGTACCTTTAGTTTCTAGTGATGGCACTCAGCAGGAAGATGTGTCCAGGAAGAGTGATGCTGCATAGGAGCACTGGATGGTAGCTGGAAACAAAAAGGTCATGTTCCAGCAGATGCACTCAGGCCACTCATCCTTGTTCCTTCTCTCTTAAAGTATGCTCACACAACTACAGTGCTGACAATGGTGTGCTGATGTCTCCAAACTTCCCCAACCCCTACCCTGAGGAGATGGAGTGCATCTACACCATCACCGTGGGCACGAACAGGCAGATTGTGCTGCGCTTCACCAACTTCAGCCTGGAGGGGAACAGACGCTGCACAGAGGATTACATAGAAATCAGGCAAGCCAAATGGGTTCTCCTGTCCTCATTACTGGTAACCCTGGAAGTGTCCAAATCCACTTAGCCATGTTCAGGAGCTATAGTTTTAACTACACACCTGGATTTACCAGAGATCCTAGAGGCTGCCTTTTCCTCCTCCCAGCCTGCTCCACTGCCAGCATTCCCGCTTGGTAAATTCCAGTTCTCAGAGGAAGTGTCCCATGCTCAGCACTCTGGTTGTTCTTAGTGCAGAAACAGAGAGTCTTGTTAGCTGTTTTGTAGTGCCTTAGTGGTGGGATTGTGAGCTCTAGGTGAGTGATTGGCTTTGGGGATCTCAGGGGTCTTGTCCAGCCTCGACAGTTCTATGATTCTATGATTCTGCCTCTCTACTCTGCTCTGGTGAGACTCCCTCTGGAGTTGTGTTTTCAGCTCTGGACTTCTCAGCACAGGAAAAAACCATCAAGCTGTTCAAACAGGTCCAGAGAAGGCCACAAAGTGATCCAAGGGCTGGAACATCTCTCCCATGAAGAAAGGGTGAGAGAGTTGGGATTGTTCAGCCTGGAGAAGAGAAGGCTCAGGGGAGATCTTATTGCAGCCCTTCAGTATTGAAAGGGGCCTATAAGAAAGACAAGGGCAAAGTGTTAGCAGGGTCTGTTGAAATAGGACAAGGGATGATGGTTTTAAACTAATTGTGTTTTACACTGAGAGTGGTGAAACACTGGCCCAGGTTGCCAAGAGAGGTGGGGGTGGCCCACCCCAGGTCACGCTGGTCAGGGCTCTGAGGAAACTGCTCTGTTTGCAGATGCTCTCCTTCATTGCAGGGTATTTGGACTAAAGGGACTTTGAAGGTGCCTTTCAGCCCAAACTATTCCACGATTCTTTATTGTATTTTCTGTTTATCATCTTCAAGCACCAGCTGTGCTGTGCTGCAGCACTAGGAACATACTCTAGGATACTGCTGTGTCCTGGCACCCTCACTAACTGTTGGCTATTGGCATGCTGGGTTCTGCCAACTTTTGCAGGACAGAACCAGGCAGAAGAAAGCAGTGTTTGTAGGAGGGTTAGGGCATGCTTACAGTCCAGCTGTGCCCAGTGCACATCCTTCCTGCTGTGCTGCTGTTTGGGGTTTGCACCTTGCCATGCCAGTGCCTCCACTGCAGTCCCCGCAGGCCAGATGAACCATGCCTGCAGAACACTAAGGTGTTTGTTCACTCTGAGCATGCCCTGAGTATCCAGGACCCCAGTGGGTACCATGATAAAACTTACTCTGACCATTTCTCTGGCTACTGTGTAGTGTTTATTTCTCGGTAAGTAGGGCCTTGCTTTTTAGAACCAAACCAAAAGCTGCTGGCTGAAGCTGCAGCATTGTGATTCTGAATTCCTTCTGATTTAGCTGCTTGCCTGCAGCTGCAAACACACACTGGAGGAAGTTATGAAAAACTACCAGGCTTTGTCAGTGTTTTCTAAGTGAAGTGTTTCATGGGTTTAATTCTAAAACAGCAATCTGGGTTTAAATTTAACCTAATCTGAGGTGGATCTGGGATTTTTTTCTTCTTCAATACCGGAAACATTCATTTATCACACAGACCTGAACTCTGCTGTCGCAGCAGCATTAAACAGGTTTGAAGATCTGGCCAGAACATTGCTAAGTGCAGCTGAGGACATTTCTCTGCCATAGCTGGATTTCCAGAGTGCCTCATCAGACCAGACACCCATCGCGGGGTAGCCTGGGAAGGTCGGGTGAGGAGCCGCCCTGGCTTCTTGTCCTGAGCTGTCTTCTGAGGAGCTGCATTCACTCACTTAAGAAAATTGTTCATCTGACCACAGCTGCAGAGGCCAAGGTGCAAGGGAGAGGAGCTTCTGGCACACTTCTTCATCTGCCTGAGAGGGTAGCAAGCACATTAAACTAGGAGGATAGCAGAGTAGCAAGGTCTGAGTAGGAATTAGTCTCTGAAGAAACTATAAACCTGAGGAAATGTAATCCAAGTGATTGCTGCCCACTTAAAATGCAGCATCTCAAGCCCACACCTATACAGAGATATAAATGCAGTTATTGTCCTAATGACCTGCAAGGTATTTGTAGTCTGAAAGCACTCAGAGCTAAGGTTAGACAACAGTCAATACGCAGGTTGTCACTGTCCTGTGTGTTCCCATGAGACAGCTGCAGGTAGCAAACCAGGAGATCAGATGTGCCTCCTGATGGCAGTGTTAGAAGCCATGACTAGAAATATTACTTATTAAAAGGGGATACTTGCTTGCAGAAACACTTCTGAAGGCTAAGAAAATATTTCCAAGCATGCATCACATCAGCTCTGGGACACAGGCTCCCAGCTCACCTCAGCAATGAGCAATGTTATTTCTTCAACACAGAAGATTGCCTTTTGCTACACACATCATTGCCACCTAGCCCAACACAGAGGAGCTCCTGCTTCTGCGGCATCGAGCCGCCTCGGGACACTTCTTCAGGCTGTCCTTGTACTGGCAGACTGGGCAGGCCCCTGAGATGAGAGAGTGGAGACAGCAAGCAGCTGACTGGATGAGGACAGGTAGCAGGGGGTTGGGAGCTGAAGAGCTCTGAGTAGTCTTTCCCAGGCCTGATCCCAAGATTATTGATTTGTTAACACAGTATACTGTGATACTGTGATTCTGTTCTATTCTATTCTATTCTATTCTATTCTATTCTATTCTATTCTATTCTATTCTATTCTATTCTATTCTATCCTGTTCCTATTCTATCCTATTCTAGAATAGAATAGAATAGAATTCTAGAATAGAATAGAATACACCAGGTTGGAAGAGCCCTTCAAGATCATCGTGTCCAACCCATCAACCAATCCAACCCACCCAAACAACTAAACCATGGCACCAAGCACCCCATCAAGTCTCCTCCTGAACACCTCCAGTGATAGAATAGAATAGAATAGAATAGAATAGAATAGAATAGAATAGAATAGAATAGAATAGAATAGAATAGAATTATCAAGGTTGGAAGAGACCTTGAAGATCATCGAGTCCAACCTGTAACCACAACCTCACAACTAGACCATGGCACCAAGTGCCACATCCAGTCCCCTCCCGAACGCCTCTAGGGACGGAGACTCCACCACCTCCCTGGGCAGCCCATTCCAATGGCGAATCACTCTCTCGGTGAAGAACTTTCTCCTCACCTCCAAACTTCCCCTGGTGCAAACTGTCCCCTGGTGGTGACTCCAGCACAGCCTGAGACTGTGTCCTCTTGTTCTGGTGCTGGGTGCCTGGGAGAAGAGACCAACCTCTGCCTGGCTACAACTTCCCTTCAGGGAGTTGTAGAGAGCAATAAGGTCACCCCTCAGTCGCCTCCTCTCCAGGCTAAGCAACCCCAGCTCCCTCAGCCTCTCCTCATAGGGCTTGTGCTCCAAACCCCTCACCAACTTTATTGCCCTTCTCTGGATATTCTATTCTATTCTTCTATTCTATTCTATTCTATTCTATTCTATTCTATTCTATTCTATTCTATTCTATTCTTTCTGCTCTCTCTATCCTGCTCTCCTCTGCTCTTTGCTGTTCTATTAATTCTGCCCATCTCTATTCTAGAGATGGAGGCTATGAAACTTCTCCTCCTCTTGGAAAATACTGCGGCTCAGACCTGCCTCCTGTAATAATCTCTCATGGCAACAAGCTGTGGATCAAGTTTGTAAGTGACATCTTTGGCACAAGAACAGGATTTTCAGCAGAGTGGGATGGTACCTCAGCAGGTGAGATGACCACACTGAGCATAAAACCATTTGACACACCTTGAGTTTCAGGTTTTATTTGTATTTCATTTCTCACCCTTTCCCACATGTATTTCCTGCTTCCCATCTTCTAAAATCAGTTTGCTACTGTATAGCAACATGAGTTCATGTTGTTAAGATCAAGGATAAAACTTGCCTCCTTGGGCTTTGTTTTTCTCCAGAGGGCGGGATATTCCCTAGATCTCATGTAGCATCAAATGTTTAGGAAGGAAGAACGTAACAGAGAGAGATTAAGGAGCACTGTCCAGGTCTGATAGCTGTATTGCTGGGTGCTGTGGGCTCTCTTCTGCTTGCAGCACTGTTGGTTAAATGCCGCTTTCTGGGGCCTCACTGAAGATGTTCAGAGATGTGAAGGTCAGCAGTGTGCATCTCACTCATCATGTCTAATTCTCTGCTCTCTTAGGTGTTAAATGTTTGTTTGGGTTCTTTCCATTTTCAGGTTGTGGTGGGACTTTGACAACAGCTTCTGGTATCTTCATGTCTCCCAACTACCCTATGCCTTATTACCACAATTCAGAGTGCTACTGGTTGCTCAGAGGAAGCCAAGGAACCCCATTTGAAATCGAGTTTGAACAGTTTCACCTAGAGTACCACCCAAACTGCAACTTGGACTACCTTGCTGTATGTACCCCGTGGCCCTGGCTCCCCAGCAGGCAGCTGAGTACGCATGGCCCTGGGCTTCAAATGTTCCTAAGAGAACAGCCCCACTGTGAGAAAGCTCTGTGCTGACTCATGGCCTTCATAGCTCAGAGCAGTAGGAGGTGAGGAAGCAGAGTCTGTGGCAGCTGCTGGTAAGACAAACATTCATGCCTAGATAGAAAGGCCACTGGAAACAGCAGCTGGCTGCACCTTTCACATGTGGATATAGGTCAGTGGTCATGCTAGCTGGGTTATGGTTGGACTTGATGATCCTAAAGGTCTTTTCCAGCCTTAATGACTCTATGATTCAGTGATTTGCTGTGCTTTGGGCCAAGGCCTTAGCATGCTCCTGATGTGCTCCTTTCTGAAATGGCTGGTGGGCTTCCTCTGAGCTGAAATAGAATTTACCCTCTTCATACCCAGTAACAATTCTCTAAGCAGACTTTTGTCAGGAGGAAGCTGGAAGTGTAATGCCATCAGCTTTATTTTGTCATTTCTTTTGTTGGTGAAGGTCTATGATGGCAACAGCAGTAATGCTAAACAGCTGGGGAAGTTCTGTGGGGAGCAGGTGCCACAGCTCATCCGTTCCAGCGGAGACACTGTCTATGTGAAACTAAGGACAGATCACAGCCAGCAAGGTGGAGGCTTTCTAGCCAAATACAAGCAGGGTAAGTCAGTATCTGCCCTTCTACCTCTGATGGAGACTATCTCCTCTCCAGAAGAAATCTGGTGAGGTGGCTCTACTTCCATTACCTGCACCAGTGGCACTTAGCACTCCAGATCTACTCAGTGCTGGAGGTCTATAACAAGGTAGCTTGGTGTGTTCTATGCTCTTCTGCCCACCCAGCCTCCTGACTTTAGCAGAGGAGGCAGACAGAACAAGCTTCTCTCTTCTTCCAGCTCCTTGTAGGGCAGGAGGCAAAGGCTGTGAGTTAACCTCAGCCACCCTGGATGTCTGTGTGTGCTTTTAGGATCGTTTAGCCTTTTTACATCCTGTGGTAAGGGTCCCGTTTTTCTTGCAAACACTTCTTTGTTTAGCAGTTCTACTCCAGGAGGATCAGAATGACAATGTGTGTAGAAAATCCCAAGGTCATAACCTGGAACACTGTCCTGGGTTTGTTTTTTTCCTACCCTGTGTGCTTAAATGCACATTGGAAGCTGTGGTGTTCCAGCACACACAAAGCGGTTTGCAGGCATCTTTGCATGCCCTAGCTGTGACATGCCAAGGTGATAGGGACTGCTGTAGGATCATAGATATGAAGCTGCCCTAGGATTGGACAGTAATAAATGGGGCAAACAAACAAAGCTGTTCAGCCACACATGTTGTGTGTGGAATAGTTGGAGCAGTGAGGTAGCTTTGCTTCCCTCATTCCTTAAGGATATCACAGGTTCACCTACCGTGGGCTCTTCAGACTGCAAGGTCAAGACCATGGGCTAGAAAAGGGTCCCTCCCATTTCATTAACTAAACAGAGCAATCTTTCAAAGCACTCAGCTGAGGTATCAGGTCTTGGAATCTACATCTTACCTTCACGTTTAATTCCTGAAGATGCATCAAAGAAACCAAAAGCTACAATGATGTAGAAAGCAGTGATTTAAAATACAGATGCTCAGAGGCCAGGCACAATGATGTGCACAGGAAAGGAATGCAATGATGAAGTGGAAAACACTGCAGAGGAAAACTGGATATCAAGCTAAGGTTCAAAGGCACCTCTGTGTCTGTTTCTGATAACTCCTGATGGCAGGGGGTAGCTGCTTTTACCCATCTTGCATTCTTCAGAACCCATCTTGTGCTCTCCCTCCTGCCCTTTCTGACGCTTGTACCCCTCAGGGTAGCTGTGCAGACGAGTTCTGCTCACCCTGACCCCAACCTTCAGCTGTATCCTGAGCATTCTGACGCCCTAAAACCACAGAGCTTGCTGTTCTGTAAACATCTGGAAACAATAGAAAAGGATGTGCAGGAGGCAGGTGTGTCCCTGGGGAGAGCCAACAGGAGAGGCTCAGCTATTTCTGCTGCTCTGCAGCTTTGCTGTGCGGAGCAAACGGCCTGAGGCTCCCTTCTCCTTGCTCCAGACACACTGCCTGCTGGCTGCAGACAGGGACTTGCCCTCATCAATCTCTTCTGTCTTTAGTGAAAGCTGGCCACAGGCAAAGGAGGCTCACTGGCCTAACGCCCTAATTGTTATTTCACTCTAGCTAATTCAGTTTTTTCCCCTGCACTTTGAGGAAAGCTCCCATCATTTCAGATAGGTTCCTATGCTGGGATGCTACTGAATGCCTCACAAGGAAAATCATTGCTCCTTTTGACAGAATTTCATGACCATTTCCAGTTCCTGGTGCTAGAAAGTCTAACCCCAGCAGTGCACTTTGCAGTTGTTGTTTTAGCAGGGGGTCATACTTTTTTCCAGAGTTGATGGAGCACCTCTCCAGGCTGAGGGAGCTGGGGGCGTTCAGCCTGGAGCACACTCCAGGGGGACCTCACAGCAGCCTTCCAATAGCTGAAGGGATCCTGCAGGAAGGCTGCAGAGAGACTTCTCATGAGGGTGTCTGGAGCCAGGCCAAGGGGGAATGGTTTGAAGCTGAGGCAGAGCAGGGTTAGACTGGAGCTGAGGAAGTTCTTCAGTAGGAGGGTGGTGAGACTCTGGCACGGGCTGCCCAGGGAGGCTGTGGCTGCCTCCTGCCTGGGGGTGCTCAAGGCCAGGCTGGATGTGGCCTTGAGCAGCTGAGTCTAGTTGAGAGGTGTCCCTGGTCATGGTGGGGGAGTGGGGTTGGGGTGTTGGAGTAGGTGATCTCTGAGGTCCCTTCCAACCAGAGCCATTCTGTGATTATCAGTCTTTACGAGCACCCTCCCCATATGTTTCTATCATGAGGGTGTTTAGGCTTGTGTGGGGCTTATTTAGGAAAAAAAAAAGGCAATCTGAAGATGCATGAGAGGAATGCCCATGGATTTAGACTGCAAAGAAAGTGCCCAGAAATGCACATCCCACATACACTGACGTGTCAGAAAATAGGGGCATGGCAGAGCTGAAGGATTCAAGTTTGGCAAGCCCGGGGTCTGTTTCACTCCATGAATATGGTCTTTAATTGGCCACAGCTCTCTTGCTGCATGACCTGTGCATAAAAGTATCTCCCCCCTTGTGGTGCTACCAGTGACTCCAGTCAGCCACGCTGGGAGATGCTGGGGGCATGAGCACTGCACAGATCTCACCTGGGCTGCCTTTGCTTCGCAGTGTGCCAGGGAGTGCTGACTGTGAACCGCAGCCACGGCGTCCTGGAAAGCTTGAATTATCCAAACAATTACCCCCTGAGCCAGCACTGCAGCTGGACCCTGCAGGCTACAGAGGGCAACACTCTCAACTACAGCTTCACAGCCTTTGATGTGGAAACTGGGCCCGACTGTGACCGTGACTTCCTGAAGGTACGTACCCAGCTTCTGGGAACAAGCAGAGGCAGGGCTGCACCTGCAGAGAAAAGCAGGAAGCACACAGCACAGCAAGGGGAACTGTAGTGTGTCCTGGTGGTGAATGGAGTGAAATGTCCCCCAGGGCTCAGTACTGGGGCCTGTCCTCTTCCATGTCTTTATCAATGATCAGGGGAGGACATTGTGGCAACCTCAGTTTGCAGATGGCACCAAACTGGGTGGCTGTGTCCATCTGCTAGAGGGCAGGGAAGCTTTAGAGGGGGATCTGGACAGGTGAGACACATGGGCCAAGGCTCACTGGATGAAGTTCAACAAGTGTTAGGTCCTAAACCTGGGTCACAGCAACCCAATGGGGAGCTACAGACCTGGGGATGTGTGGTTGGGAAGTTGCAGCTGGGAGAGGGACCTGGGGGTGTTGGGTGGCAGTCACTGAGCATGAGGCAGCAGTGCCCAGGGGGCCAAGAAAGCCAAAGGCATCCTGGCTGGGGTCAGAAGCAGGGTGGGCAGCAGGGCCAGGGAGGGGATCATCCCCCTGGGCTCAGCACTGGGGAGGCCACAGCTGGAGTGCTGTGCTCAGCTCTGGGCCCTCCCTGCAAGAAGGCCATTGAGGGGCTGGAGCCTGTGCAGAGCAGGGCAGCCAGGCTGGAGAAGGGCCTGGAGCCCCTGGGATAGAGGAGGGGCTGAGGGAGCTGGGGGTGTTGAGGCTGGAGAAGAGGAGGCTGAGGGAGACCTCCTTGCTGTCTGCAGCTCCCTGAAGGGAGGTTGCAGTGAGGAGGGGACAGTCTCTGCTCCTTGGTGTCAAGGGACAGGAGCAGAGGCAATGGTTGCAAGCTGCCCCAGGGGAGGTTCAGGCTGGATGTTAGGAACTGTATCTATCCAGTATCTGAAGGGGGCCTACAGGAAGGCTGGGGAGTGACTTCTCAGGATCTCAGGTAGTGACAGGACTAGGGGGAATGGAATGAAGCTGGAGGTGGGGAGATTCAGGCTGGAGGTGAGGAGGAAGTTCTTCCCCAGGAGAGTGGTGAAGCCCTGGAATGGGTTGTCCAGGGAGGCGGTTGGAGCCCCATCCCAGGAGGGGTTTATGCCCAGGCTGGATGAGGCTCTGGCCAGCCTGATGTAGTGTGGGGTGTCCCTGCCCATGGCAGGGGTTGGAACTAGATGATCCTTGTGATCCCTTCCAACCATGACTGATACTATGATACTCTGAACTATTTCTTGCCTGGAAGGGTTCTCAGGCATTGGAATGTTGTGCCCAGGGCAGTGCTGCAGTCCCCATCCCTGGAGGTGTTGAAGCAATGTGTGGAGCTGGTGCTTAGGGACATGGTTTGGTGTTGAGCCTGCAGTGCTGAGTGGGGGATTGGACTGGCTGAGCTTGGAAGTCTCTTCCAACCAGATGTGTTCTGTGAGGCTGTTTCTGAAGTTAGCCATTACAGCTCAGGTGTCCAGTCCAAATGCTTTGTCCCTTCTCCCTCTGTGAGAAGTGTTACCAGAGAGCCTTCATCCTGCCCTGGCACAGGTGTCTGTAGCAGAGAGGCTGAAGCACCCTGCAGCTGCCTAGATTTGCTACAGACTCTAGGCACCACCTTAGAGAAGATGCACAGCCTTTAGGTGTGAAGGGAGGTACCATGATTCCAGCTTCATGTAAAGAAAGAGAAATCCTGAGAGTAGCAAATTGATTGCAAAAGGGCAGTGAGGCAATTCTTTTCCCCTGGGCTTGGCCTGTGAGGGAGCAGGGAATGGTAAAGGAACTTTAACAGGTGTTAGTTTCACACTTTGAAAGCAAGGGTTGCTGTGCCTTCTGGTTGTGTTGTCCATTTTACTGTGAGTCTGCTTCTTCAAAGGGACTGAAAGAAACTGAATTTACCTGCAGCCAGAATGAGGCATTTTTAGCCCAGGAAAACCATCCAGTCGATCTAAAGACAAGTGCCTTTATTTTCATTTCCTCCAAAATGTTAGCTCTAGGGCAACTGAGAAGATCTTTTCTCTCAGTTTTGTACTCCATACTGGAGGACATGGAGTGCTCAACTCCACTGCTTTGCTGAGCTAATCCATCCTCCAGACCTCACCCTTGTGCAGGATGCCAGCACACACCCCTGGCTCTGCTTCGCTTTTGCACAAGAGGGACTGGCATTTCAGGAGGCCTCAGAGAAAGCTGCTCGCAGCCAGGGAGCAGTGCCCACATTTCTGGGGGTATTTATGCTGGGGTCTTGCAGAAGATCTAGCAAGAGGCCTGGTGATAGGCTAACCTATTCCATCTAGACAGCCTCCCTCACCCCCTCTGCTTCCTTGCTGTGCCAGCTTTCACAGCTCAGAATTGGTAATAAACTGGCAGAAGGAGGATTCTTCCAGCTTGCTTCTCTTGCTGGCCAGGAAGGGAAACAAAGAATGGACATGTGGGGAAAGTAAACAAGGGAGCACTGTACTGAGAACCAGCTATTAAATCCTAGTGCAACTTGTTGAGGAGGCTGAAAAGGAAATACTGAGCCAAGTGGAGATGCCAGTGTTAGACTCAAGATGCCTAACCCTTGATCTCTGAAAAGCAGGAGCCCTGCACACAGTAGCCAGCCAGTGAGGAGCAGGAGACACTATTCTAGGTATAAATCAAGGCTGATGGGATACTGCCAGAGGCAAGGACCTCATCCAAATCACTTAAAAGAACAGAAATAAAATATCTTGGAGGGAGGAGACAGGGGGCAGAAAAGTCCTTGCAGTCTTTGCCTTAACAGATTTTCAGTGCTTCCAGTCAAAGAAAGCCCAGACTGAAAGGTGCAGAGAGGGAAATGCAAGGGGAACACTCGTGGAAGTGTGCTAAGGAGGCTTCAGTTTGCAACACCTGTGACAGTACCTACAAATCCCCCCAGTGCCATTAGGAAATACCTTTTGGCAGAGATGTTTCACCTGGTTGTTGCATGCTGCACAGATATGGGCCATGGTGCAAAAAAGAGAGCAAGGTTGAACTGGGGCACGAGGAACTGAGTGGTGCTGGCGCCCACCCTGCCTCTTGCGCAAGGCAGAGCTTTGGCCAGGCTGAGTGCCCTGTGCTGTAGGGCAAAGGGGGAACCATCCTCATCTAGTGTGCAGCTCAGGGTCTGAGCAGAGTGCAGAGGTCTGGGACTGCTCTGTCTGAAATGCATGTGGAGTCTGACACCACTGCCAACGGGAAAAAAGGTGCATTAAAAACAGAAGACTCTCAGCTCCCAGCTAAGGTAAATTGCTCTTCTGCCACCTGTTAGTGGTGATTCTGGTTGTGGGGGCAGAAGAATAGAATAGAATAGAATAGAATAGAATAGAATAGAATAGAATAGAATAGAATAGAATAGAATAGAATAGAATAGAATAGAATAGAATTAACCAGGTTGGAAAAGACCTTTGAGATCATCGAGTCCAACCTATCACCCAGCACCATCTGATAACTAAACCATGGCACCAAGTGCCTCATTCAGTCTCCTCTTAAACACCTCCAGTGATGGTGACTCCACCACCTCCCTGGGCAGCACATTCCTATGGGCAATCACTCTCTCTGTAGAATTTCTTCCTAACCTCCAGCTTAAACCTCCCCTGGCGCAGCTTGAGACTGTGTCCTCTTGTTCTGGTACTGGTTGCCTGGGAGAAGAGACCAACCCCCACCTGGCTACAACCTCCCTTCAGGTAGTTGTAGAGAGCAATGAGGTCTCCCCTGAGCCTCCTCTTCTCCAGGCTAAGCAACCCCAGCTCCCTCAGCCTCTCCTCACAGGGCTGTGCTCCAGACCCCTCCCCAGCTTTGTTGCCCTTCTCTGGACACCTTCGAGCATCTCAACGTCTTTCCTAAACTGAGGGGCCCAGAACTGGACACAGGACTAGAGGTAGTAGAAGTAAATGGAAGGGACAGGTGATGGAGAAAGCTAAGGTGAGCGGAGGTGTGGTGGCAGGGAGCTGACATGCCTGAGCAGAGTGAATCAGTCTGATGGATGTGGAATACCTCAGCTATCAATGATTTGATACCAATGATTTTGCTATATCCCTGGATTATGAGTCAGAAATGTTGCAGAATAGAAGTCTGTACTTCTGGGATCCCTGGTGGCTGTCAGCTATCCTCATCACTCAGCTCTGGACAAAGTCAGATGTCCAAGGAGCACATGGCTGCCCCGGGTGGGGGTGCAGCCCCAGCTGCACAAGCACTCAGCTGTGTATTGTGTTACCCATTTCCTTTTCCCCTTTGATCATGGGGTGCTCCTGGTGAGCCAGCCCCCTGCCAGCAGCAGCTGGTTGGTGTTACTCATAGTGAGCAGCATTCCCCCTCCACGGGGAACCCTGAGTAACTCTGAGTGGGGCTGGCCTGGGCAGGGCCTGCATTCTGCTGCTGCAGCTTCTACAGCTATGGATCGCTGTGTCAAGGAGGAAGGAAAATGCTCAGCTCTTTTGACTGCCCCTGTGCATGGCTGCCAGAGACTGGGAGGGGCAGTGTGGGAGGGACACACAACTGCCATTTCAAACCATGTCAGCACCTAGCACAATTCCTGTGGGAGCACTTCCTCCACAGCCCAGTCTCACGGCCTCTCCAAGGGGTGGCTCATCACTAACAACCTCCACAGGGGCCCTGACACTGTGGAAGGAATCTTACAGTGAATGTGTGAGAGTGTGAGATGCATTGCTTCAGATAAAGTGCAGAAGTGGCAGTGATGTGATGCAAGGCTTGCCAGAGGGCAGACTGTTTCCCAGTGGTGCTGCATAGCTGTATTTGGATTGGATGAGCTTTGCACTCTATTGTGTGCTGTGGCTTGGCTCAGGAACCCGACATCAGCCTTTCCTGAGGAGTCATCGGGCTGCAGGCACTGAGATACTGCAGACACAGGGGCACAGAAACATCCTTCCTGATACATTCACCAGGCTATCAGCTGAACAAGCTTATCTTTAGCTCTTCCCCTTTAATGATGAACTACCTTCTTCTTTAGTATGACAGAACATAATCTCCACAGAGGCAAAGCCGTTTGATAAGTATGGAGCATGTCCTGAAGAGCAGTCTTGCAGCAGGACTCAAATCTACTCCCTTCTTATACAAGTAACAATACCTTTTGAAAACCACTGATGGTTGTGCCCTTCAGTGACAGCCTCCCTCTATGTTCTTCTGCTCCAGAAGTGCAAGCATCCTGAAGTCCAGTCTGTCCAGCATCTTGCAGAAAGCAGACAGCAAAGTGTCCCCATGCAGCAAGAGAAGCTTTGGAGCTGTTTGTGCCTGTGCACCACACCAGTCTGACAGCATAGATGGGTGCAGGCAGAGCAACGTGCTGCAGGGGCAAACAACTGACTGCTAGCAGCAGCCTTCCTGCTGCAGGGCAGCACAGAACTCTTCCTTTGGAAGAGAGCACTCCCTTGCTCGCTTAGTGCCATGCACTTAGGCAGCCCAGCCTCTCCCTGCACCGAGTGTTCAGACACTGCTGCACCTGTGCAGGTGGAATGGTCAGGTTAGTGCAGTAATTAATAAGGCATCTGCCCCTGAGAGCAGTTTCCTTCTGCTAGTACCAGGATGTCTCTTTTTGCCCTCCTGCTTTAAGCTACAGTAGCATTCCAGAGATGTGCCATAATATCCTTTTTCTCCATCTGGGAATACTGCCTTAGATAATGGTTGCTTGTTCCCAGCTGGTTCATCCTCTTTCTGCTAGCTTGTAACAGCAAAAAGGCAGCTTACCCTGTCTCTAGTTTGGCTTCCTTTTACACTTCTAATTAGCAAATCTGCTTAAACCACATCAGGAAATGAAGTTTCCTGTTAGGAGTGTGTCCTTTAAAGTGCTGCAGGCATTCCCCAAGCACAGGGAACGGCTTTGCTCATGGCCATGCATTGCCTTACAGGATGTCAGGGGCGGGGGAGCAGATAGCTGAAACATTCCCACCCAGGCTCTGCAGGCAGCCATCGAACTACAGTCTGCTGGCCAGGCTGCAGTGCTAGCCATTAACACACTCACATGGAGCTGGCTGCATCCCAGCCCACCACTGAATGCCTCCAGAGGCTTGTGGGCCTCCACAGGCAGTCCTCCAGTGTCGGACTGTAAGTGTAAAAGTGAATTCTCCTCGGGTCTCACCAGTGGAACACCAGGGACTCCTAAGCCTTGTGCTGATTTGCAGTGAGAGATCTGGATCCACAGGAGAGTGTCAGGCCAAAAGCTGCCTGCCCCTGTCAAGCCTGGCACACAGAGCTTGGGTTTCCTGCTTTGCCAGGGTGGAAGCACAACTTTGGCTTTTCTGGTTGAAAGTTAGAAGGAGACTTACATTTGTACACCAAAGCCCTCACCCCTCAAGACATTTGTCAGTGATGAAAGGGTTGCCTGGTGCCTGCAGACACTTCAGATGACAAGAAGCATGAGTGATGTGGGACAGACTCTACCCTTGGACTCACAAAGTGAGTCAGCTTCATGCACCCTGCCAGCTCACAGCAATGTGACTTTGCCTGTGCCTTCAGGAAGGAGCTGCACAGTGAAGTGACTGTGAAATGCTGCCATGGGAGGGTGGCGTGTATGCCCCTTGCTGGGGAAAGGGCATTTGGGACTTGTTTGCTTGCAGCTGGATTCTTCTCTTTTCTTCTTCTGCATTCTAAATGCTGCTGGAAAGCCTGGCCAGGGGGTGGCTCATCACAGGCATCACAGCATGGAATCACACGTGGCTGGAGAAACCCCATCTGAACTGGTCAGAGCTTCCTTTCATCAGAGGGAAGCCCCCAAATGACTCGGAGAAGCCACATTGGACTTTGAGGAAGGTCCTGTCCCTTCCCTTCCCAGTGTCTCAGGAGCAGGCAGTTTTGCTTTCCTGACAGCCTAAGGGGCAGTTTCCCTTTCCCCCCACCTTTAGTTACTGAGACCAAGCTCTCCTCAGTTGCTGTAATTCTGTGTGATGCAAATTGTCTTAGCTGAGGAGAATGCCAGGGAAGATCTTGCCCTCTCCGGCCTCTGCTGGTGTCAGTGTGATGTGGCCTGCATTGGCAGTTCAGCTCTGGCTGGCAAAGCAGATGAGGAGCTGCACTCAGCCCTTCACTCAGGCAGCAGCACTGCAAACTGCTCAGACTTCTGCACACCTCCTCCATCCCCCAGCTGCTGTGTCCCAAGGCACAGCCCTTTGTAAGGAGTTCTTCCCACAGCAGCAGCTTTCTGCTGAATAGCCTTGGGAAGCTCAGAAGCAGTCCTGCTTCCCCCACAGCAGCTGGAATCTCACCGCGGGGGAGAGGCACTGAGCATAGGAGACACAGAACAGCCACAGCCTTGTGACCAGGCATGTGTGGTCCCACTGCCAAAAGGGTGTGGATCCCCAAGCAGCCCTTGGTCAGCAAAAGGAGCAGAAACACTTCAGGAGCCCTCTGGATACTGACCATGCCAGCAAGCCTCTGCCTGCACCTCAGGGAGAGGCACAGGATCAGGAGCAGGACAGTGAGGCAGCCTGGCCTTGGGTGATGGAGCCACACTCAGTGCCCAGCAGAGCAGCAGGCTTTGCCTTGGAGCACCCTTGGTGCCCAGCAGAGCAGCAGGCTTTGCTTTAGAGCACCCTTGGTGCCCAGCAGAGCAGCAGGCTTTGCCTTGGAACCCCCTTGGTGCCCAGCAGAGCAGCAGGCTTTGCTTTAGAACCCCTTGGTGCCCAGAGAGCAGCAGGCTTTGGTTGCCCAGCAGAGCAGCAGGCTTTGCCTTGGAACCCCCTTGGTGCCCAGCAGAGCAGCAGGCTTTGCCAGCACACTCCTGAGCAGAGCTGCCTTGCTTTCAGCTCAGGCTGCTCTGCCAGGTGTGCCTCAGAGAGCCTCCAGCCCTACTGCTGGTGGCTGAGGCCTTCTCCACGCAGGCAGCATGGTGATTAGGGGGAGGTGCTCTCCTACCTTGGAGATTGGAGATTTAAAACATGCTGAACAAATAAGGTTTTGAGTGCAACTCTCGGGGCTGACTGCCTAGGTGGATGTCTCCCAGGCATTCCTTTCTCACACTGCAGTTGTTTCCTGCTTCTGGATCCACAACCATTTCATCCTGAAGATGAAATGTCACCCTGCATTGCTGACATTCTTACCGTCAGTCCAGTGCCTTGCAGAAGGCAGTGACAGGGTCTGTAGCACTTGGAGAAATACCCCTTTCCCAGGAAGGCAGGCATGAGCAGGAATTCTGTGTTCTTTGAGGAAATAGCAAGTGGTAATGTAAGAGATGGACACTTGTTAAAAAACAGGCCTGCAGCCCAGTGTGGAATTTCACTCTGCTTGAGACCTTCAAAGGCCTCTGAGTATTTCAGGCTCAGGCTAAGAGACAAAACACAGACTCATATACAACCCTTACTAGTAAGAACCTCACCATTCCCACATTTCCATGTGCCAGGTGCATCCCAGCATGGTTAACCAGTGTGCCTAGATGCCTAGTGACACACAGTGTCCCACTCCACTGCACTAGGGAATAGAGTGGTTAAGAAGTGAAGGTGAACCACTGTGTGGAGACCAGAAGGTTGCCTGCAGTGGTAAGAGCACAGAGACATCAAGGGCAGAAACAGATTTAAATCAGCCTCTGGAACTATTACTTAGAATGAGTTCTTAAGGACTTTTTTTCCAGTGCAAACACAACCCTGTTTTGCTCTCCTGTTAGTGGAGAAGTGAGAAGCAGCAAGGCTCCAGCAGCCACTTGGAGTCTTCAGCTGCCCTGGTTTCTGTGACCACTGTTGCTGCAGTGCTCAGCTGGTGCACCATGCCACATCCTGCAGCTTTAGCTTGGTTGCTCCTGTGGCTGACACAGGAACCTGAAGGTTCTTAATCTGGCACTCTAGCTGTTCTAGAGGGAAGTGTGTTGCTTGGAAATGGGTAATGTTTATTTGTATTGACTCTTGCTTTAACAACCAGTGCTGATCCCTCTTGGGAGTGCATCCTGTGGCTGGATGATGAGTGCAGTGTCTGGGCTCTGGTAACGTAATTATTGTGATGCCATTAGAATCCCCTCTCCAGACCATGACCTGTTCAGGAAGAGCTGTCTCTAATCAGTCAGACCAATCCTGTGCCCCCACTTGCAAGAGGAAAGGGAGGCTCCTGTGTGTCAGGGTCGCTCTGCAGGGGTATCCCAGGGCTGTGGCAGCAGTGGGGCGCTCGCTGCTGTGCTGCTCCGATCCAAGGCACAACCTCCTCTCCTGACTGCTGCAAATACAGCCCAGGACTCTTGCTGCTCCCTGTCCAAAGGCTTTCAGGGTACAAACAATTTGTTTCAAGACTCACTTTGGGACAATTATTAATATAATTGCTCATAATTATAGAATGAATGCATGACCTCTGGTAACAGCACTATTTCCAGTGCAGTAACAGGAGCAGTGTCAGTATTCTTAGACTCTGTTTTTCCCCTCATGTGAAACAGGAAGTCTGCCTTTGAAGACTCCATTAGCTCTGGATTGAGCCTATGTTTTATGCCCAGTCAATGTGTCTAAGAAGCTTTTTTCCAAGGGCAGGTTGGGCTGCCTGGGTGTTTTCACGGGAATGAAATTCTGCAAGAGAAAAGTAAAAGTTTGCCCTAAAAGCCCCAAACCCACCAGGTGTCTGCCAGGAAAGCTAAGCAGATGGGGTCCACTACCTGCCTGGAAGGCTCCTGCCAGTGTCTCTTTTCAAGAAGGAATGAACATGATAAGGTATTGGCTAAACCAATGTCCCTGCCCCAAACATGCCCCACGTGGAAGATGTTCAGACTTCCCTTCCTCTCACTTGTTTGAGGTCTTTAACTCTTTCCCTCTTTCCCATTCTTTCCCTTTCTTTACTATTTTCTGGTCAGCTGAGCACGTTCTGAGCTTCTCAGTGACACGGGTCATGACGCTTAGCTTTGCTCCTCCAAAGAGAGGTGAGCAGCTGTGGCACCCAGGCCATCAGTACTGCTATCAGCTACTTATTTCCAGGCTGAGGAGTCAGAAAAGCCAAAATGCAACACTGGTGACCACAGTGTCCCCTCTGGGAGAGAAGCAGAGCCACTCCTGCAGCCTTGGCCAGCCCTGCCAACTCAGCCCCACACCAAACGGACAGCAGAAGGGTTTCAGCTGCCACTTTGCTGCAGGGCAGTCCCACAGCTCAGTTCTTTGTACCTCCTCTTCTTACTTGTGTGTCAGCCTAGAGGCTTGCTCTGAGGCAGCCTGGTAAGGAATTTCTGATTGCAGTTATTGAGCCCATGCCCAATAACTCATTGGAATGCAAACCAGCCCCTCCCGGGCTGGTGCTGGGCTGCAGGCTGGTGAAATGGAGCACTCTGGATGCTGCTGCAGCTGTCTGCAGTTTGGCTGTTTGGTTGTCTGCCAAAATCAGTAGGAAGCCCCTGGATTGTCTGGTGGAGGCTGGAAGGTCAGACCAATAAATACATGACGAAAGTATCTACACAAAGGAGACCATTCCCGGCTCCTAGACTCTGCACGGTACCAGTGTGCCCGGTAACTGGCCTGAAATTCAGTCATCCTGCACAGTCCCAGGGAGTGCCTTGCCTCACAGAGCCTGGGAAGGAGCCTTCCCGTGATGTGATGCAGGGACAGCACAGCTGACAAGACAGGGCCTCCCTGACAAACACTACCTCAGACATCAGAAGAGATGCAAGGCAGCTTCAGTTTCACTGGCCCATATCTGCCTTGAGAGCAGAATGTGGTCTGAGACCCGCAACAGGCCCTGTGCGAGCACACAGCTGCTCCCTTCAGTTGGAGGTGACAGACAGCTGAAGTTCCAGCAGCGGCGCTTCGCCTCTCTCCAGGAGCGACAGCCGGCCAGGCTCTCCAGCTGCCGGCCAAGCCGGCCAAGCCGCCCAGCCCGGGGCCGCGGGGCCGCGCCGCACCACGGGGCTGCCAGGGAAACCACTCTGTGTCTCCAGCAACGCACAGGCTGCTGCCTGGGGAAATTACACAGAACCGGGGCATCTGCTGTCTCAGGCAAAAATAACAGTCGATGAGTCACGGCTCCGGAGAGTGCTGAAGGTCGAGGGGTTTGCGGGATTGGGACGTTTCCTGAGCGCGATTTAGTCCACAGTCGGGGGTGTTGTTTTCCCTTTGTAATCACTGAAGCCAGCAGCTGACCGTTAAGCATGAATCTCGGCCGAGGCTTGTGCAGAGTCCTGCTCCCCACGTTGATTCCTTCCTCCCCATTCATATTTTTCTAGTGTAAGATTTCCATGGCTTGAGGCCACAGAAATGTGAGCAGTGTATAGCACAGAGTGGCTGAAGGAAGCAGTGCTATAAAAAAGTCTATCTGGATCTGGGACTATTTCATTTTGCCGACCTCAGTCTGTAGAAGAAGGTGTAAAGGCCTCAGCCTGGCAGGGAGGAGGGTCATGGCAGTAAGGCTGGGAATGGGACAGCTCAGCTGCCTTCAGCTGGTGCTGTGCATTTGGAAGGAATGCAGATAGATTTCAGCTTCTTCACATCTCATCTTCACAACAATTTCAGATCTGTTACTGACCACATCTGATCAAGGCTTTGCAGTAACTACCAGCAATGGGCCTGCAAGTAGGAACTTTCTGATCTGGCTTAAAGAAGTCACACCGAATGGAGCGATAGATCTCAAGTTGCAACACACTTCTCATGCTCTGATCCTTTCATTGCATTGCAAGATAGAAACCAACAGGCATTCATGGCCAGCAGCCAAAATAGACTATGGAATATCACCATAGAATTAGTCCTGCAGTTCTCCCCTAACTGCTGGCTGAACTGCAACCAATTATTTTTCATTTTCAAAGACATTCAAACCAGACTATCTGTGTGAGGATTCGAAACCATCTGAGTAGATTTCTTGACCCCAGCCATGTCTTCAGTCAACAATAAGAAGGTTTTGCAAGACTAACCTGTTGAACAGAAAAGCTGAAGGTTTGATTACTCATTCCCATGTGTGTCTGCCCGATAATGTGTGCAAAAATGAGTAGCCAGAGTGGTTAATCAGCCTTCAGTGCAATGCCAGACAGTGATGATGTAGGAGAAGTCTTAATGGAATAAGAGATGTTCAGAACAGAGATTTGACTGGAGAGCAAAGATAACTAAATGTTGGCTGTTTTTCTAGAGAGCACAGGTTTGGGTCTTTGCATGGAGAGAACTTTCCAGAACAGAGAAGAGCTCCTGTTGAAATTCTGAAAGGAAGCATGCCAGAAAATTCACAGAGGGGATGTTCAGCCATAGGTTCTCTGCCAGCAGTCTGCTGGGCTGTTAGGAAGATGTGCTCTGTGAGGCAGCTGGGCAGATGACCCACGCAGGGTGGCAGGAAAGCTTGAGGGCTGCTGTATTGCTGAACGTTAAGAATCATAACCACAGAAGTAGAAATCATAAAGCACCTCCTAACGTGACCCCAGCTGTCAATCTGATATCATAAGGCAAAGGCAATTTTACAGTTCTTATCTCATCTTACCCTGAAAGGACACAGCGGTGGGATATTTGGTGAGGAGCAGAGCTGGATAATCAGCACGATTTGCTGCATTCAAACAATGATTTGCAAGAGCCTTTAAACTAATGGAAATGTCCTTCAAAGCTTGAAGCACCACTGCCCACCCCACCAAACCCTGGCTGTTTGCAGTGAAACATCAGCATCTGAGCAGCTTCACATCTCCAGACTGAAACACACAAATATTTCATTAGCATTTTCTTTGGGGTTCTGTCAGAGTTGCTGTTTGTTGTTTTTTTTTCAGAGTGGTGATGATTTAAGAGTGGGATGGAGGGTTTCTGTCTCTATTTGGCTACGTCTGCCAAGTGTCAAATACCATCATGCAGAGTATGTGATTAGGAGATCAAACACAAAATGTTTCTGATAACAAAAGTTCTGAAGGGAAGGCTTGGCTCACTCTACCTCTCCTCCAAAGTAGGGCATGAGCACAAGCTCATGGAACACTACACACAGACATGTGAAGCCTGCCCTGTGACTTTGGAAGATCTGCTTTTGGGGTTCAATTCATTCATGCTGCTCCAGGAGGCCCTGGTGATGCTGACTGCTTGGTTTTCTCAGTCACAAGTTCAGTCAGTCCTGAAATCACCTGAGTGCAGTCTTAAAGATGAAGATGTAGACAGAGTTGTCACCAAGGGGTTTGGAGGCACGGAGTATGTTAGGTGAGCTCTCAAGTCAGACTCGAGACATCCTTTAACTTTCTATTTCAGTTCATTGTCATTCACCCTTTAACTTCTTCCCCAGCAACCCTCAATACACACCAAAACAGAAGCAGCAAGATCTTCCTGCTGTGCAGAGTGTGCAGCCAGGTCTGAAGGCTTATTGCTCATTTGCTCATCATTTCATCCAGCTCTTTCCACACTCCCCAGAGCTCAAACTGCTGTGCAAAGGTGGCCAGTGCAGGAATTCTCACTGCTTTTGCATTGCCATCCTGTGCAAAACATAAAGGAGTGAGGAGTTGCTTTCTTACTCACTGGGATGGTTTTTGTTTCGTTTCAGCTCTATGATGGGCCTGATGTACAGTCCAGCCTGATAGGCACTTTCTGTGGACAGTCCCTTCCCCTGGCAGGGGGTACCACAGGGACCAGCCTGCACGTGGTGTTTTATTCTGATGGACTGAACGCTAGGAGTGGGTTCCAGATGCAGTGGCACATCAATGGTGAGTTCAGCAGGTGGAAAGTTGTGTTTCCTTCTTCCCTCCAGATGTAACAGAGTCCCAGCTGGTGCTACCCTGCATCAGCTACGTAGAAATAGCCCAGCAGAATGCTACATTCCTCCAGTGCTTTCCCAAAGGATGTTTCTGCACATGCACACCTCAAAGATGAACTCGTGAGAGGCTGAGAGCTGTTAGTGAGAGACCCTTTTGTTTGCAGGAGCAGGCACAGGCATGAGGGACCTCTACAGATGTGTGCTGCTGCAGGGCAGTCCTGGGTGACTCAGGCTTTCTGCTGGGGAACACTCAGCCTTCAGCCTGCCCCATTCCTTGTGTTTGCTGTGCAGACTCCTCTCTGGCTTGCTTTGATGGTGCTGGTTCCTTAGGTCATGTGTTCGCTTCCACCCTGCTTCTCTGCATGAAATAACCTTGGCCACGATGTGCTCTGGGTGCTCCTTCTCTTGTTCTTGCACATCATGAAGACTGTCACAGGCCTCATTAAGCAGGCAAGCATGCACACCAATTAAAACCCAACCTGTAACGAGGTTTGCAGGTTCTTCGTGAGTGAGGCCACAGACAGAACCTTTTCACTCTGCTGATTTAACAGCCAGACTAAACTGTGTGCCATTGTGCAGCCCATCAGAGAGGATCCAGCCTTGGGGATAATGAACTGGCCACAGTTGCCCTGATCAGCTCAGGCCCCTCAGCTCTGGCAGCGCGGCGCAGCAGCTGACCTGGGCTGTGGAGGCCCCGCTGCGGGCTGCCGAGCTGCAGGGCGTGTGAATGGGAACTCCCCCGTGCTGCCACAGCATGTTGGCCTTTTGCGGGCTCCCACGGGGCTCCTGCTGCGAGTGGGAGCTCCCCTCTGCTGCAACAGCCTGCTGGCCTTTGCAGCCCACGAGGGGCTCCTGCTGACTAGACAGTGGCGATTTGCATTCAGCAGCGGTCAGGGAGCATTCCTGGGCAAAGGAGGGACATGTGGGAGGAGTGAGCAGGGCCCAGCAGGGGAAGTGCTGCGGCACAAAGGTACCTCCTTGTGCTTCGAGGTGATGTCATGGTGGGACTGCACAAAAGAAGACGTGGAGGCTTTTATGCGCAGCCAGATGACATCAGCTCCATACAGTAGCCATGGTGCTGGGCTAACTCGCTTTTCTAAAGCTCTCAAAGCTCTCCAGGGCCTGCCTGTGTAGTAAGCATTCTTGTGCTTTCCCTTCACGTCCCCCTCCCAGCATTTCCCGGACACTCAGCTCTCTCCCACCCCCTGCACTCCTTTTGTGCACTGATGCTGTCAGACAAAGCTGCCCCTCTCTTCATTCCTGCACACTGAACTGCAGCCTGGCACTGCTCAGGGCCCAGTCTGCTAATGTGGGGCTGTGTCTAAGCAGCAGAGCAAGATCCATGGGTTCAGATGAGGATGGCTCCTAGGGAATATCTTTGCTGGCTGCAGACAACAGAGCTGTGGCTCCTGACTGCCTGCAATGTGTGTGCAGATTCCTCCAGAGCTGACCACGGTTGTCATCTGTTTGTTCATTGCAGGCACTTCCTTTATCTATTCAGTTGGTGTCATGCACAAACAGGGGTGTTCCTCTTACCCTAGCTGGCAACTTGCTCCAGACAGTCCCTGGGATTGGGGTGCTATATTTGCTTCTCCCATCTGAAATTTCTTCAAATACACAAACAAAGATCAGTGGAGAGTCTCCTCCTCTGGGGGAACTCAACAGGAGTCAGAGCCTTTGAGTTGGGTATTTCAGAGTGAGGCATCCAAGTCCCCTCTTCCCCGAGGGCAAATCCCTAGGAGCATCTAAACCTGGATCTGATGTCACCTGACAGGAAGATAAGAAGGTTAAATATACTGCTGAGAGAGAGCTCTTGCTGCTGCTGGTGACAACTGTGTGCCCTGGAGTTCAGGCTGTTGTGAGCTGTTCCTCAGGCTGTCTGCATGCTCCTTAACTGGCATCCATGAAGCATCTCTGAGCTGTTCATCAAGGCCACTCACATGCCTTGGTGACACAAGAGCAGCTCTCCTGTTTGCCACCCTGGCTGCTGAGCCACTGCTCTGGGTTGCTGACGAAAGCTCAGTCTCCAGTCTATCTCAAGTCACAATTACTAACTGTCCTTAGCATAAGGCTGTTATTTATGCTTAAAAGTAGCCTATATAATTTTAACTTGGATGGAAAGCTGTAGTGCAAAGAACTCAGTTTAGAAGTGATTGTGGTTCTGAGCTCACACTGTTCATCTCGGGGGCTTTCGCTGATGTATCTGCATTTAGAACTGATTTGGCTAAACCACTGATGTTTGCCTCTGCAGCCAAGGCCTCCAGAGGGTTATTCACCACAGGAAAGCTTGGGCCCACACAGTGCTCACTGCACTTCTGTTCCTTATTAGAAAGCTTAATATAGGCAAATATATTTTGGGGCATGTATTGGCCCTTTGTGAAAGAGCAAACTCTGGGCAACAGCCTGGATGTTGCAAAGACGGGGTGCCAGCTGAATTGCTTTCCTTAGGAAAAAGAAATCAGGAGGCCAAAAGGGCAGAGGTCTCCCAGTGCAAGATGACACCAGTGGCAACTGTCACTATCTGAGCAGACATATTCCACAGGGCTGTCACTTACCGTATTAAGCAATGTGCATGTGGGAGCTGGCTGCTTTATATATACATCTGCACTTCATTGCAAGCTGCTTGATTGCCAGCAGAGCTTATACATTCAATTGCTCTCCCCAGCACAGTCACAATGTGCACCCACGGCTTAGTTCTCTGTGACACATTAATTCCCCCTTGTCAAAAGGAGCAAAGCACACTGCTGGGGAAAGGATTGTGCAGTCCCAAAGGATTGTATTGATTTGTTTCCTTCAACATCATCTTCTTTCTGTTGCATTTCCCTGTGAAATGATTGATGGACAGTGTGTGGAGAAAGCCACTTGCTTCATGAGAAGAAGCTTTTGTTATGGTGGGTCTGTATTTTCAGGAGCTGACAGTGCCTAACAGGCACGCAAGTAAGGTCTGGGGGGTTCAGTCTGTGTGTCAGGTGAAATGTGAAGTAGTTTGTTAGTTCTTCAGGGAAGCACCACAGAAACAGAGGTTAGATTAGGATGCAGAAGGCATTCACTGCAAGCATTTCCCAGGCATCCCTCAGGATTACTGGAATGACTGCACTGCAGGTCAGTGAGGGGGCTGGGGCCCAGATTCCCTCAGCCTGAATCACAGCTCTGCTGTGGTTTTCTTGTGCAAGCCTTTGACAAATGGCCACTTGCTCAGCCATCAAAAATGACTGTTCCTTTTCAGAGAGTGTCACAGTTGGTCTAAGGGTGCACAGGGACTCTTTTGGAGGGCTCTGTTGAAGCCCTGAGCAGTTGTTTGGAGCTGGGGGTGGTACCATGGCAGCACTGGCTTTTGGTATTGCAGTCTGCTATTAAAAACTAGACTGGTTCTCTGTGGGAGCTAAGGGTGAATTCCTTTCTGTTTCCTCAGCAAGCCAGACCTCCCCTACCCCCAAACTAGGATAATAAGGGCCAACATCTTCCTACAATGCTTGTTGCTGAACTGCTCAATCAATATCTGAGAGCTAGAAAACAGGTTTTTTAAACGCTGGCAGCTGCTGTAGGAACTACAGTCATACCTTGGAAGATTCAGCTCCTGTTTAAATGCCTACATGACTTTGGGTCCTAACAATCTATCCATATTTATTATCCACCTTACTGATTTCAGATTGGAACAGGTTGAGGAAAATACCAGAACTCAGGAGACTGGTAAAAATAAGCCAAAGCTTTAGCAGTGACTAACAGGTCAGAAAGAAGAAAACCGAAACAAACCATTTTGTTACTTGAATTTTTATGCACAAATGATCCCACTCTCTCCACTGGATGATATTCAAGACCTACTCAAGAGAGCAAACTATTTAAGAATCAAATCCAAGTTATACCTCATGCAAATATTGGTGTAGTGCAGGCAAATGTTCATGCCGCGTGGTCCTCGCAGCCAGAGTCAGTTAACCTTCACACCGCAGTATTGCACCATGAGCACAAGTGGAACAGTTCTGAGTCCTTTCACTTCCCTAATGCTGATTGCACAGGAACAGTGCCACTTCACTTTAAACTTTATGGAAGTGGTTTTTCTAGTGTGTGGCTAAAATATAGCCATAAATAAATCAGAAAACCTTACAGATAATAGAGGCTTCCACAGCTTACTACCTCTGCATTCAGCCATAATTACTTACGAGAAGAGGAATTCTTCTCAGGCTAATGAAGGCCATCTGCTACCAGACAGGCAGTAATATGGAAAGATTACAAATCAGGCCTTGCACAACCTTCAATGAGTACTTACATTTTAGCCAGAGCCTAGCAAAGACACCAAATAATATGTTTCCTGAGCTTTTATTTGTTGTATGATTTCCTAGCAACTAACAGCAGGTTCGGTAGTTGCTTTAAGCATTTTTCAAGGGAATTCCAGGACCTTTGCACTACTGTCTCCCCTCCCTTTCCTTCCACTCAGTTTGACTACAGGGCTAAAGTTTCCAAAATGACTGCAAAGAGGTCTTGTGCAAACTGAGAAAAAGCATTCCCTGCAGAGCAGCTAGCTCTGAGCACATCCATGCACAGCCAGGCTGTGTATCTGTGCTGTGTGTGTCCATGCCGAGTCTGGCTGTGCATCTGTGCTCCGTGTGTGTGTGTGTGTGTGTGTCCATGCACAGCCAGGCTGTGTATCTGTGCTGTGTGTGTCCATGCCGAGCCTGGCTGTGCATCTGTGCTCCGTGTGTGTGTGTGTCCATGCACAGCCAGGCTGTGTATCTGTGCTCTGTGTGTGTGTCCATGCACAGCCAGGCTGTGTATCTGTGCTCTGTGTGTGTGTCCATGCACAGCCAGGCTGTGTATCTGTGCTCTGTGTGTGTGTGTGTGTCCATGCACAGCCAGGCTGTGTATCTGTGCTCTGTGTGTGTGTCCATGCACAGCCAGGCTGTGTATCTGTGCTCTGTGTGTGTGTGTGTCCACGCACAGCCAGGCTGTGTATCTGTGCTGTGTGTGTCCATGCACAGCCAGGCTGTGTATCTGTGCTCTGTGTGTGTGTCCATGCACAGCCAGGCTGTGTATCTGTGCTCTGTGTGTGTGTCCATGCACAGCCAGGCTGTGTATCTGTGCTCTGTGTGTGTGTCCATGCACAGCCAGGCTGTGTATCTGTGCTCTGTGTGTGTGTGTGTGTCCATGCACAGCCAGGCTGTGTATCTGTGCTCTGTGTGTGTGTCCATGCACAGCCAGGCTGTGTATCTGTGCTCTGTGTGTGTGTCCATGCACAGCCAGGCTGTGTATCTGTGCTCTGTGTGTGTGTGTGTGTCCATGCACAGCCAGGCTGTGTATCTGTGCTCTGTGTGTGTGTCCATGCACAGCCAGGCTGTGTATCTGTGCTCTGTGTGTGTGTGTGTGTCCATGCACAGCCAGGCTGTGTATCTGTGCTCTGTGTGTGTGTGTGTGTCCATGCACAGCCAGGCTGTGTATCTGTGCTCTGTGTGTGTGTGTGTGTCCACGCACAGCCAGGCTGTGTATCTGTGCTGTGTGTGTCCATGCACAGCCAGGCTGTGTATCTGTGCTCTGTGTGTGTGTGTGTGTGTCCATGCACAGCCAGGCTGTGTATCTGTGCTCTGTGTGTGTGTGTCCATGCACAGCCAGGCTGTGTATCTGTGCTCTGTGTGTGTGTGTGTGTCCATGCACAGCCAGGCTGTGTATCTGTGCTCTCTGTGTGTGTGTGTGTCCATGCACAGCCAGGCTGTGTATCTGTGCTCTGTGTGTGTGTGTGTGTGTCCATGCACAGCCAGGCTGTGTATCTGTGCTCTGTGTGTGTGTCCATGCACAGCCAGGCTGCTGTGTATCTGTGCTCTGTGTGTGTGTTGTGTGTGTCCATGCACAGCCAGGCTGTGTATCTGTGCTCTGTGTGTGTGTGTCCATGCACAGCCAGGCTGTGTATCTGTGCTCTGTGTGTGTGTGTGTGTCCATGCACAGCCAGGCTGCTGTGTATCTGTGCTCTGTGTGTGTGTCCATGCACAGCCAGGCTGCTGTGTATCTGTGCTCTGTGTGTGTGTGTGTCCATGCACAGCCAGGCTGTGTATCTGTGTGCTGAGAGAAATGTGTAAATATGTTTGATTGGGAACTGAATGGTTTCAGATTGTTCACTGTTATTTCAGTGACAGCTGAAGTCGTGCAGCAAATGATAGGTTTTCCTTCCTCATTTTTATTTGCCCCTAGGGAGCAAATATTTTTTACTGTGTTGCCATAAGCAGCAGAAATGTCACTTATTTTAGCTGAAGCAAACTGTAATCTTATATTTGCAGATGCTCTATAAACATCGGGAGCAGGTTTGTACTCCTTAAATGCTGATGCCAGAGGTGAAGGAAGTTTAATTAGCTGCGATGATTACATCATCCTTTACACTGTTCCTGTTTCAGTGTCTTCATGAAGTGGGCAGGCTGCTTGTGTATGGAAATTACATTGTAGGTGAAATAAAAATGTATTTCCTGGCTTGTCCAAAAAGCCGGTGAGGGACGTGGTACATACAGGTGCACGCTGAACAATTAGGGCTAGCGGCTCTCCTGCAGTTGTCCTTCTAAATACAAAACCCCTCCCTCTGTTCACATATACCTGGATGTGCATGAAAACAAATCTGCATCCACATCTTAGGCCTGAAACTGTTCATATGAATAGAATTTATTGGAGAACCCTTCTGATCAGATATCTAACAAGGCCCAGTGTAAGCACCTGAAGGCAAGGACTCTCTTCACAGCTCAGGCACAAATAATATGAGAAGTACTGCAGCTTCGTTTTCTTTGAGGGCTTGTATCTGCAACCCACTTAAAGAAGGGGATAATGCTACAGGAAAAGTGGAGAAGACACTGAAGAAATCAGGGTCCAAGTTCACTTTTAAAAAAAAATATTGAGGACAAAGCTTTTGTGAATAGTTTGGATCCAGAATTGTCCAGGAGCCACAAATATAAGCTGTGAAGCTGGCAAAGCAAAATTTGCTTCTCATTTCAAAACAGTATTTCTAGGCAAGTGTAATTAAATTATTAATGAATTAGAATTGTAAGGCTAGGCCAGTGTTTCATATACAACATTCATGAGCATGATTTGTTTATTTTTTTCCCATTGTACTGCTCCATTGATGTAGGAAGTTTAAGGGCAGGAAGGGAAGAGCTCTTTTAATTGCTTGAGTGTTTCTGCAAATATTTGGTTAGAAATCACATGACATCTATATTTAAATAAAACCACAGCAGAGCTGATTCTTACCTCATCCGTTTAAGAGCAGAAACATAAACCATGGACATGCTGCCAGCTGGCCAGAGAGTGCAGAGGTGATGTTTCTGCTCTGATACAGAGGTTTCTGCTTGCCCGTGCAGGGCAGCCCAAACAGCTCCGGCGGGAAGTTCACCTGTCTACAAAGGTCAGCCTGTCTCCTTTCCCCAGTTCCTGCTCAGTGAATACTTAGGTATAAATTCAAGCATCTGTTTGCAATCAATCAATAGGTGCTTGGTAACAGAGTTCAGCATTTTCATTATGAGGGATGAACCCCAGAGATCTCGGCTTTTCCTCCGTTTCATTGGAGCACTTTAGGAGACCGTTTCGCTTTCAACAAAAAGCCTTTTCTGGGAACATTGGTAGCTGGAAGAAAAGAAATGGCACATTAACAACAGCCCGAGGTTCTTATTCATGTGCTTCACATACCTCAGCCAGAGAACATCGATTGAGCTCACGGAAAATGCGAACCACCCTGGGGAGGGAGCGTGAGTAAGGGGAGTGCTGCTGAGGGGCTGCAGGAGCCAGGGCTGTGCCTCGCAGCACGGCACGCAGCCTCCCCTTCTCCCAGCCCCTTTGGCTCTCAATAAAAACCATGTTTTTGTGGCTAGCAGGAAACTCTTAGCAGGAGCAGCTGAGTCATAGCTGCCTGTTTAGTTTTAAAATGTTCCCAGCTTTCTCCAGGCTGAGATAAATAGCACTCGGCTTTGTTCCGGGCTGCTGAAACTCCCCTGCCCCTGCGCTCCCACCCCCTCAGCACCGAGCCATCGAGTCTGGCTGTGGAGACCTTTCTGTTCCCCCAGCTGGCTGCTGCCTTCCAGATAGAATGTGGCCCCTGGTTTATTCTGTGTCTTCTCAGCGGCCCTGCTGTGCCGGGGCTGAGGGTAACCACAGAGTCCCCCCTGCAAACTCAGCCCTGGGGCTCCTGGCCTGCCCACGCCTCTGTTTCTCCACTTGTGAAAACCCCAGGGCTGGATTCTCTGGGGGAATCAGGCCCTCTTCCGATGCCTGTGGGGAGACAGAGGGGTGCTGAGTGACGCTGAAGCTTCCTTCCTCGCTCTCCTGCTGAAACGCTGGCAGGTGTCAGAGGTCACAGTCTCACAGTATCACTAAGGTTGGAAGAGACCTCGAAGATCATCGAGTCCAACCTGCCACCACAGACCCCACGACTAGACCATGGCACCAAGTGCCACATCCAATCCCCTCTTGAACACCTGGTCCAGGGCTTCGATACTTGCCTCGGGGAAGTAAGTGCCCTTCTTTCCTTTGCAGGACACTGAAGGAAGGGTTGGTTTCAAACACACATAAAAACCTCTTTTCCTCCTTGTCTGAGACATCAGAGAGCCTGGGAGTGTAGCTTTGTGGCTGCAGGGCAAAGCACTGGAGCCATGGAGCATACTTTTCTGCCTTCTTAAGCCTGGTTTACATAGGCATATCTTACTGGTTATAGCTCTAATGGTGCTGTGTTGCATCCTCCTGTCTCCCCACACAATCCACCCCCTCAAATCCGAGATTGGACTAGATCTGGCTTTGATTTAAAAGTCTTAGGAAGAACAGGTATGTCCAAACGAAGGGGTTACCTCAGGATAACTGTATCACTTTAAATGTAGACCTTCATCCAGTCCAGGCCAAAGGACTCTCTTTTCATAGAGCTATGATGTGCACTTTGCTGTATCTAAAATATTAAGAGAAGCAAGGGTGGGAACTGAGGATGGCTGCAAGGTTCTAAGCAAGTTGTGGATGTGGCACTTGAAGCCATGGTTTAGTTAGCCATGAGCTGTTGGGTGATAGATTGGCCTGGGTGATCCCTGAGGTCTTTTCCAACTTTATTGATTCTATGATTCTAAGATCAGGAGCAAAGGAGAAGCGATTCACCTGCCAGGCCACCCTCAGCTGGGTAAAGGCTTTGCTGCAGCAGAGCTGAGTTTTGGTCACTTGTGGCAGTTCTTCTGTTTAAAGGTGGTTTTCCAGTGACAGGCCGACAGATCTGTGCTATGTTGCTGCTGTGGCTGGAGGCTTCCTCACATCTGCATTTAGATGGCCCTTTTTTTAGCTTAAAACAGCTTCTTATCACGTTCCTCCCCTTACCACCTCCGGCTCTTTCCTCTCACAGATTTGTATTTTGCAGTCCTCTAGGTGTGGCAAAGACAAACACCAGATTACAGTGAGGAGCAGAAAGACCCCATGGTAAAGATGATGGCAAATGCTTCTGGGGCTAACAGCCACCCATTAATAACCACAGGTTTGTCAGAGGAGGTTTTGAGGGAAGCATTTGCACTGAAGGGAAGATCTTGATTCATAGCTTCCTCAAAGCGTTAAGCAGAGCAGTGGCCAGCCACAGCCTTGCGTGAGTTGCAAATTAGTTGAGCAGACCAGAGGCATAGTTTATTTATGTTATAAGATATCTCCTGTAACTGAAAGCTCTCACCCAGGGGCTATTTATCACTTCTGGCATACTGCAGTGTTTGCCTCTGGGAATGAGGAGCTCATGGTTTGTAGATGGCATTATTAAGTATTTTGGGGCTTTTTTGCTGTATGGCAGAACCTTCCCTCTGGAGATGAAGCCAGAGGTTGATGGATTGTGGGCCTTACTGACAAAGCTCAAGAGACCCATGAAAGCTATGCTAGTAAAGATTACTAGCTAGTGCTAAGTGAAGCACCTGGGGGCTTGTGAAGTAGCAGAGAGGAAAGGAAATGCTGCTGCAAGGCAGAATGACACACACGTACCATCAGATCCAGCACACTGTGCATGTGGCACATACACAGCCACCCTACTGCATATCCAGAGGTGAGGCTTCACCATGAATGTAGCAGATCTCTATCTGCCCTGAGGCTGGGAGGGGCTGTGGTGCCTTCCCACCCTGCTGACACCTGCACCCAGGGACCAGGTCAGGGAGAGAGCCTTCAGCAAAAGGAGGCAAGGGCAGCAGCTGCCACATAAAGCAATGATAAAGCTGCACTCTCAATGTTCAGCGGCTTTCTGCTGTCAAACCAAGGCCTGCATTTGATTCAGTGTTTTGCTAAAAAACATATACAAAAATCTAACCCATAATATGCAAGAACTTAACCACCCAAGGGGCTGGAGGTTAGGCCAGTGCCTAAGTTCCCAAAGGTGGCATGGTTTACAGTTGCACTGAAACAGAGCATGAAACCCTCCAAGCGCCAGAAGCCACTGGGAGCTGGCAGCTTGCAGTCAGCTCAGCTGGCTGGGGGAAATGGCATTGTGCTGAATTTTATGATTGCTGAAGCAGTGGGAAATGCCATTTGTACAACAATAGGAAGTCCTCCCCATGAGAAGTTAGTTTGTGTGCTAGTTGAGGTCTGTAGCAGCTTAGGGTGGATCTGGTTTGCTTTTCTAGAACTGATCAAAGTTTGAGGCCAATACAAAAACTGTCACTTGTTTTGTTCTGTGTCTCCATTTCTTCAGCTGTCCAAGCAGATGCTGAGGTGTGGTGTGAAACAAGCCAAAGGAGGTGAAGTGCTTACTGCATGGGCAGAGCTAGCAGGTCCAGCCGGCCACTCCTGAGCTTCTGTTCCCTGCTGGACCCTGTGAGGGAGCAGACCCTCACAGCAGCACACGTGCCCGTGGATGAGTGCTGATAGCTGTCCTCATTGCAGAGCTGTTGGTGAGTTTTTCCTGAGCCTCTCACTGATGGGCTGCTTTGCTGTCTTCTCAGGTTGTGGAGGAGAGCTATCTGGTCCTTCTGGTTCCTTTCACAGCCCTGGCTACCCCAACAGTTACCCAAGAAATAGGGAATGCATCTGGTACATTCACACAGCACCTGGCAGCAGCATTCAACTCACCATCCAGGATTTTGATGTTCAGTATCACCCAAACTGCAACTACGATGTTTTGGAGGTAAGAGCATCAGATTTCCTCCCCAAAGCCATCCAAGCTGCATGCTTTTCTTTCTGAAGGTGATCCCAAGAACTGCCAAAGAAGAGCAACCAGTTCTACTGCAGTATCCCATTTCTGCTGTTCTTACAGTTATGTTTCACAGGGGGTGTGACAGAAGCCACAGCTCTCCTGTTCTTCTCAGCTCTTAGGCCTTTGGTAGGTGCTTCAGTAATGATGCTAAGCACTGCTCTCCTAACAAGAGACAGAGCTGCTCTGAAAAAATCAGTCTTAAAATGTCTCCTTGTACAAAAGATGTAGGGTGTTGTACCATGGAGGTAAAGCTTCCTGATGGAAAGGGCGATAATGGTTTGCTGGAACAATAACTGAGGTGAGACCTTGTGTAGGACCTTCCAAGGATGTGGGGATCTTTATAATCCTGAGACCTTTGAGATCACCCAGAGCTTGCAATCCCACTGCTACTGCTAAGCCACTGCCACTAAACCACATCCCTCAGCACCACATCCATGCATCTTTTAAGCACCTCCAGGGATGGTGATTCCACCCACTCCCTGGGCAGCCTGTTCCTGTGCCTGAGAACCCTTTCTGGGAAGTTACTGTTCCTAGTGTCCAACCTGAACCTCCCCTGGCACAACTCGAGGCTGTTGTCTCTTGTTCTGTTGCATGTGGGAAGAGACCAACCCCTGACCTCCATTCAGGGAGCTGTAAAAGGTGAGGAGGTCTCCCTGGAACCTCCCCTTCTCCAGACTGAACAATCCCAGCTCTCTCAGCCCTTCCTCAGCTTTGTTGCCCTTCTCTGGACACCCTCCAGCACCTCAATGTCTTTCTTGGAGTGAGTGACCCAGTGAAAGCACTACTCAAGTTGTGGCCTCACCAGTGCTGAGTAGAGGGGTAGAAATCACATCCTTAGACCTGTTGGCTACACCATTCCTGATCCAGCCAGGATGTGTCCTTCTTGGCCAGCACATGGTGGCTCATCTTCAGCCAGCCACCAATCAACACTCCCCGGTCCTTCTCTCCTGCCTTTTCTCATATTTATTCTCTTGATTTCACTTTTTCTTTATCTCTGCATAATGAGTTCTATGCTTCCTGTTTTCTTTCAAGCCCAGTAACTTCCCAGTTGCAATAGGAATTCAGCAGGTTGCAGAGAGGCAGGCACTGGTCTCTTGTCACAGGTAACTCATGATAGCACAAGAGGCCTCAAGCTGCACCAGGGAGGCTTAGGCTGGACATCAGGAAACATTTTCAGGGTAAGAGTCGTGAGGCACTGGAACAGCTGCCCAGGGAGGTGGCTGAGTTGCCATCCCTGGATGTGTTTAAAAGCCATCTGGATCTGGTGCTTGGGGACATGGAGGTGACAGGCTTGGTGGAGTGGGAGAAAGGGCTGGACCTGGTGATCCTGGAGGTCCTTTCTGGCCTGGATGATCCTGTGATTCTGTGACTTTGGACAGAAGCAAAGGGATGAAAATATTTGTAAATGGCTTCTGCTGAGAAACATATACAGAGAAAAATGACTGTTCCTGCTTTGTTACACTAGGACATGGACCAGATTTGAGTAATTGTAAATGTGTACTGCCACAGCAAGATGCAGCTCTGAGCTGAAAAGGAAGGAGCCCTGCCAAACTCTTGCACTCCAAAGTCCTTCTTAGATGCTCTGGTCTTCATTTAAATACAAAGGAGCAGCAAGGCCAGGCTCTCTGTGCTAACAGCAAATCTGGGCAGGGATCAGATTTATTCCCAGAAAATCTGTGTCATGAGGGTGACCAACCACATCAAAACAGCTCTCTGTTGCTCATAAGTCTGGAATGCTGACTGTTAACAATAAATGGAGCTAACGGGGCAGAAGCAGATGATAAGAGCAGATTAAAACCATGGCTTTAGGGCAGTGTCCTGCGGCCCTGCTGTGCCATCCAGCAGCACTTTATCTCTGGATCAGGTGCTCTGCTCACACTACATGTTATGATTATTGTTATCTGTTTGCAGCTCAGACATCCTGTGACTCTTTGTACCACACCCTGAGGTTCATTCTTTCCGTCCATCCATTCTCTTTTCCCTCTTTTGCTCATGTGGTAACTGTTGGTTTTCCAATTTGTAGCCAAAAGTAACATTTAATTGTTTTTTGTCATGGAAACACTCTAACTTGTTTTTGTTCCAGCCCTTGTGAAAGCATCAGATTAATTGAATTGGCACCAAGGAGAAAAGAATGTATGCTCCTAGCTGCAAGGAGCATGCCTCTGGCTGTGCTTTTCACTTTGAGACTGCAGAAGGCCATTGCCAGTTAATGTAAAGGAGACTCAAACCCCTCAGAATTCCACCAGCATACCTTCCCACCCTTTAATCCTCTTCCAACAGGCCAGCTATAAGGGTTCAGCTTGGGCCAAATTAATTTCTGAGGTAATACTCCAGAAATCAGCAGAGTCTGTGTCAGAGCTGGGTTTGGTATCCTTGCCCATGGCGTGCAGGTGGCCCCAGGGAGCAGCAGGGATGCTGTGAGGCACCGATCCGATCCCTGGTGCTTATTAGATGCGTACGAGAAACCCCTGCTGTTTCCTCTGCCACATAGCTTCTCTGAGCTGGTTTAGATGATGAAGAGCATGTGTTCCTGCTAGGTCTCATGCTGTGGCTTAGACTCAGGGAGTATACCACAAACAGATTTTCAGGTTCACGTTTTGAATGGGCTTCTGACGCAGGCAGCTGTCACAGGGAGCAGCCAAGCGGTAAGACTCTGCTGGGGACCTCCCCTGCTTCCAGCAGACAGATGTGTTTCTTCCCCAGCCTGGGGCTGCTTCATTACAGTCCTTGCTCTGAGCTGTGATTTCAGCCATTCTGACCTCCTTTGAATGCCTGGAGATGATCGATTGGATGGAGGAGCCATTGCCCAGTCAAATAATGCAGCCTCCCTTCAGAAGGTGCTGGCTCAGTCAAACCCAGGTGTCTGAGCTGCTCTGCCTATGTCATCAGCCACTCAGCCTTCTGAACATCCAACAGACTATGATGTCAATACAAAAATTAATTCCTTATTTATTCTGCTAATGCAAACTCCAGCATCTGAGGTGTCCCAATGCAGCTGCTGGCACTGCCTCAGCTCTGTGGAGCTCAGACACTTCTCTTTGACACAACCCAAACGTCTTCTGAGCTTAAAATTATCTGGTAGAGATAATTACAATACTGAGTTTCTCCTCGTCCCAAAGAGTCAGAGGCTAAAGGTGAAGGCTGGGGCTTACAGTACTGCCAATTTCTGAGCAAGGTTAGTCAATTGCTTTTTTTAACCTTTATGATGCTTACCAGACCAAAACCATTTTGGAGCAGACTTGAGATGTTAGTGGTGGAGAAATCCTGATGGGATTGTTTCATTTATCTTCCTGTTCCCTGGATTTGTTGCTAGACTTTGCCATTCTCTAGTTTAGCTTCAGGATTTATACATAGTATATGCTGACACAGTAAAAGTCTCCCCATTGCTGGTTCAGTTCCTGAAGGACAACAGCCCACTCCTTTTTGGTGTGACTCTAACAGCTTTCACGTGGAGGTTTCTGCCAAGCTGAGCTGTCTTACCAGGGATGTACCAATGGGGGGTGGGAGACACTTAAGGTCAGATGACATGTGAATAGCATGCAAGAGACTAAGAGAATTCAATTGTTCAAGGCATTAGGCAGGAAACCCACATCTGTTTTTTTGCCAATTGCACAGAGCACGTGTGTTTTCCTGAGAGGGAAGCCTCAGGAAGGTGAGCCACTTCCACCAGCTAGAAATGAGCTCAGACTGAAAGCCCACATCCCCTTTGGAAAACAAGAAACACAATTAGCAAGCCTTCAGCACTGCCATCTAACTAACTGGAACTGCTTTAAAAATGCATCATAAATGCAGAATGCTGCTGCTGAAGTTCATGGGAGTAGTGGTTTTCTCATTTAGAACTGCCTGAGGTACACTCATTACTTAAAAGTCAAAGCCTGTCCTCTGTGGGGCAAGTGTGTGTTATCCATCCTTGGTTCGTAACACAGTATTTTAAACTGCCGTTTCCTTGACCAAAAATCCCATGGTCTGGATCCTGATCCTGCCATCAAAGTCAACGGAATTGCAATGTATTGTGTTTTATTAGGAGTGATGAAACCTAGCCCCAGTTGAAAAAAACCCAAACAACAAGCCCCAAACAGTCTGAACCGTGCCTCTAAGCATAAAGGTGCAGAACGTCGGCACGAGGTCTTGCAAAGAGTGACGGTGTGTTTGCACTGGGACACAACACATCTGGGTTTATATCTCCACAGGAAAAAGGTATTAACCCTGGGGAGGGGGGAAGGAGAATGTGGGACAGCCCCCAAAGCAGACATTTCTGAGTTCATGCAGAGCTGTTGTGAACTCTAGAATCTCATGCATGCAGCAGGGGGCTCAGATCCCAAGCACCCCTGTGGAGAAGACAACTTTGTTAGCCACGGTGCATTTCAAAATGTGAAACACTTTGCAGTACTGAACAGACTGGTTTTTCCTCTTCCAGATCTGCATGGCAGATAGTCTCTGAAACTCTCTGACAGCATTTCCTCCATTTCTAGGTCTATGGGGGTCCTGATTTCCTCTCTCCCAGACTAGCCCAGCTCTGTGTTTCAAGATCACAGAACCCACTGCGCCTCTCTACTACTGGCAATTCGGCTGTGGTCCGTTTCAAGACAGATGCAGTAGGGACAGGGAAAGGTTTCAGTGCCTCCTGGCAGGAAAATCCAGGTGGTGAGTATGATGGTTAATGCCAGGACACATTCAGGAAGCCTGAGAATCACAGATGTAAGTATTTAAAGGAGACACACAAGAGCACTGAAAACTGAAGCAGCATTTGAGTGTTACTGGGTTTGGTAACACACAGAGAAGACCAAAGTTGTCTAACTCACTGCAATCTGGGCTTATCCCTGTACTTCAGAGCAGTCTGGCTTGTTGGCTTTCTTCTCTGCATAATTAATCAAGGCATTTCTGTAATCAGAAAAGTCCTTTCACCCAGAGTCCTCTTTGAGCTGAATGATGCTTTTGGGTTTAATCTGTAAAGTGAAGAGTATCTGGGAATGTGGCTTAGAGAACTTGGCAGACTCCAGAAATATTTGGATTAGTAAACACTTGAACTCTCTGAGGTTCATCCAACCCCCGTGTGATTATTTGCTCAGAGCCTCCCCAGTAATCAGTGACAGAGGAGACCAGCTATAGGTCACTGCATGGGAGCTCCACTGAACAGCCAATCATCAGCAGGTCATTGCAGTGAGAAGTGAGCAGAGGCAGACTTCAGTGCTTGCAGTGTTGCTTGGTTAAGCACAGCCATTCATGGGTTGGCCGGGGGTTGCACCTCTCCATTCTCACAAGTTTGGGGAGAAAGGCACAGGATTTTTTATTTGTTATAATAAAAGAAGTCTCCAACAGCCCTTTGAATGAATCCCCTTCCAAGATCTTCTTTTGACTCCTTAGGCCCCCTGGAGCTTTCTCATGCTCTCAGTATCTCTCTGTTGTCCCCCAACCCTCCTCTAGGATTGCCCCTCACCAGCACTCAATGACAGTGAAGTTTTATCCTTCCAGCAGGCTGCCTCCATCTGCAGCAGTATCCATGTCTTCCTCTCACTCTCCTCCACCCCTTTACAACACACTTGTCTTGTTTGTGTGAGTCCCATTGAAAGTCCTGGCACTTCCAGCACAAGATCACTGAAGGCTGTTTAGCTAGTTGTGAGCACTGGAGCCAATCTGGTCAGAAATTTCTGAGGTGAAGTCCTCAGGAAGCCCTCAGCTGCATAGATGAAGCAGAAACTTCAGGTTTGCCATTGTTGTGCTGCTCATGGGGAAACCAGAGCTCCTGTCTGTCTTCATGCTGTTTTCTCACCCCCATGCTCAGCTAGGCCCAGTCATTACTTTCTCCCTACCCTGGATCTGTGGTGTCCATGTCCATGGTATTTTTGATTGCTAGTACCAGCCTGGGGCAAGAAAGTAACACAGCTGCCAAGGGGTGTTGCTGCATGTTCAGCAATAATGACAGCATTGATACTTTCCTGGTAGTCCTTTCCATTGACTTTGGTTGTGAACCACACTTGAACAGGTGGAGCACTCACCTGACACAAGTTCAGTGTAGATGTTCTTCCCTGAGTTCAGCCATACGAGTGGAATCTCACTGCACATGGAAGGCCCTGTGATTATAGCTGACTGTGTCTTTTCCAGGCTGTGGTGGTATTTTCCAAGCTACCAGCGGGGAAATCCATTCTCCAAACTATCCTCAACCTTATAATGACAACACAGATTGCTCTTGGGTTATCCAAGTTGACTACAGCCACAGAGTCCTCTTGAACTTCACGGATTTTGACATTCAGCATCACCCTTCCTGTGACTCTGACAGCGTTGCAGTAAGTAACAACAGACATTTCCAAAGCTTCCTTAAAGAGTCTCCTGAAATGCTTGCAAAAGGGGAAGCTTACTGTGCAGCCTAGGTTGTCGTTGTCTTCAGGCTGGAAGCTGCACAGTCACATTTATTCACTGATGAGCTAGTTCCCTTTGCTTCACCAAGGCCTTTCTGTACCCTTCCAGGTTCCCACTTCTATCTGGAAGGATCTTTTCCTGAAAGCATCATGGTTTTCTTTTTGCAGTTAGTACTGCAGGAATAACCTCATACCTAGCTGACTGTTGTGACACTTCATTTGTGGTGCAGCCAGCCAGAGCTTGTCCCAGGCCATAGGATGCACTGCCCACATAGGTAACAGGTCACCCACACCCTGATACCAGCTTGGGAGAGAGTGAGGGAATTGGTGGCTATTGGTTTGCTTTGTCTATTCAGGTGGTCCTCAGCTGACTCTTTAATGGCTTCATTAGAGCCATTGCTGTATGAAAAGCTTCCCATCGCTGTGGGTTGGTGAGCTTCTGTTGATGTCACAGAAATTGAAGCTGCTGCTCTATCAGTGCACAGTAACAAAGAAATCTCCACGTCTCTGCTTGGCCTTTTGGAAGCAGACAGATGAAATCCTGACCTTTGATGTCATGCTGCACTTCACTCAGTACAAAGGCATGTGTGAGCAGCACCAGCTGGATAAAGCACAGTGGCTGTGGCCCAAAATCCAGCTTGATAAACTCTCATTCATGAAGAACTCCATTTGGCACAGAGAGATTCTCTTTTGAAAGCAGCATCGGTTTCAGCAGCACTGCCTTGTGAAGCTTCCCTGGCCTGAGCCAGAGCAAGGGAAACATGGCCCCATTCTGCTGAGCAGAACTGAAGATCTCCTTGGGCCACAGATCATCTTTGTACACTGGCTGCTTATTTTCGTTCTGGTTCTGAAGCACAGGGAAATAGGATGATGTCTTTCTATTTAGATTAAGTGCATCAGGGGGATCATTGATGGGGAAATGGATTGGAAAGATGTCCAAGTCTTCTGTGATATCAGGCAGGAGTAGAACACCAGATGGCCTGACAGAAACATCAGCCATCTGAAATGGTGTTACTGGTTAAAATGTCCCCCAGAAGTCCTCAGATGAAAGGCTCAGCTCTGAGTAGCCCTGATAGCCTTCTTGCTGAAGCTTGCAGCCAGTGAATGCAAATCCCTGCCCAAATACTGCGTGGGCACTCCCTGAGCTCCTTGCCGTTGCAGGCACTACTCCATTACCTTTATGGGCCAGCTACAGGCCCTGGGTTTTAGTCACTGAAAGGCATCAGTCCTTCAGCAGGCAGAGGAGGTGGCCATGGCAGAGCTCTTTGCAAGACCACAGCAGTGTAGGGACACCCTTTTTCCTCTGTTGCCATGCCAATGTCTGTTGTTTGCTTCTGCTTTTTGTGGGTTTGGGAGGTGGTGAAGGAGGAGAAAGTTGCCCATTGGCCCCAGCTGTGCAAGCACAACTGAAGCAGCAATGTGAGCAGGGAGGGGGGATTTAAATTTAATGCAGGCATCAATCCCTGCCCACCAAGTCGAGGGTGGCTTGGAAATAGATGAAGGAGAATGCTGGTTAGAAGCCAAGAGATAATAAAGGGCCCTGAGGCTCTGGTGTATGAGGTAAAGCAGAGCTCTTCAGGGGGACCAGAAGGGAAGAAAGGACTGGATGGGGTTTGTTTCTTTACTTGGTGTGCCAATAGGCAGACAATCCCCTGCTGCCAACATCTGGATGTGATTTGTGTCTGTCTCATTCCAAGGCTTGCTATATGCCTCATGCAGTAATAAGAGAACAGAGTGAGGGGACAGAGAGTGCCTGGAAATGCATAAGTGGCTATCTGACAGTGAATGGCTTGGGAACTGCAGTCCAAAATCTGTGTAAATGGAAACTCTGGGCAGCTGAGGAAGCTGCAGGGCTGTTTTTCACTCTCCAGTGTAAGAACTGCTGGCTGTGACTCAGGCAGCAGGTCCACCCCTTTCTCTTTCATACGTTTGTATTTCTCTTTAGGGATTTGCTCGGGGAGTTCTCGTGGGGCTCCCCTCCACCCTGGAATGTACCATTGGCCTTTTCCTTCATCCTTCCCCTTCGAGGTCCAGTCATTTTTCCCTGGATTATGACTCGAGATTAATTTTTAAAAAATATTTCCACTGTAAGTTCCTTTCTATGGAAAACACTGGAAAATGTTGGGGTTTGGTTTGTTTCTTGTGATGTTTTCCGTTGCACATTCACTATGTGAGCAAAATGGAGAGGGAAAAGGCCGCTGTCTGCTGCTGCTTGGCTATACTGCAGCTCCAGAAAACCCAGAGGGTTTTCCACTCGTGCTCAGTGATTTCATTCGTGAATCTGAGCGGAGCTCTAACTTCAGCCGAATGAACAGACCCGCAGCGCTGAGCCGCGGTGTAACTGCCCGAGCTCCCTCTAGAGTCAGCGGATGCAGCGCACGGGGCGTAGTCCAGGGCGCCGAGAGCACATCCTTCGTTCACTGAGCTGCTGAAATGCAGCTAAGCCTTCAGTGTCTGTGCCGCTGGTCTGCTGTCAGCACAGAAGAGCATCTCTTCACCTGCTAAGTGAGGTGTATAGCCTTTACTTTCTCTGACCTCACGGGTAACTCGCTTCTATTCTGTAGAAAGCATACCGTCTTTGAGAAGAGCTTTTGATGTCACTGGTACCATACATGAGGAACAAAAGTTTAGCTTCTGCTATGTACCAGCCCATTTCTGTCTGGAGAGTGTGCCTTGCAACAAACAAACGTGTTGCTCTGGAGGCAAACAGAAGGAAAGAAATAGTGACTGCACTAATGGTTGTGGGTTTTGCTCCTGTGTGTGGGCAGCATTGCGTCTGGCGCTGCACCAGGAGTGCAGGGCTGTGAGAGTTTGGAGTACTTGGAGACTGGAGGAGGGCATGCCTCAGAAGGCACTGAAAAGGGGAAGGAGAAAGAGTTTGTTCCTTTCAGTGGCATTGATGAAGTAAATGTTATTTCTCTTCCCTGTTGCAGTACGACAAGTAGTACCAAGGAATGTAGAAATGTGAGCCTGTGGAGGTGGGGAGCTGAGATTTCATTTATTCCAGGTGCTGGCAGGGACAATCTTCCGGGAGAGGACAGCTAGAAATATGTGGAGGTTTTATGGCTCAGGAGACATGAATTGTTTTCTTGTCATGCTAATTTGCAAAATGCAGGGCACATTTGAACAAGAAAGCCTTGAGTCACTCAGTTCTGTTCACTGTGGAGAGGGAAGAGAGGAGCAAACTGCTGCTGTGCTCAGTGCAAATGAAGACGTGGCTCCAAAGTAAGCAGATGCTTCGTCTTCCTTTGCTCCTGCAGCCACAGAAGTGCATTTCTCAGATGTTTTCACTAAGAAGCTGCAGACAGACACAACTCTTTCCTGCACTACTGTGCAAATACAGGGGAACATTTGGGCTTCTGAGCTAGAGTCAAGGCTGAAATCCTCCCCAGGCAACAGTTTAAGCTAATACATAGCAGGTGAGTGAAAATGATGCAGCCATAAACTGTGTGTCACTGTCCTGCTTAACCTGTAGCTGCCGTAACTCCAGGTTGCTGCTGTATCTCATTCATGCTGGTGCTGAAGTGTTGCAGGTGTGGAGGCTAGGTGTGATTTCTGCCTGTCTGAAGAAGCAGACAGTGCTGTTCTTCAAGCGAGCAGCCCAAGCTTGTTCAGCAAGCAAGCAAGTTTAGAAAACATTCCTCTAACTTCATGCTCTTCTCCCAGTATTACCACAGAAAGGCTTCTTTGCTCCAGAAAGCCCTTGGAGGCAAATGCCTGCTTCGTCCCTTATGTTACTCACCCCTAGTGTCTTCCCAAGTGAGGAAGCTCCACTGCCAGAGTCCCACAGCAGTCTGTGTGCCAACAGCCAAACCCTCAGCTGAGCAGAGCGTCACAGATCCACAAAAATCAGCAGTACAGGAACTATAGGCAAACCCTCTCATTGCAGTGCTTATTCTCAGTTCTAGCAGTGAGATAAACCCCTCTCAGTACTGTCTGGGAAGGGCAGAACCTGAATCCCTAAGGCTTATTCTGTTGGTCATCACTTAGTTCACGTTCCATGGTTTGTGCTTTGGAACTCACGGTCAGATTTCTACACAGAGCACATCTGCAGGGGAAGAAGAAACACTGCACACTGTCTGCTAAAGGCTGATTGTGGCAGGATGCCAAGAGGGAAGGAAAGGGTGACTGCATGGTATCTTGGGTCTCTCTACCAGGTACTCATTTTGACAGACACTGCAGTACACTTCCCACTCTGGGATGAGGTCTCACGCAGCGGGCTAGTGGCAGAAGCGTGATGCTGTGCTCAGGAACACAGCTACGCTGGGGCATTAAGCAGGAGATTTGTCCTTTGTTTCTTGCCTCTGAAGTGTGCTTGAGACAGGTCATCTTTCAGCTTTTATGGATAGTTTTTCACTAATGTGAACGCTGAAGGCAAAACCATTGCATTGTGTAGTGCAGTCTGGCCAGAAAGGTTCAGTTCCTCTGTGCTGCATTGCACAGAATTCTTGCAATTGGAGGCTCTGTGAAATAAAAGGAAACATGCTCAGTGAGAAGGACTTCTTCAAACCCAGTGGCAGCATTTTGCTCAGAGTGAGCTTTTATGTAGCCTCTAACATCCTAGCACCTGAGTATCTTCCATACTGTTCTCCTTTCCACTCTAAGAAGCTGAGTCTCAGGTTCTATCTGATGACCTCCCTGTGGTAATGCAGGGTAATTAATGTTCACTAATGATGAAAGAGGAACTCAATCCAGCAATCCCACTCTTGTTTCTGGCCAGTAGCTCTTCCTCTGCGAGTCGTCCAACTGCTGATGGCCCCAGTGCCCACCACCTGTGAAACCAGGCACAAAGGCTCAGGGACTGGCCCATGGCTCTGAGCACTCTGCTGGAGTGCTAGGGATGCTGGGTGGGATATTCTGAGGCTGTGGCCATGCTTCCAGCTCAGTAGTTTCCCTTCTTATAATTTTGAAGTTGCTTAAGATAGAAACTCATTGGTTCTAACATCTCTGTCCTTCTCTTGCTGATGGTGAAACAGAGGAAGAAAACAAAATTATCAGCTGTAAAGGCAAAAAAGAGAAGGAAGGCATTCGTGGCAGAATTGCAAGTGACATTTTGTGAAACCAGCTTTGCTTTCTTCCCTTTTCCCATTTCTTTATTCACAAATAGCAATGTACATGTGTGCAATTCAGCACCCTAAAGCTATTGTAAAGCATGAATATATGGGCTCTGGTCCTTGGTGTTGGCTACATGTATCTGAAAACCATAACTGTAGTGTCTTCTCTTTTTACACATGGTCATGGCTCCCACTGTGGCACTGGTTTCATGTTAGGCCCAGTCTTTACTGAGGCAAGAAGGGAATAAAAGCTGCCTAGGAACTCATGTTAGCCATGAGCAGACAGCAATACAGGTGTGGGTAGGCCTGGGTTGTCAAAGGATGATTGCTTCTGTGCTGCATACACATAGAGGAAGATTGTTCCTTGTTGCATCTTTGCTCTGAAGGCTGCAGTAGCCTCAGCCTGAAATGCACACAGAATCCAGAGAGGCAGTGCACAACTTGTCTGCACTGCCCACGCCAGGGCTGCACTGGGTTCAGAGTCTGTGAAACGTAAGAGAGGGAATGGAATCAAAGTCCTCTCCATACTCCTATTGAAACCAAATGATCATTTCCTCTTTTCACACCAGGTATTTGATGGACCTAGCAATGAAGCACCCCTACTGAGGAAGCTGTGAGCCCTGGAACACAGCAGCCTCCTGCCATCACCTCCTCCAAGAACCTGCTGTACCTCCACATGCGCTCCAGCACGGCCACGCGGCACCACGGCTTCAGCGCCTGCCCTGCCTTTGCTGAGGGTGAGCTGCTGGTGTGCAGCAGGGCATTGCCCCCAGCCCTGCCTGAGCCCTGCCTGTGTGCAGCAAGGCATTGCATTGCCCTGCCTGAGCCCTGCCTGTGTGCAGCAAGGCATTGCCCCCAGCCCTGCCTGTGTGCAGCCCTAGGCATTGCCCTGCCTGAGCCCTGCCTGTGTGCAGCAAGGCATTGCCCCCAGCCCTGCCTGTGTGCAGCAAAGGCATTGCCCTGCCTGAGCCCTGCCTGTGTGCAGCAAGGCATTGCCCCCAGCCCTGCCTGAGCCCTGCCTGTGTGCAGCAAGGCATTGCCCTGCCTGAGCCCTGCCTGAGCCCTGCCTGTGCAGCAAGGCATTGCCCCCAGCCCTGCCTGTGTGCAGCAAGGCATTGCCCTGCCTGAGCCCTGCCTGTGTGCAGCAAGGCATTGCCCCCAGCCCTGCCTGTGTGCAGCATTGTCCTGCCTGAGGCATTGCCCTGCCTGAGCCCTGCCTGTGCCTGTGTGCAGCAAGGCATTGCCCCCTGAGCCCTGCCTGTGTGCAGCAAGGCATTGCCCTTGCCCTGAGCCCTGCCTGTGTGCAGCAAGGCATTGCCCCCAGCCCTGCCTGAGCCCTGCCTGTGTGCAGCAAGGCATTGCCCTGCCTGAGCCCTGCCTGTGTGCAGCAAGGCATTGCCCCCAGCCCTGCCTGTGTGCAGCAAGGCATTGCCCTGCCTGAGCCCTGCCTGAGCCCCCTGCCTGAGCCCTGCCTGTGTGCAGCAAGGCATTGCCCCCAGCCCTGCCTGTGTGCAGCAAGGCATTGCCCTGCCTGAGCCCTGCCTGTGTGCAGCAAGGCATTGCCCTGCCTGAGCCCTGCCTGTGTGCAGCAAGGCATTGCCCCCAGCCCTGCCTGTGTGCAGCAAGGCATTGCCCTGCCTGAGCCCTGCCTGTGTGCAGCAAGGCATTGCCCTGCCTGAGCCCTGCCTGTGTGCAGCAAGGCATTGCCCTGCCTGAGCCCTGCCTGAGCCCTGCCTGTGTGCAGCAGGGCATTGCCCTTGGCCCTGCTTGCCTGCTGGGCAGAGCCTGCCAGCACAGCCCCTCTTGTGTCTGTGCCTGCAGCACTCAGCAGCATCTTTGCCAGGGCTGAATTTTCCAAACAAGCAGGAATTTAAAATTTCAGTATCACCTTGGGGTCTTTGATTGGATAACAAATAAGCACTTCTTATGGCAAGGCATCTAGCACACATCAGCAGCCTCTGACTCCTCCTAAGAGTTAGCTACCCCTACGTGTCCTGAGAAGGAAGGAGAGCTGGCAGTTTGCAGAGGCCCGGTGACCAAACCACATTTTCTGTGTCCACCCGTGCGCACGACCGCTATGAAAGGGTCCTGTGTGGTGCTGTTGATGGGCTCCTGGGTTCAGGCCTGCCAAGCCCTGCCACACAGCAGCTCTCCAATTTGTGGAGGACTAATTGGTTTTTTACATGGCTTCCTTTCTGTTGAAAGGTGGCACAGAGTGGGCAGGATTCTCCCTGCCACTCACACCATGTCATTGTTTCTGGTTGTCTTCCTTTTTTCGCAACCTTGGAGGTGTTTTCTCCCCAGGATAGTCACAAATCTCTTTCATTTGCTTCTTAGGACTCTTTTCACTATACATTTGTGTTGTCCCCAGCAAACTGTACTTCTTTGGAAATACTGTGAAAAAAACATAAAGAAAAGGATGAATCTGCACCAGCAAAGCTGTCAGGCCCCCCAGTTAGATAGATGTCTGCTAGTTAGAGACCAAATCAGGCACTTCTGACTAACAGCTGTGGCAGCCCAGGCTGTTACAGCTGCTCCAAGCACGCTGCCTGGCTTAGGCTTTGCACAAGACAGGCCTGGTGAGCAAGTGCTCCCTACCCAGGGTACAGGCAAGCCAACTTGCCTCCTCCTGAGAAGACTCTGTGGGCCCCAGCTCCTGCTGGGTGTTGTAGGCAGCACGGCACAGGAAGTGAACCGCAGCCATTGGTACCTAGCTCCCCACCCGTGCAGCATTTCATGCAGTTGCAGTTTTATTGCTGCAGCTCACAAGAGGATCGTGCCAATGCAATCTGATGCTGTCCTTGGCCCTTGGAAGGGTCTGGAGGGTTTCTCAGGTTTTTTTGTCCTGGTTACCAAGGCAGGCAAATGATCAGAGAAATGGGTATATATATTTGCACTGTCTTAACAAGTGAGTTTGGCCCCAGGGTTGCTCTTGTAGGCCATAAGGAGCTGATAATGGTGAGATCTGGGCCCAAGACACTTGCTTCTCTCAGGTGGTAAGCTAGGTGCAGCATTGCCTGTGGATCCAAGTACACTGAGTGCTGGGAGCTAGAGCTTAAGTCTCTCCTGACAAATCACTGTTGTGAGTTTGGTCTCGTTTCACACTGATGCAGTGTGCTGTGTTTTATGCCTTCATTTTCACTGCAGAGCCTGAGCTCTGTGTTTTGTATTTGTAAATATCTGTGTGTGTTTCATTCTAAAGCCTGTGGAAGTTTCATAGAATCAGATTCAGTTGGGGCAGCAATTTCCTCTCCTCTGTATCCTGCCAAATACCCAAACAATCAGAACTGCAGCTGGATTATTCAAGCTCAGGAACCATGTAAGTAAAAACATCGTTTGTGGCTAGCTGGGATGACTAACATCCTCATCTCCTTTTCTGTAACAACAATACAAAATTCCTCCTTTTTTTCTTTAGGAAGTTCTGCATCCTGGTAGTTGGAGAGTGTGGCTTTCCTAATCTGCCCTAAATCGTGTTTCACTGTCAAAGATTTAGTGCCTAGTGAGGAAAACAGTTTGCAGCTTTGTCATCTGAGCTGATTGATTGTGATACAAGTGCTGCAGTTACAAATTGCCATGTGAAGTGGGATTGGTCGGTGAGAAAATCCAAGGCTTTCTATATAATTAAAGCACTTAGTGTTAAGGTGACCTTATTCTGGTCTGGATTTTTCAAGCTGTGCTGATAACATTAAAAACAAACATCAAACCCAACCAAGGACACTTTAATTAAGGGAGAAAAGGCACGGAGGGATTTCCATTCCAAATTCAACCAGAGCACAGGAATCATCTGGCTTTAGCTGCATGTAGGCACACCCAGATGTGCCTGTCTGTTGTCACACAGATTGATGGCTGGTCGTAAACCACCAGTTCTTTTGCATCAGACAGTGATATTACCTTCAATAGCCAGCATTACCTTTGTGTTGCAAAAGATTCTCCCCAAACATTCACAACTGGGTAACAGTATCCTGGGAACCTCCTTTTAAATGGGTGCTTATTTTTGATAGCAACTCCTGAATCTCAGTTCTGCATCCGGTGTTTATGTTGTTAAAATCACTGAGTGTTTCCACCCCATTTATAGGCTTATTTTGCCAAGTTTTAAACCTCAAATTGATTGGCCAAAGCAAATACCAGCACAAAGATCAGGGGGAAGTCTCTTTTAGCACAGATCTTGTACAAACACCTGGAAAAGGAGAGCGTGGCAGCTGGTCCTCAGCTGCACAGCATGCGTGCGTGAGGACAGCCTTCTCCTGGATCCTCTGTGCAAGCCCATACGTGGCTCTTGTTTCCTGCATTGCATCAGTGTGAGAGGACAGAAAATGCGGTGTAAAAAGTGAGTGTAGTGACTTCCCCCAGCCAGCAGCAGGACCACCACAGGCTCCGTGCTGCAGGGACGGGGGCTTGAGGGGTGGCAGCCACACAGCAGCATGGCAGGGCACAGGCAGAGCCAGTGGAAGTGCCCAGTGGCAAACCACAGCAGAGCTCCTGCTCTGCTTTTGCTGAGAGGTCTCCCGCTCTTGCCACCCGCTGTGGTTTGCCCTTTTGCTTCGTGTCCTGCGGACCTGCATTGATGCTGTGATTGATTGCCTGGGCAGGACACAACCGCTGAGCATACAGATGGTGCAGCTCAGCGCCAGTCACTGGCCCCCTGCTGCAGTGCCTGGGTCCATCCCTGTCACTTCAGCTTCGTCTAGCTAATTAATTGTAACCCAGTGAGAAGCACAACATCTCTGCCAAATTCAGGCTTGACCAAGGTGGGAGAAAACTTAGTTACCATCTGAATTGTCAGACTCTTCTAACCTGCTCTAGCTCCGTGGGAGCTCTAAGGCCAGGGCTTAACTACTATCACACACCGGTGTTGAGGACACCCCCTCTTCCTCCAGCTGTGACTGCACCTCTGTTCCAGTACCTGAGGGGGGCTACAGGAAGGCTGCAGAGGGAGTAGCCTGTGGTGATAAGACAAGGGGCAATGGTTTGAAACTAGAGCAGATAGATTTTGATTGGACATCAGGCAACCAGCACCAGAACAAGAGGACACAGTCTCAAGCTGTGCCGGGAGGTTTAGGCTGGAGGTGAGGAGAAAGTTCTTCACAGGGAGAGTTGTTAGCTGCTGGAATGTGCTGCCCAGGGAGGTGGTGGAGTCACCATTCCTGGAGGTGTTCAAGAGGGGATTGAATGTGGCACTTGGAGCCATGGTTTAGTAGTCCTGAGGTGTTGGGTGACAGGTTGGACTTGATGATCTTTGAGGTCTTTTCCAACCTTATTGATTCTATGATTAGGAAGAAGTCCTTTACTATGGGGGTGGTTAGAACACAGAGAAGTTGTGGATGCTTCATAGTTGGAAGTGTTTAAGACCAGGATAGATGGGGCCTTGAACAACCTGATCTAGTGAGAGGTGTGCCTGCCCATGGCAGGGGGGAACTGGATGAGCTTTAACGTCCCTTCCAACCCAACTCATTCTTTGACTCTGTCACACAAACAAGAGCAACACAAGAGTCACAAACACCCTGAGTCAGAAAGCCTTTTCCAGGACATGGCCTGCAGTTCAAGGGTGTGGAAAATCCAATTCTGTACAAATATAGCTGAGGGTAGTTAATGATCCTTTAACCATTCCAATTGATGTGTGTGGAGTGTTCCAAAACGATGAAGAAAGCAGCTGGAGCAGGGCAGCATCCATTGACATTTTGTCTGGATCTATGGTATGGATTGCAAAGGGACAAGGGGTCATGCCCGGGCAGAAAGAAGTGGTGTGGCTGAATGTGTGTGCATTTCCCATCCTGCACTGACTGACACCTTCAGTGTGGAATGAAACTGCTCAGGCAGTAGGAAAGGGAGATTCCTGTGTCTATGTTCAGCCCTACCCTTCTCATTCCGGTTCTGCTGGCAGCACCAAGCTTTGCAGGCATCATGATGCACTCCCATCAAACTCCCTCGTGGATCAGGGAACAAAGGACTGCAGATGTGACATTTATGGAGAGTGATTGACTTCAGGGAGCAGAAGGGAAGATGTGCATTTGCCTGCATGGGATGATTTCTGTGTGCAATGCCAAACTCCTTTTAAGGTTTTTCCTCTTGCCTTTGCCAGTCAACCACATCACACTCTCCTTCACTGACTTTGAGATCGACAACAGCAGACAAAACTGTACTGGGGATTTCCTGGAGATCCTGGATGGCAATAACTACCAGGCCCCTCTTCGAGGTACTGCCCCGTCCCCTTGTTGCTTTCCTACACAAAAGGCAGTCAGGAGGAAGTTTTCTGTGAGCATCCTCCTGCTTTATAGATTTTGACTGACAGAGGAAGCTCCTTGGCCACTCTGGCCAGAGGAAACCAAGAACACATCTCCTGTGCGAATGGCACAGTCCTCCCAGGCACGGTCAGGATCCCACTAACCTGCAGGTTGGGGCTGTCTCCAGCTGGCTTTTCCCTGCTCCTCTGTTGAACACTGTTAGAATCAAGCAATCCAGGTTAAACTGAGCTCCTAGTCAGCTGTACAAAAGGATAATGTGAGCCACACTCATAGGCACGGTCCACACAAAATACAGGTTCCTATGGGTTCCTACAAGTTCCTGGGAGAAGGAAAGGGGTTTCCCTCAAGGCCTGCACAACCTGGTGTTCCGCTGAAGTTTGTACAGCTTCTCCTGACATCTCTGTCCTCAAGTGGCAGGGGCAGCCTGGGGCAGCCAGTGTCAGTGCTTATACTGCCAGGCAGCCATGAGAGCACTCACCACAGCGGGGCCTGGCTCCCCTCAAATTCCTGTCTGGGAAATCTGCAATATCTGTGCTTGATTGTGCTCTCCCCTGCTCTCTTTTTGTACATGCTGCTTTGTTGGGAGTGGGAGAGCACTCCACTTCAGTGGTTTGTAGCTGGAAGCAGGATTCGTGGTTTGGGCTCCTCCCCTTGGCAAGAGAACCAGGGTATTAACTGCTAGCCTTCATTTTGCTGTCAGATGCCTCTCCGATTCATATTGCTAACTCCCATGTTACAATCCAGGACAGGAGAACTGGCCTGTTGTTGTCACTTGGGGTTTTTCCATCAGAAACCAACTGAGTGAAATGGAAACTACTGTCAGAGAGATAATTGATGGAAAGTTTTGGGGTTTTTCTCCTTTAAGCTGTAGTTTCTGGCTAGAGTGAACAGAAAAGAGCTCAGTGGCAGAATGGCCAGGGAGCAGGCAGGATGGAGGGCAGGAGGTCCTTCCTCTGTTAAAATAAACTGCCAGCAGAGTTGAGTTGTGTGCAAGTGAAATGGAGTATTTCAGCTGTGTGTAGGCTGACCTGACAACAGCAGGATCTAAGCAGCAGCTGTTGCTTGCTGTCAGACAGCACCTCCCCAGGGCTACATTAGCAACAGACACTGCATGCTGACCGCGCCTTTCCTTCTCTCCCTGCCTTGCTCTCTTCCAGGCCGTTACTGTGGCACTGCTATCCCAGATCCTGTCACTTCTTTTGGTAATGCCTTGGTGGTGAACTTCATCTCCAACAGCATTGTCACTGCCAGGGGCTTCCGTGCTACCTATGCTGCATCATCTTCATGTGAGTCTGTGTGACAGGCACTGCTACCTTGTGCCTCTGACTGAAGGGAAAGAACAGATCCTGTGTCTCTGACACTCCCTCTGTTCAAACCCTCCCTTGGCCTTCCTCTCTTTGGCCAAGGTCTCAGCAAGTACATCAACAAGCTAAAGAGCAAGGAGACAAGGAGAAATGCTCTCTTGGTTAGTAGAGGCTCCAGCTCTGTCAAGGTTTGTGCTCTGTATGTCATCCTTCTCAAGGCTCTGCTGTCTCCCTCTTGTTGCAGCCTGTGGGGGCTCTTTCCACATGGAGAGTGGAGCTTTCAGCAGCCCTGGCTATCCCGAGCCCTACCCGATCAATACCGAGTGCGTCTGGAGGATCCTCAGCTCCCCTGGCAACCGGCTCCAGCTGTCCTTCATGTAAGGCACAGGCGGGAGGGGGAGTTGTTCAGCCCTTTGACGGGCCTCCAGGAAGGCTGCTCTGTCTTTACGAGGAAATGTAATTACCTGATGACAAGGCTGAAACGTCCTTTTAGAGTAACTTGGAAAGAGAACACAGCGGTGGGTAGCTGCAGCTTGCAATCAGTGTTCCCCTCTCTTAGTCACTGCTACAGCAGTGTATAAATAGGTGAGTTATTGTTTGAGCAAGAGGGGATGCTGAAGAAGCCAGATCTCACCTCTACAGAAGAAGAGGAAATGTAGCATTGCTTTTTCTTTACAAAGGAAACTCCTACTGTTTCCTTTCTGCCAGGTTCATTGCAGTATTTCTTGTAGAGCAGAGTAATACAAAGGGTCCATATGCTCCAAAGAGTATAGGGTGAAAACTGATAGGAAACTCTTCAACATTTCTCCAACAATGACAGCAGTAGGGGTGCAAGGGGGACCAGGACAGTGTCTGAAGGAATTTTGTTTTCCTTTCAGTACAGTAACTTTCCTTTGAAGATTTCTGACAGGAAAGTCATGTGTGATCCACCAAACAATGTGCAGTCCTTCAGCAGGGTTGCTCTTTACCCATGATGTGGGTTTCTGAGCCTCTCAGTTTCCTGGCATCAAACACTGGCTGCTGCCAAGGAAGAAAGCACTGACCCTTTGCAAAGCTTATCAGGAATGAGCAGGAAAAGAAAAGCAACTCTGAAGCCTGCATTTACAGCTATTGAGGACAAAAGGAAGATGTGCCCTGTGACCTGCTGGCTGCATAAAGTGCAAAGTGTTTGGGAATGCCATGGAAAGGACATTCTATTCCTTCTTGACTGGCTGAAGCAGAACAAAAGTGATGTGGTCTGAAAAGATTTTCCAGAGCAAATTTGTGAATAGCAGCTCCTCAGATCTGAGCCACAAATCTCCTGTGAAGCAGAAACTCCTCGGTGCAACGTGACACTGAGGAGATGCAAACTTTCTCCTCCGTGGCGCGGAGCTGAGAGGCAAGCTGACGCTACTGGAAAGCGCAGCATGGATGTGCTAGAAAGCAGCACTGAGTGCATCTGATTTAATAGTAGAGGTTTATGAAGTTTTGCTGGCATGAGGCAGTACTTTCCTTCAGCTCAGCCTAAGCAGAAATGCCTGTCTTGCAATTTGAGGATTAGCTTTCAATTAGTCTGTAGGATATCCAGATGAGTGGTTGGAACCCTTGCCCAGCATGTGTGCACTGAACACATGAGGCTGTACTCGGGACTGAAGGGGAGGAGTGGTTACCAGAAAAACAGAAAGCAGAACTATTTGGGGGATTGGCACTCTGGAGTCTTTATTACATATTCATAGCTTGCTTCTGAAGAGAGCATTGGATTGAATCAAAGCACTCCACTTAGAAAAGCAGAGAATGATTTTTGGAATATGTTTAGCATTCATCCTGGTGCAGTGATTAAGAATTTATAATTTGATTACTAAATATTGTTCCTTTTCTAAGGCAAACATTGGTTTAGAAGAGCTCATAGCAATCCTTAGGATCTTTTTGTACACCCAGCCACGAGGAACTCAGTGATGCCAGGGAAAACAGCAACCTTTCAGAATTCAGGAGGAACTGCTGAGAGATTTCTGTTCTCTGAGGTGTTAACTACCTATGAACCTAGGCCTCTGGCTGGATCTTCTCACCAGAGAGTGGAAGGAAGTGGTACATGTATGAAGGGACTGCAGACTGATCTGTGACTCTGAGAGTCTTCTCTGCACCCAGTGAAGAGTCTGAGCTGGTTTGTACACCAGGGGCTTGCTGTGTTTCCTGGCTGTTGTTGGAGAACCAAGAAACATTACCAAGATTTGAGAAATCTGTACAAGTTAGAGCTTTGCAAACTGCAACTCAGCTGTAAAGTAAGGGGCTAGAAAAGAGAGAGGCCTGTTGGCAGCAGCCCTGCCAGATGATGAGCGGCGTCCTCTGGCTTCTGAAGGGTTGTGCTGCTGCCCTCTCCTTAAGTGCGACTGTAGGATACCAGTGACAGGGGGTTAACTCTGAAGTGTGTGCTAGTGCTGTGCTTCCTCATGGCCTTCTGCTGCCCTTGCAACAGAGCGTTTCAGATGGAGGAAAGCAGCAGCTGCACCAAAGACTACCTGGAGATCCGTGAGGGGAGCACAAGCGGCCGGCTGGCAGCGCGGCTCTGTGGGCACACCCTGCCTTCCAACTACACATCCACTCTTGCACACGTCCTGTGGGTCAAGTTTGTCTCGGATGGCTCAGGCACTGATGTTGGCTTCAAGGCCACATTCTCTCACTGTAAGTAGATGTTATTTAACTGACAACTGTTGTTTTCTCAGGACGTTTCCAAAGTGATTCCAAAAAGTGATTGTCAGGCCCTGCACAGTCTGTCAGCGAAGGTTTGTTGACATCAGCAAGGCTGCAAATTATTTTGCACTGTATCTGCTGAATGTAAGATCGAGTTCAAAACCCTGTCAGAACTCATTTACAGCAAGTACACCATAATCAGAAGGACTAGATGTGATATTCTATCTTTTTAACTTACCATAACAGGCAGTGTTCCTTCAGAGCAGTCAGATGATCCTGCATAAAGCAAAGAATTCCGTGGATTACAGAAAATAAAGTCTCCCCTGTTTCCCTGGCTGCTTTCTAGCAGTTTGCCCTGTGGGTTTCAGGTTCCTCCCTCAGCAGTCCTGGCCTGTGAAGATATAAATAAGAGCTATATGCTAAAAATATTTATGGCAGCCCTGGTTTACCAGTAGGCCCTTAGAGTGACAAATGACTGGCTATGAGTCTTTGCTGCCTGGCAGGGAGCAGCAGCATTTACCTTGCTGTTTATTAGGCAGTTGATTAGTTAAGAACACAAAATTTCTTTCCCAGCTTTTCCCTTTTGCTTTCTGAGTACAACACTGTCCACCTTCCAGTGTGGGTCTATGTGACCTCAGCCAAGGAGCAGAACTGGAAGAAAAGGAAAGGATGCCAGTGTGTAGATGCAAAATGTCAAGAAGCCAGTGCAAACATCAGGACTTTCTGCAGGAGTAGATTGCTGAAGCTGAATACCCACAGCCATTCTAATCGTGCAGGCTAAAATCCCAATCCTTTTCCTTACTTTGAGACTTTTGCTACACCTTTTCAAAAGCAATTCCCGGTAGTTCAGAGCTCAATCAAATCAGAACCATCTTTGGCCAGAACACACAAAGGCATTGTCATGCCTTAACCCCAGCTGGCAGCTGAGCCTCACACAGCTGCCTACTTACTGCCCTCACAGGAGGATGGAGAAGAGAATTGTAAGAGTGAGAACAGACGTGGCTTGAGCTGAAGACAGTTCAACAGGTAGGGCAAGAGCTGTGAGCAGTGCAAAACAAAGGCCTCATTCCCCACGCCCATGGCAGGCAGGGTCCAGCTCTCCAGGGGAGCAGAGCTCCCTCCCACGCAGCCATTGCTGGGGAAGTCAAACGCCAGTGCTCCCAAAGTGCTCTCCTCCTTCCCCTGCCCCCTGCTCTGTGCTGAGTGTGACAACCCCTTGGGCAGCTGGGCTTAGCTGCCCCAGCTGGGTCCCCTCACAGCTTCTTGTGCACCCCCAGCCTGCTCACTGCTGGAGTGAGGTGAGAAGCAGGAAAGGCCTTGCCTCTGTGTAAGCTCTGCTCAGCTGTAATGAAAACATCCCTGTTTAATCAACACTGTCTCCAGCACAAACCCAAAACACAGCCCCATACTGACTGTGATGAAGAAAATTACCTCTGTTGCAGCCCAAACCTGCACAGTATTTATATAACATGATTTTGTTATTTAATGCTTCTTGAGGAGAAATGAGGTAACCAGTCAGGGGGAATTTAGCTGTGTCACCATCCCACCTTCTGCAGGTGTAAAGCTGTGCAGGTTGAAAGGGTCATTTTCTTCAGGTAAAGGCACACTGTATCCCTCACAACAAGAAAATAGTGAGATGTGCATCCTGGCACTGTCTGAGACACAAGTCTGTGCCTCACAGCACTGCATAGTACCAAGTAAATTGTCAGATGGGCTGAAATGAAAGCTGTATTCCAGGCTGGACCCTAAGGCTTCTTTCAATCTGTGTGGATGAGAAGCATTAGTTGTCTCTGTCTTCTCTTTCAGTGTATGGAAATGACATTGTGGGGAGCAGAGGACAAATAGCTTCACCACTGTGGCCCAGAAGTTACCCTTCCAATTCCAACTACCAGTGGCGAATAAGCGTCAATGCTTCCCAGGTTATCCATGGCCACATCCTCCAGATGGACATGGAAAGGCACTACAGATGCTACTATGACAAGCTAAAGGTGATTGCCCTGCCAGGAGCTATGTTATTTCAGTTCACTTTGATAAAAACTGATGAATAGAGAAACCTGCAAGAGGGATGGGCAGAACTTCCCAGGCTCCGGTGTAGCTCACTGGGTTTGCCAAATTGTCCTTTCAGTGAGTATTAGCTCTGGGAAGGGTGACGTGCTTTGGCTCCCTAACAAGCATTTCCAGTCTGTAAGTTTGAAATTAATTCAAAATAAGTCTACAATGGTAAAATCCTTAATTTTAAAGCCCCAAAATTTCAGGTCACATCCCAGGCTGAACTTTGCTCTGTGCTGGCCCAGTTATGGTAACATCCAAGTGTCTCTAAAAACAAGGGTATTCTAAACACCTCTGAAGAACAATATTTTACCTGCACCCTCTTTGCTCTCTGGATCAATAAGCTGCTTCAGGCAGCAGGAAGGGCCATGAGGATGAGCAGAGGGATGGAGCTCTGCTCCTATGGAGACAGACTGAGAGAGTTGGGGTTGTTCAGTCTGGAGAGGAGAAGGCTCCCAGGAGACCTTCTTGTGGCCTTCCAGGATCTGCAGGGGCCTCCAAGAAAGCTGGGGAGGGGCTTCTTAGGGTGTCAGGGAGTGATAGGACTCGGGGGATGGAGCAAAATTAGAAGTGGGGAGATTCAGATCGGATGTTAGGAAGAAGTTGTTCCCCATGAGGGTGGTGAGAGCCTGGCACAGGTTGCCCAGGGAGGTGGTGGAAGCTTCCTGCCTGGAGGTGTTTGCAGCCAGGGTGGATGTGGCAGTGGGCAACCTGCTCTGGTGTGAGGTGTCCTTGCCCATGGCAGGGGGTGGGAACTGGCTGATCCTTGAGGTCCCTTTCAACCCTGGAAATTCTGTGAAGGTGCCTCTTGCTTCTTCTCTGCTTGCCTTTCTGTTGCCCCTGTAACACAGCCCAGCCTTTCTTACCAGGCTAAAAAGCACAGCATGCCCGGTGCTAAGCACAGTAGAGTAACACGAGCAACAACTTCTTTCTGAACTTAGCTCAGCATAACTGCTTCATTAAATAAGGTACATTTCTTCTTGTCTTTTGTTGCTCCAACCAGCTGGTTCACTAATTAGCCTTTTCTTGCATCTTTGTGAAAGAGAAAGTTGCCACTTATGCAATATATTCAGTATATTACATTGATTATGAGTTCACTGATACCCAAATTTAATATTGGTTCAAAAAGGAAACACAGCTTCATCTCCTGTCAGATGTGAACAGCAGCTTTCCTCCAGGCAGCCTGCCTTTCTTTGTCTGTCCTTCTGAAAGCTAAAGGAGTATCTTAAATCAGCTAGACACTGGGTGGGAATCAGCCTGGCCTTTAACCTGGCTCAGGGATCAAACCCTCAGCCCAAGGTTCATGTTCATGTAGTCTTGCATGGCTTTGTCTACTGGCCATTTTTCACTGAGAACACAAGAAGGTTTGAAAGGTGACAAGAGAGAAGCAGCTTTGAACCAGCCCAGATTTTGGCTTTGAGATAAGTGTTCCTCGGGGGGAATAAAAGAAAACTATTTTGTTGCCCCTGCAGATAGCTTTTGTAAGAATCAGTCACTGGACTGTTTTAAGGGCCCCAGAGAGCAGCCCTCTGGTGGGCACTGAGCTGTTGCTGAGAGCTCCTGTGGACGGGAGTCTGGTCTGGTTTTTGTAAGAGAGGTCTCCCTCCCACTGGGATTTGCTGAAAGATCCTTCACTCATTTCTCCTTGGAAAGCTGCTGAGTATGTGGTGGGTGAGCCCATGCCTGAGCAGTGGCCCCATTCTCCCTGTCTCTGCAGGTGTACGACGGGCCCAGCGTCCACGCTCGCGCTGTGGCCACCTACTGCGGCGCAGACCTGGCTTCTTTTGTGTCCTCCGGCAGCTCCATCACAATCCAGTTCCAGTCAGATTCATCTGGCACTGGAAAAGGCTTTCTTTTGGAGTGGTCTGCAGTGGATGCTCCTGCTGTTACATCAGCCCTTGCTAGAGGTGGGTTTCCAGGGCTTGCCCTGTTACTGAGCCTTCTTCAAGCCCTCCAACTTCTGCACAACAGAAAGCCAAAGCTGTTCCCAGAGTGCAGGCTTCCACTGGCACTTTGACTGGTTGGACAACTCCTGGGAACCTCAGGAAGTTCAACAAGAGCAAGTGCAGGATTCTGCACCTAGGCTGAAACAATCATCACTATCAATACAGACTGGGGGAGGAGGTGATAGAAAGCAGCCCTGAGGAAAAGGACTTGGGGGTGGTGATGGATGAGAAGCTGGACAGGAGCAGGCAGTGTGAGCTTGCAGCACAGAAGCCAATGGCAGCCTGGGCTGCATCCAAAGGAGTGTTGCCAGCAGAGATAGAGAGGTGATTCTGCTGCTTTGCTCTGGTGAGACCTCACCTGCAGTACTGTGTACAGGTCTGGAGCCCTCAATATAGAAAGGACATGCAGCTGATGGAGAGGGTCCAGAGGAGGCCGTAGAAATGATCAGGGGTTGGAGCAGCTCTGCTACAAGGTCAGGCTGAGGGAGCTGGGGGTGTTCAGCCTGGAGAAGAGAAGGCTCCAGGGACACCTAGCAGCAGCCTTCCAGTACCTGAAGAGGGCTACAAGAAGGCTGCAGAGAGAATGTTTGCAAAGGCCTGCAGGGACAGGACCAGGGGCAATGGCTTCAAAGCAGAGCAGAGCAGATTGAGATTGGATGTGAGGAACAACTCCTGCCCCAGGAGGGTGGTGGAACACTGGAACCGGTTGCCCAGGGAGGTGTTTGGGGCCCCTCCCTGGAGCTATTCAAGGTGAGGCTGGACAGGGCTCTGGGCAAACTGATCCAGTTGAGGATGTCCCTGCTGAGTGCAGTGGGGGTGGACTGGGTGAGCTTTGGAGGTCCCTTCCAACCCAGAGCATTCTGTGATTCTATGACTCTCAGGTAGGCTGTTTCACAGTGGCTCACATGTGAGCATGTTGCTAGAGGCTGTGGCTTGCTTTATACAAGTACTTTATGAAAGCTAAATGGTTTATGTGCTTTCATCACTCCTGCATCCTGCTTGCAATGCCATTCTCCAGGGCTGGGGGCTTCAACTACCTCCCTGGAGGTTAACCATTCTTAAATCACTGGCCACTGAGATATGAAATGTCTCACCACAATCCATCTCATATCCATAAATCAAGAGAATATCCATAAATCAAGAGAATATGCTCAGTGTGATCAGGTACCTCTGAAAAATAGCTCCTCCCTCACCCTCCTAGGGGCACCTCTGAAAAAATAGCTCCTCCCTCACCCTCCTAGGGTGAGGGATATGCTGCTTTTGCCACTGGCTGTCTCTGAGCGGGTTCAATGAGAGAAAGTTTAGACTAATGGGGCATAGTGGATTGTCTTCCTTCTAAACCTGGGGACAGAGGCACTGAGGATCCCTGGGCTCTGCAGGAGAGCAGCAGAATGTGATGGGTTGAAGGGGAGACCTCATGACTCTACAGCTCCCTGAAAGGAGCTTGTGAAGAGGCTGGTGCTGGTCTCTTCTCCCAGGTAATCAGTGACAGAACAAGAGGCAATGGCCTCAAGCTGCAGAAGGGCAGGGGTAGACTGGACAGTAGGAAACATTTGTTCCCAGCCAGAGTGGTCAGACATTGGCACAGGCTGCCCAGGGAGGTGGTGGAGTCCCCAAGCCTGGAGGTGTTTAAAGGTGGTTTGGATGTGGTGCTTGGGGGGTATGGTTTAGGGGTGAGCCTTGTAGAGTAGAGTCAATGGTTGGACTTGGTGATCCCAGAGGGTTTTCCAGCCTGAATCCTTCTGTGATGTTGTGAAGTGCCCTGCTGCAGAGTTCCAGGATGCAATGGATCTATGTGCTGGCCACTGAGCCACTGTATATCCCAGCAAGGACTCCAGTTTGATGTGAACCTATAGCCCCAAGATATTAAAAGTGGAGGAAGAAAAGCAGTTCAGTTTCCAGAGGGTCTAAACTGTTTCTGCATGCACCATGCCTTTCTGACACACAGCCTGTGTTACTCTGCACTGGATGCTCCCAGGTCTTTCGCCAGGGCTTCCTCATGGTGACACAGGTCGCATCATCGCTGCCCCTGGCAGCAGAGTAACGTCCTTACGGCTCAGGATGTTCAGGTTTTGTACTCCCAGTTCAAACTGAAGAAATGCATTCCTGTGACTACAGACCTCCTCACTGTACCCCACCCTGCTGCTTTCTGGGCTTGTCACCTCAGGGGCATGAGAGGAGTGCTCAGTTCCAAAGCAGGATGCTTTTGTCTCCGTGTGCGTGACAGGTGCGTGTGGAGGGGCTGTGACAGCTGCAGAGACACCTTCACCCCTCTTCTCCCCGGGCTGGCCCAGCAACTACAGAAATTTTGATGACTGCATGTGGCTTATCAGAGCTCCTGGGTCCACGGTGGAGTTGAATATCCTGGCCCTAGACATAGAATCCCACAGCTCATGCGACTACGACAGCCTTGTTATCCGAGACGGTGAGAAGCCAGTCTTACGCCAGTCTTGCCTTGCCTCATCAGCACCCAGAACTGTCCACCGAGCTTAAGCCACCTAGCTAGCGGTGGGAGCGTGCTGTTCTGCTACAGAAAACTGGCAGAGTCTGGCAAAGCATTTGGTGGGCTCTATAAATGTTTCTCATTCTGTAAGGGGTTAAAGATCTTGAGAAGCACCTGCCTGAAACTGAGCCACAGCAGCCACCAGGCAGGTGTGAGCTGGTTTGCTTTAACACTGATGTGCCTTCTTTTGCTCTCAGGAGACAACAGTCTCTCTCCAGTGCTGGCCACTCTGTGTGGACGAGAGCCTCCTGGGCCGATAAGATCAAGCGGAGAGGAGATGCTCCTTCACTTCGTGGCCGACGCCAGTGTGACTGGAGCTGGCTTTAATGCCTCTTACCACAAAAGTAAGATTTGTTTCTCTTCTCCCTACATAAATGCCTGCCTTGATGCTAGCAATGGGGTAAGAAAAGACAAGGCTCTGGCATTTTAGCCAGCTGTCTGCACTCTCTCTAATTAATCCCACAGACCAATTATTCCCATCTCATGAATATGCATTACTAAAGGTCTGACTCTGTCAAGGTAAAATTCTCCCAGCCATAGAACACAGCAAGGTTTGATTGAACCAGGCCAGTCACTTGTTAGGAGTAAGAAAAGTGCCTAAGTTTCTGAAAGCTCAGCTGAAGGGTGGGAGAGTACTCAGCTAAGAGAGGGAAATGAATGGCTCAAAGCACAGGCACAAACCAGAGACACAGAAGCAGGAAGCTGGGTAAGTTCCAGAGGGAACGTCGGCAGTTCCCGGTGGCATTCCTCCCACATGCCCCCAAGGCTGATAAGAGGTTCCTGAATGGATTGAGGCACAAAGTAGGTGTCAAGACAGCAGTGGGCAGCCAGGGGAAGATCTGCCTAGCAGCTGGAGCAGGTGACAGTGGTTTGCTCCACGGCTAGAAGCAATGCTCTTAGCTGATGCTGTTGGAGCTCCTTGGCATAGCTGCCTGCTCACTCTGCTTTTAGTCTGAGAACTGACTCTCTCTGGCAAGATGTTTGGTGTGTGCCACCTTGCAATCTGCCAGCTTGTGTTGGGGGATCACTTGTGTGCACTGCTCCATGCCCCACAACTCTTCATAAACCTGCTTCAGCATTGGCTTTTCCCTCTCAGCCCTTGCTCTCGGGACAGGGTTTACCCTAGATCAGTACATGAATAGTTGCTGGTAATATTTTTTCTTTGCTTCATCTCCTTTTTCTCAGGTTGTGGAGGCTACTTGCACACAAGCAGAGGTGTGATAACATCCCCCAACTACCCTCAAGACTATGCTCCCAATATGAATTGCTCCTGGCGTGTGGTGGTAGCCTCTGGCTTCATCATTGCTGTCCATTTTGAACAGCCTTTCCAGGTTGAGAGTGAGGATACTTCCTGCAGCCTTGGGGATTACGTAGAGGTGAGACTATTGCCTAGGTCACCAAATCCTTAAAGCTACTGAATCTTCCAGATTTCAGTGTCACTAAAGCAGCCCAGGTTACCAGGGGATGGGACTAGCAAAGAGAAAGACAAAAGATTATTTCTCTCTCTCTGTGTCTCTCTCTCATTTATTGCTGTGCATTGATTCATCACTGGGTTACAGTTTCCCCCTCAGCTGGAAGCACTGGGATGGTGTGCACTTGAAGTTTACATTCCAGGGCTGTCTCCTTCAGTGATAATAGCAATTTCTCTTCCTCTAGCTGAAAAATGGGTTAGATAATGCTGCCCCACCTTTGGTGTCTAGAGGAGGGAATGGACGTGTCTGTGGCAGCAGCCCCATCTCTACCATGCACACCACAGACAATCAGCTGTTTGTCCACTTCAGTTCTGACAGCAGGAACGAGGGGCAAGGATTCAAGCTGACATACGAGGCCAAGAGTCTAGGTAAGTCTAGGAAACAAAACTGAATTCTGCAGGTCCCATTTCCTTCTTCAGCACACACAGTCTGACCCTGCTCTCAGATGTCTCCTTTACAAAGAGAGCCAGCTCCAGGCCTTAGTGCTGAAGATACTAAAGTGAAAAAAAGCAACAAAACCAAAACCAAAAGAAACCACCAAACCAAGCAGAGGTCAAAATTCACACAGGAAAGGGAAAACCCCTGGCAACAGGAACACTGTTCTGAACACAGAGTACCCAGCACAAGCGCTGAATGATGTCAGCAATGACCTGGGCTGCTGTGTCTAGCAAGGTGTAACATTTCTCACAAGCTTTGCTCTCAGCTGAGGGAAAAAAACATTCCTTGTCAGGGCTGACAGCTCTTGACAGGGTGAAAAACATAGAGACTCAGGTCCCAGGGTAAATCAGTACTTGGCATTTAATTATTCCACTGCACTCCTGATATGAGCTGCTTGGAGCATACCCTGTTAAACACTGTGACTTGACAGAACTAAGGCAACCTGTCCATCTGCTCCAATGTTTAAGTGCTTGTTTCCTGCCTACTTTTCCCTGCTGCCATGTAGTGGGGGAACCTGGGGGTTCTAATTGACAAGCAGCTGAATATGAGTCAGCAGTGTGCCCAGGTGGCTCTGTTTTTCAGTGCTACTACTAATACTGTACTAAGCTCCTACCCCATGTAGCATCTGGTGAAGCTAAGCCTTCAGTGGCATCCTGGGTGGGATTAGAAATGCTGTGCCCAGCAGCAGCAGGGAGGGGATTGTCCTCCTGTACTCAGCTCTGGGGAGGCCACACCTTGAGTGTTGCGTCCAATTCTGGGCACCTCAGTACCAGAGAGGTCTGGAGGTGCTGGAGCCAGGGCAGAGGAGGACAAGGAAGCTGTGAAGGGCCTGGAGAATACATCTTGTGACAAGAGACTGAAGGAGCTGGGGATGGTTAGTGTGAAACAGAGGAGGCTGAGGGGAGACCTCCTGGCTGTCTACAGCTCCCTGAAAGGAGGTTGTGGAGAGGCTGGTGCTGGTCTCTTCTCCCAGGTAATCAGTGACAGAACAAGAGGCAATGGCCTCAAGCTGCAGCAGGGCAGGGCTAGACTGGACAGTAGGAAACATTTGTTCACAGCCAGAGTGGTCAGACATTGGCACAGGCTGCCCAGGGAGGTGGTGGAGTCCCCAAGCCTGGAGGTGTTTAAAGGTGGTTTGGATGTGGTGCTTGGGGGTGTGGTTTAGGGGTGAGCCTTGCAGAGTAGAGTCAATGGTTGGACTTGATGATCCCAGGGGTCCTTTCCAGCCTGAATGATTCTGTGATTCATTACTGTAGGAGGTTCATGAAGGGAGTGGGGGAAGCTGTACAACAGTGTTGCTACCACTTCAGCTTGTAAAACATGGCTAAGGCTCTGTGTTAAAGCAGCACTGCTGCAGTACAGGAGGTTCTGACAGAAAGGTTCTGATTTTAAAAGTGAAGGTATTTTTGCAGGGCAGATCCTCATGTCTGCTTTGCCCAGCATTGCTCACACATTCATTGCTGTCTCAGACATTTCAGGGTTTAGAAAGCAGAAGTGGGAATGATTCACAGGCTGACTGGTAGGCTGTCTAGCTCTTGGAAATTAGGAAACAACAACAAGGTAAGAAATGTTTCCTGCTTGGTTTAGAAGCAATTGAAGGAAGATCTAATGGCAGCTTCATTCAGGGCCATGAACATTTGGAAATGCAGAGGGCTAGGGGAGCAGGAGCATAGCAACAAAGGATTCTACTGCATTTAAGGTAATCTCACAGTAAACAGCAAAATCACAGAGTCACAGAACACATCTGGTTGGAGCTCACCCAAGTTCACCCAGTCCAACCTCCACCCAGCACTGCAGGCTCAACACCAAACCATGTCCCTAAGCACCAGCTCCACACACTGCTTCAACACCTCCAGGGATGGGCACTCCAGCACTGCCCTGGGCACAACATTCCAGTGCCTGAGAACCTTTCCAGGCAAGAAAGATTTCCTAGCATCCAGCCTGAGCCTCCCCTGGGGCAGCTTGGAACCATTGCCTCTGCTCCTGGCCCTTGCCACCAAGGAGCAAAGGCTGTCCCCTCCTCATTGCAACCTCCCTTCAGGGAACTGCAGAGAGCAAGGAGGTCTCCCTCAGCCTGCTCTTCTCCAGCCTGATCACCCCCAGCTCCCTCAGCCCCTCCTCTAGCCCAGACTAGATGTTAACTAGATTAATAACTGTTATGTTGGGTGCCTCACCCATTCCCTTAACATGTTGTGGTTTATTGGTGATTTTTTTTCCTTTCCCAGCTTGTGGAGGGAATGTTTATATCACTGATTCCAGCCCCACTGGATATTTGTCTTCCCCCAACTATCCCAGCAATTATCCCCTGCATGCTGACTGTGTCTGGACCATAACCGCTCTGAGTGGCCGTGCAGTGGAGCTGCAGTTTGAAGATCAGTTCTACGTTGAACCTTCACCAAAGTACACACCCGTGCTACCCGGCCTGTGCTGCCTCAGGCACTCTGCTCTCACTCTTCTTTCCCTCTCATTTTCTCTAATTCCTCCCAGGCTGCACTTCCAGATTTGCCACCTGAAGTGCTTAGGAAGTTTTTAAGAGAGCTCACTGAAGCTCTCAGGCCACTGGTGAACATTCCTAGGACTTTTCAGTGGATCACAGAAATTGATTTAAAGGCCAGAGAGAAAGCAGCCATGGCAGGAAGTTGCTTTCTGTACAATCTGTGCCTTGCACGCCTTTCATGTCCACATTTTCATCATCTGACTCTCAGGCACTTTTAAATCCAGTAAGTTACCACCACAACAGTTTGTCTCCCTCACCCACTGTCTGTCTGCTCATTTGCTGTGGCTCTACCTGTGTTGCACCCCTTGCCTGAGGCATAAAAGAAGGCCTCATTTCCAGATGATGTAACTTTGTTGATTTGGGGCTGGACCCCTGTACAGCACAGGTGAGCCTCACCTGTGAGACCACATCCAGAAAATTCAGTGCAGGATGGAGAATCTCAAAGGAGCCTTTTCTCTCTGGCTTCCCAGGACACTGCACCACTCTGAAGGCACAGCTGTTAGTTAGGACATTTTGGGTCTTTCTGTGCCCACCTAAATAATCCCTGAGATTTGAGTTTTTATTCCCTTCACCTATCTTGCAGCTGCTCCTTAATTCAGAAGTCATCAGCCATCGATGAGGCTTGAGAGGCAGTGACTGCTGAATCTGAATCCTGCCAGGAAAACGTTAGAGATGGTCCCAGCTCCTTTAGCAGCGCTGGGTCAGCCCTCCCCAGGACCTGCTTCTGATTTGATCATCGGCTGGGCTTGGGATGAACTTTTCTTAATGTTTTGATTTGAATATTACATAACTGTGATTGATTATGAATTTGTTGATTCTGCCCTGATCACACTGCATGGAAACTGATCTAATTCACTGCAGCCTCAAGGCTTTGTGCCATGAAATGACTTCAAACTACTGCTGCTGTAAACTGAACAGAAAACTCTCCTCTTAGCTGCACTTCCAGTTACCTGGAGCTGCGCAACGGTGCCGACTCCGCTGCCCCTGTCATGGCCAAGCTCTGTGGAGGTTTGATGCCAGGCTCACAGAGATCCTCAGGAGCTGTCATGTACCTGAGGTTCAGGTCTGACAGCAGTGCCACCCGCGTGGGGTTCAAGGCCAAATACTCCATAGGTAATGTTTGCCTTTAGCCATTCCCCTGGCTGTAGGCAGTGTTTTGGTCTCCAGCATCAGGCTTTTGTAGCTGGGCTTGGATGATGCCTGGGGGATTTACTGACAGATAGGTGCCTCTTCCAGTTAGCTAAGGCATCAGAATCATCAGAAGGGTTAGCTTCAGCATGCTCTGCTCCCAGCAAGAGGTGAAAATCACGGCGAAGGGAATAGTGGGAACAAAGCCTGGATAAGCTCTTGGCAAAGGCAGTTGTCAAAGGGGCAGTTAGAGAAAGCCCAGTGTGGGTAGTCATGTAATCCATGCAAAATTAGTGTCACTTTCCTGAGCAGGAGCCTAAAGGGCAATGCAGAGATCAGCTGAGACCTGGCAGGAGAGGAACTAAATTAGGAGCTGCTCTGTGTAAAAGTAAATCAGTCTGCAATAACAATGCTGCCATTGCACCCTGGGCTGAAAAAGGAGAGCACAGTGAGGATCAGTAGTTGTCAGCTAGGAAAAGACACACCATTTGCTCTCAAGCTGCAAAAACAGGGTTGGAAAGCATTGGTGGAATTTTAAAAGTAAACTGAAAATAGTCTGAGGAGCTGGTGTGACCCCTCCAGGGAAGTCAAGCACTGCCCATTTCTCAAAGGCTCTATTGCCTTGCACAGAGTGCTACTGATGTGTTCAGGCTCAAGCACTCAACAGCTTGCTGTTGCATTTCTGAGGGGGAAAACTGAAGAAACTTGCAAGATAACATTGTTAGTACATGAAGCCACAAGTTATGCTTACCCATAAGATTCACAGTATCTCAGCTGTATGCCAGACATCCTGGAATCACCCAGATGAACAGAGCTGTTATTGGCACACAAAGCTTGTAACCAGCAGACAGGCAGAATATGCTGCCAAACCCTGTAAATTCCACCTGGGAATAAAATTTGCAGTAAGCCTTAGTGTTCTGAACTGATGCTTGCAGGTACCACAGAGAAATGAGAGAGAGAAAATGAAAAATACAGGACTGTTTCCCAGAGTGGGCAGTGGTGCCTTTCCAGGCCTTCACAAGGAGCGGGACGTGAACAGCAAGGGACTGCAGGAACGAGGAGTCTGAGCCAGAGCTGTGGGCACAAAGCAGTGGTCAGCTTTGGTCGGTCATAAACAATTGAGGTCCACATTTAGCAGATTTCTTTATGACTATGGGATACAGCTTTCCAGGATTCTTCTGGTAAATGTGGACATGGATAGAGGTTAGGCACAGATCTTGAAATCTGTGAGTTTGTTCAGGTTAAGAAGAGATGTGAGAGACAGGAAGGGATCCTTGCAATAGAAGGGGGTGTGGGAAACAAACAAAATGAAACAAAAGCCTGGTTGAGTTAGGAGGAGAATGTGGAGGACTATCTGCTGGCAGGCAATTCTGCTTTATTAACACAGGTAGAGAAAAGTCAGTGGTGCCTAAGCTTTAAGGCAGCTCAGGAGAAAGGTCACATCCCTGACGTCCTTCAGTCAAACAAGTGATGTTCTTCCTTCTGCAGCTCCCTGTGGCGGGACAGTGGTAGGACAAGCTGGCATCATCGAGAGCCTGGGGTACCCTGAGCAGCAGTATCCAGACAACCTGCTTTGTGAATGGCTTCTGCAGGGTCCCAGGGGCCACTATCTTACCATCAGGCTGGAAGGCCTAGACGTCCAAAACTCCTCTGGGTGCACAAATGACTTCGTGGAGATCCGAGAATACAATGCTTCTGGTTTGAGAGCTATTTCAGTGCTTCTCTCCCTTCCCCTGTGCTATGAAACCTCACCAGGGTTGCTGAAGGCATTTCCCTCTGGGTACAGAATGAGCCTTTTCCATGTACAATGTTCTGTCTGCCTTGCTTACTGAAGCAAAGTAAGGCACACAAAGCCCTCCGCTTCAGCAGTAACTTGATGTTACTGGTTTCCTCCTGCCTCCCTTGTTAAAATGGAGAGTGATCCTTCAGGGTAACTATCAGTCATACGTTGACATTGTCTTTCTCTACTTGATTTTGGCAGGAAATGTGTTGGGCAGGTACTGTGGCAACACTCTCCCTGATGCTGTGGACACCTCTGACAGCTTTGCTTATGTCAAGTTTGCCACTGATGGATCAGTCAGAGCCCGAGGATTCAGACTGCGCTTTGACTCCAGCACTGAAGGTTGGGTTTGCAAGGTTCAAGTTCCTTTCAGGGAATCAGCAAACAGCACAGACTAGCAGCATGTGTTGTGGATCACTTCTTGGAATGCTCCTCTGTATTTGCTCCTCAGTTTGAACTGTGGGCCAAGTATGAATAGAGCTCTGTTATCATTAGTTAGCCAGGCTGAAGCATTGAGAGGTAAGCAGTCTCCTGCTATAATGGATGCTGCCCTCAGTGGTAGGTCCCACAGTGAGGAGCTCTCTCCCACACCATTTTTTCCCAGTAACCAGGCCAGGGTAACATACCCTCCCCCAATCCTCTTGACGAGGAGGAAAGCAAAGAAATGCTGTGATGCTTTATGTTATTATTCTGTCCCTCTGGGGTGAGTGCTATTCTTGAATCTCCCTAAGCCAGAGGGTTTTTAACCAGCAAGTTTGAAGCAGAATCACAGGACTGCAGAACCAGTGAGGCTGGAAGGGACCTCTGGAGATGATACTCAGGCAAGGTTGGGCAAAGCAAGTTTCCTAAGACTGTGGCCAGTCAGGAAATGAGACCCCAAAATACCTCAGGATAGCCTATTCAAGGTTGTATTCAGCAGCCCTCAGGGTGAAAGATGTCGTCATATGCTCAGGTGGAATTTCATGGGTTCTACTTTGTGCCCCTTGCCTCTCCTCCTGCGCACGACTTCCAAGAGCTGCTCTGTCAGGACTGAGTTCACAGACCTGTTGCTGCTTCACTCTACTCTTTCATGTTGTTTAGTGCCCATGCAATGCCTGTCCTGCCAAAATATGGGTACTTGAAAAGAAATTCTTTGTGCTTATGGCCTTGAAAAATATCCTGACAACTCTTCTTAACTTCTTCCAGCTTATTTTAAAGCCCAGCTGTAAGCTTCCTTATTCTTTGTGTTTGGGAGTTTGCTTCCCTCTCTGTTATTTTAGCACAGAGCTTTATTCCACTCCCAGGACCCTGATAGACAACCAGAGAAGAGAAACTGTGTTAACAAAACTGTAATGCAGGTGGATACACAGCTTGGGCTGTTCCACAGCAGGGCTGTGAGGGTGAGGAAAGGAACTAAACCTCCCACTGCAGGCTGTTAAACTCTATTAAGAGGCAAGCAACTGTAAGCTGGGAGATGTGCACCATCAGCAATCAAATGCACTCCATACCCAGAACACAACTTGATATTTGTAATAAAGATAGGAAAGCAACAAAATAACTGTACTGGGAGAGTGGTGCTTGAGATCCCTGGCAGAATTTTGCCTGGCACTGCTGCCCAGCAGAGGAACCCCCAGCCTGTCCTCAGTGCCCGCTGCTGGATCCCGCTCGCTCCGTGCAGCTCTGCCCTCTCATTGGAGAGGCAGCAGGTGAGGGCTGGTGTCGCTGGTTATCAAACCTGGGGGTCACTCAGCCTTCTGAAGCTTGGCATGAGCCCTTCAGGGAAGGGCTGGAAGGAGCTGCTGTGGTCAATGATGGCTGAGTGGTGCAGGCTGGCAGGAGCTGAGCTGTGTGACAAACATCTGGGCAGGCCAGGCAGGGCAAAGCCGCCTCTCAGGAGCAATTCCTCAGGCACTGTAAAGGTTTGCTTTTGCTGTAACTCTCTAAGCAATGGTTTAAAGAGTGTCTCACTGCTTGGGTGTTTCAGAATGCGGTGGGGATCTTACTGGCCCTGTTGGAACGTTCACCTCTCCCAACTACCCCAACCACTACCCACACAACCGCGTGTGTGAGTGGCGGATCGCGGTGGGCAGAGGCCGGCGCGTGACTCTGACCTTTCATGACCTGCAGACTGAAGAACACTGGAGGTGCTCAGCAGATTACGTGGCTGTGAGTAGGCTGTGAAGGCAGGAAACACTTCTCCTGATCTCTTTGTGGAGCACTGATGGACATAAGACAATGATGGCATTTATAGGTCTACAGCTGATCTCAAGACAAATCGTAATTTCACCTGGGGAAATTGGTTACGTGAGAGAAAGTTCTCTCTGTAGGCTGTCTGAACTCCTCTGCAGCTCAAACCTGCACCCAGGCAGTTCTGCCTGTTTATCAGCCCCGTGGGTACTTTTGCCATGGCTATTCCAGATTTTTGGTTATTTAATACCAAAACCCAAACCAAACCAAAACCAAACCAAACAAACAACAAACAAACAAACAAGAAGCAAAGCAAAGCAAATCCAAAACCTAAAAGCCTGCAGAACTGGCTCTGGTCAGATGTACAAATGCCTCTAGAAACTGCAGGAATGGAAGCTGCAGCTTAGCTTCCCATCAGCTGAGCGTGGCAGTGCGGGCAGCAGCCAGCGGCAGCATGGTCAGAAACGTGAGGGGGTGAGGAGGCTCTCCCTTGGGATTTGTAGGTGATCTTCCCCTTCTTGTCCTTCACAGATAGAGATAGACCTGGGGGAGTTGGTTTTTAATTGAGTAATGAAGCAATGATCTCTTAAAGGAAGATCTGTGCTGCCAGCTTTTGTGCCTCCAGCACTCTAAGGTAGTCCAAATCTCAGTGGGAAACATGGTTCCGGCCTCACTTGTGCTGCAGAGACAGCAGCAGAACGCAGCAAATTAACTCCTAGGCTAAAGACTTGTGGAAGAAACTGCAAAATGCATCTGGATCATCACAAAGTGAAACATTTGAACTCAAAAATCCCCACCAGCACCAAAGGGTCTGAAGGAGATATTTGACACAGCTGCTGGTGGCTTTAGCAGGGCTGCAGAGATGATGGTTTGAAAGGGAACGAACAGAGCAGTGGCTGGCATTAGGAAGTGACTGAAGATAGCAGTGTTGAGCAAACCCACAGGCTGCTGTCCCAGACAGGCTGCTTCAGTCCCTGGGATGTTTTGGTTTGGTTTTTTTTGGGTTTGGAGTTTTTGGTTGGTTGCTTTTGTGAAACAAAAAAAAGAACAAGAAGGAAAGAGAGAGAGAGCAAAATCTTGGCTTGTTTGGGGGGTTTCTGCCAAATTAAGTAAAGCATTTTTGCTGTTTTCCTCCAAAGCCTCATCTGCTCATGCCAGTGGAAGCCTCTTCCAAAGTTTTGAGTAGATTTGGGAATTACCTTGCTGTGAGGGACATGAGTGAATCCTGTATCAAAGATGTGAAGCACTGTTAAATGATACAGGAGGCACCTGTAGGACTCTGTTTTGATCTTATGAGAGTTTATTGTGCCCCTACAGGTTTACAATGGCCTCAGACAGAACTCTCCTCGCCTGGCCAAGCTGTGTGGTGAGGTAAATCCAGGCACCCAGGTGAAATCCTCTGGAAACACAATGAAAGTCATTTTGGTGACAGACATGTCCCAAGCCACCAGAGGCTTCAGTGCCTCGTACACATCTGGGGAAGAAGCAGGTAAGGAGTGGGGCTGAGGTTGGCCTTTGGTGAGGCATTTCACAGCTAAAGTACTGCCACTTGGACAAGCAACCAGCCTCCAGTGCCTTTGTTTGTCTTTTACCTCTCTTTGGTGGGAGTAGCTCACATCTTTAATGAGCTGAAAGGATGGCAGAAGTGGAGGGTCTCTGGGAGCTACAGACTTTATGTGTCTGTTGTGTCAAAATTCAAGTGAGAACAATTACCTTTGGTATGGACCACAACTGATTTATGGGTTTGCACTTTGTCTTGAGAAAGAGATGGTCTGAAGTGGCCTCATTCCCTGAGGAGACTCAAAAAACACAGTGCCGTAGAAAACTTGAATAATTCAAGTGCCTCCTTGTTACTCAGGGGAGTAATGAATTTGGTGGAGCTTGTGAAAGAGAGCAGCTAACCTACTTTTGCAAGCACAGCCTCCAGAGAGCAGGCAGCTGGCAGAGGCTTAATACTACAGCATTGAGTCTTCCACATTTTGTTTTCTAGCTCCCCCTGCCAAGCATCCTCCTGTAGGAAGAGTGCACTGCTCTTGAGGGTGTGTTCCAGAAAAGTCTCAAGTCTAGAATGAGGCAATCAGTAGGACTGAGCCATAGTGAACTGGAGCTGCAGTAGGACTCTATCCAAATGCTAAACCTTGCTGGTTGTATTGATGGTGCTGCAGGAATATTTGATACCATGCAGACCTCTTTCTTTGCCTTCCATGAATGGTTTTAGGCTTGCCAATCAATGCTGAAGGCTTCTCTTGTAAAGAGCAGTAAATGATGACCAAGGGAAAGGTTTTGATCTAAGCAGCACCTGTGCTCACTGACCTCAGCACAGCAGAATACACAGGGGCAAGAATTCTTCCTGCAAGAATTGTTCCCATGTAAAAGAAAACAATACTTTTTTCCCCCTGCAGTCTGTGGTGGAACCCTCAGGGCATATGCAGGAGGGAATTTCTCCTCCCCTGGTCATGACGGTGTCAGCAATTACACAAGTAATTTGAACTGTGAATGGACCATTGCCAACCCCTCGCACTACAACTCCTCCATCTATATGTCCTTTGAGGATTTCCACCTGGAGCACCACCAGGCCTGCCAGTATGACCACCTGGAGCTGCGAATAGGTTTGTGTGCTCAGCAGAGCCTTCTGCAGCTCTCTTCAGACATGTCTGCAGAGTGCCTGCTATGGTCCCTTCTCACTCTTCTCCAGGCTAAAGGCCCAGGTCTCTCAGCCTCTCCTCGTAAGATTGGTGCTGCAGTCCCCTCAGCATCTTTGTGGCTCTGCACTGCACTCTCTCCATTAGACCCCTGTCCCCCTTGAACCTGGGGGCCTGGAACTGGACACAATGCTCCAGGTGCAGCCTCACCGGGGCAGAGTAGAGGGGAAGGAGAATCTCCCTTGACCAGTTGGGCACACTCTTTTTGATGCACCCCAGCACACCATTGGCCTCTTGGCTACAGGGACACACTGCTGGCCCATGGTGAACTTGCTGTCCACCAGGGCTCCCAGGTCCTTCTCCACGGAACTGCATTCCAGCAGCTCAAACCCCTCACCTGTGCTGGTGTAGAACTCTACACTTGCCCTTGTTGAATTTCATGAAGCTCCCCTCCACACAGCTCTCCAGCCTGGCCAGGTCTCACTGGATGGCAGCATAGCCTCTGGGTGTCAGCCACTCCTCCCAGTTTATCATCAGCAAACTGGCTGAGAGACACTCTGTGCATTCATCCAGGTCATTGGTGAAGATGTTGAACAGGAATGGACCCAGCAGGGACCACTAGCTGCAGGCCTCCAAGTACATTGCTACTCATGACCCTTTGGGCTCTGTTCAGCCAGGTCTCAGCCACCTCACTGCCCACTCTTCTAACCCACACTTCCTGAGCTTGCCTATGAGGATGTTGTAGGGGACAGTGTCCAAAGCCCTGCTGAAGTTAAGGCAGACAACATCCACTGCCCTCCACTCATCTACCCAGCTGGTCACACCATCCTAGAGGCCTCTCAGATTGGTCAAGCATGATTTCCCCTTCTTTTACCTGCTCCTGAAGCGTCTCCAGGGAGAGGAGCAGAGTAAAGGATGCTTCAATTATTCATAGCCTCTGGGTTGCATACCCATGCCTCATTTCTGTACTCCCTAAGACAATTCCCTGTAAACAAATCCATATTTCCTGTGAGACTGCACCACACAATACTGACTGAAGCACTGACAAGCAGAACAGCCCCAGGAATAACACACAATGGTATCTCCATCTCTGAGCATCAGGAGCTGACTGTAAGAACCAGCAACTGGAAATGTCATAGAAAGCCACTTTGCTAATGCCCAGTGTGGTATGAAGGTTCCAGCTGTCCTCTTCACTGAGGAGCTGCATGTGTCAGCCCTGGAGAGCAGGCTCTCATTTAGCAGAAAATTGTTTCTGAAAGGTCAGGGGCAGGGCTGAGAGCAGGAATCTGCTAGATCCTTATTTGTGTTCCCTAGGATGAGAGCTCTTGGTTGTACAGCATAGGCTTGTCCTGTGCAGAGCCAAAGCTTGCAGAGCTGCTCAGCCTGAGAATCAGCCCCATGTGTGCATGGGGCTGGGCAACACCGGAGCTCAGAGAAAGCATCAACAGAACATACCTGCTCTGGGGCTCACCAGTGCCCACTGCTCTCACTGCAGCGTGAACCTCAGGCCTCCAGGCAAAAGAAAGAGGGAAAATGTGGACTTGCTTTGCTCTACACAGTCTGTCACCTAAACTGCAGTGTTCATTTTGGCCATACCAATGGTCTTCAGCTCCATGACCAGTCTGATGCCCCAGGTCAGCAGTTTGTGCAGACAAATGAGCACTGAGATGCAGACAGTGCAGAAGAGCACTAAACTCTGAGCCAGCACGGCCAGTGTGGGACTGGGGAAAGGCCAATACAACGGTGAGACACTGGAGGGCCCCCAGTGGGGCTGAGATGTGTGCAGCTCTTTTGAGTTACCCACACAACACAATGGCACCGGGTGGGAGAAGGTAGCAGAGCTGACTTTGTATATTCCATGGAGAAATACTGAATCTAAAAGGAGAAGACATTTCAAATTGCTTAGGGTAAGATGTTGCATTACCTCATTAAGTTGTCAGGCACAGGCATGCTCCAGGGGAGCTGTAAGTTGGACGTTAGAAGAAAATTCTTCCCTGAAAGGGTTCTCAAGCACTGGCACAGGCTGCCCAGGGAGGTGGCTGAATCCCCATCCCTGGAGGTGTTCCCAAGAGGCAGAGCTGTGGCGCTGAGGGCCATGGGTTAGCACCAGCCTTAGTGGAATTGGAGCATGGTTGGACTGGGCGAGCTGAAAGGGCCTCTCCAGCTGCAGCCGTTCTGCGGTCTGTGCCGGCAGGGTGGCGGCAGAGCTGAGCATGCTGTTGCAGGGCAACGCCCTCCTGACTTAGGGCTTTGCGGAAGTGACTCGATCTTGGGTTTCAGACCATTCCCTTCAGCCTGAACCAAATCCTGCAGCACAACCTTGCTGTTTACATTTTGTTTGTCAGCAGTTCAGGTGCCTGGCCAGCTGGCCACGGTGTGCGTGTTTCCTCCTGCAGAGGCTGAGCAGCCTGGCTCGCAGCTGTCACAGCCACCTCGTAAGAACTGCAGAAAAGGAAAAGTGCACTTCACCTTTTCATGCTCAATGTCTGGTGAGAGCCTGCTGCTTGCACAGTCAGGACCATTTGTAATGCACCTCACCAAGACAGGCTCGGGCATTTCTCTGCCTAGCTGCCCTGAACAGAATGTTACTGTGTGGCACCTTGCAGCCTGTGCTTCAGGCATTTCAAATCCTGGCTGGGTCACTCTGTATGACAGAAAGATGAAGTTACTCAGGCACGTTACATGGAATAACTGTGAAAGGCTATGAAGACTGCCCAAAGGTTCTCCCTCTTGCCCTACAAGAAGAGCTGGAACTAGGAGTTGGGTTTGAATGGAGACTCCTCAGAGCAGCAGGCTGCTGCTGCTACAAAAGCAAACCTAGGAGTGTCCCTGCCTGGATGTTATGAAGAACACTTTACATTTAGTTTCCTTTTCCTGACAATATATCAGTAATAGACAGAAACTGATTTCACAGGATCACAGAACTGTAGGGGTTGAAGGGACGTCCAAAAATCACCCAGTCCAACCCCTTGACAGATCACCCACAGCAGGTCACACATCCAGGTGGGTTTTGAAGTCTCCAGAGGAGACTCCACAGTGTCTTTGGGCAGCACTTTCCACTGTTTTGTCACCCTCACAGTGAAAAGGTTTTTCCTCTTACCATCATGGTGGATAAGAGCTTACACCACCATGAGCAAACACTGCCATGGCCTGTCTTGTGCTTTCCTTTTCACTTTGAGTCATGTGAGCAGCTGCTGGCGTTTTTGCCATACAAAGCCAGGATGTTGAGCTCCCTGGGAAAGAAAGAGATGCCCACTCCTAATGCAGCAGTGACAGCTTGCTGATGGATGAAGCACATCCCTATGAGGTAGAAAACTTAAAATCCCCCTGACTTTAATGAGGATGTCACAGATAGGCTCAACAGGCTTCCATGCCAGCAGGTCCTTATCCCATCTCTTCCCACTCTACAACAGATGTCTGTGGGCATGTTCAGAGTTTATGGGTCTCATGGGTGCAGGAAAATGTGCAGGAGAAGGAGTCCAAGCTAGTAAATGGATGAATAACACAGCTGTAGAGAAAGCTTCCTTGTGGTGGAGAGTTAGATCCCAGTGATGAGCTGCAGCACTCTATCTACACCCTTCACATACAACCAGTTCTTAAGTCTGACCTGGATTTCTCTGTGATTTCTAGTGAAAAACAGAGGCAGTGCAGGTTTGCTCTGCCTGCCTTTGCAGCATGTACAACAGTGTGGGTTTTTCTTTCTTTACTCAGGGGATGCTGATGGAGAGCTGATAGCCAAACTTTGTGGTCAGGCTGCACCATCTGTACCACTAGTCATAGCTGCCCCCCAGGTCTGGGTGCACTTTGTGAGCGATGAAAGCAGAGAAGATAAAGGATTCCTGGCCCACTACACCTTTGAAGGTAAAGTGCTTGTTAGGCTGTGGCCCTTGGTGACTGAGGCACTCCAGGGGAATGCTGCCATTTGTTTGGTAATACTGAGAATGCACACGATGGGATCAGCTCTCAGAGAGGTCCTCCAAAGAGCCTGCCACTATTTATATCCATCTAAGACTAGCATATGACATTTCAGATCGATTTCTGCCTCCCTGCTCCCATTGCCCAGGCTGCATGTGGAGATTTTGCAATGCAGTGCAATGCTCAGAGCAGCTGCTTGCCCTTGGGAGTGGGGATGTGACAGGTAGCAGCAGCCAAGTATGACTGGCCTCAAGCAGGCCCCCAGAGTGCCAGCGTGGCTGAACTGCACTCTGCTGCTTGAACTTTTGCCCTGATTTTGAAATCCTCTTCAAGCCATATCAGGGAGAATGATGCCACTTTGCCACCTCTGTGCCTGCCCTCCTGCCACTGCTGAACACTGCCTTCTTGCTTCTGCACACATCAGTAAGCTTTGGGCTTGTGTTGGTCCCAGAATGGGTCTAGCTTGCTTAGGAGTCTGAGATAAACAAATGGAAGATAAGGTGGAAGAGGGAGGTGTCAGCTGACAAGGGTTTTGCAGAGCTGTATTGCAGAGCTGTATTGCAGAGCTGTACTGCAGAGCTGTATTGCAGAGCTGTACTGCAGAGCTGTATTGCAGAGCTGTACTGCAGAGCTGTATTGCAGAGCTGTACTGCAGAGCTGTATTGCAGAGCTGTACTGCAGAGCTGTATTGCAGAGCTGTACTGCAGAGCTATATTAAGTATCAGAGTAAATGCAAGTTTTCAAGGCCATTGCATCTATTTACTCGCTGCTCAAAGATGTTAGGCCTTGCCTTTCCCCAGGGAAGTTGTTGCTGTGTCAGTCTAACTTATAGTCTAGGACTATTACAAGCTGAATCATCTTCCCCTCTCTTGATAGTGCTCAGTGCTGAAAATGTTGCTTCTTTTCTCCAGCCTGTGGTGGTATACAGTCAGGGGAAGGTGGAGTCATCTCCAGTCCTAACTACCCAGAGCCTTACAACAATCTGAATCACTGCTCCTGGTTGTTGGAAGCCCCCGAAGGTGAAACCATCACTGTGAGTAACTCAGTGCCATGATTGTGTGCACAGCTGGCACTACCAGAACCACCTCCTGAGCCTTGAGGAGCAGGTTTGAGACTATTTGGAAAATCAGAAAAGTGGAGGAGTTCCCTAAGGAAGAGAGGGAAATGAAGGTTACACAGCCAAACTGATGGTGCTCTTGAAAAGCAGAAGGGTCCCTGTCTAACTTGACTTCAGAACATGGCACCAACTTCCCCTGGAAACAATGACTCTTGTTTAGGGAACTAAGATACCTCACGTTGTTATCATCAGCTAGTCTCCAGCTGATACAGTTATGTCCTCCTTGTACCCAAACAAGCCTCAGTCCTGCTTGGGATCTCCTGTGGTTGCTTTTCTGAGGAAGATTTTCTGGTCTCTGTGGTGACATTAGGAAGAAATTCTTGACAGTGAGGGTGGGGAGACACTGGCACAGGTTGGCCAGGGAGGCTGTGGATGCTCCCTTTCTGGGGGTGTCCAAGGCCAGGTTGGATGAGGCCTTGAGCAACCTGGGCTGGTGGGAGGTGTCCCTGGCCATGGCAGGGGCTTGGAACGGAGTGATCTTCAAGGTCCCTTCCAACCCAAACTGCTCTATGATTCTGTGATGAGATGTGAATGGATATTCTCACCACCATCAGAATAAAAGGTAAGGGTGAAGATTTTTCATCTCTGCAGGGAAGTTACAAGCCAATAGGAAGTTCCTTTGGTGTCTTAGTGGTTAGTCTGGAACATAATATGAGGGCTGATACGAATGACATCAATGAGATGCCACTCTTACTTCCCAAGAGCTAGTAAGGCTACCCCAGGTGCTACTTGTGTGAGCCAAGCTGTTGAGACACCAATTTAAGCTTCTTTACAACCAAGCAGTGCTGAACTTCACTAACTGATCACAGAATCACAGAACCATAGAACAGTTTGGACTGGAAGAGATCCTATTGCTCATCTACTCCAACCTCCCTCCTTGGGCAGGGACACCTCTCAAACAGGTTCAAGGCTCCATCCAACCCAGCCTTGGACATCTCCAGGGAGGGTCCATCCACAACCTCTCTGGACAACCCATTCCAGAGTCTTGCCACCCTTGCAGTGAAGAGCTCCTTGCTAAGATCCAATCTAAAGCTGTTCTCCTTCAATTTCAATCCATTTCCCCTTGTCCCATGGGTGGGCACTCTTGTAAAAAGTCCCTCTGCACCTTCCTGCAGGATCCCTTCAGGTCCTGGCAGGCAGCTCTAAGGTCCCCCTGGAGCCTTCTCTTCTCCAGGCTGAACACCCCCAGCTCCCTCAGGCTGTGCTCACAGCAGAGCTGCTCCAGCCCTGGATCATCTTTGTGATCCAACAGGTCCAGTCTGAGATCCAGGCCAGAACAGCGTCTGACAGCAATTCTGTGAAAACACATTGCAGATGCCAATGGAATGTCTGTCCCTGACTTCCCTGTCATGTTCTCCTGGTTTGCAGCTGCAAAGGTGGTCCTGAGAAATGCAGACACACAGCCCTGGTCATCCTCTGCACCATGTTGTGACCACTGCAGGAAGGGCAGGAACAGTTTTGTAGAACACAACATTTGCATTAAGCAGAACTAATTTTAACCAGAATGAAGTCAATTCCTATTTTAAAAGCACAAAGCAGCAGCTCCTCAGTGCAAGCAGAGTAACCTTCTCCAGCACAGGCTGCCACTTGCAGCTGCTGGTGAAGTTCCAAACTGAAACCACTTGAGCTATGTCTGCACTTAGTCTTTGCCTCAGATAGAGCTCATTGGAAATGAGCAGGCACAGAAGGGAGAAGGCATATGGTTTGGGTGGGGTTTGGATGTCTTTGGTTGGAGAGGGGTTGGTGGTGGGGTTTGTGCTTTTTGGATTGGGGTGGGTTGGGTTTGGGTTTGGCTGGTTTGATTTGTTGGGTTTTGCTAAATCCAGTCCTGGAACTAGCTAAAAATCCACTTAATGGAGGAGGGCCAGGCTCTCATCAGTGCACATTAATATTTGAACATCACCTGCTCCAGGAGTCGCTGGGTCAGCAGTCTAATTCTATGACCTGGAGGTCCCACCTGTATTCATACCCCTCCAAGGAGAAAGGGCATCGGTGGGGGAGGGGCCGGAGCCGCCTGCTCAGCCCAGGCTGTTTATGGGATGCAGCCAGCCCCACAGAAGCAGCCTTGCGGCTCTTTAATGGCAGCTAGGATCGCTTTAGCAGCTGCTGACTGCTCTGATCTGAAATGACGATGAGCAGAAGCAGCAAACCTTCCTTCTTACCTAGCTGCTTATGCTTGTTTGGATGTCAGATTTCATGACAAGAAGCCTTGATAGCAGGGAAGTGGCTCCAGGCTGCTTTGAAGCAGGTACTTGGGTTCCTATGTGTAAGCCCCAGTAGTGCCAGTTTTCAACCTGTGCACTCCTCTTCCTTTTCCGTGTTCGTGCTAAGTGGTTGCTGTTCCTCACAGTGGCAATGCTTGCAGGAAAACATCAACGTGAAGTGGGGGTTGCAAGGCTGCCCCCAGGACAGGGGTGGAATGGTTCCAACTCCTTTGTGGGGGTGGCTGCTGCTAGCTCCTGACTGCCACTTTTGTGTGTTGCAGCTTACTTTTACAGCCTTCCAGGTTGAAAATCACGCTCTCTGCGAGTGGGACTCTGTTACCATCCTGAATGGTGGCTCTCCTGGCTCTCCTGTCATAGGGAAGTACTGTGGAAACACATCCCCTGGCACTATTCGCTCTGGTTCCAATAAGCTGTTCATCATCTTTAACTCTGACCACTCAGTTCAAGGAGGTGGCTTTTATGCCACATGGACAGCAGAGTCTCTAGGTAAGAGAAAAAGGCCACTTTTGGCAGGTCTGACATAGCAGTCTGTCCTGCCTATGCAGCACTTTTCAACGACAAAATAGAATCATAGAATCAATAAGGTTGGAAGAGACCTCAAAGATCATCGAGTCCAACCTGTCACCCAACACCTCAGGACTACTAAACCATGGCTCCAAGTGCCACATCCAGTCCCCTCCTGAACACCTCCAGGGACGGTGACTCCACCACCTCCCTGGGCAGCACATTCCAGCAGCTAACAACTCTCTCTGTCAAGAACTTTCTCCTCACCACCAGCCTAAACCTCCCCTGGCACAGCTCGAGACTGTGTCCTCTTGTTCTGGTGCTGATTGCCTGGGAGAAGAGACCAACCCCCACCTGGCTACAACCTCCCTTCAGGGAGTTGTAGAGAGCAATAAGATCTCCCCTGAGCCTCCTCCTCTCCAGGCTAAGCAACCCGAGCTCCCTCAGCCTCTCCTCACAGGGCTGTGCTCCAGACCCCTCCCCAGCCTTGTTGCCCTTCTCTGGACACCTTCAAGTCTCTCAATGTCCTTCTTAAACTGAGGGGGCCACAACTGGACACAGGACTCAAGGTGTGGCCTAAGCAGTGCTGAGCACAGGGCACAATGACTTCCCTGCTCCTGCTGGCCACACTGTTCCTGATGCAGGCCAGGATGCCCTTGGCCTTCTTGTCCCCCTGGGCACACTGCTGGCTCATGTTCAGCTGCTGTTGATCAGTACCCGCAGCTCCCTCTCTGCCTGGCTGCTCTCAGCCACTCTGCCCCCAGCCTGTAGCACTGCCTGGGGTTGCTGTGGCCAATGTGCAGCACCTGGCACTTGGATGTGTTCAATCTCCTGCCCTTGGCCTCTGCCCATCTGTCCAGACTGGCAAGGTCCCTCTGCAGAGCTCTCCTACCCTCCAGCAGATCAACTCCTGCCCCCAGCTTGGTGTCAGCTGCACATTTACTGATGACTGACTCAATGCCCTCATCCAGATCATCAATGAAGATATTGAAGAGGATGGGCCCCAGCACTGATCCCTGGGGCACACCACTGGTGCCTGGCTGCCAGCTGGCTGTGGCACCATTCACCACCACTCTCTGGGCTCAGCCTCCAGCCAGTTCCTAACCCAGCTCAGTGTGCTGCTGTCCAAGCCAGGGGCTGACAGCTTGGCCAGGAGTTTGCTGTGGGGGACGGTGTCAAAGGCCTTGCTGAGGTCCAGGCAGACCACATCCACAGCCTGCCCCACAGCCACCAGGCAGTCACCTGGGCATGGAAGGAGATCAGGTTGGAGAGGCAGGACCTGCCCTTCCTGAATCCATGTTGGCTGGACCTGAGCCCTTGGTCATCCTTCAGGTGCACAGTGATTGCACTCAGGATGATCTGCTCCATCATTTTCCTCCTCTTTAATTAATTAATTTAATTAAGTCTTCATTGAAGAGCAAAGGAAACGTGTGGCAAACAACTTCAGCAGTCCTGAGATAATCCAGGAGTAGAAAAGTCAAGTATTAAAGCACTGCTGTCTGATCTCACACATGACACCAAACCCAGGCTGCTTTTATACTTTCTAAGCCTCTCACTAGAATTTTCCTGATGTCTGTTGATGGATACCATGCCCACTGCCCTCCCAGCTGTGGTATCTATCGGCATTGGCCAGGGCACATTTCTTTCCTTGCATAACAATTGCTTCACAGTTTGATTTGGTTTGAACTCTTGAAATCAGAAAGAGGCCAGTTTCAAACCAGAGAGGCAGAACTCAAGGGACAGGCCTGACAACAGCTTCAAGCTCTTCCTCTGCAGGGGAGCTGAAATGGCACATGGAGGGTGGGATTGGGATACTTCTAAAATCTGCTTTTCCTCTCTTGAAATGATCATCTCTCTGGATTAAAAACACAACAACAGCCACAGGTAGCTCCCCACTTGCACACTGCTCTTCAGGAGGAGACTAAAGGCAAGTGTGAGTGTGCTGGCCACTGGCACGGAGCTGATAGCGTGCTCCCCAGTGTCACCTCCAGCTGCACACCTCTGTCTGAGGCTGACCACCTCCCCATCAGTTAATGGTCTAGCAGGACTCACACAGTGAGCTGCTGGAGTGTCTTAAACGTGCCAACAGCCTGTGCTTGCATGGTCACCCCTGCCACTTCATCAGGGTTTCCACAGTTCTCTGCTGCCATTGGGATCTTGTGTGCAAGGCAGAGCACTCCTCGGTGATCAGCATCAACGTGCAGTGTGATGGTCAGCATTCTGTCTGTGATCCCCTGTGTTGTATACCTGCTTTCCTTCCCTCAGCTTGCTTCTCATTTGTCCACCAAGAATCTCTGGGCTTCACACCTGAGCAAAAGCTGGCTCTGTATCCACAGGCACAGCTGCCATTCCTAACAGAATTACGCAGCCCCAAATCTTCCTTTTCCACCTAATGTCTCTCTTTTAATTAAGAGGAGAGGAGAAAAGTAGAATGTTATAAAACCTTTTTTCCCCTGCTCTTTATTCATTCTTCCATTGTGTCATCTCTGAAATAACAAGGAGTTGCTAGCCCTGTACACACAGCCCCAGTACATTACTCTTGGCAAGTTTCAGATTAACTGAGTCAATGATGTACAAGGCCATGAGCTGCCATGGAGCCAGGACCAGCCACCCCCCCTTGGAATTAACCCATTAGCAAGTTTTAAAGCAGTTCATCAGCCCTCTCATAATCCCACCAAGGTCCCTGGGGCTGCCTGGGCTGGGGGAGAAGTCACCATTTTGCCCTGGGCAAATGGATGCAGCTTGAGTGGATTCCTGTGTGGAACTGCACCATCCACATGCTGCAGAGTGAGAAAAAAGAGGATTCAGCAGCAGATGGAGGTTTTTCTGTCGGTTGCCTTTCTGAGTGGCTGTCAGTCACACTAAGCATGCTGTGAGGTATGGGAAGGACCCTGCAGGGTCTCAGGAGAAGCTCCTCATGAATGTATTTCTGACCCTGCAGAAGAGGAGTCTGAGGGGAGAGCTCATTGCTTTCTACAACTCCATGAATGGAGGTTGCAGTGAGGGGCAGTTGGACTCTTCTGTTGAGGATCAGGTGACAGAACCAGAGGAAATGGCCTCAAATTGCACAGGGAAGGTTTGAGTCGAACATTAGGAACAATTTCTACACTGGAAGAGTGGGGAGGCACTGGAACAGGCTGCTCAGGGGTGGTGGAGTCACCATCCCTGGTTCCAGAACCAGGTGGCCATGGCATCTGGGCATCTTAGTGGCCATGGTGGTCTTAGACCAGTGGTTGGACTGGATGATCTCAGAGGACTTTTCCAATCAAAATGATTCTATGATTTCGACTCCAGTCTTCAGGAGCTGATAGATGGACCAGAACAAACAGGATGAACTGGCAGGGAGAAGGAGCTTGTGAGGAAGAGAAGGGGAAGTACAATGAGAGACCTCCTCTAGAGTGTAACTACCTCCCTGCTGCAGGAGTGGGAGAAGGACACTTGATTGAAAGAGTGGTACATGAAGTTTGAATGAGTGCCAGGGCTCTCCTCTCTCCTGCAGCCACAGAAGCAAGCAGCCATTCAAAGCTGGCACCAACAGGAACTGTGTGAAGGTTTCTCCCACTTGTTGCTGTTTTTCCTAGGATGTGGTGGAATCCTTCACTCAGATAATGGTGTGATCAAGTCTCCTCACTGGCCTCAAAACTTTCCCATCAACACCAGATGCACCTGGACCATCATTACACACGAAAGCAAACACTTGGAGATGAACTTCCACAGCAACTTCCAGATTCCAGACAGCAATGGAAGCTGCCAAAGCAGCTATGTGAAGGTAAGATGATTGTTGAGATGAGATGAGCAGTGCTTTCAGAAGTCATGATTCCAGAATCCTGTTTTACAGTCCCCGTGGCTGGGTCTGGCGAGGACCAACATTCAGGGATACAAACTGAGTCCCTGCATCGACACAGTCAGTTCCCTGCATGCCCTGGGAGCTGGCTTGTGCATACTGTCCAATTCTATCAGCTCTTGAGAACCCCATTTTCAGACACTGCAGTGAGTGAAAGTCCAGGAGTGTGACACTGTAATCCTGCAAAGCCTCTTTATGAGTGCAGAGACTCTCTGGGTTGCACTACTCCTTCTGTTTTTAGCCTCCCCAAACAAAGGTAACATTCTTATCCCTCAGAGACTGGCAGCAGCCACTCGTGTGCACAGCAAGAGAACGGAGAGGACATGATTTGAATTTTTCTCTCACTTTTTATTCAAGCATTTGGCATTTGTTCGGTGGTTTTGTGCTCATTTTCTCCACAGTAGTACAACTCCCACTAGAAATGAAGGGCAAGCATAATTTGACAGCCTGTAGGAAGACTTGAGCAGCTGTATGTCTGATCTCCACTTGCCAGCTTACAAGCCACAGCTGCACTCACTGTTGAAGGCTGTGGGGAAAAAACTAAGCTATTAGATTTGTACCTTCACAGCCTGCTCTACTGATTAATTGATCATAGCATCACAGAATCATTTTGGTCTTTGGAAAAGAAAAAGACCTCTAAGATCTTCCAGTCCAACCATCAGCTGGGATTGTTCAGCCTGCAGAAGAGAAGGCTCCAGGGGGACCTTCTAGCTGCCTTCCAATACTGAAGGGATCCTACATGAAGGCTCCAGGGACACCTAAGAGCAGCCTGCCAGTACCTGAGGGGGCTATAGGAAGGCTGCAGAGAGACTGTTTGCAAAGGCCTGCAGGGACAGGACCAGGGGCAATGGCTTCAGACTAGAGCAGAGCAGATTGAGATTGGATGTGAGGAACAAGTTCTGCACCAGGAGGGTGGTGAAACACTGGAACAGGTTGCCCAGGGAGGTGATTGACCCATCAGGGCTCTGGGCAACCTGATCCAGTGGAGGATGTCTCTGCTGAGTGCAGGGGGTTGGACTGGATGAGCTTTGGAGGCCCCTTCCAACCCAGACCAGTCGGTGCTTCTATGCTCAACCTAACTCCACCATGGCCACATAGAAGCACAGGGCTGTAATTGATGTACTATGGTGCAATACATTTGTACCATCCTTTGACAGTCTTGATGCTAAAGTTGCTTTAATTTCAAATGTTTACAAACTGTCCTGAATGACCTGGTCACAACTCTGCAGAGTGGAGATTTTCTCCTAGAGAAAAGTCTGAAGTTTTTGGTGCTGCTCACTTCCATTTCTGACTGTCTAGTCTGAGAGCTGTGAGGCTGCCTGGGTGTGATAAAGTGTGGAACAGGTGTGAGATTCTTCCATTCATTCCAAGCTGAGCAGCCAATAAAACCAGAATCCAAGATCAATAATGACTCTGCAGAATCTTGGGCAGGCCATAGGCTCTTTCTGTTAATCCTCTGAGCATCCCTTGCCTCACACCTGGCCGGAAGAGTGAGGTGATTCATGTGGCTGCACTTAGAGCCCAACCCTTGGCTGACCCTTTCCAGGCTGGCTGCTGAGAGCAGTCTCAATTCCTCGTGCTGGTTCTTCCTGCAAACACAGCATTTTAAAGAGCACTTAGCATTGAGCATATGTTTTTGTATGAAGTAACAAAGCTGTTCAAACACACCCATGAAATAATACATTTGTTATCAGAGCAGAGGTTTCCCATCCCTGGCAACAAACATTCTGATGCAGGAGATTGTTGTAAGCACTCAGAAGCATCACACATTCCTGCCCATCTTTTATTTTACCTCTGTGTGTGCACTGTGCTCAGGCTCAGTGCCTGAGCTGTGAGCCATGTTTGGGACATAGTTTAATGGCTGTGGTGGTGTTAGGTTGAAGGTTAACCTTGATGATCCTGAAGGTCTCTTCCAACCCAAACAATTCTGTGATTCTATAGTACTGTGCTTAAGTAATTACCTGAGGAGAATTTCACTTAAATACCTCCCTAAGCCTGCTTCCTGGATGCATGGTTTGGTTGAGCTCAAATTGGCTATTGCTACAGCTGAAGGAAGTAAGTTATTTTTAGAGTGCATTTTCCTTGTTATTCTTTATGATATTTATTATTCTTTATGATATTTATTATTCTTTATGATTTTTTTGTGAATGAGATGATTTTGTTGACTCTCTACATTACTTGATCCTTGATACATCAAACAAGTGAACAGAACATTAAAATGAGAACAGCTTTTTTATTAGCAAGCCTAGGTATTAAGGATCCAGATCTTCCTGCCTGGTGCTTCCATATAGCCTCAGCACTACAGCTTTGGGGGTTTTAAAGTTATTGATTACCTAAGGTTGCCTTTAATAATTCATTGTGTACACAGACATCCATTCTCATACGCTGTGTGGAGATTAGTTAGCAGAGACAAAATGGAGGAGGCAATGGTGTGCATAAAATGTTCTTCTCCTTTCCTGGGCCTGATCTGCATTGGCTCTGCCACCAGCAGAGGTCTGGGCAAATGATATCCAGGTGTCATCAGAGGTCCCTGGCAGCCTAAGTTATTCACTGTGCTTCACTCCTTGGAGAAGCCTTTTTTGTCTCCTCTGACTGCAGAGTGAACAGAGTGATTTAGCTCTCTGGGATTCGGTGTGAGAGCAATGCTACCATAGGCAGGGAGGAACAATTGCTTACGCAATTCCTGCAGGATTCCCACTAACTGCATGGGTTGAAGGCACTAAACCATTTCCATTCTGGCCTTGTCAGGTATGGAGAGGAAGCGATGAAGCAGCAGCTGCTTTGTTGACCACAGGATGCGGAAATTCGGCTCCTGGCCCTGTTGTTGCTCCAAGCAATGTGATAAGTGCAGTATTTCAGTCTCAGGATGCTCCTGGGGCAGGCTTCTCTGCATCCTTCATCAGCAGTAAGTAACACTGAAGCCAGGGCTGCTCCCTTTGGATTAGTTTGACCTGTGTGCAAGCAATCCAGAGCTCACTCCAAGAAGGGGACTCCAAGAGGTTCCTTGCTGAACGCAGTGAAGCTGCTGCCTGCTCCACTTGTGCACTTTTCAAAGGAAGGGACCAGACTTTGTCTTTTAGGAGTTTGTTCCTCTGTAGTTAAACTGCTTGTAAGCTAAAGCTATAACCTTCTTAAAAGGGAAGAGGATCTGCCCTCCTCTGGAATTCTTGCCCGTGTTCTGCTCAAGGCACATGCTGACCTGGGGATTTCTGTGGTACGTGGTGTGGCTCATGCCATTCACCTAAACTGCTCCCACAAGCGACTCCTCACCACCTGCTCTGGCTTTGCACTGCTCTGCTTTGGTGTCTGCATTGCACATAGCTCAGGTAGCATTTCTTGGGCCTCTCTGCTCCTTTACCGGGTGCTCTGTGTCAGTCACACCTTTCAGAAGCATAGGAGGCAGTGTTTAATTGCCACCAGCTTTGTGTTTTTCTGGGAGGATGCTGCCAAAGGAAACTGCTTTCCCTGCCCTGGAATCAGATTAAAGCAGTGGGGAATAGGTGCTTAGAGGAAGAGACTGGTGAAGGAGCAGAATTCTGAACCAGAACTGCTTTTGTTTGTATCAGGTCTGCACTAATCTTGTCAGTATCAACTAGCAGCCTCTTAGTGGAGATATCACAGGCTTCATATTCCTATTCCTAATCTGAAAGCAGCATTTCTCTGGACAATGCTCTCTTTAAAGACTGTAGCTTAAAATAAAGAGAAACTCCAAAGCCAAGCAAGCCATTAGGATCAGAAGGAGCTTCATGCAAATGAACAGTTCTGTGTGCCTGAAATGTTCTGGGTGCCAAACCTGACCTGCTCCTGTGTATAGCCAGGCAGCCCAGAGATGGCCCTGCAGCAGGTGGCCTTCTCCTGGTTGTCAGGCATGAACCTGTGCTAAGCTGGGCTAACCTGGCCATTTTCAAACCAGGCTAAACTGCCTATGTGCTCCAATAACCCCCATCCAGCTCAGCTACATTTGCCTGAACAAAGGGATTCTGAAATGCTCAGAGTCCAAACCTGGGGCTATGGCCTGGTCTTGTCCAAGACACTGTGTGAGGCTGCAGGCAGCCCTGCCTGTCCCCAAATCACTGCTCTCTGTATGTGCAAGCCCTGCTTTCCCCATCAGGACAGGCAGAATCACAGAGTGGTTTGGGTTGGAGGAGACCACCAAAGCTCATCCAGTCCAATCCCTCTGCACTCAGCAGGGACATCCTCCACTGGATCAGGTTGCCCAGAGCCCTGTCCAGCCTCACCTGGAATAGCTCCAGGCATGGAGCTTCAACCACCTCCCTGGGCAACCTGTTCCAGTGTTTCACCCCTCTCCTGGTGCAGAACTTGTTCCTCACAGCCAATCTCAATCTGCTCTGCTCTAGTCTGAAGCCATTGCCCCTGGTCCTGTCCCTGCAGGCCTTTGGGAACAGTCTCTCTGCAGCCACCTTGTAGCCCTCTTCAGGTCCTGGCAGGCTGCTGTTAGGTGTCCCTGAAGCCTTCTCTTCTCCAGGCTGAGCAGCCCCAGCTCCCTCAGCCTGTCCTCATAGCAGAGCTGCTCCAACCCCCTGAGCATTTTTGTGGCCCTCCTTTGGACCCTCTGCATCAAGTCCATGTCCTGTGTTGAAGGCTCCATAGCTGGACACAGCCCTGCAGGTGAGGTTTGAGCAGGGCTGAGGGGCAGAATTAGAATCATAGAATTGTCAGGGTTGGAAGGGACCTCAAGGATCATCTAGTTCCAACCCCCCTGCCATGGGCAGGGACACCTCACACCAGAGCAGGTTGCTCACTGCCACCTCCAGCCTGCTCTTAAACACCTCCAGGGATGAGGCTTCCACCACCTCCCTGGGCAACCTGTGCCAGGCTCTCACCACCCTCATGGGGAACAACTTCTTCCTGCCATCCAATCTGAATCTCCCCACTTCTAGTTTTGCTCCATCCCCCCAGTCCTATCACTCTCTGACACCCTAAGAAGTCCCTCCCCATCTTTCTTGGAGCCCCCTTCAGATCCTGGAAGGCCACAAGAAGGTCTCCTGGGAGCCTTCTCTTCTCCAGACTGAACCCCAAATCTCTCAGTTTGTCCTCATACCAGAGCAGCTCCAGCTTTCACCCTGCTGGCTCTGCTTCTCTTGCTGCAGCCCAGGCCCTGCTTGGCTCTCTGGGCTGCAAGGTCTCACTGCTGGCTCCTGTTGAGCTTCTCCTCCCCCAGCACCCCCAAGGCCTTTTCTTCAGGGCTGCTCTCCAGCCAGTCCCTGCCCAGCCTGTATTGGTGCCTGGGATTGCCCTGCCCCAGCTGCAGGACCTTGCCCTTGGTCTTGTTGAACCTCTTGAGGTTCTCCTGGGCCCAGCTCTGCAGCCTGTCCAGGTCCCTCTGGATGGATTCTTCCCTCCAGCTGTCAGCAGCACCACACAGCTTGGTGTCATCAGCAAACCTGCTGAGGGAGCCTTAATGCTTCTGTCCCTGTCACCAACAAAGATGTTAAACAAGCCTGGTCCCAGGACTGATCCCTGAGGGAGTCCACTTGTTGTTGGCCTCCACTTGGCCATGGATCATTGACAGTCACCCTTTGGGTGCAGCCCTCAAGCCAGTTCTGTATCCACTGAATGGTTCTTCCATGGAACCCACCCTGCACCAGCCTGGAGACCAGGATGTGGTGCAGGACAGTGTCAAAGGCTTTGCTCAGGTCCAGGTCCCTTTCTTGAGCTGCAGCCCAGGATGTGACTGGCCTGAAGGCGAGATGGTGAGGTCCCTGTGTACAGGACTGGCCTCTCTCTGCAAAACGGGAGTGCTGTCATCACCTGGACTGCAACCATCCCTCACTGGTTTGTGTTTGCAGGATGTGGAGTGAATGCCACCAGCCCCGCAGGCCGAATCGTCTCTCCTAACTACCCCAGCCAGTATGACAACAACCTGAACTGCAGCTATGTCATAGACCAGGGGCCACAGTCACTGGTGATCCTGGAGTTTGAGACTTTCCACTTGGAAGGTAACTGATTCTTATCCTTTCAGTATGTACTATGAAGTGTAACTTCTCACTTGAAAACAGGCAAGCCTTCTACCATGGAAAATAGCTGGAGGCTTCATTTGCTGCTCCACTGTGGAAATCATTTGCAGACAAACATTTCCAGAGATTGTTTCCAGGATTCAGGTTTGCATCACTAAAGGCTTCCAGAGCAGTGAAGGCAGGCCCCCTTGGTGCATCAGTGGAGTGGGGAACTTGCCAGGTGGTTGGACCATGACAGTGACTTAGCCTGGCTCCTGTTCTCAATAACGTGAGAAAATAGGCTTCATCTCTTTTCTTTGGGAGTCTTCAAACTGGTTTGCATTCAGAACTGTTCTGGTCCAAACTCAGTTTCAGTCCAAGAAAAAGATTTCATTTGACTATGGTTTTATCTGAAATGTTTGTTTTAATCCCGTAATGCAAACTGCTGCTCTTCTTAAAACTGAAAAGTGAGCCACAACACTGACATAACTTCTTCTGTGGAAGACATCACTACTCTGCAGGCACCAGACTGAATGCCGGTTGTGACACCTCTAGGAGTACATTGCTGACCTGTATGCTCTCTCTGCATTCAGTTAGTTTATAAATGGACTCAAGCTGTTATAAACCCAAGAGGTAAGTCCTACAGACACAGTAATAATCATAGACCTGGGTAAATAAGAAAAAGATTCTACTTCTTGCAGGGCAACTTGCTCTTCTACTGTTATAGGCTTCCTTAGGCCACAGCAACTAGAAGTCACAGGATGAGAGGATGTCAGGGGTTGGAAGTGACCTATGGAGATCTTCCAGACCAACGCCCCTGCCAGAGCAGGAGCAGAGAATCCAGCACAGGGCACACAGGAGCACACCCAGACAGGGCTGCAAAGGCTCCAGAGAAGGAGACTCCACAACCTCTCTGGGCAGCCTGCTCCAGGCCTCTGGGACCCTCACAGTGCAGAAGTTCCTCCTCATGTTGAGCTGGAACTTCCTGTGCTGTAGTTACATGAAGTCCTTAGTTACATGAAAGAAAAGAACTGTGGCTATGAGTTAAAGGACATCTGGTTGTAAACCAGGAAGTCTGACACTCCAGGAGTTGATTATTAAAAATCTGGACAAAATGTGGACACACAGCCCTGTGCCCAAGAGAACCTGCCTGCCTGCCTTTAGGTGTCTGCCTGCCTTTGAACTGGAAAGGAGACTGAAATCACCATCTTGCAACCTACCGTGCAGAGGTGAGAGCTTACTCAGCAGTCCCACTGAACGTGCTTAGCACATGTGCCTGAGGGTCAGTCCTCCTGCACAGGCAGGGCAGGGGCTGGTAGCATCTGCTACAACCACTTGTAGCTATTCCCTGTGCAAGGAAGCATTGCACCTGCTGAAATCATTGCTGAGTGTGGCCTCCAAAGCTGCACCCCTACCAGCAGGGCTGTTCTGAGCTGGGTTTTCCAAGTGCAGCTACATGTCTGATTTGCATAATTTGCTGCCTATTGGGGCTCTCAAAGGCAATCCAGCTGCTCTTCCACGGCTGTTGAACAGCCACAGCCAGCAGGCAGTGCCTGTGGGGCATGCCCTTCTCAGTGACTTTGACTGGCTGAGACATCTTTTCCAGAAAACCAGAAGGCAGGAGGTAATTGTGGATCGTGTCCATGACCTGAATGACTGCAGGGCTTAGTCACAGCCCTCTGCTGAGAGGGGGTTTGTTTTCAGTTAGGAGGAGATGCCTGTTCTGATTATAAAGGATGACTCCAAATGAGGCAGCTAACCCCCAGCAGTGATGCCACGTCAGTATCTGGACCCAGATGGACACGACGTGCATCCACTCACTATGAACTATGTATCAAGCACCAAATACAGCAGGTACCAGAGCAAGAGAGAAGTGGAGGAAGCTGCATCTGTTGAGTTTGTGATCAAAAATTAACCCAAATGAGCTGCTTCCCAGTAAGTGGAAAAGTAGTTTTTGACTTTGACAATAGACATCTAATTTAGATTATCATCTAGATTTATCCCATCCCATAGGGAGTATAAAAGTGCTTTAAACTCAGCCCCAAATGTGTCACACAGGTGGAGTGAATTCCCTGCTGAAGGCCTCCCTCTCCTTCCCCTGTAGCTATCACAGGAGGTCATATACAATAGCTTATGCCAGACTTAGGCAGCAAAGCACAGACAAGAGTAACCCTGACAATGGAGCTTGGTTAGGCTGTGTGATTTCCTGGCAGCATGAGGAATGTCTCTTCCTGTGCCCAACTGAATACGGCTACAGACCCTCTCTTTTCATTTGCCTCTTTCAGGAAGCTGCCTGAGTGGCCACTTGCTTCTTGTAGCAGCACTTCACTGCTGTTTGGTTATTTTATAAAGGGGGTGGCTTTGATTTCTTGCCCCACATCTGGGACAGTGAGAAATATGATCTTCCATCTGTCCTGTCTCCTCAGATCACAGGTCTGCACAAATCTAACATATTTGAACTAGTAAGGAAGTCTCTGCTACCTTTGCAGGGTTCCCCTCTAAGAAGCAATTCACACATCCATCTGCTGTTCATAAGCTGTATTCTGATCAAAGTCCCTGCAAATACACCTCTGGGAGAGCCAGGCAGGGTACTAGGACATGGCTGTAACACTCTCAGGTGTGAGTACAGCAGCCAATAACGGCTGGAAGATGAGGGGAAAGGGATGTGGGCCGCCTAGGAGTATTTATACTCTATCCACACAAACCAGCTGCATTGTATTGATCCCATGGTGAGCTGAAAAATGTTTTAATAACTTGCTTATTTCTCCTTTTTCTCCCCCTTTTTTTAACCATGAAGCTGTAATTTTGCAATCTGGAATGGGCTCATAGCTTCCTTTAGGAGTTTGCTTTCCCAGTTGTCAGTAGGCAGCTCAGAAAACAGACAGATTTTTATAGAATCAGAGTCACAGAATGCTCTGGGTTGGAAGGGACCTCCACAGGGCACCCAGTCCAGCCCCCTCTGCAGGCAGCAGGGACATCCTCCACTGGATCAGGTTGCCATCCATTTTGCAGTGGATTACTTTGAAAGAGGAGCAATGTAGAGATAGATTAGATATAGAGATAGATTTAGATTGATGTAGTACAGATAGAGATAGAGATAGGTAGATAGATAGATAGATAGATAGATAGATAGATAGATAGATAGATAGATAGATAGATAGATAGATAGATAGATAGATAGATAGATAGGTAGATAGATAGATAGATAGATAGATAGATAGATAGATAGATAGATACATACATACATACATACATACATACATACATACATACATACATACATACATATAGATGATTGTAGTCCCTGGCTTTGAGAAGAGTGCCTTATGCTATGGAGCTGCTAAATACATTGCACAGGAGCACACATCTGTGTGACACTTCTCCTCCATCAGTCATTGCTAATTGTCTTACCATTTCTACCAGAAGCTGTGCTTGTGAACCAAAACCTCATTATTGGTGACAAACTTCAAACACGATGAGAGGTGCTGCCCCAGTACAAAATGAGAGACTCTGTGACTGTAGACAGGGAGGGAAAGAGGACACTGGCATTGGTGATCAGATAGAGGCCCAAATTAGGCCAAGACTTTTCTGCAGGCATCGTATCAAATAAATTTACCTCTGAACTAGGTCAGCCTGGGAGTGAAGTAGAGCTCACAGGTCCTGAGAGCTTTCACTCTACTCCAGCCTCAAATATTCATGCATGGGCACAAAGTGCTGTCTGGTATGCACAGTTTGGGAAACATCCACATTTTTCTGCTCAGCACAGAATATCAGGGATTGGATGCCTGCACTGGATGAATATCACACCAATAGTGTAGAAACTTAGCTGTGTATTTATTTAGTCAATTCAAAGTGCCTCAGAAGAGTTTTCTTGGTTCATTTGAAGCATTTGTGACCTGGCCCAAGCACCTCTGCTACCAGGGCAGGCTGAGGGAGCTGGGGTTGTTCAGCATGGAGAAGAGAAGGCTCCGGGGAGACCTAATAGCAGCCTGCCAGTACCTGAGGGGGGCTACAAGAAGGCTGCAGAGAGACTGCTTGCAAAGGCCTGCAGGGTTAGGATGAGTGCCAAGTGTTTGATATTGGAGAAGAGCAGATTTAGATTGGATGTTAAGAACACCCATGCGGGTGGTGGAACACTGGAACAGGTCCTTTTCAACCCAACCCATCCCATGATTCCATGATTCTGAGATAGATGTCTTTATGGAGAATAATGGGACTGGGCAGGAATTTCTGCTCAATGGAAAGGAGACCACACGAGGGTGCATCTTAAAATGCAGTGTAAGGATAACTGAAGCTCTGAGCATGTGAACTTCAGAGGCAGGAGGCAAGGTATCAGTGCTGGGTGGCACCCAGAGATGGCAAATAGAGTGCAGAGATACAGCAAAAGGCCTTGAGAGCAAACAGATGCAGCAGTGCAAAGAAAGAGAGAGATGTTCATTATTCAGGGCAAATAAATGAACATTTGGAAGAAATGTGTGAAGGAACAAATGGTGCAGAACCCATGCTGGGAAAATTGCTGTTCAGGGGAGAGTCATAGCTACATGGAAGGATGGGGAAGAGTTTATCCTAGAGATAATTCACTGGAAACCCTTCACAATATTTTAATCTATCCTGGATGTGAAGACCTAGAGAGATCCAAATCATAGACATGTCCCTGTTGAGAGCAGGCAGAATGGGAGAAGCAGCAAGGGAAGACCCTGAGGGTGGAAAAAGCTCTCCTGTTGAATGGCTTTGTTAAGAGACTGAAATAACATTTCAGTCTGAACAGAAAGAGGCCTGGGGCAGGGAGGCAGATTTATGAGGCCATCAGCACAGAGACAGTTGCATCTCTCCTTGCAAATGAGATTATACCAATCTGATGTGGAGATAAAGGAAGACAGGAGAGGAGGTGTTTCACTGAATCCTCATGGGTGAACTGCGAGAGTAATACCGGAAGGATGAGCAAAAAGCTCTCACCAGACAAGGTTCATGGCAGAAAACCAGTGCTAGCTCTGTGGAAAGTGCCTGTCAGCTCCAAGAGGATGTGGGTCTCACATCTGGCTAAGAAAAGGTCTCTGGAGACTCATGAAAGCAGTTCAAGGGGCAGAAATTGGTCTAGGAAAGATCTAAGATGATAGAGGAAGTAAACCACAGAGCTGAGAGGCTGATGCTGTGCTGAGCACGCATGGGGGACGTGACAGGACAGGGGGATCTGAGCCTGGGGACTGAAAAGCAGAAAAAGCATTCAGTGTGATGAGAAATTAAGGAAAGGTGTAAACAAGAGAAGGAATTACAGGACAGAACTCAAACAATCAGCAGCCCTGCCAGAATTCATGGCTCATGTTTGATATTGGCCCAAGCAATAGGGGTTCAAAGCTGGAAATTAAGCCTTTTGCTCACAATCCTGTGGCAACCATCTCGCCTCCAGCGCAGCAGTCTGAACCAACTCGTGACAGGTATTGTGGAGCTCTGATTTGCTGAGGAATCTGCTTCACTCCAGAGTCTTTTCAGAGAAGGACCTGAGCTGCTTACTCAAATCTTCTCCACTCCCAAACTGCACTTGTCCCCATTTCAGATTGTTCTCATTTCTTTGCATTTTAAAATTGATGATAGTTTCCACTGAACCCTGGAGCAGGCTGCCCAGGGGGCTGTGGAGTCTCCCTCTCTGGAGATATTCAACCCCCCTGGATGTGTTCCTGGGTGGCCTGCCCTGGTGACCCTGCTCTGGCAGGGGCATTGGACTGGATGATCTCTGGAGGTCCCTTGCAGCTCAGTGTGACACCTCAGCTTCCATTATGGTGGGAAGTGATGAAGGCAAAGAGAACACCAAGTAGTGCAAGCTCAGCAGTGGCTGGAGCTGGCTTTTCAGTCGATGTCTATTGTGTTTTTCAGTGGCAGCACTAATCCAGCTCTTTTGCATGACCCCTGTGGTTTCCTTCTTGCTCCCACATGATGCCAAACCTCTCTAGCTCCCACCATGCATCTCTTAGTGGTACCACCAGCTTCTCCCTGTGTTTATGGCTCCCAGCTGGGCAGGGAGGTGCTGCTGTGGCCCTGAGCTCCCAGAGTGCTGGTGGCTGGTGCCCAGCAGGTCTCTGCCCACACTCACAGCCCTTACACTGACAGCACATCTTGTCCTGTTTTGGGGACATTCCTCTGCACTCTACCTCAGCTGCTGGCCTTCATGAAACTTGTATGAACCTAATACACTTGAGACTTCTTGTCTCAGTCCTGTCTGCTTGGAAATGGTGATGTGGCTAAAAAGCTGGGGCAGAGTCAGAGAGGATGGCACATTCCTCCAGAGACCTAACTGCCTGTGAGGCACTAAAAACCAGGGGGAAAAAACATTAGAATGCTAAAACCTCACAGCAGCCTTCCAGTACCTGAAGGGGCTACAGGAGAGCGGGGGAGGGACATTTACAGGGGCTTTTAGTGACAGGACAAGGAGCAATGGCTTTAAGCTGGAATAGGGCAGATTTAGACTGGAGACGGAGAAGAAATTCTTCCCTATTAGGGTGGGGAGACCCTGGCACAGGCTGCCCAGGGAGGCTGTGGCTGCCCCTCCCTGGAGGTGTTCAAGGCCAGGCTGGAGGAGGCCTTGAGCAAGCTGGGCTGGTGGGAGGTGTCCCTGCCCATGGCAGGGGTTGGAACTGGATGTTCTTTAAGGTCCCTTCCAACCCAACCCATTCTGTGAATCTATGATTCCTCACTTCTCTCTCCCAGTGCTCCTGAGCAGGCAGATTTTCACTCACCCCAACATGTGCACTGATTTGCCCCTAAAGCAGAGCACTCTGAATACTGTTGGTTTTTTCCTGTTGCTCAGGCATCTCCAAATCTCCACTGACTGCCACAGTTACAGAAGTTCACTGGCAAACTGCAAAACTGAATGTGCAGTTTGTGTCTTCTGAGTCAAGCTGAGGAATCTGGGTTTAGGCACTCCAGAGCTGGAAAGACGTCAGCTCTGAAGCAGGTTTGTGTGTGGACTATTGCTTCATCTTCCCCAGTGTTCATGCTGAACGAGTTAAAATTTCCTGCACTGAGTGCTGACTTCTGCATCAGGGAAAGAAGTCACAGAATCATAGATTCACAGAATGGGTTGGGTTGGAAAAGGCCATTAAGATCATTCAGTTCCAACCCCCTGCCATGGGCAGGGACACCTCCCACCAGCCCAGCTTGCTCAAGGCCTCATCCAGCCTGGACTTCAACACCTGCAGGGAAGGGACAGCCACAACCTCCCTGGGCAGCCTGTGCCAGGGTCTCCCCACCCTCACTGCAAAGAATTTCTTCCTCATCTCCAGTCTCAATCTGCCCTCTCCCAGCTCAAAGCCATTGCTCCTCATCCTGTCACTCCCAGCCCTTGTCAAAAGTCCCTCCCCAGCTCTCCTGTAGCTCCCTTCAGGTACTGGAAATCTGCTCTAAAGTCTCCCTGGAGCCTTCTCTTCTTCAGAATGAACAGTCCCAACTCTCCCAGCCTGTCCCCATAGGGGAAGGTTTTCCAGCCTCTGATCATCTTCATGGCCTCCTCTGGACTCACTCCAGCAGCTCCATGTCCCTCTCATGGCAGGGGCACCAGAACTGGATGCAGTGCTGCAGATGGGGCCTCAGGAGAGCCAGTCTCTTGTTTTTCTCTCTGTGGTATTAGCTTGTCTCTCACAAAAGGTGCACTGCATTTGTAGAGGAGATCCATGCTTGTGTCTGGTTCTCTCATCTCCCCAGCTATGAACTCTCATGACCTCAAGGCACCTTGACCCTTTTCCAGGTGCTGGGAGGTGTTGAAGGAGACTGTATAATGTCATATGCACAAGGGCTCTGTCCCCTTCTGCATGGCAAAAATGGACACTTGCTTCCTCAGCAGGCAGATGAGATCCTGAGATCCTGGAATGGAAAGTAATGTAAAATCTAATTCTTGTGCTGTGCAGGCTCTGGATGTGCCTGCAGCTCAGCAAGCAAACACGCTGCTAACACTTCTGCATTTGGTGTCCTTGCAGCCCCAGCACTCTTGAGCAGGGTTTGTCTTTACGATGGACTAAGCATCTTCAGTGGCACCAGAGTTACCCCACAGCCTCTCATCACACTCTGTGGCAACGAGCTCCCTGCCCCAGTCAGTGTCTTTGGACCTATGCTGCTCAACTTCTACACTGACTCCCACATTGTAGGCTTTGGATTCCAGGCACGATACAGAGCAGTTGGTGAGTAGCTGCTTTTCTGTGCTTTACGTGGTAGAAATACTCTGGCTCAGTGTAGGAGCTGTTGTACCTCACCTGGGGAATACCTTGGGTAAGTGTAGATTGCTCCTGTTCCCTCAGCACTTGCCCAGAGGAGCTCTCAGGAGCAGGCCATGGGGCCGGTTGTGACTGCTGTCACTGCCTGAGTTGTTCTTTCACAGCTCTCATGTCAACATGCTGCATGGGACCAAGCCGAGGCCTGAAACACTCTTCCTTTACCGCAGAAAAGAAATGCAACCCCTTTGGGCAAGTTTGTTCTGCCTGCTTGGTTTAGGTTTCATTGCTTGTTGGCCTTGCTTGGTTCCTTTTTTGTTTTGTGTTTTTATGATGTTTAAGGAGAAACAGCAGCAGTCTGCTAGCCTGAGTGAATGTAAAAGATTTACTCCCATGCAGGAGTATGGCCTGACTCCTGCTTACACCACAATTACAGTACACAGCATGGGAACCAGAGCAGGGCTTGTAAATGGATCCAGCCACATGCCTCCATTTGATGATCCTCTTGCAGTGGCAGGTGTTGGTGTAAATAAAACCTTAGATCTAGATAGATTTCTATTTTTAAATGAGTGTTTTCACCAAAAGCTTTTGTCCTTCACCTAAAGATCTCTTCTGGTTTTGAAAAGAGATATGGATTAGAAACAGCAGTTCCCAGCTGAGTTGAGGATTTATACTTGCACAAATACAAACACCCCAAAAGATGAACTCAATTCTCAAGGCCAGTTTTGATGTCTCCCAGGTTTGGCTGGTAAAGCTAGCACTTTGATTTTGGGCAGCATCACTTTCTCGCTGCAGAGGCAATCTGGGTTCTTCACTCTGGCACTTCCCTCGGTGCACTCCTCACATTCAAAGCCACAGCAAAGAGCACAAGGCCGAATTCCTTCTGTGAAATGAATGGCCCAATACAGACAGGGCAGAGGGAATGGCACTGAGAAATGGCAGCCAGCAGTTACTCATGGAAAAGGCCTTCACAGCTCACTCAATGCAGTTGTTGCTATCTGCCTCGTGACTTCTGACATTTGAGACAGATGCCTGCAGCCCTGTGAGCTGCTGTTGTCTCCAGAGCAGATCCTGCCCATGAGCATTCCTCTTCCCTCTGGGTGTATTGTTTGCTGAAAACAAAGCAGAAAAGCCTTCTCCCTCCTAGTGCGGAACAATGCAGATTCCTGATCCTACCGGCTCCTGCCCTCCCTCTGCCAGGCCTCCAGGCTGCTATCCCAGGAGCTGGGGCTCTGCACCCAGCAGCACCCCATCTGGGACTGTCTTTGTTGAGGCAGTGGCCTGGGCATATCTTTTCAAACATGGAAAGCTGTGTGTGGCTTCAAGCTATTTATCAGCAGGACGCAGGGAGCATTGTTTTGCCAAGATTATAAAATAAAGGCAGAGACCAACAATGGAGATTAGAGTTGGTTTTATAACAGCTTTTCATTCCCTTGAGCACTGAGGCTGGGAACAAACATCAGCCACATCCTGGTCTCCTCAGCCCCATGGTGTGACAGCCTGGGGAGCCAAGCGGGGCCTGCAGTTCACAGCTGCAGAGTCCAGCTGGCTCTGTGCAGTCCTCCATCTCAGCCTGCTGATGGGTGCCTGCAGGAGGAGCAGTCCCCAGGGTCAGTGACACCTGGGGACACTCTGTGCAGACCCTGTGCCTTTCTGCACACAGCTGATGCCACAGTCATGCCCCAGCCCTGCGGCAGGGGGAGCGAGGCAGAGGCTCTGCCTGCAGCTACATGAGAAGAGTCAAGGGCAGGGCAAGGTGTCCAGCCGAGGCTGCTTCTGTGCCAGTGCCACACTGCCTGCTCCTGATCCATCAGGAGCTTTTCTCCCCTTGAAGCTGGAAGAGGACTAGCACAAGCTCCTGCCAGAAGTGTGAGAGGTAAGAGCAAGCTGGTACCCAGGAGCCATCTCTGGTGTCTGTTCCCCTGCAGCCTGCGGCGGTGCCTTCGGCGGCTCCGTGGGGGTCATCAGCAGCCCAGCCCACTCCCTGCTGGACTACCACCACAACATGAACTGCTCATACCACATCACAGTTGGAAACAGCAGAGTGGTGGCCCTCAAGTATGTAAGCCCATCTCAGTTTGTGATCAAGCAGACAGGTATCTGATGCCAATTAAAGACAGCAATTTTCTCTCTGCTTTTGCTCTCCTGAGGAGCAAGCTGAACTAAGAGGGGCAATGGCTGCTGCAGCAGCAACCTTCCCCAGGCCCCTGCAGCTCCCTCTGGAATTTATGGGGAAAACATCACCACAGTTCTAACCTCCCACTTTTATTAGCAAGAGGACTAAGGAATTGTAGACATACAGCTCATGTTCTTAGCTAAATTCTGTCAGCCTTTGAGGAGCTGAGAAAAATGTGAGTTCTGGGAAGCTGACACTCACCCCACAGCCCGAGGAACGGCAGCCACCCCGGGAGAGCCAGGGCTTGCCACAGCCTCTCACCTCAGAGATGCTGAAGGGCAGATACACATTGCTGCTCTGGATGTGCTGACTGGGGGTGAAGAGAGCCCTGCCCAGCTAAGTGGAAGACCTCTGAGCTTGCAGGCCTCACTGGCCCTGGCACATTTTAGGCTAATGCTTTGCCAAAGTGGGATTTGCAGAGCAGGGACCTGCGGCTCCCAGACAGCCCAGGTGTGCTGACAGTTTGCCCTGAAGGGCCCAGTGTGTGAGGGACATTAATGCTGTGAGGCTGGCAGGCTGCAGTGTTCTGCCATGCAGTTCTCCTTTGGCTTGCTTGTTCCTAAAGAGAAATGCTCTGTGGTCTCTGCCTGCAGGGCTGTGAGTATTGCTATCACTGGGGCCCTTCCTCAAGCGCTAAAAACACCTAACACAGGAACAGAAAGGAAAATCTGATGCCAAATGTATTTTACAGATTCAACAGCTTCCAGCTTGAAATCTCTCCCTCCTGCTACAAAGACTCTGTGGCAGTGTACGACGGCTCAGACACCCATGCTCCCCTGCTTGGCAAATTCTGTGGCTCAGAGCTGCCTCCGAACATGAAGAGCTCCAGTAATAACTTGTTCCTGCTGTTCAGCACTGACTTCTTTGGAGCAGACAGGGGATGGAAAGCATCTTTCAGGGAGACTCTAGGTAAGAGTATTGTCAGTCTCCTACTCTCCAGAATCTGCTCCTTTGAGGAGGAGCAGCTATGGCCTCACTCACTAAGGGTGCTGGAAGCAGAACAATGTTGCTGATTTTGTGGAAATTGAGTGAGCTAAGCTAAATAATTATGGCTCATGGCATCTTTGCATTCCAGTTCTGCTTCTGAATGGGCTCTTTTCCTGCCTCTCTGCAGGCACAGGTATTTCTTGGGTGACTGCTTAGCAGCAGTCTGGGTGACTGGGTGATTTCTTGGGTGAAGGCTTAGCAGCACCTAAGGGCCTCTCTTTTGGAGGAAATCTGGCAATACCTGAGAACCCTATCCTTTGTAGTTAAAGACTGGTGGTGCCCTAAGATGCCCCCTTTCCATCCAGCCTCCACTTCCTTGCAGTTCACCTCCCACTTTTACAGACAATAGATTGTTTGCATCAGTTAAGGCTGGGGTTCCCCTCGGGCACCGCTCCACTTATCTCTGCTGATTTTGTGGATCAGTCTGGTTAGATGGCCACAGGATCATAAAGAGAAGGCAGTGGAAGGTGGATGTTTTGCTGGACACAAGAGTCAGGGGCAGAGCTTGGTTATTGTATTTAAAAAGGTTTAAGCCAAGTAGCCTGTTTTTAAGATCAATGTATTAAAGGTTTAGGGGTTTTTTAACCTTCTTAATAAATGGGTTTTAGAGGTGGTAAGCCACAAATGATTATTAGATGTAGATTGATTTACTGTCATGGCTACTAGTTTCCTGTGTAATTAACTAGAAGATCTAGATCTAGAAAGAAGTAATTGTCTGGTTTACAAAGCTGGCACCCAGACAGTTCAGAATGAAAGGCCTTTGTGGCAGAACAAACATAGTCTTCTGCTGAGTCATTGAATCCCCTCTCAACCCCCAGCCAGCCACTTTCTCATTTGACACAGTCTGAGAAAGTATTTACAGATAAGGAAAATAACAGCTTCTGCAGGCTCTGCCAAGAAAAATATTCCCACACAGCCTCCTGGGCATTCTGCTGTTAACTCTTCCTTTGCTTCACTCAGTAATTGCTGCAAGACTCTCTCAGAGCACTCCTGAGGACTCTCCTTTCCAGGAACCTCATGGTGTTTCCCATAGTGCTGCCTTCAAACCCCCAGGTATCAGCTGTTAGATCCCCTGCAGCCTGCCTATGTGTTTCCAGGGTGAGGTCATCAGGAACTCCCCAAGCTGCTCTTCCTGCTGGCATGGAGTCAATTTTTGTAGCCACTGACTTTGGATTTATTTGTGCAGCTTGCCAGAGGTTCTCTTAAGCACACAACAGAAGAGAAGCCAAACTCCTCAGGTCAGTTCCATGTCTGATCATTTCCTAGAGCGAGGAGAAGCCTTCTGTGAGTAAACTTTGCTATCTATTAGCTTTGAGGAGACATTTCTGCAGGCTCCCAGAGACAGGGAGGTTGTCATGGTGCAGGAAGTTACTCAGGAGCAATAAGCTGGGAAAGCTGACCATGTGGGGATGTGTGCTGTGTGGGGAAGAGCCCGTGGTGGTGAGATGGTTAGCACTAGGTCTTCTTTGTCTGCTGTGGGAAGCAAGCCAGCAGGACTAAATCACACAGCAGCTAGGGAGAATCCCAGCAGCCCCTTGCTAGTAGAGAGGGGCCAGAAAGCAGAAAATTGGTCTGAAAGGAGAAGATGAGTCACAGTCCCCTAGAGGTTTCCAGTTTGACTTTTCTGAAGAACAGAGGCAGGAAAATCTGTGACACATCTTTGTAGTATGAGATTCTGCTTCAAATGAAAGAGAAGAAACCCCCAGAAGCCTGTTCCTCTGAATGGTGCCTTGGAGAAGCTCCCTCATGCCTGTCAAAAGATAAAGCCATGTGGTTTTTGGAGAGCACAAATGCAATCAGATGACAATTAATAATGATAAATCTCTTGATTTATCAAGATGGGGTCTGTGGGGAAACAAGAAGCCTCATTCTCTGTGGGATGACAAGGAGCCCATTATTCTGTAGTTACCCTGGGGAAGCACAACTGGATAACATCATTATTGCTCTCTGCTTAGCTGTGACTGACCCTGGCTGTGCACTGCAAAGAAGAGAGCAGAAGCACAGCAGACTGAACTATTCCCTTTCCTCACAAGCTCTTCCCTCTCAGGGCTACTGCCAAAATCCAGGGTTTTCCATTCTCCCTCTCGTGAATGTCCTTAGTAGGGAGTCCATCTGGTTGCCGTTGTGGTGGGAGGCAGGAGAGAAGCTGCAGGCTGCTGGCAGGAGCCTGGCGGGAGGGAGGGTCACCAGGCATCCCAAGAGTTAAGCTCCAGGATGTCTGTAGCAAAACGTTCGCTGCTTTCATTAAAACGATTTGCTTGCATCACTGACCCTGCACCCACTGGAGCACTGAGGGTGCCCCACTGCTCAGGAAGGGGGGACAGTGCAGCAGCCTCTCACCTCTTTTTCAGAGTTCTCCCACACATTGCTCCCTGCACTGCCGTCAGCAGCACTGTCAGAAGCCCCCGGGACAGGGTGCATGCCAGGGGGAGCAAACAGCCTTTCAGGCCATCCCTGCTGCTAAGTCTGGACAAGTTGGCCTCCTGTTTGGAACCACTGGACATTTCTCTCAGGCCTGGGCCACCTGGAGGATGGCAGCCTGCTCCCAGTGTTAGATTTGTGGGAAGAAAGACTCACCTTACCTTGGCTACCACTGACACTCCTTCTGCCTTTGGTGTCCATCTGTAAAATGAGACTTGTGCCTCCTCCCCACAGTGAGCATGTCCTCCTCTAGGCAGGCAGTAAAAGGATGAGAAGAGATAAATTAATATCACCTTAAGGTATTTGGTTTCATGAGCTGTCTGTGAAGGAAGGAAAGTAAAGATCTCTCCCCAAAGAATGAGGGCTGCACGTCTTGAGCTTGTGATTCAGCCAAAGATCTCCTGATTGCCTCTCAGCTCCAGGGGGAGACCTGAGCTTTTCAGATGACCCTGGCTGGCAGAGACAGAGCCTGCAAATACCTCTGCCATCCCTGCTGTGACAGTAGGGACTTTGTACTTGGGTGATAAATGGATCTTCAGCAGTGGGGTGACCCTCTCACCTCAATTTGTGAGGCCTCTGAGGCTTAGGATACAAAGGCTGAGAAAACATATAAGGGTTTGGGGTTTTTTCTTGCCTTTAAAGAGTCAGCTCTGCCTGTCAGGAGATGTAGCTGTGGCCTTGCTAACAGCACCCCAGCTCTCCCTATGCTCATGTGCTCCTTTGTCTCAGCAAGGAGAACCATATCCAATTCAAAACCCTCCGAGAGGGCCCATGGGCAGTTCTGCAAGGCAGGGCTGCTGGTGGGGGCTGGCTGAGGAAGCCACCCAGACACACAAAGAGCTGCGTGCTACAGGCACTGAGATCGATGGCTTCAGGCAGCACCCAAGCAAAGCTGAGAGGGAGTCGGGACCCTGGGGAATTGGGGATGAAGGAGGGCAGGAAGGTTGCCTGCTTTTCCTCTGCTTGGCCTGAAGCCACAGCCAGCTCTTTCCCCTCCCTTTTCTTATCCTGTCTCCTGTGAACATGCAGGAGTTCACATCTGTAGTTTGTGACAGGGCATACCACCAGCAGCCCCATTCTGCATTGCCTTGGGGACTGCAAGCCCATGGGCTGCAGTCAGACTGCACTGGGCACAGTGCACAGGCAGAGGGAAAGGACAAGCTGCTGCACAAAGGGGTTTGGATTTAAACACACGCTGAGGAAAAACAGATGGATATAGGCAGGCAAGAAGAATAGGGTAGCAACAAAGAGGAGACTACTGTTGGAGGCTGTAAGGCAGGAGAAATGCCTCTGGCAGATGTCAGGCTGCTGGAATGCGAAGCCCTTACACACCCTGCCTTCTGCACTGCCCTCAGTGTGCAGTTTGCCCCTCTGTCCTTTGTACTCAACTGAACATTTCTGTTGAATGAATGGAAATGGATTGACACAGGGGGAAATCATAAGCAAGTCGCTTTTAGAAGAAAAATAGGTGGAAAAATGAATCTTCTCTGATCTGCCAGGAGGATGCAGTAACAGGTAATGTGCATAGCTAATCTGGTAGGCACACAATAGAAACAGATGATAAGCTCTGTGCTTCTCTTGCTGACACAGAGATTTGTAGCTTAGCTGATAAATCACCCGGAGCTATCTGTCTGCCCTGATCCTATTAGCTGTGTGTTGAGGGCCTGTTTCCTGCTTGCAGCACATGGAGAGTCCATCACTAATGGGCTTCCTGCTATGCTCTCCCCTAAAAAAATCAAGCCTGCTTGTAAAGAACAGACCCAGCAGCATTTTCACAGCATTTTTATGCTATTCCTTTTTATCAACAGAAAGATTTACTTAATAAAGTTCCAGGTGCAGCTCTGCCCTGCGTGGCTGGAAGCTTGGCTGCCTCTGCACTCAGCTTCTAGGTGCAGACCTTCAGCAGTGTTTAGCCCTCTTGGCTGCTGTGGAGCTTTTCTCCCTTCAGACATGCTGAACCCCGGGTCTGAGTGGGCAGTTCAGGTGTAACCCCGTGCTGTGGTTATTCTGTTGCACAGAGCAGGCTTAGGAGTTCTCCTGTCAGCAGTTCCTGCGTTGTTTAAAGGTGGTTTAGATCTGGTGCCCGGGGATATGGTTTAGGGGTGAACTTTGTAGAGCAGGGTCAGTGGTTGCATTTGATGATCCCAGGGGCCTTTTCCAGCCTATGATTCATTGCCTCCATCAGCAGAAGTAATTGATTGCACTGGTTTAATGCAGACAAAGCCAGCACCTGCCCTAGGTGGCACCTGGTGCCGCACCGATGGCAGCAGACAGGGCCTGTTGGGTGGGAAAGGACTCAGCATAGCTCAGCCTCAGCTTTCCTGCAGAGCTTCCTCCCTCCTGTACAACCCCCACATCTCAGCAGGTGTGTCCCTGACTGTGGCCTGTGAATGCTGTTGCATCTTGCTGTGGCTGTGGAAAGCAGCAGTGCCTGGCAGGGCTTTCAGAGCCCATCAGGGCTGGTTTCCAGGAAAGCATCACCAGAGCCCCAGCCTGCACTCAGGGCCTGCTGCTGCAGCAGCCCTGCCTGAGAACCTAATTCCTTGAAACTCAGCAGTTTTCTTGCAAGCATTTCTTGGGACTTCTGGTTCACCCAGGCTTTTTACCAAGTATATTCCACATTGGTATTACCCATTTCAGACTGCTTACATTGTCATGGCATAGCTAACCTTTGCTTAATCTGTTGAAATAATAGGTACATTGTGGCTACAAACACCTTCTCTTCATCTCATGAAAATGAGAACATCCAGAGCAAGCCATGAATGTATGTTCTTAAGTTACAATTCCTGGACTTGTGGTGGAGTAGGAAGGTTCCCCCACACACACAAAAGAATTCCACAGCTAACTCAGCCGGAGAAGCAGATGAAAGCTGTATTTTACAAGCAGATATGGAATGCAATGAATATGTACAAAAACATACAATATTTACAATATATACAGAAATATACAGCAATGTATGTAACACAGGAAACCTTTCCCCAACCCCCCCCTGCGGCCAGGGGGTTCGGCCTGCCGCTCCCTTCTCCCTCCCTACCTCCCCTTTTTCCCAAAAGGGTTAGAGAGAAAGAGAAAGGAAGGTAATTAAAAGGGTGAAAACTTGTTAAAGCTCAAAGCAAATGCAAAGTTAGTTTTCTTATCTGGTTAGCAAGAATCATCCCTGCGTAGCAAGCTGTTGCTTCAGAGAGAAAAGCAGGCCAGCTCACAGTACAGGGGGAAGAAGAAGACGACTGCTGACTGCCCTCCCCGACTGAAAGACTAAACAAGAAGCTACAGCCGGGTTCCACCAATGAAATTGGATTAGCATATCTCTTGTTTTCATTTATATATCAAAACACTCGGCTAAAGTGTTCAGAAAGTGTCTCTTTCTTAAAGGCACAGCCTAAACCGGTCACAGGACTGCATCTTGGGACCCAAACATAAAAACATGAATCAGCTTGGAATCTGATCAGCCTGGAGAAGAGAGGGCTCCAGGGACACCCTAGAGCTGTGTTTGAGTATCTGCAGGGGACCTACAGGAGGGACTATTCAGGAGGGGCTATGGGGATAGGACAAGGGGCAATGGTTTGAATCTGGAGCAGGGTAGGTTAGGTTGGACATCAGGAGGAAGTTCTGCACCATGAGGGTGGTGAAATACTGGAACAGGCCACCCAGAGATGTGGTTGAGGCCCCATCCCTGGAGACATTCAAGATCAGACTGGATATGGCCCTGTGCAGCCTGCTCTGGTTGGAGATGTCCCTGCTGCCTGCAGGAGTGTTGGACAAGATGGCCTTTGAAGGTCCCTTCCAAGACAATAGAGTCTGTGAGTCTGTGACTTTAGAAAGCACTGGCAGTGTGGCAGTGTGGCAGTGTGGCAGTGTGGCAGTGTGGCAGTGTGGCAGTGCACCTCTTCAGTATCTCTGCAAAGAATACAGCTGCTGAGCTGAGGGTTGTGCTACAGATGCCCCTCAGAAATGGCAGCTCTTTAATGCCTGAAGCACTTCTGCTCCCAAGGCAAAATGACTGGAAGTGGTCTGCACTGGATAGACAAGAAGAGACACAGGCTTTTGAACAAAAAGAGTCTGACTGATCTGAACAAATGAGGGGGAAAGCAGTTTCAGACACAGCGATCAGCCCTAACTCTGCAGGTGCCTGAAGAGTTAAAAGCTGATGAGATCTCCAGATTAAAGGCACCTCACACAGCTGTGGGCAGACTTGGCTGGCATCAGTTGTCTTAGCTTCTAAAGCCAAAGGCTGGGAAATCTGTGCTCCAGTGCATGCAAACAAAGGGTGAGGAGACATTTCTTACACACATCGCTCTCCAGAGAGCCCTGCAGAGCTCTGGGCAGCTGGGTGCCAAGGAGCACACTCGTTCAGCACGGTGCCAGTCTGATGCCTGCCTCTGGTCTCCCTGAAGGGCATGGAGGAGGTGGGCAGGATGGCACACAGTGCAGTTGTGCTGAACCTGGGCAGGTCTGGCAGCAAGTGTGTCTGGACCTATGAGGGATTGACCAATAACAGTCTAAAAACTTCAGAATGTGACCTTTGCCTGCCCGGAGTTGTGAAATGCTGCCCAGGCGTGAGGCAGGGGCGTTGCTGGAGCCGTTGCCAGCCCACAAACCAGGCAGAAGCCCTCTCTGGGTAAAGGCTAGGCTGAGGACTGTGCCTTCAGAAGCCTCTTGCCGAAAGGCTGCAGACGCTGTGTCCGAGGCTGGCGCTGCTGCCACCCGCAGGCAGCGCATCTGCAGGGAGAGCTCAGCACCGCGGGGCAAGGAACCAGCCCTCAGCACCAGGCTCAGATGGAGCCTGGCAGCACCATGCCTCTCTCCAGCCGTATATGCTTCTTACCCACCACCCGAACCAGTTGACAGTTAGTGACTGCAGCTGCAATTAGTCCAGGGACACCTCTGCGCTGGCAATCAGAGCCCTCGGGAAGGAACTAATCATGACAGAGTTAGCCCTTACTTGTGCTGTCTTTTAGCCCAGGTCAGAGCAAAGCCCAGAGTTCCCAGGCATGGTGAGACTAAATGTGAGTCAGAGTTCTGGGGGAGCATTTTCCTTACTGCTCAGGTGTAACTAGAACAGCTCTTTGTAGTAGACATCCATGGTGCTCCTTCAGCAAGAAGGGGAAGGCAGCAAAATGACTCTGCTGTGTTTTGGAATGCCATTGGTTTAGTAGCTTCTGATGGACTTAAAACTGCTCAGCAGGCTCCCTTTGACTGCATCCATACCTGTGCCAATGAACCTTACCCCTGGCTGTGCTTCAAAGGCAGGCAGTTTCGTCGTTGCTGCACACCCAGAGGATGTAACTCAGCAGACACGTGCTTGCTCTCTGCTGGGATGATCTCCATCTGCCATGGAGAATCCTCAGCCTTTCAGTTTCATTAACACTTCCCACCAGAAGCAGTTCACGATGGCAGTGTGTGCCAGAGTCATTGTGATGATTTGTGTTCTCTGACAGGCCACTAAGGAGGAGAACAAGGGTGCAGGCTGCTTTCTGATCACCTCATGTTTTTGCTTTAAATAAGAAACCAGAGGCTGGAGCCACGTAAGCCAGGCCTGCTGCCCCCACAGCAATTGTTCTGTAAGGTGCAGTTCTCATTGTCCTGATCAAGTTTTTCTTTCAGTGGCTGTGAGTCTGTTCTACAAGTTAACAGACTCCTCAGCCCCAGCTTTTGCCCACAGGGTTTTCTGCCAGTGGTGAAGATCATTGCATCAGTGATCCCCAGCAGGTGGATGGCTATGAGCTGTCCTGTTCTGAAGTGGGGCTAGTTTTGAAAGCACGGAGTTGTGTGCTGGCTAAGATGCAGTGCACTCCAGCTTCTGTCAGCACCCTGCTGCTCAGCACCCTGCTGCTCAGCACCCTGCTCTTCATTTCCTTGTGGCTGCTCCCTCCACAGCCTCACTCTTCTGTACCTTTCAGTGGCTGCACTCAGGTGTAAAGCTGCTCAGTGCTGAATAGCACCGAGCTGCAGAGATTTTTCAGCAAGGGCTGCTCCCATCTGGCTTGATGCAGGGCTGCTTGGTATCTGCTTGGCCTGCAGGCTGACAGTCCTGCACGGTGCTGTAAGTGCCTGACTTGGCCCTGGCTGGAAGAGCATTGTGAAAGCTACAGGTCTCTCTAACTGTGAATCACTCTTGAGTTAGTTATCTCTCCTTAGCTCTGTTGCTGGCTGTACTGACTAGATGTGATGTCCTGAGGATGAGGCTTTGGCCTGTTTCTGACACATCCTCTTTGTGCTGCACCCATCTCTGGGGGTTTTGGTCACCTGAGCTGTCTGTGTGGCTGCACAGCTAGCAGGGAAATGCGCCATTGCAAAGGTCCAATTGTTTGATACCCAAAACAAGGGCAAGGCCACAGCAGCGAGAGCCTTCCTGCTGTGTGCTTCTGGGGCAAATCCCTGACTCCTCCTGCAGTGGCCTGCCTGGTGTCCCTGCAGCCCCCACCCTGGAACACACAGAATTGCCAGGGCAGCTCAGCTGGGAAGCAAACCAAGCTGCATTTACAAGCAAAGCTACAATCTGAAGTCTGGAATGCCCTGAGTAAGTACTAAAGATACAACATTTACAATTTATAAACAACATAAGAACCCCCTGGACAAAACCAGGGGGTTACCAACAGCTTCCTGCTCTTCTCCCTCCCTCTCCCCTGCACATGGGACAAGAGAAAAAGGGAGTAAAAGCAGAGAGTAGGCTGTGAGTGCTTAGCCACAACAAAGTACTCAGTCAAGGTCAGCAAAGCCAGCAGAAGCAACAGTTAGTGCCTGCTAGGGCAAAGGAGGCCCAAAGACAGAAAGTCAGTTTACCCAACTAACCTTATGTTAAATACCAGACCAATGGGATGGTTTAGACCTTATCATTGTTTCCCTTTCACATCCAATGGTAATTTATTGACATTCTATCACTTTCTGTTCAAGACCTGCAGAGAATTTTTGAGGCACAGCCTAAAACTGCCGTGAAAGTGTAGTGTCTGACCTGTGTGTCACCCCAGACTCAGCCTTGCAGGGCTGGATGGGCATTGCCTGACCTGTGACCAAGGATTACAAGCTTAAGGTTATGTTTAGTGGATGGTGTCTAAAATGCTGAGCAGGAAATGGCTCTGGATGAATAGTGCAGAAGGCAGATCCTGAGCAAAGCAGAGTGACACTGCACACTTTAGCCTTGACAGCCTCCTGTCTGACGGGTAGAAAGTGGTAGAATGTAACTGAATTACCATTAGATGTAAAGGGAGAATAATGATGAAGTCTAACTAATGCCATTGGTCTGATAACTAACACAAAGTTAGTTGTATGAACTATTCTCTCTCTTGCTCTGCTCCAGCTGATACCAGCTGGTGGCTTTGGCTTGGCTGCTGCTGCCCTTGGCTGTGCTCTTCTTGTGGCTAAGTAACTACCAAGCTACTCTCTGCTCTTCTCCTTTCTCTTTTCCCTTGTTCAGGGGGAAGGGGGCAGAGAGGGGGAAGCTATGATACTGTATCAGGTAGTGATAGGATTAGGGGGAATGGAATGAAGCTGGAGGTGGGGAGATTCAGGCTGGAGGTGAGGAGGAAGTTCTTCCCCATGAGAGTGGTGAAGCCCTGGAATGGGTTGTCCAGGGAGGTGGTTGAGGCCCCGTCCCTGGAGGTGTTTAAGCCCAGGCTGGATGAGGCTCTGGCCAGGCTGATGTAGTGTGGGGTGTCCCTGCCCATGGCAGGGGGGCTGGAACTAGATGATCCTTGTGGTCCCTTCCAACCCTGACTGATACTATGATACTATTGGTAACCTCCTGGTTTTGCCCAGGAGGGTCCTTGTGTAGTTTGTAAATTGTAAGTATATGTAAATCTTGTTTCTTTTGCACACATTCATTGCATCTCATGTTCCTAGAGTGCAGTTTGCTTGTAAATGCAGTTCATTTGTTCCCATCCCAGTCTGGGCTGGGCTAGTAAATTTATTCGGGGGGGGGGGAGTTCTCCAAATTGGTTGGGGGGAGGTGCAAATTTCAACCCACCACAAGAGCCCACAACACTCAGCTCGAATCTAGCAGCTCCTGAGTCTCTCTTTGTCACATTCTTAGCTATAGGAAAAGCTTACATCTCATGTCCTCAGGGTTGTGGTTTAAGCAAACTTCTTTGTAGGGTGGGGTTTCCTGGTTAGTGGAGCAGGATGGCATGTAGCCTGAGTCACTCTGGGTTAACCACTGCAAGCCTTGCAAGACAGAGCTCCCTCCAGCCTGGGGTCAAGGTGCAGTCCTGATCCTTGGATGCTGGCTCTTGGCCAGACTGATCTGTTGTAACGCTGCAGCTCAAGCAGGGCAGAGTTTTCTAAGGCTGGAAGCACATCAGCGTCAAGGTCAAGCCACCGTGTGGCAGCCAAACAGGCACATCTTGCACAGGCAGATGAAATCCTGAACCTCTGCTCATGTTGCTCAGCCACAGCTGTAGCTCCCTTAAAAGGCTTTGCTGTGGGAGGCAACAGGCTGCCTGTAGCCACAACTTTGCTCTCTGCAGCTTACAAACTCTCTGACTCAAAAGCAAGAGCATGAGCCATGCTTTATCTGAATTGCCCAGGAGCCCCCACAGAGGCTGGGGGATGAGGCATAAAGGAAATGAATTGATCAGAATTGCTAGCTCAGTCCAGCCTCCAGAAATCAAATGAAAAAGCGAGCAGTCTCCTCTCCAGCAGCATGTGCTATTTGCTCATTTGTAAATCCAGCAGGGCTCTGCTCTTCAACCACCACTTTCCTCCCAAAGCACTTTCTTTGGCTGTGACTGGAAACCATGCAGACTCAAAATCTCAGAGTGAGAAGGCAGGGAAGGGCCTTAGCCCTGCCTGTGGGGCCCAGGTGCAAAGCAGCCTGGTTTTCAGAGGGATTGTAGGTTCCCATCGGGCAGAACACTTCCAGAAGTAATTCCCTTTAGCCAGATTGCTGAAGATGAGTCAGGGGCCCGGGCCCGGGCTGCCAGATTCACTCCCCCTGCACTATCTCCTGTGGCCAGAAGCAGCAATGCCCTTTGTAGCAAATTTTTAGGACAGCAGCCCAGTGCCCTCTGCTGCCCAAAACCTCCTGCCAGCAGCTGAGGGGGCAGCAGGATACTGGCCTACCTCATCTCTGTCTACTGTCTTCTTACAGCCACTTCTGAACAACCTCTTGCTGCATTTCCCAGGTGGGTGCTGATTTTCTGTTCAACGGCAGCCAGGCAGCCTTAATTCACTCTCCCCAAGCTAACTGTGATTGGTGTCTGCCCCACACTGCTTACTGCTGACAGCCACTAATCCTTGTGAGGCAGGACAGCCACAGCTGTCCTCTAGCAGAGAAAAAAGCTGCTGGCTTGATAGTAAAGAGCTGAAGATGAAGTTAATGCTTCTTCAACAGGACCTCAGGCTGGCTGTGGTGGTTACCTGACAGAGTCAGCTGGTAGCTTTGGCTCTCCAGTCTCCAATGTGACCAGAAGATATGTGAAAAATGTAGACTGTGTGTGGCTCATAAGTGCACCTGTGAACAGGCTGATCAACCTCACCTTCACCTCATTTGTGCTGGAAGCAGCATCAGCTGGGGCTTGCCAATTCGATTACGTCAAGGTAAGGCAGCTGCCTGTGCTGAGGAGCAGGCAGTCCGTCCGTCCGTCCGTCCGTCCGTCTGTCTGTCTGTCTGTCCCCAGCCTGGCCACAGCCTGAAGTCATGCAAAAATCAAATTGCTTGATACCATTAACCTGTGTTTGTTGAGTTGGGTGACTGCTCCAGGTGACATCCTGCCCCTTGGGAGAGCGAGAAGAGGTTAGACACTGTTCTGGGGATGTGCTTTTACCTGCCTCCAGGAGAACTTCTGTGCCAGAATAGAAACAGCCCAAACCTCAAGCACTGTGAAAGCAGGCATGCAGGCTCAGTGGCACCCAGGGCTGCTTCCATATAGCATATGCAATGAGTAACTCTTGGCTGCCCAGTGCTCACCTTTCTTGGAGATGAGCAGCCAAAGGGTAGGGCAGCAGTATGCTGCTAAACAAGGTCCACTGAGGAGTGTACCAGAGCCTGCTGAGCATTAGAGATGCTCAACAAGGAGTGAATTCTGCATTTTGGTGGCTAAAATCATCTTTCCCATTGAAAAGCACACTGAGCTTAACATAAGTAGAAATCAGAATGCCAGATGAAAAGAGAATAGATTTTGGATAGATTTTGGACCAAAATGTCCCCTAATGACATCTACAGTGTCCAACAGAACTAGTTCATGTGGCAGCTAAAGCAACAGGGTTCAAGTAAAAGTAGCTGTGAGGTGAGGAGAGGTCAGAGGAGTTTAGTTCTGTTTGTGGTGCCTCTTACTGACTGAAATGCTCTTCTTCTTTCAGCTGTATGATGGAGGAGATGAAAATGCCAACTTAGTTGGCACATTCTGTGGCTCTGCAGTGCCAGCTCCATTTCTGTCCACCCATAACTCCTTGACTGTGAAATTTAGCACAGACAGCTCTGTGGAGAGGGAGGGTTTCAATGCCACCTACGGCACGGTGCCCCGTGAGTATGCAGGTCACAGCATCACACAATGGGTTGGGTTGGAAGGGACCTTCAAGACCATCCAGTTCCAACCCCCTGCCTTGGGCAGGGACACCTCCCACCAGCCCAGGTTGCTCAAGGTCCCATCCAGCCTGGCCTTGAATTCCTTCAGGGAGGGGACATCCACAGCCCCTCTGGGTAACCCATTCCAGTGTCTCACCATCCTCACAGTGAAGAATTTCTCCCTTACATCGACTGTAAACCTATCCTCTTTCAGTTAAAACTCTAATCCTTCCTCCTGTCACTCCAGCTCTCCTGGAGGCCATGGTAAGTACAGGAGGGCTGCTCCAAGGCCTCCCTGCAGCCTCCTCTTGTCATCCCAGCTCTCCCAGCCTCTCCTCAAAGGAGTGGTTCTCCAACTCCTTGGTTGTCTTTGTGGCCTCCTCTGGACCCACTCATGCAGGTCGGTGTCTGTCATACTCTGGGGGCCCAAGAGCTGAACGCAGTGCTTCAGCTGGGTTCTCACCAGAGCAGAGGAGCAGAATCCACTCCCTCCACCTGCTGCCCACGTTGTTTGGGATGCAGCCCGGGACATGGCTGGGTCTGGGCTCTTGGCACTTTGCCAGCTCACGTTGAGCTTCTCCTCATGCATCACCCCCCAGTCCTTCTCCTCTGTGCTGCTGCCCAGCCTGAATTTGTGCTTGGGATTGCTCCAGCCCAGGTGCAGGACCTTGCACTTGGCCTTGTTTAACCTCATGAGATTTGCACTGGTCCACCTGCCCAGCCTCTCCAGGTCACTCTGGATGGATCCCCTCCCTCCAGTGTGCTGAGATCACCACACAGCTTGTTGCTGTTGGCAGACTTGCTGAGGGTGCCTCAATCTCCCTGGCCAGTGCCAGTGCCAACTACTGAGGCACACCACTGGTCACTGCTCTGCACTCTAGCTGTGCATGTCTGCAGTTCTTCCCGTGTGGAGATGTGTATTGAAAGAACAAACCATCAGCAACTGCCCCAGGGCTGAGCAGGGGCAGAGGCTCTCAGCACTGCACCTCCAGCAAGCTTAGGAGCAGCACTGCTAGAGCCCAGAGCAGCTGTCTGTGGCCCTGGCTGGCTAGGGGCAGCTGACAGTCTGGAGTGCAGAGCAGGGACACTCAGGGGCTGTGAACAAAGCTGCTGATGATTCAGGGAGCAGTTACCTGTTCCATGGCAGGCAGGGACACAGCACGGGCACGTGTTTCACTTAACTCTTGGTAGAGCCCTCCTGGAAAGACAAAAGGATATTGCCCACTGGAGTTTTGCCTCAGGCATGGTTTGCCAGCTGGAAAGGTTTCACTGATGTCTCTGTTGCTGTTTTCCACAGGACCCTGTGGAGGAATACATAATGCAACTTCTGCCCCCTGACGGCAACGTCCCCCAACTTCCCCAGTGCGTATCCTCCCTTTACGCTCTGCACGTGGGTCATCGATGCCCCTCCACAGCAGCAGGTCAGGGTGGTGGTAGAAGCCTTCCACCTCCATCCCAGCCAGGACTGCTCTCAGAACTACCTAGAGCTCCAGGATTCGCCAACAGTAAGAAATTTACTGCTGATACCATTCACACTCAGCTCCCTTGACCCTCTGTGAAGGGAGGAGAAATCCTCCAGCTGGTAGGAGATTAGCTGGAGGCTGTGCCAGAGGGGCACATTACCCACCATGCTCCAGAGGTGTTACCTGGTGCACAGACCTGCTGAGAGCACACCACACACACACTGGCTCACACCTGCTAAGATTCACACAACCTTTCACAGCTGCACCAAGCAACAGAGCTGCCAAACTTCACACCCAGGAAATACTGCCCAACAGCAAGTTTTATCCACTCAGTGTCCTGCCTCCCACCCAAGAACCACAACACAAATGAATATCCATGCCAAGAGGAGTGCTTATGACAAGCTATCAGAAACTGAGCTTGTCTGTGTTCCTTGTGTGGCACTGTTCTCAGATTTATTGAACAGGAAATGCTGAGTGAGCTCCATGGAAACTTCAAAGTGTGGTTGCTGAACTGGTACAGAAAGTGTTAGAGATTTGCTCCCCTCGGGTCAGTAAGCAGAAAACCAAACAATGCCATTAATAACTTGTGGCTTGTATTGAGTTCCAGCACGGCCAAGGAGCAGTCCACAGGTTCTGTGGCACCGAAGCCTTCCCAGTGCCTGAGTTTTACTCTGAGGACCGCACTGCCGTCGTGACGTTCAGGTCAGATGACTACAGGGTTAACAATGGGGTCAGGTTCACCTATCAGGCCACAGGTAAGCTGGAGAAACGGCTGCGGCTCTACCTCCCCTCCCCTTTGTCCGTGCCACGCAGCGAAGAGCAGCGCAGAGCCCTGCCGTGCTGACACGCTTCTGCCTTCTGCCCCAAGGCTGCAGCAGAGAGTACCACCAGCCCTTTGGCTACCTGAAGAGCCCTGGCTGGCCTGGCCCTCACCCCAACAACATGGACTGTGCCATCGTCCTGCAGGCTCCTCTCAACCACAGCATTTCCCTCTTCTTCCATGCTTTCAGCCTGGAGGACAGCAGCCAGTGCTCACAGGATTTCCTGGAGGTACCAAGCAAGCAGACACACCTCGTGGGCTTGTGCCAAAACCTGTGCAGAGGGATCCTGAGCTGAGCTGACAGCAGGGACTGTCATTGCTACAGTTCTGTGGTGAAAGCTGCTCAGGTGTTGTAGTGAGAGCCTGAACAGCACAGCACAGTCAGTCCAGACTCAAGGAGTGAGCAGTGTCATTGTCAGCTACCTCATCTGTGCCTCTGCTGCTGTCACCCAGAGCAAGCCAGCATAGCTGGCATCTGATATCAGCATCTGTGCAGGAACAGCAAGCCACAGACCTGACTGCTTCACCTCCAGCAGCAGATTCCATCTGCTTGACATTTTTATTTAAAAGATCTTTTTTCTAATGAAAGCATTTTTCTTAAACCAACCAAGCCCCAAAGACAGAAAAGGACAAAGATGGGTGGTAAGGAGTGTAGGATACTTACAAAAGTGTTTTGTGTCAGTATCCTCCTACACAGTCCTCACTCCGTCCTTTCACAGCTGGGGAAAGTTTCCCTGTTGACTGCCCAGAAGACAAAAATCAGATGCCTGTGGCAGAGTCATTATTGATTTCTCCTTCCATATCCTCTTTTCTGTCTCAAGCAATGGATCTGAGCAGCAGAAAAAAATCAGATTAAATGTGAGCTGTGTAATCTGCTCTCCTGAATGTGATCAGGGCACAGAATGGTCTGTGAGGTGAATGACTGCTCCTTTCTTCTGCTTAGGAAGAGCAGAACGTGGCCTTGAATTGCAAAAGCAATTTTAGCTGCAGTCAGGAGGTGTGCCACAGCTCGGAGCCTGGCTCCCTGCTTCTGGTGCTGCTTGTTCTGTGCCATTACTGAGCAAGCTCAGACTGGTCGGTGGTCTCCTTTTCCCCGTGTGTAAGACTGTGCAGCAGGGGGAACCCCAGCAGGGCAGTGACGGCGATGGGAGGTGTGCAATGGCTACAGTGCGTGTCTCTGCAGCTGTGCTGCTGCCCAGCTGGCACAGAGGTGCAGTGCTGATGGTGTCCTTGTTCCCCGAAGGTCAGAAATGGGAGTGATGCGCAGTCCCCGCTGCTGGGCAGGTTCTGTGGGCGTGCTGTGCCCAGCCCCATCTTCCCCAGCAGTCCTGCTGTCTACCTGCGTTTCAAGAGCGATGCTGCAGGGGCTGGGGATGGCTACCAGATTACCTGGACCTCATCTCCCACTGGTAAGATGCAGAGCAAGGCTGCTCAGGCCTGGCACACAGAGAGGTGGAATTCAGCCTGCTTGCTTTGGGCTCTGCCTCATCAACTTAGGAGCTTCCCAAGCACCTGCAGTCATGGAATTGTTTGGATTGGAAAAGCCCTCTGAGATCATTGAGCCCAAACATCAACCTATGACCAGCATGGCCATTAAACCTTGTCCTGAAGTGCCATGCCCACAGGTTTCTTGAACACCCTGTTTGGTCACTCAAGAGAGGTAGTTTTTTGCTCAAGACCAGTGGGGTGAAGCCCATCTTCACAGACTCACAGAATGTCAGGGGCTGGAAGGGACCTCCAAAGCTCATCCAGCCCAACCCCTGCCAGAGCAGGATCACCCAGGGCAGCTCACACAGGAACACATCCAGGCAGGCTTTGAATATCTCCAGAGAGGGAGACTCCACAACCCCCTGGGCAGCCTGCTCCAGGGCTCTAGAACCCTCACAGGAAAAAACTCTCTCCTCCAGTTTCCATGGCGCTTCCTCTGCCTCAGCTTCCACCACTGCCCCTTGTGCTGGCATTGGGCAGCACCCAGCAGAGCCTGGCTCCAGCCTCTGGGCACTCCCCCTGCACATCTTGAGCAAGAGCAAGGAGCTCACCCTCAGGCTCCTCCTCTCCAAGCCTAAGAGCCCTCAGCTCCCTCAGGTTCTCCTCATGAGGAATTTGTTCCACTGCCTGCAGCAGCTCTGTGCCTCTGTGCTCAAGCAGTTCCCTGAGGTCCTTCTTGAGCTGAGGGGCCCAGAACTGGACACAATATTCCAGATGTGGCCTCAGCAGGTCAGAGTAGGTGGGGAAGAGAATCTCTCTGTGATGGAAGTCATTCTCTCTAACATTGACTTTAGCATCCTCAGAGGTTATAGTCCACTTAGGATAAAGATCTGCCTCTACTGAGAGGTCATTAACAGTCAGAAATATCCACCTTGGAATCACTGAGTGGTGGTGATGTTGACTCAGCCTACTCCATTCATAGTCCAGTTGTGATATGCCCTAGGTTCTAGGTGCTGCTCATCCTGAAGAGGACTGAAATTTGCCCAGGCAGATAGCTTGACTGTAGTGCTGTGTGGTGGCTGTGTAATAGTCACTTCAGTAACTGGTTGTGAAATGCAGGAGCTGGGGAATGGTATGTTCATGACACTGAGTTGCTGGAGGTAGGAAAGCTCATGGCCAGCTGAAAAGCACTGCAGAACAACCTTACAGTGGTCTGGTGATGAAAAGGCAGATGAAGTTCAGTGCAGGAAAGTGTTCATGAGGCACATGGACAGAAGAAGACTTGGCTTACAGGAGAGTGGGCTGTGAGATGGCTTTGTAGTGCTCAGAAACAAATCTGGGGGGGCAACACAGTTTAATGAAACAGAAGCTCAGTGCTTAGCCAAGTAGGCCAGCAGAGTGCTGGGAGCTGCTGGGAAATGAGGAGTCCAGTCAGTCACTGCATGGATCCACTGTTCACACACAGCCTGCATGGTGTGCACAGGGCTGATTTCCTCCTCCTGTAGCCACGGGCTCAGCAGAAAAGCCAGCTCCTGGATGAGGCGTGCTGAGGCTTTCTAACCACTGAGGGCATACTGGGTAACTAATGGAGCATACTGGATGACAAATGATGATCAGCTTTCCTTGGCTTCTCCCACAGAAGAGCTGGAGGCTGTCACACAAAGCCAGACAAAGTTGTTCACACAGTAGGAGTTCAGTTGTGGAGCTCCTTCCAGGGCTTGGCACCTGTGTTTGAGGGCTGCCTCAACAAGCTCCTGGATGATACCTGACAGAGGCTATTAAACACAAACTCAAAGCCACACCTTGAGTCCTGTGTCCAGTTCTGGGCTCCCCAGTTTAGGAAAGATGTTGAGATGCTGGAAGGTGTCCAGAGAAGGGCAACAAAGCTGGGGAGGGGTCTGGAGCACAGCCCTGTGAGGAGAGGCTGAGGGAGCTGGGGTTGCTTAGCTTGGAGAAGAGGAGGCTCAGGGGAGACCTCATTGCTCTCTACAACTCCCTGCAGGGAGGTTGTAGCCAGGTGGGGGTTGGTCTCTTCTCCCAGGCACCCAGCACCAGCACAAGAGGACACAGCCTCAAGCTGTGCCAGAGGAGGTTCAGGCTGGATGTTAGGAAGAAGTTCTTCCCAGAAGGAGATTGGCCATTGGGATGTGCTGCCCAGGGAGGTGGTGGAGTCCCCATCTCTGGAGGTGTTTAGGAAGAGCCTGGGTGAGGCACTTGGTGCCATGGTTTAGTTGATCAGATGGTGCTGGGTGATAGGTTGGACTTGATGATTTCAAAGGTCTTTTCCAACCTGGTTAATTCTATTCAAAGATGCCATCTCTGGAGCTGTGAGATGAAAACTCTTTGAGACTGTGAGAGTAACCTGGGGCATGACCTGCACATTTCTCCCAGGGCAGATTGAATTTTGGTGTAAATGGCCTTTAGTTCACTTAATATGACTGTGTCCTCTGAGCTGCTCTCTGTGTTTGTCCCTCACATGAGGATTCACTTCTTTGTATTCCAAAGAATGGACAAAGAGAGAATTTGTCTCCTGTTGAGTAGTTAGGAACTGAAGTGACCCAAGGAGTTTTGAGGGGTGTGATCTTTAATACCCAGTGACATTCTAATGCCCACTGTATATTCCAGTGCCCACTGTGTATTCCAATGCCCATTGAATATTCCAATGCTCACTGTGTATTCCAGTGCCCACTGTATATTCTCCTCAGACTGCTGAAGCCAGAGCCTCAGTTTGTCTCTTACTGCAGTGACATCCAGGCTCATTGTTCCAGCTCCCACTGGCTGTTTTTCAGTGCTACTACTAATACTGCACTAAGCTCCCACCCCATGTAGCATCTGGTGAAGCTAAGCCTTCAGTGGCATCCTGGCTGGGATTAGAAATGCTGTGCCCAGCAGCAGCAGGGAGGGGATTGTCCTCCTGTACCCAGCTCAGGGAGGCCACACCTTGAGTGTTGTGTCCAGTTCTGGGCACCTCTGTACCAGAGAGATGTAGAGGTGATGGAGCCAGGGCAGAGGAGGACAAGGAAGCTGTGAAGGGCCTGGAGAAGAAATCTTGTGAGGACAGACTGAAGGAGCTGGGGATGGTTAATTTGGCTGAGGGGAGGCCTCCTGGCTGTCTACAGCTCCCTGAAAGGAGGTTGTGGAGAGCTTGGTGCTGGTCTCTTCTCCCAGGTGATTAGTGACAGAAAAGAGGGAATGGCCTCAAGCTGCAGCAGGGCAGGGCTAGACTGGACAGTAGGAAACATTTGTTCCCAGCCAGAGTGGTCAGACATTGGCACAGGCTGCCCAGGGAGGGGGTGGAGTCACCAGCCCTGGATGTGTAAAGGTGGTTTGGATGTGGTGCTTGGGCTGAGCCTTGTAGAGTAGGATCAGTGGTTGGACTTGGTGACCCCAGGGGTCCTTTCCAGCCTGAATGTTTCTGTGGTTCTGAGCTCATGCAGAGTCTGTTTGCAGAGTGTGGAGGGAGGCTGTATGGCAGCAGTGGCTCGTTCACCAGCCCCAGGTACCCGGCCACGTACCACAACCACACTGACTGCGAGTGGGACATCGCCGTGCCCCAGGGGCGGACCCTGACACTCCGCTTTGATTTCATCAGCATCGATGACCCAGGGGACTGCAGCAGCAACTACCTGATGCTGTACGATGGGCCCGACGGCAGCTGCCCGCCCGTGGGGCCCTTCTGCGGCACGGTAAGTGTTGGCTGCCGGCTGCCACCCTGCGTGCCTTTGGGCACTCGGCACCGCTGCGCAGCCAGGGCTGCTCCCGATCCTGGCACCAAGTGCACAGAGCTGAGGGGAAGAGCCGGCAGCAGGCTGCGGCGCCTTAGGGGCTTCCAGCGCAGACCTGACAGTGACATCTAGTGGGAAGCACCGAGCTCTGGCGCTCAGTGCTCAGTGCCCGACTGGGGCCGGGGGTGCCTGCGGGAGAACCGGGACAGCAGCGTCTGGTACAGACCTGAGGTCCCTTCCCACCTTCCCCAGTCTGTGCCTCAGCTTTAACTCGCTGTCTGGCTTTGCCAAAGGACCTGGATGTGCTGTACAGCTTTCTATCTCTCTTGACTTCTGTGGTGGGTTGAAGTTTCCCCCAACATTAACTTTTAGCCCGACCAATTCAGTCAGAAGCAAATGAGGCTGTATGTACAAGCAAGAACTACATTCAGCAACGGCATGCAACGAGTAGGTACAAATACCCAGCAGTTACAATGTTATACAGATGTTTACAGTTAGCAAACAAGATGAAAACCTCCTGGTCCAAAAGAGCAGGGAAGCTGCTCTGCTGCCCCCACCCCGCTCCCAAGAGAGGAGCAGAGAGAGAAGCAGTAGGTTACAGACTTAGCCGAGGCCATCCGAAGCACACAGGTTATCTCTCCCGAGCGAAGCAAACCAGCCAAGATCAGAAGAGAGGAGAGAAGGGAAAGAAGTGTTCTGGCCCAGCTCCTCTTATTCAGACATTCACCCAATGAATCTGTTCAGAATAATTTGCTTTCCTTTTCACACCCAATAGTGGTTTATTTACGTGCTTCTGCATCTGTGCCCGAAGCCTGTAACTGCATTTTAAAGGCATATGCTGAAGCCACCACCCCTTGCCTTCCAGGACACAGCCATCGCTCCCTTCACCGCCGCAGCTCACCAGCTCCACCTCAAGTTCCACGCCGAGTACGCAACCCTGCCCTCGGCATTCCGGCTCAGCTGGCACAGCTAGAGCACCGCTCGCTGCACTGGAAGACTGCAGGATCACACAAGCAAGTCTGAGGTTTGGTTGTGACAGCCACAGCTGAAGTGCAGCTTTGCAAAAGTGCCTGCAAGGGTGGCTGCTGGGAGCTCGGAGTTCAAAGTGGTCACCTTCCACTGGACTGAAATAAACCATCTCCCACCCACCTGGGCAGGGAGTTCTTGATACCTTTGCACACATTTTTATGTTCTTCTACAGAATTCTCCAGTACCTGAAGGGGGCTAGAGGAGAGCTGAGGAGGGACTTTTTACAGGTGCTTGTAGTGACAGGCAATGGCTTCAAGTTGGAAGAGGAGAGATGGAAGCTGGAGATTAGGAGGAAATTCTTCAGAGAGAGGGTGGGGAGCCCCTGGCACAGGTTGCCCAGGGAGGTTGTGAATGTCGCCTCCCTGGAGGTGTTCAAGGCCAGGCTGGATGAGGCCTTGAGCAACCTGGGCTGGTGGGAGGTGTCCCTGCCCATGGCAGGAGGCTTGAAACTAGAGGGTCTTTAAGGTCCCTTCTAACCCAACCCATTCTGTGAATCTATCACAATTTAATGCTGCCCAAAGTCAATTAGCCATGATAATACTCAAATACAAACTGTTCCACCGCAAGTCAGAGACAACTTGAGGTACAAAGTTGTCTTTAATTAGTTCTCTAGAGCTGCATGATTTTGTCCCAGCAGCCTTGGACAGGTTAGCTAAAGCTAACCTGAACATGAGCCAGCAGTGTGCCCAGGGGGCCAAGAAGGCCAAGGGCATCCTGGCCTGCATCAGGAACAGTGTGGCCAGCAGGAGCAGGGAAGTCATTCTGCCCTCTGCTCAGTACTGGTTAGGCTTGAGACCTTGAGTTCTGTGTCCAGTTCTGGGCTCCCCAGTTTAGGAAGGATTTTGAGATGCTGGAAGGTGTCCAGAGAAGGGCAACAAAGCTGGGGAGGGGTCTGGAGCACAGCCCTGTGAGGAGAGGCTGAGGGAGCTGGGGTTGCTTAGCCTGGAGAAGAGGAGGCTCAGGGGAGACCTTCTTGTTCTCTACAACTCCCTGAAGGGAGGTTGTAGCCAGGTGGGGGTTGGTCTCTTCTCCCAGGCAGCCAGCAGCAGAACAAGAGGACACAGTCTCAAGCTGTGCCAGGGGAGGTTTAGGCTGGAGGCGAGGAAGAAGTTCTTCACAGAAAGAGAGATTGGCCATGTGATGGTTTAAGCCTTAACTGGGAGTTAAGAGCTCAGATGGGGGCAAGGCTGGAATCTCTCTCCCACTCCCCCTCCTCTCTCCCAACAGAGAGGGGAAAAACAGGAAAGGGGCAAATCCATCAAAAAATAATTTGTAGTCAGTTTGGAAGTACAGAGGTAAAGAGTTTTCTTTAAACAATATATATATATATATCAATAACAGATAAAGTTCACAAGGGCAAGGAACAAGGATGGATGGGAGGGGGGCAAATAGGAAGAATACAAAACCAGTCTCTGAAGAGGCACAGAGGCAGCAGGGAGAAGGATCAGGCCTGACCATGTGGCAGAGGAGCAGGAGGGCAGCCACAGTAGCTCTCATCCAGGAGAGGCAGGAGCCAAAAGGAGAGCTAATGTCTGCCATGTCCTGCTTTTTATACCCTAGCTGGGCAGGGAGGGGGAGTGGAACAGACTCATCTTCCCAGGGGAAAACGCCCTGCAGGGAGGGCAAAGTACCTGCCAAGCCCTCCCCCTGGTTTGTTTTTTGTTTTCAGGATGGGTGTTAACCCACCACAATCCACCCCTCTGTTCCACTTCCTCTCTCCTGCCACAGCCCCTTCATCCAATCTTGACACCTGGTATTTGAATCCTTGATGCAAGTCCCTTGTTATCCTGGCTCCCTGCCTCCCAGGGCAGTCTCTCTCTCTCTGGTGATGGTCAGTGTAGGTGGTGCTTGAATTTGGCAGGGATGTGGAGAAGAATCAGGAATCAGTCTGTCTATGATAATCTCAAAGGTATTTTCCAACCTGGTTAATTCTATTCTAGTCTAGTCTAACTAGAATAAAATCAGTAATTGCTGAAGAGTGGCCCCTGTGCTACAGCCACACTGTAGATCACTGCTGAATGACTTCCAGCACTGCTGTGCCCTGGGTGTCAGTACCTGCCTAAGAACTCAAGCATCCACCGAGGCTGAGTGCAGTGGGACCTGCTGTGGTACCACACCTGAGCCTCACCAGGGAGCCAAGTCAGGACCAGTGCCCTGTGTTCAGTGTACACAAACATCTGTGGTTGGATTTATTGGGTTATAGCTACAAGCTTCAAAATCTATTTTACAGCTGAATGTAAGAAACTTGTGAGACCTTCAGCACCTCTCTTACCTTCCTAGGCAACTTGCAGGCAACTTGTTAGACATCTGTACACCAGATACAACTTCAGAGTAGGGCAGACGTGGAAATATCCATGACCTTTGAAACTGGCTTTCCCCTTGCCCAGGCTAGCACCTCATGAAAGTGTTTGTGACAGGGTATTCGAAGGACACTCATTCTCACCAGGAAATGAAGCAATGACCAGTTCATTTCCTGGATGTCACCTGTGATGGTCAGGTGAGGTTTTGCAGCACAGAGAAGGAGCATGGGCCTCAGAGTCACCTCATAACTATCACAGAGAGTCACTCACAGTGACAGTGATAGTGTCACCAGCAGGACCACGGGAGGGACTGTTCCCTGGACTCAGCACTGGGGAGGCCACACCTTGAGTGCTGGGTTCAGTTTTGAGGCCCTCACTACAAGAAAGACATTGAGCTGCTGGAGCAGGTCCAGAGAAGGGCAACAAAGCTGGGGGAGGGTCTGGAGAACAGGGCAGGGCAGGAGCAGCTGAGGGACCTCAGGATGTTTAGTGTGGAGAAGAGGAGGCTGAAGGGAGACCTCATGGTGCTCTACAACTTCTCAAAAGGAGGCTGCAGCCAGCTGGGGTCTTGTCTCCCTAGTAACAAGCGACAGAATTGGAAGAAATATCCTCAGGTTGCACCAGGGGAGGTCTATGTTGAATATTAGGAACAATTTCTTCCTGAAAGGGTTCTCAAGCACTGGCACAGGCTGCCCAGGGTGGTGGGTGAATCCCCATCCCTGGAGGTGTTTCAAAGAGGCAGAGATGTGGTGCTGAGGGCCATAGGTCAGCCTTGGTAGAGGTAGGGGATGACTGGTCTGGATGATGTGAAAGGGCTTTTCCAACTGGAACACTTCCATGATCCTGAATGCAATTGTTGCAGTAATTAATTACGAAATTGCTTTAAAGAGTTAATGACAGTTCTAGCAAAATCTAGGGGCTCCTCAAAGGCCATCATTCCACAGTCAGGTAAACCTTCACAGCACCTGAGAAGCCGTCCTGATTAAAACAAAATGTAGAAGGCCAAGGGCAGCCTGGGCTGTATCCAAAGCAGTGTGGCCAGAGATGGAGAGAGAGGATCCTGCCCCTCTGCTCTGCTCTGGGGAGACCTCACCTGCAGAGCTGTGTCCAGCTATGGAGCCTTCAATGCAGAAGGACATGGACCTGGTGGAGAAGGTTCAGAGGAGGGCCATGAAAATGCTCAGGGGGTTGGAGCAGCTCTGCTAGGAGGACAGGCTGAGGGAGCTGGGGGTGTTCAGCCTGGAGAAGAGAAGGCTCCAGGGAGACCTAAGAGCAGTCTGCCAGTACCTGAAGGAGGCTACAAGGCGGCTGCAGAGGGACTCTTTGCAAAGGCCTGCAGGGACAGGACCAGGGGCAATGGCTTCAAACTAGAGCAGAGCAGATTGAGATTGGATGTGAGGAACATGTTATGCACCAGGAGGCTGCTGGAACACTGGAACAGGTTGCCCAGGGAAGTGGTTGAGGCCCCATGCCTGGAGATATTCAAGGTGAGGACTCTTCTATGATTCCTCCTTTGTGGACAGCTTTGTGTGGCCTTGTGAATCTCTGCTGTGGTATTGCCCTTCTTCTGAAATCCTCTGGATTTGGTGCAGCTGGTGCAGGGCTGGAAATCCCCTGCAGATCAGGCTGCTGCCTCTTGCTACTAGGTGGCTGGTGATGGACACATCAGATTTTGGGTGAGAATCAGCTTGGAAGGAGTGCTGCCCATTTCTGCATCTCACCTGCCTGGAGCACAGCTCAGCTGGAGCCACAGGGACAGGGAAGGTGATTCCTGTGGGAGGCACAGCTCAGCTGGAGCCACAGGGACAGGGAAGGTGATTCCTGTGGGTGGCACAGCTCAGCTGGAGCCACAGGGACAGGGAAGGTGATTCCTGTGGGTGGCACAGCTCAGCTGGAGCCACAGGGACAGGGAAGGTGATTCCTGTGGGTGGCACAGCTCAGCTGGAGCCACAGGGACAGGGAAGGTGATTCCTGTGGGAGGCACAGCTCAGCTGGAGCCACAGGGACAGGGAAGGTGTCACCCCTGGGCACGATCTGCCACTGCAGCCACTGCATTTCTGGTGCCAAATCCAGGCCTTGCCAGGAGAATGGCAGAGCACAGTCTGACAGACAGATCCTGCAGGTGGCTGTAAGCAGCAAGGTTGTTAGTGGCTTTGTGAGGCTGGGATCAGCCACAGGTGATGGACACAGCTGAGCTCCCTAGGGCACCGCTGCCCCTGCCCTGCTGGGGCTGTCCCACAGCAGGCTGAGCAGCCTGCAGCTGTGTCTGTCTGTGGTGTCTGTCTGTGTCTGTGTGTCTGTGACCTGTGCTGTGCACGGGGCCCTGCTGCCAGCAGTGCCTTAGGCTCTCCGCTCTGGAGGGGAGCTGCAGCTGAGCTGCTGGGTTTGCTGGCAGCTGTCCTGCAGAGAGGGTTGGTTTCTCTCAGAGCAGGGCCACGTTGTGCTGCACAGAAGAGAAAACCCTTTTGGGTGGTTTCTGAGGTGGTAAATCCTTGCTCTGGGCATGATCCTCTGTCACAAAGTCTAATTGTATGGAGTTGTTGAGCTTTTCCAGAAGAAAAGCCCAAAGAGCAGTGTCACTGGGAGAGGAACATGTGTAAGGTTCTGGTTTTTAAACTCCAGCAGTGACTGAGGCCTGGGGCATCTTTAAACGTGGCAGATGCTCCATGCCTGGGCACAGTTGTCTTCACAAACAAGCCAGATGCAGGAGGCTCTCTAGAAAGAAAGGCAAGTCCCACAGAGGATTCGTGCTCCTGGAGCCTGCTGAACGCAGCTGCAGGTACAAGGTTCAATTGATCTGGCCCAGCTGACTTGCCAGAAACAGCCAAGGGCTAAAATTAGAGTAAATTATCAAACCCACTTAAAAACAAAACAAAACAGGAACAAAGTAAGCCTCTGCTGTCCTCCAACACTCCCTGTGAGGAACCACAACAGAAACACCACTGCAGAAGTATGAAAGTGGAGGTCCCTAGAGGAGAGAGCTGGTGCTGAGCCATGTGTCTGCCCTGGAAGGTAAGGAGCCCTTTAGAAACCTTCACGTGAAATGAGTGCAACCAGGAGCTGCTCTGCCGAGCTGCTGTGTGGCTTCTTGCAGTGTGCAGTGAGGGTTATGGCTTCAGCTCACACAGCTGCTGGCAACACTCTGCTTGGCCTGTGCCCACTGCTGTCTGCCTGGCAGAAAATGCCAGAGCTGTGCCTGCTGCAGGGCCACAGGCAGCCACACGGCACAGGGAAGGAGCCTCCATGGCTAGCTCCTGAGGCCTGCATGGCTCTGACTTAGGTGGGAATTTAAGACCAGGCTGGATGTGGCTCTGGGCAGCCTGCTGTAGTGTGAGGTGTCCCTGGCCATGGCAGGGGGCTGGAAGTGGATGATCCTTGAGGTCCTTTCCAACCCTGACAATTCTATGATTCTTCTGCATGGAGCTGTACATGGCTCTAGTGATGAAAAGGTGCACTTGCTGGGACAGCTTCTGTGAAAGGTGAGCAGTCCTAGGGCCCAAGGAGCCAGCATGGAGAGGTCTGTGCGGGGGACAGAACTCCCACAGGGCAGGGCTGCTCTCTATAAACAAGTGAGAGGTGACACCACAGTGAGGTTGGGGGACTGGGGTTCCCTGAAGGAAAGGAGTGGGAAGGTACACAGCTGTCAGGTGGTGCTGGTCATGTAGAAATGAGCTGGTTCTAGTTATGCTGGACATGAGGAGGAAGTTCTTCCCCACGAGAGTGGTGAAGCCCTGGAATGGGTTGTCCAGGGAAGTGGTTGAGGCCCCGTCCCTGGAGGTGTTTAAGCCCAGGCTGGATGAGGCTGTGGCCAGCCTGATCTAGCGTGGGGTGTCCCTGCCCATGGCAAGGGGTTGGAACTAGATGATCCTTGTGGTCCCTTCCAACCCTGACTGATACTATGATGCTATGCTTACACAGCAATTTGGACTGAAAACCAGAGTCTGCTCTGCCCATAAAGAAGGTGTCTGCTTCCCACAGCAGCTCCAGCCGAGTGTTCTAGGCACCAGAATTCACCTATTTACTGTTTTCACTATTTTCCTCAGGTGCCAAACCAATCCCACAGAACTGTTCTGCAGTGCTGACTAAAATGAAACGTAGCAAAAATTCATAGCGCTGGCTGCTGTTGGTAACAACAGCAGCAGCCATGCAGGATTGCTGGCAAGGATGTTTAAAACATTGGTTAGCTGATAACAAAACCAGGGGCCACATTCTAGAGGTTTGGTTTTGTAAGGCAAAGATCATCAAAACAACCTCTGTGTGGCAGCTGTGACACAGGACTGACACTGATGGGAATGTGGCAGCAGCAGTGCTCAGCAGGGCTCAGCAGGGCTCAGCAGTGCTCAGCAGGGCTCAGCAGTGCAGAAGGGTCTCTGCAGGGGCATCTTGCTGTGGTACCTCCTTTAGATTAGACACTGACCCTGCATTGACGCTGATTGCTTTCAGAGCTCTTGGAAGGGGAAAATGAAGGGATCCAAATAGAATAACACTGGAACCCCTCATTTCCTTGGTCAGAAGAGCTCTGTAGGACAATCAGATCAAGAGCAGCATAACAGGGGTCAGTGGGAGGCATGTCCTGTGCTCACTGCCTGGCCAGCACAGGCTGGAGGGAGTCAGTGGCAGGAACAATGTGTCCCACCCCTCCCCAGCACAGGGCACCCTGGCCATGCACTGACCCCAGTCCCCTCCTTCAGCCTACTGTCCTAAGGGCAGAGGGCACATGCCAGCCTCTCCAGAGTTCAGATCCCTGCACATTAGGCCAGGTGGCAACTTCAGAACCAATCTGGCAGATACCAGGGTGTTTCACAGCTGGCCCCTAAGCAAGCAGTCAGCATCTGGATAGCGTGGCAGGACCTGCACTGGAGACGTGGCTCAGCTCCTGCACACATGGGCAAGCTCCCAGCCAGCTCCCAGGCACTGGCTCAGGTACGGAGGGAGCTGAGGTTGTTTGGGTTCAAAGGGGCTACAGAAGAACTGGGTGCACTGGGGAGAGGTGATAGAGAAGAAGAGAGGGAGTCCCCATGAGAATGGTAACTCCTGATGCAAACCCCTGAAAAATAAGTTTTCAAGACGTGACCTTGGGACAGTGTGGGACAAGTACCTTCCCATGCCTCATCCAACTGGCATTTAGTGCTTCACAAGGAGCTGAGAGGCTTTAAAAGGAAGGCTTGAGAGCAAGTCCTGTTTGTCAAGCCCAGTGCAGACCTGAGCAGGGCACTGCCCAGTACATTTTCTCTGATGAAAGGTTTGCTGAAGCCAGAGCCAAAGGAGGTCACATGGAAGGTGTGAGTGGTGGTGAAGCTGTTTGCACAACAACAGGGTAAGGAAATCAGGTGTATGGTGAGAACACAACAAGGCCCACAGCAGAGAGCAGAAGCAGCACGATCATCAAGTGGGGAGCAAGGAAACAGTTCTGCACCAGAGGCAGCAGATGGCTGTGCAGGCCAGGCTACGATTTGCTCACCGTGGATATGGCAGCTCGGGCACCTCCCCAGCCAGCACCTGGGCGTCTGTGGGCATCATTTGCAGCCTTCTAGGCAGCATCCCGCAGCGCACAGGGAGCCCCTTGCCAAGATGTGGGGGCTAGCAGGGGGCCTGGCCTCCAGGCATTTCTTACGTGTCCTAACCCGAACGGGGACGTGCACTAGGGCTGAACTTGTGGAGGAGGGTTGGTGGCTGGCTCGATGCCCCCTGAATGATTCTGTGATTCATGAAGTGCTCTCTGCTTCCACACCTGTGGCATGGCAGCGAGGGAGCGTTTCTGACTCCTGTTGGTGATGCTAACACATGGACGTGTGCTGCGTGAAAGGCTGAGGCCCCAACACCATGCGGACCACCTGCTCAACAGGTGCTCAGAGCATGGGCACGGCTGGGGACGAGAGCGGGCTGCAGAGTCCAGAGACACCTGAAAAGGGGGACCGGGGCCGGGCGGGGTGAGGCGGGGCGGGGCGGGGCAGGGCGCGGTGAGGAGGGTTGAGGAGGGGCGGGGCGGGGAGAGGAGAGGCGGGGCGGGGAGGGGAGGGGCGGGGCGGGGAGGGGAGGGGCGAGGCGGGGCGGGGCCCCAGGGCCGCTGAAGCATCTGCTCTGCGCATGCGCCGAGGCCGCGGTGGCGCCAGCGGCAGCCAGCGCCGCGCGGCCTGACACGCGCTCTCGCCGACGCTTATTGGCCAGCGACTCTACCTCCGGCGCCGCCAGCCAACGGCCGGCGGGCTTGTACCGGGAGGCGCGCTGATTGGCCCGGCGCCTCGGCCGGCACGGCGGCGCCCCCGCTTCCCGGGAAAAGTGGCGCGCTTGCGCGCGGGGCCGGCTGGGGGCGGGGCTTGGCGGGGCGTGGCGAGGGCGTGCAGCCGCCGGGGGCCGCCCGCGGGGCCGGGGCCTGCCTGAGGCAGCGACCGAGTAGGGGAGCGACCGATAGCCGGACCGACAACCGGAGCGACAGCCGGACAGAGCGAGCGCCGCCGGGCCGCCGCGGCACCCTGCGGTGAGTCCCCGGCCCGCAGCGCCGGGCCCGCCCTCCCGCCCGCTGCGCCGTCAGGGCTCGGAGGGGCTGGGAGGGTGCCGGGGGTCGGGGCGCGGCGAGGCAGGAGCCACGGCGGCGCGGCGCGGGCCGGGCTCGCTGCCTGCGGTCCCCGCGCTGTTCCGGTGGGTCCCCGGCCGGCTGCGTCCCCGTCTCACGGTGCCCGTTTCTGCCCCGCCCAGACCATGTCTAAGTCGCTGAAGAAGATCGTGGAGGAAAGCAGGGAGAAGAACCAGCCCGAGGTGGACATGTGTGACCGCGGCATCTCCAACATGCTGGACGTGCCCGGCCTCTGTAAGTACCGGCGGCGGGCGGGCCGAGCGCGGAAACTTCCTTATTTGTCCTGGGACGGCGCCGGGCTGGGCCGCTCCCACTGCTGCCGCGGCGCCGCTGGCCACTCGAGGCTGCGCTGAGCCGGCCGTGCCTCGGGGAGGCTTCGCGTCCTGTGGGGGCCGCGCTCAGCTCCCAGCTCCGGGCGGCTCCCTGTCGAGCCGTGGGGGTGTGCCGAAGGGGCTGGCGTGGGGAGCGCGGCCGTGCCCGGCGCTGTCTGCGGCCCCGAGCGATCCCAGCCCCTCACCGCTGCCGTCTGGCTCCCGGCGATGAGGGTTCTCTGCCGCCTGTCCTTGGTACCAAAGCAGCAGCCGAGGCAAGCAGCCTCTCCATCTGGTTTTTAAAAGGGGCTGGGTGACTGTGGCCTGGAGCCCCAGGGCTGGTCTCTGAAGCAGAGGGAGCTGGTGCTGTGATGGGTACAGCAGCAGCCTGCCCTGGGTACCGCAGGGTCCTTGTGCCAGCCTAGTGCCAGGGCTGTCCCTGGTGCACTGTCTTTGCTGTAGCTCAACTGCAGCAGTCAGGCAGCCCTGCAGAACATGTAGGTAAAGAGCCACCCAGTACCCAGGGGGTGACTTTGCCTTGCTGGTGCTGTGTCTGAGGGTGCAGGTGGGGTTAGGGTACAGCTGACATGCAGGCCAAGCTGTGGCTGGTTGCTGTGTGCCACAGCCTGGGGTTGCCCTAGGTGCATGATGTGAGGAGAGGAAAGGCAAACCTGAAACAGCGTTGTGGAAACTGGAACCATGTCCTCTTTAGCTCTTTGCTGTGCTTGTAAAACTGGAGAGCAGCCAGGAGTGAGTGTAGAGAGCTCTTCTTACCTGATAGAAAGAGTCCAGGGGATGAGGTTGATGTCCACCACCAGCTCGCCCTGGGCTGCAGAGCTGGCAGCAGGCTGAAGCTTCATCAGTCACAGCAGTGAGGGATGAGAGCCCAGGACAGTTTTGCAGGACTAGGTTCTTGTGGGTCAGTTTTCATCCTGTACTGTGCCTGATTCTGAGTCGTGTGTGGGGTTTCAGGACAATTGCAGAGGTCACAACTCAGGCTGAATAGAGTTTTGCTGTATTTCTGCTGGAGGAGCAGTTGTTTGAGACAAAGGAGTGCTTAGCTGGCATTAACTACAGACCTGTTCTCAGAACTAATCTCTTGCAGATAAACTAGCACCAGCAGTGCTAAAGTTGAAACCCATTTTATTGTACAAAGCCTGTTTTGGGTTTGGCCTGCAGGCTTACCCTGATGCCAGGCTGCTCTCTGTCTCTCTTATGAAGGCAGGCTGAGGGACTTTGGGTTGTTCAGCATGGAGACAAGAAGGGTCTGGGGAGACCTTTGAGCAGCCTTTCAGTACCTGTAGGGGCTACAGGAGAGCTGGGGAGGGACTTTTGACAAGGGCTTAGAATCATGGAATGGTCTGGGCTGGAAGACTCATCCAGTCCAACCCCTCTGCACTCAGCAGGGACATCCTCCACTGGATCAGGTTGCCCAGAGCCCTGTCCAGCCTCACCTGGAATAGCTCCAGCCATGGAGCCTCAACCACCTCCCTGGGCAACCTGTTCCAGTGTTCCAGCAGCCTCCTGGTGCAGAACTTGTTCCTCACATCCAATCTCAATCTGCTCTGCTCTAGTTTGAAGCCATTGCCCCTGGTCCTGTCCCTGCAGGCCTTTGCAAAGAGTCCCTCTGCAGCCGCCTTGTAGCCTCCTTCAGGTACTGGCAGACTGCTCTTAGGTCTCCCTGGAGCCTTCTCTTCTCCAGGCTGCACACCCCCAGCTCCCTCAGCCTGTCCTCATAGCAGAGCTGCTCCAACCCCCTGAGCATTTTTGTGGCCCTCCTCTGAACCTTCTCCATCAGGTCCAGGTCCTTCCTGCATTGAGGGCTCCAGAGCTGGACACAGAGCAGAGCAGAGTGGCAGAATCCCTCCCTGGATCTGCTTGCAGGACATGTGTTGATGCAGCCCAGACTGTGAGTGGCTTGCAGTGGCAGGGTGAGGGGCAGTGTCTTTAAACTGGAAGGAGCTGGATTTAGATATCAGGAGGAGGATCTTCCCCATGAGGGTGGTGAAGCACTGGAACAGGTTCCCAGAGAAGTTGTGGAGGCTCCAAGCCTCTCAAGCGTTGAAAGCCTTGACTGCGGCCTTGAGCAGCCTGGACTAGTAGGAGGTGTTCTTACCCATGGCAGGGAGGTTGGAACCAGGTGATCTCACAGGTCCCTTCCAACCCATTCTATGATTCTAATTAAGCATCTGAAGCTTATCTCTCAGGGAGCTCCCTGCATGAAGTGCAGAGTTGTTAATGCTGCACCAGAGAAGTCTTGGTGCAGCTACTCTTGGTGCCCATTGTGTGACTTGGTTTGAGGTGGGGGCTTGGGAGGGGGAAGTGATGACTTGCTTCTGCCCAGTTAATGTAGACCTCCTTGGTCTTCCACAGTGCCTCTGCACCCTGCAGGGAAGGCATTTTTAGCTGGGGGTTTTGGTTTGGTGGCTTTATGGTCACGGTATTTGCCTCCCTGCAGGTGTGTCCTTGGTGAAGAGATGCCATGCCTGGCACCTCAGTTTGACAAGGTGTTCAGCTTGCTTGTTTTCCAGCCCTGCCATCTGACTCTGAGGCACGAACTTTTCCAGAACAGAATGGACCCTTTGGCTTTCTCTGGTGCCTGCCCTCCTAGGCGTGCTGAGCATCCCTCAGCACCATGCCAAGGCTGGCCCTTGCAGAGGCTCTGGTTTTGCCATGAAATGAAGATCCTGCTTCAAAACAGTGGTCATAATTCCTGCCCAGTGGCTGTTCTTTCACAGCATCTTGTCTTCAGCAGGTGTTCAGAGAGAAGGCTAAGCTCAGGTTGTTGAAGAGAACATTTTGGTGATGTTTTCCCTGTTTCTGGCCATTTAAGGATTTGCTAGCTTGGAGGAGACTCCTAAGTCTGTGTGCTCAATAGCCCCTGACAGGATTTTGTCTCCCTCACTTAACGGCTGTGAGTGCCCCTCCCCCGTGACCATAAGTGACAGCGAGCTGCTCCCTCTGGCCTCGCTTTCCCTTCCTGAGAAGGACCAGCCCCTGCCCCACTGCCAGCCTGAGTGCCTCCTGCAGCTAAGGCAGCCTCTGCTCAGCCTCCTCCTCCTTCAGCTGCAGGCCTGTTCTTGTTCTGTGTGCTTGAAAAACCAAACCCAACTGGAATGGGCCACAGAAAGCTCTTGGGGACAGAGGAGAGAAGGGAAGGGGACTGTGTGGCTGGGCTTAGGCAGGATCCTCCTCTGGCTTCTCTCTGCGGTCTAGCAGATGACTTGCCAGAGCACAGGGCAGCCCCTGGGATTTTCAGGCACTTCTGTTTTTGTTCCTATTGCCCTAAAGTACCAAGTGGAATTGTACTGCAGACCTTCAGATGTGACTTTTAGAAGCTTTCATAAATGTGATATGTGGAAACGTTTCCAAGATGCTCTACAGAGAAGAGATTTAGTTTGAGACTAAAAATATCCCTTGATGCAGATGCTGTGTGCTTCAGCTCCCCAGGATGATGCACAGGCCACGGGAAGCAGCTTGAAATGTGAAAGGTTTCTGTGCCAGTGCTGGCCTGCAATGGAAACGGTGTCACAGCCTCTGTGAGCCAGCTCTGCTGTCCCTGTGCATCCAGGCAGAGCTGCCTGCAGGTGCCTTGCCCTGTGGAAGGGTTCTGATTCCGTGTTGAGAAGGAACGAGATGAAGTTTGCTTGCAAAGCACCTAGGCTGGGCTGGCAGTGGCCTTGGTGAGGTGCTGCAGGCTGAGCAGTTCAGCAGGCAGTGCCTGGTGCTTAGGACCTTTGTTGGTGGGACTTCAAACAGTCATCAGCAGTTCTGGAGCTGTTCTTGGAACAGAGACCAACCCCTAAGCTCCAGTTTCTGTGTCTCTAAGTGATCAGAGTGGGGAAGCTGTGAGCTAAGGAATTGTTTGACCCCTCTGCTGCTGCTGTTGTCAGTCCTGTGAGCTCCACGTGCTCCTTTGCTCTGGCAGCTCCATCCCTGAGCTGCTCTGGCTGTAGAGGAGGTGCATCCTCTCTTCAGGAATTGCCATGCCTGGATGGCTGCTCAGGAGGTGTTGGTGACAGATTTGCCCACTCCAGGAGCAGCCCAAGCGCGGCAGATGGAGGGCAGGCTGCTGGGGGCCGTCCTGAGCGGTGCTGCAGTGCTCAGCTTCCCCTGATGGGACAGGCAGTGTCTTATCTTGGTTCAGCAAGGGCTCTGCAGCCTTCCTCCTGGGGAGGGGTTTTCTTCCCTTTTACCAGCTTCTGTCACATAAAGCTGACTGCAGTGTGTGGCAGCAGCAGATGGAAAGCCTTGGTGCTGTGGCCAGGGGGGAAGAGCTTGGTTGGATGCTCCTTCCTTTGCCTGCTGTGAAGCAGTGGTGGGGCTGGGGCCACAGCGAGCTCTGGCAGCCGACAAGATCCTGACCCCCTGACTTCTGGGAGGGTGTTTGGTGCCTTCTGCAAATGGAGTTAACACCTCCTGTATGCTAATGGCCATGATGTTAGTGAGGCACCTGAGCTCTGCTGGCCCCAAGGAGCTGTGTCTTGCTATCTGGGAGCTCTCCTGGTGGCATCACAGAGAGGTTACTAGGGAGCTACATCTGCCTGGGGTGAGCTGACCTGCTGGGTGATTCCCAGTGAGCCCTGCTGCTCCTAGCTGTGTGCAGGCAGAGCAGAGCAGCCCCAGCAGTGAGCCCTGCTGCTCCTAGCTGTGTGCAGGCAGAGCAGAGCAGCCCCAGCAGTGAGCCCTGCTGCTCCTAGCTGTGTGCAGGCAGAGCAGAGCAGCCCCAGCAGTGAGCCCTGCTGCTCCTAGCTGTGTGCAGGCAGAGCAGAGCAGCCCCAGCAGTGAGCCCTGCTGCTCCTAGCTGTGTGCAGGCAGAGCAGAGCAGCCCCAGCAGTGAGCCCTGCTGCTCCTAGCTGTGTGCAGGCAGAGCAGAGCAGCCCCAGCAGTGAGCCCTGCTGCTCCTAGCTGTGTGCAGGCAGAGCAGAGCAGCCCCAGCAGTGAGCCCTGCTGCTCCTAGCTGTGTGCAGGCAGAGCAGAGCAGCCCCAGCAGTGAGCCCTGCTGCTCCTAGCTGTGTGCAGGCAGAGCAGAGCAGCCCCAGCAGTGAGCCCTGCTGCTCCTAGCTGTGTGCAGGCAGAGCAGAGCAGCCCCAGCAGTGAGCCCTGCTGCTCCTAGCTGTGTGCAGGCAGAGCAGAGCAGCCCCAGCAGTGAGCCCTGCTGCTCCTAGCTGTGTGCAGGCAGAGCAGAGCAGCCCCAGCAGTGAGCCCTGCTGCTCCTAGCTGTGTGCAGGCAGAGCAGAGCAGCCCCAGCAGTGAGCCCTGCTGCTCCTAGCTGTGTGCAGGCAGAGCAGAGCAGCCCCAGCAGTGAGCCCTGCTGCTCCTAGCTGTGTGCAGGCAGAGCAGAGCAGCCCCACCAGGCCCCCTGCACCCTCAGGTGTTCCTCAGGGGTGTGCTTGTTGCTTGACAAGTGTGTGCAGAGCTGCTGGTGCAGCTGCTCTGCAGAGCTGACCCTGCCCAGGACAGGGAATGCCAGAGTCAGCTGTTAGCACAGGATGAGGTCAGTGGCAGCCAGCTGCAGCTTGGCACTTGGACTCAGGTCAGTTTCAGTGAGCAGGTTCCCATCCTTGTGGGGTGGCCAAATGCCACTTTGTGTCTGGGCTCCTTTCTCCAGCTGCTTGCAGGCCTGTCTCTGGGCTGCTGGCATCTTTGGACCTTTCTAGACTGAGAATCCTTTTGTCTAGGTACAGCCAAAAAGCTGCTGTAAGTAGTCCCAGAGTGCAGATGCCTAAAGCCTTGCTCCTGGCAAGGTAATGCTGGAATGCTGCCTCTTTGTGTGCCTTTGGGGGTGTCACGGAATGGCAGGGGTTGGCAGGGACCTCAGGGAGCATCCACTCCAATTTCCCTGCCAGAGCAGGGTCACCTAGAGCAGGCTGCATGGGACCATGTCCAGGTGAGTTTTGAATGTCTCCGGACATGGAGACTCCACCACCTCTGAGCACTCTGCTCCAGTGCTGTCAGCCTCAGAGTAAAGAAGTTCCTCCTCATGTTCAGATGGGACTTCTGATGTTCCAGTTTGTGCCTGTTACCCCTTGTCCTGTCAGTGGGTGCCACTGAGAAAAGCCTGGCCCCGTTCTCCTGACCCCACCCTAGAAGTGTCGATCAGCATTGATGAGAGTCCCTCCTCAGGCTTCTCCAGGCTAAGAAGCTCCCAGCCCCTCAGCCTTTCTCCATAAGAGATGTTCCAGGACCCTCAGCATCTTTGTAGCCCTTTGCTGTCCCCTCTCCAGCAGTTCCCTGTTCTTCTTGAGCTGGGGAGCCCAGAACTAAACCCCTGACTCCAGATGAGACCTCCCCAGGGCAGAGCAGAGGGGAGGAGAACCTCCCTTGACCTGCTGGTTGTGTTCTTGCTGTGCCTCAGGATGCCCTTGGGCTTCTTGGCCACAAGGGCACATTGCTGGCTCCTGTTGTCCACCAGGGCTCCCAGGTCTTTCTCCACAGAGCTGCTTTCCAGCAGCTTTGCCCCCAGCCTGTCCTGATCCATGGGGCTATTCCTGCTCAGGGGCAGTGCCCTGCACTGGCTCTTGTGGAACTCCAGGAGGTTGCTCTTGCTTTGTGGGTCAAAGGTGCAGTGGGATCCTTTGTCACCCATCAGGACTGACTGAGGTCACAGGGTAAGTTCCCCAGGGCTCAGTGCTGGGCCAGTTCTCTTTCAGGTCTTTGTCAGTGACCTGGAGGAGGGCCCTGAGGCACCCTCAGGAAGCTTGCAGATGACACCAAGCTCGCTGGCAGTGCTGATCTGCTGGAGGGTAGGAAGGCTCTGCAGAAGGACCTGGCCAGGCTGGATCCATGCCCGGGGTCAGTTGTGTGAGATTCAATAAGGCCAAGTGCTGGGTGCTGCACCTGGGCCACAACAACCCCGTGAGTGCTCCAGGCCTGGGGCAGAGTGGCTGCAAACTGCCTGGCAGAGAAAGATTTGTGACCTCCTGAGGAGCCTGAGCATACACAAGTCTGTGGGACCTGATGAGATGCATCCCAGAGTCCTGAGGGAACTGGCTGATGGAGTTGCCAAGCCTCTCCCCATGACATGGAACAGTCCTGGCAGTCAGGTGCAGTCCCTGGGCACGGGGAGAAGGGAAAGATCCACCCGTGGTGAGAAAGGTGGAGAGGAGAACCCTGGGAACTGCCAACCTGCCAGCCTCACCTCTGTGCCTGGGCAGAGCATGGAACAGATCCTCCTAGGAGCTCTGCTCAGGCCATGGAGGACAGGGAGGTGACTGCAGACAGCCAGCTCCAGCCTGGCCAGCTCCCCCGCCAGCCCGGGGAGCAGCCTGGCCAGCTCCCCCCATGCCCACCAGGCTGCTTCAGTCCCTAAGGCAACAGACCCCTGTGGAGTGCCTCTGAGCTAACCTTTGTGGTGTTCATTGATGGAGGAGGGCTCTGGGGGGTGAGAGGTGTGGGGAGCAGGGTAGCTTCTGGAGGCCTCTCTCAAGGGGTGAGTGGTGTGGGGCACAGGGTAGCTTCTGGAGGCCTCTCAAGGGGTGGGAGGTGTGGGGAGCAGGGTAGCTTCTGGAGGCCTTGTGAAAGGGGTGCCGGGCTCTGGGTGCCGAGGCCGGGCTCTGCTGGGGGTGCTGGCAGGTGCTGCTCTGGTCCTGTTTGACGGTCAGCAGGAGGGGCAGGGGGTGGCTGGATGTGAGCTGTGCTCGCTGTGCCAGGGCCCGTGAATCTGGAGGTACTGGAGCAGAGAGCTCTGTCTCTCTGGGCTGAGGCTGCCATGCTGGTGAGCTAACCTCCCTCTCTCTCTCTTCCTTTGCAGTTACCTTGTCTCACATCACGCAGCTGGTCCTGAGTCACAACAAGCTGACAAGTAAGTGTGCTGCTGGGCTGGGGCTCGCTGCAAGCAGCTGAGCACGAGTCAAGAGCTGGCCTGCTGGGCTGGGGGTGTTGATGTGGCTGTTAGGAGGACTTCCTGGGAGAACACTTGATTAAAAAGCAAGAGAAGGGAGGGTGTGACTTGGCAGCCAAGGTCAGTGTGCTGCAGTGCCATGCCCTGGCAGATCCATCATTGCTACCAGCTCAGGCAGAAATCCATCCCCACCACAGCTTTCAAGTCCTTGTGTCTAGGTGAGGGCTCTGGGGCTTTGTCAGTGTTATTTGAAGTGCATCAGGAGTGCTGCAGTTCTTCCTCTGGCAGGTGGGTAAGGGGTTAGACTGAAGCAAGTGAGAATAAATCCAAATTATCTATCACCAAACTGTGAACCAGGCCCCACTGAGTGTGAGCTTGAGGCATGAAGCTCAAGCAGTCTACTGCTGTCAGATAAATCTTTGGAGTGTGAGTTGTCTCTTGCTTGCAGTGCACACATCACCTGCAGTCACTGCCTTGTGGATCCTACTTCCCAGTGTGAAGAAGCCCTCAAGGAAGTTGTTGGTGAATGAGGGCAACATCAGCCTGAGACTACTTAGCTTGCTGGAGGCAGGGCCCAGGCTGAGTGCTGGAAGGCCAAGCCAGTTTTTGCAGAGGAATGCTTCAGGCTTCCCCACCTGTGTCTTGTGCAAATCTCCTGCCCTTGGTTGCTGCAGTACAAGCAGTGAGTTTTGTCTGATCCCTGTTGCTGTGCACCCTCTAGAGAGGAGTGGTGGTGGTGGTGATGTTCTGCTCTCTGTGTGCCAGGTGGTTTCTATCTCCACCAGCCTTCCCCTTTCTGGAGCTGGGCTCTTTAAGAGTACATGCAGTGGGGAGGGGGAATGGGAGCAGTCAAGGGGCTGTGTGCTGAGGACATGGCTGTGCAGGTGTCTGAAAACAGCCCAGCAACCCAGAATGAACCCCAACAACCCAAGCTCTACAGCCCAGCCTGCTGAGCTCTGCAGTCCTGGCTGCAGGAGCTGTAGGATGATGTTACTTCAAACACCTTCTGCATTAGTGTGAAAATCTCACTGTGGGCTCTAAGCACAGCTGCAGAGGAAGGAATGATTCTAGCACACAAGCACTGAGTCTCTGGATGTGTTTGTTGGCTATTCAAGTGTAGCTTCAGGGCTTCCTAGGAGTAGTAAATAGATAACCCTGTGGTTGCTGTGTGTGTGTGAGGAGCAGGAACTGACTGTTGCAGGCCATGCTTCTGATGCTGCAGTGGCCTCTACACTGGCATCCTGCTGTCTGCTTTTGGCCCTCCTGTACTTTTCAAAGAAGTCTTGGTTGGTTTGTGCACTTGGCAGCCACCTCCCATCCAGATGATGGCAGATGAGTGAGTTCAGGGGCAAAGTCAGCCAGGGAAAATGGGAAGGTTCACTGTGACATATAGATGGCTCTGCCTTGCTGTAGAAGGTTGTGGCTTTAGGAATAGCTGGAAGCTGAGAGGAGGGCAACCTGCCTTGGGCATAGTGGCACCCAGCATCTGCTACCACCCCAGATCAGCTGGGTCCCAAGGCCACTCAGCTGGTGGCTTTTCTGTTGCCTTGGGTCACTGCAAGGAGCTGCCTGTCTCTGGACCTGGCCTGCTCAAAAGCTGTGTCCAGCCACTTCAGCTTTCTCTGCAGCTCTGGGAGGGCTGCTGGCACCTCCACATCACCATTCACCCTGCACACCTCTCCTGTGGTCAGAGAGCTCTTCTGAGACCCCACCTGCAGCTCTGTGTCCAGTTCTGCTGCCCCCAGGATAAGAGGGACTTGGAACCATCGGAGCAGGCCCAGAGAAGGGCTGTGAAGATGACCAGAGGCTGGAGAATCTCCTCTATGGGGACAGGCTGGGAGACTTATTGGGGCTGTTCAGCCTGGAGAAGAGAAGGCTCCAGGGACACCTTAGAGCAGCCTTCCTGAAGAGGTTCCAGGAGAGCTGAGGAGGAACTTTAACCAGAGCTGGGAGTGACAGGATGAGAGGCAATGGATTGAAGCCTGAGGAAGGCAGATGGAGGCTGGAGATGAGGAAGAAATTCTTTCCAGTGAGGCTGGGGAGACACTGGCAGAGGTTGCCCAGGGAGGCTGCGGATGTCCCCTCCCTGCAGGTGTTCAAGGCCAGGCTGGATGAGGCCTTGAGCAGCCTGGGCTGGTGGGAGGTGTCTCCTTCTCTGGAGATTTTCAAGCCCCACCTGGATGCATTCCTGTGTGACCTGCCCTGGGTCACGCTGCTCTGGCAGGGGAGTTTGACTTGATCTCTGGGGTCCCTTCCAACCTCTACCTTCCATGATAGTATTTGACACCACTGTGAATCCTAAATTTAACCTAGAGGTGGGTTTGGCTGAATCCCAGCCAGCTGGGCAGGAAACAGGTTGCTGCCTTGCTCTGAGGAAGAGAAGCCAGGCTGGAAGGCCTGCAAGGAGCCTTCTGGCGTACTCAGCGTGGCTGGCTGAGAACTGAGCCGGTGGAGGGGGCCTGCTGCAACATGAGCTCCAGCATGAAAAGCTAAGTAAATAACCTGTGTCTGAGCCTTGAGTTTAGCTGTAGAGAGGAGGAAGATGTGGTGATAAGAAGTGTCCAAGAAGGGTATGCTGAGGCTGACTTTATCCAGGAGAGGCCCAGAGCACAGTGTTGCCAGCAGTTCAGTGTTCAGAGCAGCACCAGGGCAAGGATTGGCCTGAAGTGTGCTCTGTTAAATATCAGCTTCTGATTGCTGCTTTCTGCTGCAGCAGCCCTTAGCTCAGCAGGCTGCAGGTGCACCTCCTGTCAGCCTTATAATTGCTACCTCTGGGTTGATTCAGTGGGGAGGTGAAGCCACTGCTGCTCCTGAGCAGTAGCTCATCAAGTCTGAAACTCACTACTGCTTCACAGATGGCTGTGGACACTTGAGCAGACAGCACAGGGTTTTTAAAGGCTAAATTTCAAGCCCATATTCCTTTTTTGACATTGTTGACCTAATCTTTTGAGCTATGTAATAAATTGTCTTAGCAGATTGTTCTTAAAACGACTGGGCAGCTGGTGGCAGTGACACTTGACATGCTGCACTAAGGTCATATTAGCATCTTCTGCTCCTTGTCTGCCCTTCAGATGAGTGTTCTGCTTGCCTCGTGTCCCTCCTGTTCAGAGTAAATATGGAGCAGTAACTCCCTGGCAGAGCTGGAGGTGCATGTTTGTGTGCAGTCATACTGCAGCCTTTTGCCAGCACACTATTAAAAGTAAAGAAAGCTTTGTTGGCAAGGAGGGGCACTGCTCTGCCAAACCATCTCCCTGCCTGGAGGCTCTCTGGGGCATGGGGTTTGGTAATATCTCTAGTGTGCCTTTTACAGAGTCCTAGAATGGCTCAGGCTGGAAGGCACCTCAGAGCTCAGCTGCTCCAGCCCCCTGCCATGGGCAGGGACTCCTCTCAACCAGACTCAGCTGCTCAAGGCTTCATCCAGCCTGGCCTTGAGCACCCCCAGGAGGAGGTCAGCCACAACCTTTCTGGGCAGCCTGTGCCAGAGTCTCACCACCCTGGTACTGAAGAACTTCTTCCTCAGCTCCAGTCTAACCCTGCTCTGTCTCAGCTCCAGACCATTCCCCCTTGGCCTGTCTCCAGACACCCTCATGAAGGGTCCCTCTGCAGCCTTCCTGCAGGATCTCTTCAGGTACTGTAAGACAGCTCTCAGGTTCCCCCAGAGTCTTCTGCAGGCTGAACACCCCCAGCTCCCTTAGCCTGTGCTCACAGCAGAGCTGCTCCAGCCCTTGGATCACCTTTGTGGCCTTCCTAGACTTGCTCCAGCAGTTCCATGTCCTCATGTCCTCACCAGAACTGGAGGCAGTATTTGAAGTGCTGGTGCACATGCATTTACCTTTATGAATCACAGAGCACATCTGGCTGGAAGAGACCTCCAGGCTCAGCCAGTCCAACCTCCACCCAGCACTGCAGGCTCAGCACCAAACCATGGCCCTAAGCACCAGCTCCACACACTGCTTCAACACCTCCAGGGATGGGCACTCCAGCACTGCCCTGGGCACAACATTCCAAGGCCTGAGAACCCTTCCAGGCAAGAAAGATTTCCTAGCATCCAGCCTGAGCCTCCCCTGGGGCAGCTTGGAACCATTGCCTCTGCTCCTGTCCCTTGCCACCAAGGAGCAGAGGCTGTCCCCTCCTCACTGCAACCTCGCTGCAGAGAGCAAGGAGGTCTCCCTCAGCCTCCTCTTCATTATCAGCAGTGCTCAGGACCACACTGATTTTTCTGGGGAATATTAGGCTGGGTTGTTTTCATCTGTCTGCTGCTATGTCACTGGAGGAGTCTTGAACAAACTGCTGCTGCTGTGGGTTAACTTCTGAAAGAGCTGAGTTGGTGCTTTGCAGCTGGGGGAGAGCTTCCTGTGCTTCATGCCCAGAAGCAGAGCTCTGGGGCCAGCTGCACAGCTGTTCCTCTGCAGTCTCTCTGGACCAGCCTAGGTGCAACCCTGGCATGATTGTGCTGTGGGCTCTCCTGTGGCAAGTTTAAATCAGAGAGAAGTGTTGAGTATTGTGAGTTTCCTGAGCTAAATGCAGAGGTGGGCCAGGGGCTCCCTCTGTTGATGGACTGAAACCCTCCCAGCATGCAGGGGTTTGAAGCCCTCTGCCAGTAAGCAAGATGGGAGGCAGGCTTGTCTGTGCTGTTAGCCTTCAGGGGCTGGCTGACCCTGGCCCAGCTGTCCTTTGAAGCCAGTGGCTAACACCCAAATACGCCCTGGGAGATGCTCCTGAAGCGTGAGGAGAGGAGTGGCTGGCTGCTGGGCACCCACCCTGCAGCCTGGTGCCTTTGCCAGGGGGCTGTGACCAAGCTGTCTTTGCTCTGTGTCACTTGCTGGCAGCTGGCAGCCCCCAGTTGCCGTTCACCTCCTGCTCTGGGGATCACTCTCTCACATGGACAGGGGTGGGAATGAGGGCAGCTGTGCCAGAGGGCCAGGAAGGAGCTGGAGCCACAGGACATACTTCTGCAGAAACCCTGCCCCACCAGCTTGCTCAGGCACTGCTGAGACGTCTGCACCGTCTGCCACGGAGCCGTCTTCATGGCTCCTCTCTGCTGTTCTGTGCACAGCTGCTTAGGGCTGCTCCACCCAAGCTCCAGAGGAACCTGCCTTCTGAAACCCACTGCCAGCTTGGCCACTGGCTCCCCACTTCAGGAGGGACAGGGATCTGCTGGAGAGAGTCCAAGGGAGGCTACAAGGATGCTGCAGGGACTGGAGCACTGCCTGAGGAGGAGAGTCTGAGAGCCCTGGGGCTGCTTAGTCTGGAGAGAAGGCTGAGAGGGATCTGATCAATGTCTATCAATAGCTGAGGGCTGGGGGTCAGGAAGGAAGGGACAGGGACAGCCTCTGCTCACTTGTGCCCTGGGATAGGACAAGGGGCAATGGATGGAAACTGCAGCACAGGAGGTTCCAGCTCAACATGAGGAGGAACTTCTTGACTGCAAGGGTCCCAGAGGCCTGGAGCAGGCTGCCCAGAGAGGTTGTGGAGTCTCCTGCTCTGGAGCCTTTGCAGCCCTGTCTGGATGTGTTCCTGTGTGACCTGTGCTGGATTCTCTGCTCCTGCCCTGGCAGGGGGTTGGACTGGAAGCTCTCCAGAGGTCCCTTCCAACCCCTGACATCCTCTCATCCTGTGATCTTCTGACAGCCCTGTGCAGGACAGGAGTGTGCCAGGGGTGCTGCTGAGAGCTGCATCTGCTGCAGGGCCAGCCAGGCTGCCTCCTCCTCTTGCTGCTCCGTGGGCAGTGCTGGGGTGGCCATGCCAGCCATGGGTCGTGCTGGGCTTGGTTTCCAGCAGTGTGGAATGTCAGGAGATTGCTGAAGTTTCATGCTGAGGAATTTGTCATAGAAGCTCTTGAATCAAACTTTGTCCTACTCTGTTCATACCTCTTCAGCTAGAGTCGGTGGTGTCATGGTGGTTCTGGGGGACAGGTAGGGAACTGAAGAGCACTGAAAGTGCAGGGGGCCAAGGTGAGGAAGAGGAAAGGGCTGCTGCCCAGCCTGGCTGTTCTGCTCTGCTCATGCAGTGCCAGGCAGAGTGGTTTGGAGCTCAGGGACACCATGTGGCATAGGTGAGTCCAGAGGAGGGGCTGCAGCTCTGTGTCACACTGGATGTTGTTATCAAATGCAAACCAGCTTTGGACAGGAAGGTGCCTTGGCACCTGGCTGGGCTGCAGGCAGCAGAGGACATCAGGGGCTGCCTTGTAGTCCTGTTGTGCCCCTGGGTTTGTTGGTGAGCTGGAGTAGGGTTAGCAGCAGAGAAGCTGCTGCCTGCTGACCAGTGCTGTTTGGACACAGGTGTGGCTCACACCTTCCCTGACTCATTTTCCATTGCAAAGCAGCTTTTGTAAGCTGCTTGCCCATTGCTGGTGAAGTGGTCCTGGAAGGTCTGGCCTCTAGCTGGCCAGGCCAGCTGCAGGGAAGTGTGCAGAGTCACATCCTGCTGACACTCAAGATCTGTACCTGGGGTCCTCAGCAGTTAAAATCCCTGCACAGTGCCATGAGCAGGAAGGCTGCTTGAAGAGCTTCAGCTCAGGGGGCTGAGGTAAGTGAGGAGTGCAGAGAGGGGAAGCCCTGAGCTGGGGAGCAGAGAGGGGAAGCCATGAGCTAGGGAGCAGGCTGGGGTGCTGGTGCTGAGCTCAACAGTGGCAGCAGGTAGGAGTGCTGGGTGTCGCTGTGCTGCTGGGTCAGTGTCACTTGCTGTGGGGCAGGCTGCCGGGGCGGCTCTGGGGCTGTCGGAGCAGCTCTGGGGCTGCCGGGGCTGCTGCCGGGGCTGCTGCTGGCTGTGCCGCCCGCGGTGGCTCTGGCCCCGCGCCTGGCGCTGGCTGCAGGCGCCGGAGCTGTGGCGCTTGCCCGTTAGAGGTCACTGTTGAAGTGTCTTCAGCTGCTGCGGTGGGAAGGAGCTGCCGCTCCTGCTGCGGTTCAGCCTGCCTGGGAGGTGCTGGTGGACAGCAGCGCGGCTTTTGCTCTTCAGTCGTCTTAGCCTCGTGTGATCCTGCGCTCAGCAGCTTGGCTTTGTTCCTGTGCTGCCCTTCCACGCTCTCCAAAGGTGCCTGCTGCCCCTGGCTCGTTCCTGTCCTTTGGCTCTGCTGCTCTGGCTCCTTGCTCAATGTTATCAAACTTTCTATCTCTCCAGCCTTCTCTGCATTACCTTTCCTCTGAGCTGCTGTTCTGTTGTCCTCTGCTCTTTGCACTGCTGCTTCCCTGGCTCACCAGTGTAATGCTTTAGTCATCCTCTGCCCTTTGGTTTTTGTGAGGTGATCCATTTGGATTGTGCTGTGGTTCCCAGGCCCACCCCTGAGCTGTGCTTGTAAGTTCACTTTCTGATGCTGCCAGAGCATCTGTGTCCGATTGACCACCTTGCTTTGGCTGCCATGTGGCCACCCTTTGCATTCCTTCCACATTTTGCCTTCTTCCAGCAGCACACTTCAAAACTTTCCTCCTTTTGTCCCCTGCTCACACAGCCAAACACTGGTTTGCTCTGCTGTCCCCTTCTAAATTCCCTTGCACTCTCTGCACAACCAGCAGAGAGTCTTCTCTCTTTATTGATCTGAACCTCTTGCAGAGGCTCCTGCATCTTATTTGATATGCTGCTAAACCCACAGAACCACAGAATGCACTGGGTGGGAAGAGACCTCCAGAGGTCATCCAGTCCCACCACCCCTGTGGTCAGCAGGGACATCCCCACCTTGATCAGGCTGCTCAGAGCCCCATCAAGCCTGAACTTGAATGTCCCTAGGCATGGGATCTCCACCACCTCCCTGGGCAGACTGTTCCATAGTTCCACCACCCTCAGAGTAAAGAACTTCTTCCTGATGTCCAGTTTAAATCTGCCCTGCTCTACTACCTCTGCTCTACCCCTCATCCTATTGCCAGAAGCCCTTCTGAACAGTCCCAGCCTTCTTGTAGCTCCCTTCAGGTACTGCAAGGCTGCTCTGTGGTCTCCCTGGAGCCTTCTCTTCTCCAAACTGAGCATTCCCAGTTCTCGGCCTTTGTAGGAGAGCTGCTTCAGCCCTCTGATCATCTTTGTGGCACTCCATCCTGTGGACCCTCTCCAGCAGCTCCATGTCCCTCCTATGTTGAGAATCCCACAGCTGGCCCCAGCCCTGCAGGTGAGGTCTCCCCAGGGCAGAGCAGAGGGGCAGGATCCTCTCTCCAGCTCTGGCCGCACTGCTTTGGATGCAGCCCAGGCTGCCCTTGGCCTCCTGTGCTGCCAGTGCCCACTGCTGGCTCCTGTCCAGCTTCTCCCCCCAGCACCCCCAAGTCCCTCTCTGCAGGGCTGCTCTCAATCTCACCACCCCCAGCCTGCACTGATAAGGAGGATTGTCCCCACCCAGGGGCAGGGCCTTGCACTTGGCCTTGCTGTACCTCATGAATTGCACCTGGGCCACTTGTCCAGCTTGTGCACATCCTCTCTCTGAATGTCCCCTTTGCAAGTCCCCTTTCTGGCTGTAGTGTAGACCTGGATGTGTTGGAGGCAGCCTAAGGACCACCTCAGTCAGAACTGGCTCTGTGCTGAGCTCCTGCCCAGCTGCTCTGCCTGCTCCAGCCTGTTGCAGTGTGTTCTGTGCCCCTCTGGTGCTGTCTGACACTTCCCTCAGTGTGGTTATGTAGCTCACTTGTGACTTCTGAAGGGACAGAGGCCCACGTACTCTCTAGCCTCTGTTGCATCTTCTCTTCTCCTCTGCTCCCTCTCTCAGCCATTGCACACTGCTGTGCTGAGATGATGCCCCCAAAAATTGAGTGGCCCCTCAGCAAGTTCAGTGATGATACCAAACTCAGGCTGTGCTGCATCCAACCAGAGCTGGACAGGCTGAGAGCTGGCTGCAGGCAGACCTCAGGAAGGTCAATGAGGACAAGTGCAGAGTCCTGCACCTGGGGAGGAACAACAGCAGGCACCAGGACAGGATAGAGGCTGCCCTGCTGGAGAGCAGCTCCATGGAGAAAGACCTTGGAGTGCTGGTGGGCAGCAAGTTTTGTATGGGACAGCAATGTGCCCTGGGGGCCAAGAGAGCCAATGGGAGCCTGGGCTGCAGCAGGAAAAGTGTGGCCAGCAGGGCTGGGGAGGTTCTGCTGCCCCTCTGCTCTGCCCTGCTGAGACCACAGCTGCAATCCTGTGTCCAGTGCTGGGCTCCCCAGTTCCAGAGAGACAGAGACCTGCTGGAGAGAGTCCAACAGAGAGCTGTGAGGATGCTTAGGGGACTTGAGCATCTCTCTGTGAAGAGAGACTGAGAGCCCTGGGGCTGTTTAGTGTGGAGAAGAGAAGGCTGAGAGGGATCTGATCACTATCTCAATATCTGAGGGCTGGGGGTCAAGTGGAGGGGGCCAAGCTCTTTTGTATGGTGCACAGCAATAAGCCAAGGAACAACAGGCTCAAGCTTGAACATAGAAAGTTTCATCTCACCATGAGGAGAAACTTCTCTGGTGTGAGGGTGCTGAGGGCCTGGAGCAGGCTGCCCAGAGAGGTTGTGGAGTCTCCTCTGGAGCCTTTCCAACCCCACCTGGATGTGTTCCTGTGTGACCTGCCCTGGGTGATGCTGCTCTGGCAGGGGGCTTGGACTGGGTAATCTCTGGAGGTCCATTCCAACCCCTAATGTTCTGTGACTGTGAAACATGCTGGCAGGCTGTGTGGTGGAACTGGCCTGCATCAGGAACAGTGTGGCCAGCAGGAGCAGGGAGGTCATTCTGCCCTGTGCTCAGCACTGGTTAGGCCACACCTTGAGTCCTGTGTCCAGTTCTGGGCTCCTCAGTTCAAGAAGGACACTGAGACACTTGAAGGTGTCCAGAGAAGGGCAACAAAGCTGGGGAGGGGTCTGGAGCACAGCCCTGTGAGGAGAGGCTGAGGGAGCTGGGGTTGCTTAGCTTGGAGAAGAGGAGGCTCAGGGGAGACCTTCTTGCTCTCTCCAACTCCCTGCACGGAGGTTGTAGCCAGATGGGGGTTGGTCTCTTCTCCCAGGCAAGCAGCACCAGAACAAGAGGACACAGTCTCAGGCTGTGCCAGGGGAGGTTTAAGCTGGAGGTGAGGAGAAACTTCTTCCCAGAGAGAGTTGTTGGCCATTGGGATGTGCTGCCCAGGGAGGTGGTGGAGTCCCCATCCCTGGAGGTGTTCAGGAGGGGATTGGATGTGGCACTTGGAGCCATGGTTTAGTTGTCATGAGGTGTTGGGTGACAGGTTGGACTTGATGACCTCTGAGGTCTTTTCCAACCTTATTGATTCTATGACTCTATGATCTGGGGTGGTGTCTGAGCACAGGGCTTCTGCTGCCAGTGGCCTCTCAGCTGTGCCTGGGAGTGGTACTTTCAGTTCACATAGGAGGCAGAGCCAAATGCAGATCTGTTCCTGGTGCAGGGATCTCTGAAGCAAATGAGCTCTGTGAAGGCAGTGCACAGCACACGAGGAGGGAGAAGGAGATCCCTACACACAAGCCTCAAAACCAATGTCTGGATGAAAACCCCTTGAGAGCTTTTTTCCCTCTTCTCCCTGAGAGGCACTGACTGCAGTGCAGATGGCAGAGCATTTTGGCTTTACTTGTGTACATGTTGGGTTTGAGCAGCTCGGGGGGAGGAAGCAGAATCGTTTTCTTTAAGCAGAGCTTTGTTTTGTAAGGGCATGAGGAGTGCAGGCTGGAGCTGCTCTGCCCGAGGCACAAACGCTCAACCCCTGTGCTGCATGGCAGCAGTGAGCAGCAGGCTCTGGCTGGAGCTCTCCCTGCTGGCCGCAGAGGGGTGGACAAGAGGACCTCTGTGAGTCTCTTCTGACCCAGTGTACTCTGATTGTGCTCCTGTCGGTTCTGCATCACAAGAGAGCACAGGCATGAAATGCGGTACTGCACAAACAGCTTGCTGCATGGCTCTGCAGGAGCTGTTCCTGTTGCAAGGCAGCTGCACACCCATGGCCTCCTTTTCTGTAAGGCTCAAGGGTTTCTGACCTGGTTTAGCACAAATTTCTTCTGTCTTCACTTACCTGTGGTGCCTTACAACAGCTGATTAATTTATTTTGTGTGGAAGCCTGGAGAAGGGGAGGGTGAGGGGGAGACCTAGTTCAGCTCTGGGCCCTCCCTGCAGGAAGGCCATTGAGGGGCTGGAGCCTGTGCAGAGCAGGGCAGCCAGGCTGCAGAAGGGCCTGGAGCCCCTGGGCTAGAGGAGGGGCTGAGGGAGCTGGGGGGGTTGAGGCTGGAGAAGAGGAGGCTGAGGGAGACCTCCTTGCTCTCTGCAGCTCCCTGCAGGGAGGTTGCAGTGAGGAGGGGGCAGCCTATGCTCCATGGTGGCAAGCCACAGGAGCAGAGGCAATGGTTCCAAGCTGCCCCAGGGGAGGCTCAGGCTGGCTGCTAGGAAATCTTTCTTGCCTGGAAGGGTTCTCAGGCCTTGGAATGTTGTGCCCAGGGCAGCGCTGGAGTGCCCATCCCTGGAGGTGTTGAAGCAGTGTGTGGAGCTGGTGCTTAGGGCCATGGTTTGGTGCTGAGCCTGCAGTGCTGGGTGGAGGTTGGACTGGGTGAGCCTGCAGGTCTCTTCCAGCCTGATGTGAATGATCTTTCTCCATGTATATCTACAGGCTGTAAAGTTGTTGGAACTCCTCCTGCCAGGTACAGTCTTCCCAAGGTGGCATTTTCAAAGCTCCTGAATGCTGCACTAGTGACCTCACTTCATTGCAGAGTTTGCTTTTGTGCCTTGGACAGCTTGCTCCCTGACAAGCCAAGTGACATTGTTCTGTTGCAGCTGGAGAAGAACAGAGATGAGAGGGCAGGTTTGGTCTGGACTGGGGGCAAATGGCTTAGTTTTGAGCTCTTGCTGTTGTCCATGAGGTCTGCTTGTTCTGGTAACCAGGAGGGTTGGTTTGGAGGGGCAGTGGCACAGCATCTCCCTTCCACCACTCACTCTGCATCAGAGCCCTGTGCCAAAACCACTGCAGAGTGCAATAACCCTTGGGGTGAGAGGATTTGCTCCTCTTTGCCTGAGCCTGGGCACCTTGCGGCAGCGTGGTTTGTCTTGGCTAGGAGCAATATCTGCTGTAGCTGGGAGTGCAGAGTGGGCTGAAGCCTGGGATCAGCTATCACAGAGCTAACTGCAGAGAGGGGTCCCTGCCCTTGGCAGGGGCTTAGCTAGGATGATCTGTGAGGTCCCTTCCAGCCTGAGCCACTCTGGTTCTGTGACTGTCGCACAGCTTGAAGAAACGGCTCAGGGCTGGCTGGAGGGGCCCAAACCAGGGGCTGGTGCCGCACTCAGGCACTCTGGCACCGCCGTGGCACGCCCGAGGCCGGGCCGCTGCCGCACTCTAGCACTCTGGCACCGCCGTGGCACGCCGAGGCTGGGCCGCTGCCGCACTCTAGCACTCTGGCACCGCCGTGGCACGCCGAGGCTGGGCCGCTGCCGCACTCTAGCACTCTGGCACCGCCGTGGCACGCCGAGGCCGGGCCGCTGCCGCACTCTAGCACCGCTGGCACCGCCGTGGCACGCCGAGGCCGGGCCGCTGCCACTCTAGCACTCTAGCACTCTGGCACCGCCGTGGCACGCCGAGGCCGGGCCGCTGCCGCACTCTAGCACTCTGGCACCGCCGTGGCACGCCGAGGCCGGGCCGCTGCCGCACTCTAGCACTCTGGCACCGCCGTGGCACGCCGAGGCCGGGCCGCTGCCGCACTCTGGCACCGCCGTGGCACGCCGACTCTGCCGCCGAGCCGGGCCGCTGGCACTCTGCACCGCCGTGGCACGCCGAGGCTGGGCCGCTGCCGCACTCTGTAGCACTCTGGCACCGCCGTGCCGCAGCTCTCTGGCACCGCACTCTGGCACCGCCGTGGCACGCCGAGGCCGGGCCGCTGCACTCTGGCACCGCCGTGGCACTCTGGCACCGCCGTGGCACGCCGAGGCCGGGCCGCTGCAGCACTCTGGCACTCTGGCACCGCCGTGGCACGCCGAGCCGTGGCGCCGGGCCGCTGCCGCGCTCTGGCACCGCCGTGGCACGCCGAGGCCGGGCCGCTGCCGGCACCGCCGTGGCACGCCGAGGCCGGGCCGCTGCCGCACTCTGCACTCTGGCACCGCCGTGGCACGCCGAGGCCGGGCCGCTGCCGCGCTCTGGCACCGCCGTGGCACGCCGAGGCCGGGCCGCTGCCGCTCTGGCACGCGCCGTGGCACGCACCGCCGTGGCAGGCCGGGCCGCTGCCGCACTCTGGCACCGCCGTGGCACGCCGAGGTGGCCGGGCCGCTGCCGCGCGCCGAGGCCGGGCCGCTGGCACCGCCGTGGCACGCCGAGGCCGGGCCGCTGCTGGCACCGCCGTGGCACGCCGAGGCCGGGCCGCTGCCGCGCTCTGGCACCGCCGTGGCACGCCGAGGCCGGGCCGCTGCCGCGCTCTGGCACCGCCGTGGCACGCAGGCCGGGCCGCTGCCGCGCACCGCCGTGGCACGCCGAGGCCGGGCTGCCGCGCTCTGGCACCGCCGTGGCACGCCGAGGCCTGGCCGGTGCTCTGGTCTCTTCAGCCTTGGGCAGCAGTGAGAGGCCTCTCTCCACCCAGCGGTGTACCCGTGCTGGTTGGGCAGTGCTGCTCCTTCCTGCCCTGCCAGAGCTAACAGGCACCGGTGTGTGTGAGCAGCTGTGCTGTGCTTTCAGTGCTTTCAGTGCCTTGCTCTTAGGTCCGGTATTTCCAGCCCAGGAATCCCTTCCTGACCTCAGCCCCTGCTTTTTGGTGTTTCTCTCCAAACTCTGCAGTGCATCCTGAGCTTCCTTCTCAGAGCAGAAGCAGCTGGTCCTTTGTCTTCACTAGGTGTCACACCTTCCCCTGTCTCTTCTGAGCCTTTCTTGTGCTCACAGCACTTCTCTGGCTCCCAGATGAGAGCTGCTTGTGGATAAATGGCTTGGTTAGCACAGCAGCAGCAGGGCAGCGAGCTGTAGGGTGATCTAAACAAGTTCATCAGAACATCTTCATCACTGCAGAGCTGCTGTGGATAATTGCAGGGAGTTGCTCTGCTGGGTTCTGGAAGGAGCTGAAGATCAAGGAGCCAAGTTTGTGTGGAACGTCCCCAGTGTGAGGAGGGTTGGTCGCCCTCCTCGCGGGGGGTGGAGAGAGGGCCAAAGGGGAACCTTGAGCTACATAAAGTGTAAATGAAGTCCTGCATGCTTCACTTGGCATCAGGATTCTCTCCAGTCAGCTGCCAAGGATGATATCAGCATGCCTATGAATATGTAAGATGGAAACTGTTGTGTTCTCCCCCTGCTAATTCCTCCTTCGTTCTGGTGCAGCTGATTGCTTCCCTCCCAGGATAGCAGAGCCCTTGTCAGATGAGTCTGAACATGACTCCAGCTCCACAAGTGCACTTATATTGGATGCACAGAATGCATTACAGAGTTACTGTGCTGAGTTCTGCCTCCCCCATGGAATGTGAGTAACATTTCGTGTCTTTATGACCTTTACTCTAAGGGATCCTTACTCATGAAGAGTTCTGTTGATGCTAACCATGTTAGTGAGAGCCTGCAGAGCTGCCTTCATTACAGTGTCTACCCCACAGCTCTTGCTTTAGGCTCTTGCTCTTGGCAGGAAAACCTCAGCCGACATCTGCATTGGGCTGGTACCACTCCCAGGGCTCTGCATGGAGTTCTCTTGCACTGTGCATGACTCTTGACCAGCCTTTAGTGGGATGATGGTGTGAGGAACTGGCATCGTTCATCACCTGTCCTTTGGCAAGTGGTGCTCTGCTGGGTAAATCCCCCAGAAGCTGCAAAGGTTTGCAGTGCTGCTGAATGGCATGTTCCTGCCTGCTGGGCAATGGCTTCTTCAAGCACAGAAACAGCATTCTGGAGCTTGTAAGTGTGTGCATGCCAAAGCTGCTCATCCTGGGGGTTAATAAATCAGATTCTCATTTCTCAGCTTCCCAAATTGCCAGGTTGCATGGGGGGAATGGACCCTCAGAGGTCATCTTGTCCATCGCCCTGAACTCAGCAGGGACACCTCCAGCTACATCAGGCTGCCCAGGGCCACAGCACATCTGAGCTTGAATGTCTCCAGGGATGGAGCCTCAACCACCTCCCTGGGCAGCCTGATCCAGTGTCTCACCACCCTCACTGTGCAGAACTTCCTCCTGGTGTCCAACCTAACTCTGCCCTGCTCCAGTTTCAAACCATTGCCTCTCAGCCTGTCCCCTCAGGCCCTTCTGAACAGTCCCTCCCAGCTCTCCTGCAGCCCCTTCAGGTACTGGAAGGCTGCTCTGAGGTCTCCCCACAGCTTCTCTTCTCCAGGCTGAACAGCCCCAACTCTCCCAGCCAGTCCCCACAGCAGAGGTTCTCCATCCTCTGATCTTCCTGGTGGCCTCCTCTGGACCTGCTCCATCAGGTCCCTGTCCCACTTGTGTTGGGGGCCCCAGAGCTGGACACAGCACTGCAGGTGAGGTCTCAGCAGAGTGGAGGGGCAGAGTCACCTCTGTCCATCTCCTGGCCATGCTGCTTTTGAACCTTCAGTGTTAAAGTGTAAATGAAGGGAAATGCTTAGCTTGGTTTCCATGCCATGTGTCCCTCCACTGGGAAGTTAACATTTTGCCTGAAGCCAATTGTGCAGCTGATTGACTCTTGATTTGTTTTTAATCTGAGCTTCCTTCTCTAAAATACTTCACATTTTAGTGTCATGTTGTAAAGGGCATTTTGCTAGGAGCCTTGTTTCCTTAAAAGTGCCTTCAGAAATGTTTCATTTAATATAGGTCTCTATTAAATAGCCCTGGAGAAAAGGTCTTGGGGGTGCTGGGGGAGGAGAAGCTCAACAGGAGCCAGCAGTGAGACCTTGCAGCCCAGAGAGCCAAGCAGAGCCTGGGCTGCAGCAAGAGAAGTGTGGTCAGCAGGGCCAGGGAGGGGATTCTGCCCCTCTGCTCCACTCTGCTCAGACCACAGCTGGAGCTCTGGGTCCAGTTCTGGAGCCTCTGTGCCAGGAAGGCTCTGGAGGTGCTGGAAGGTGTCCAGAGCAGGGCCACGAGGAGGAGCAGAGGGCTGGAGCTGCTCTGCTGTGAGGACAGACTGAGGGAGTTGGGGTTGTGCAGTCTGGAGAGGAGAAGGCTCCCAGGAGACCTTCTTGTGGCCTTCCAGGATCTGCAGGGGGCTCCAAGAAAGCTGGGGAGGGACTTTTGAGGGTGTCAGGGAGGGATAGGACTGGAGGGGATGGAGCAAAAGTAGAAGTGGGGAGATTGAGATTGGCTGTGGGGAAGAAGTTGTTCCCCATGAGGGTGGTGAGAGCCTGGCACAGGTTGCCCAGGGAGGTGGTGGAAGCCTCCTGGCTGGAGGTGTTTGCAGCCAGGCTGGATGTGGCTGTGAGCAACCTGCTGTGGTGTGAGGTGTCCCTGGCCCTGGCAGGGGGTTGGAACTGGCTGAGCCTTGAGGTCCTTTCCAACCCTGGCAGTTCTGTGATATGATTCTAAACAGAAAACCAACCAGACCAGATTTCATCTTTCAGATGAACAGTGGAGACTTCATCTTCCCAGCCCCTCAGTTTGCTTCCTTGTAAAGTGCTGCAGGTTCTTGGTTATTTCCAGTGCTTCATAGAGGCTTCGAGAGAACTTCCTGAAGAGGCTGTCAGGAGCAGAGGCTTTCTGCAGCTGTGCTTGTTCAGCCCTTGCACCACAAGCAGAGTTGTGCTGCAATCCAGACAAAAGGCTCGAGAGGAGGGGCAGCAGTGCAGCACCTGTTCTGCTCCAGCATCTTCTGTGCTCCTCCTGCTCTGCCAGAGGTGAGGGACAGAAGGAGCTGGATGTCTCTGTCACTGCCATCTGGGGCATGAGAACCTCTTGACTTCCTGCTCTATGGGGAAGGTGAACATCTGCCACATCTCACTGCAGGCTGCCTGGGCTGGGTGCAGTGCTCTCAGCACGTGGCTCTGCGTGGCAGCTCCTCAGCTCCATCCCACCCAGTGTCTGCTCTCCAACAGAGGGCAACGTCAGAGCTCCAGTGAAGGCAGAGGCCTGGCACTGGCCAGCTTCTGCTGCTTATGGACAGCCAAGGCCCAGATCCAGGGTGCTGGTGTGGAGCCTTGGCTGTAATCCTTCTTTTGTATGGTTTGGAATCCTCTGAAGTGCTGAGGAGTTGCTTTTGTAGGAGCAGGGTGTGCTGCCTTGCCCTGAGTGCAAAGGCTGCTCTGGGGGAACGTGTTAGTGCTGCAGGATTTGCCTCTGACTCAGGGACAAAACCAGAGCAGGTTTGTTCTGAAGTGCTTGGAATTGTCATAAGATGCCAATCCTTATTCCCAGGAGAACAGGCAAAGGCCCCTTGGTGTGCAGCCTGCAGGCTTTGGCTCTTGCAAGGGAGGTGCAGGCTGAGGCTGTCACAGCGGATCGCTGTGGGCAGTTCCCGGTACTGAACGCGGGGAGGGAGGCTGCTGCTGGTCTGCTGAAGTGCAGCTTGGTATGAATGGGGCCTCAGGATGTGACTGCAGCCTCACAGGAGAATGCAAAGGCTTTGTGCTGCCAACTTTTACTAGCATTTGCTGAGGGGGAGTTTAGTTGTTAATGGCACTGGGCAGCAGATGGTCTTAGAAGAGTTGTTAAGACACTGTGGCTGGTTCTGTAAACATGTGGGTGAATGGAAGCAGGATGCTGACAGCTCCCTCCACAGCTCGTCATCAGAAGGTGACTCTGGTGGAATGCAGGACTGCCAGAACATGGATTCCTTGGGATCTGGCAGCCTGCTGTGTATCTAGGGAGAAGCCTGCAAAGGAAGAGTGGAGTGGTAGATGGGACCTGGTTAATTGGGCTGGGTTCAGCCTTGATGGACCAGTGCTGGTCGTTGGACCTGGAGCTGCTGAATCTGAGCAGTTTAGCTGCAAGGGCAGTGCAGGGGTGAGTTTTGGTCTTCTCTTCTTCCTTCAGTGCAACAGAACATCCAGATTACAAATGAGTCTGAACTGTTGAACCAGGAAACTCCAACCATGAGCCAGGCCTTGGCCTACTCTTCCATTTTTCCGTCTCAGGAGGTGGCTCCAGCCCCTCCATCTGACCCAAAGATATGGCTGGGGCTTCTTATTTTGATTTAACAGAGTGCCACCCAAACCCTGTGCTCTATCTTCAGTTCCTTTCTCCCCTCAGCCTCCTAAGCCATGCAGACTTTGGCTTGAAAGAAGTCACTGTATGAAGTACAGTGTGTGATCCACAGCAGGGAGCAGAGCCTGTGGGGATGGCACAGCTGGAGCAGTGTGCAGGGGCAGCTCCTGTGGGTCCCTGGGGATGCTGACTTGTGCCTGCACCCTGGCAAAAGACACATATCAAAGCCCTCAGAGAAACCAGCCAGTGGAGCTGAGCCTTTGCCCCTCGTTTGCAGGGAGGAACTGAGCCTCTTGAGGTCACCAGGGTGGTCTTTGAGGTGGTGACCTTCAGTGCCAGTGTGATCTTCATCAACACATCTCTGGAAGCAGTTTGCTTCCTGTCTTGACACCTAGGTGTCATTTGTGTCTGGGTAGCTTTGTGGCTTTTGTATTACTATTCCATGGTGGTTTTTTCTGGTTGTTAGGTTGGTTTGTTGTGGGGTTTGCTTGTGTTGGGGTTTTTAGTGTTGTTTGCTTGCAGTGGTTTTTTGTTTTAATTAAGGTGATTCTTCACCTTCTTCCTTGAAATGATGACTGCTCTCTCCACAGTCCCCTAGCTTAAAAATGCATTTATTCTTGAGAGGGGAAAGAAGCAGATTTGGGCAGGTGTGGGGAAGGACACATTCACTGCATCAGTGCTGCTGGCTCCAGGCAGTGCAGTGACTGTTCCAGTCCTTGTTTGCTGTAATGGTAGCTGTTTGGGCTCTGGCTGCCTGGAGCCTGCCTTCTCTGCTTGAGGGCTGCTTGTGCTCAGCTTGTGGTCTGCTCACAGATGCAGAACAGCTTTGCTGCTACTCCATGATGCCAGTGGTCATTAGGTAGCTAAGTCTTGCTGTGACCAGGACTGGCTACAGGTGCCTGTTAACCAGCACTGATTCAGCTGCAAAGCCAAAGGCATTGCAGGCTCCCCTCACGTGAGGGTAGCACTAACAAATGGCCTCTGGAAGCTGCCAGTTCCTGTAGTGCAGCCTCACAGCAAGATCAGAACGGTTTGGGGCTTCCTGCCTTTGCACTGATAGTGTTGTACTTTTTCAGTTGGCCTTGAGAACTTGCAGTGTCTTGGATAATAGCTTCTTAATTGCTTGACCATCCTGTGATGGTTTGCAGCCTGAGTAATTGAAAGAGAGAGCTGGCTGGTAGGCAGCCAAGCTGACACTGGGCAGCAGTCTCAGCATCCCTACAGCTGGGCTCTGCCTCATGTTTAACATCACCTGCCAGGTTCAGGTGTGCTGGTTTGGTAGGAGGGGAAGGCCAAAGCGTGCAGACCAAGCTCCCATTCATTCAGCAGTGTAACCTCAGGGCAACTGCCTTGGGTCTCAGCATTGTTCAGACTTTGAACTGTGTTTGCTAGCTCTTCTGATTCCCAGTCTTGCATAAGATGATCAGAAGCTGCAGAACCTCTCCTATGGGCACAGGCTGAGAGAGCTGGGGCTGTTCAGCCTGGAGAAGAGAAGGCTCTGGGGAGACCTTCGAGCAGCCTGCCAGTACCTGAAGGGGCTCCAGGAGAGCTGGGGAGGGACTTTGGACAAGGGCTTGTACAGATAGGGTGAGGGGCAATGGGTTGAAGCTTGAGGGGAGGAGATTGAGACTGGAAATGAGGAAGAAATTATTTAGAGTGAGGGTAGAGAGACCCTGGCACAGGTCTCAACAACCCAGGGAGGTTGTGGATGTCCCCTCCCTGGAGGTGTTCAAGGCCAGGCTGGATGAGACCTTGAGCAACCTGGGGTGCTGGGAGGTGTCCCTGCCCATGGCAGGGGATTAGGACTGGGTGATCTCAAAGGTCCTTTCCAATCCAGCCCGTTCTGTGACTCTGTCAACAAACAGCCTCTGAGGAGAGCAGGAGCATTGTTAGCCAGTCCATCACACCTCATCGAAGTCTGATTGCTGAGAGGAGAGCACTTTGATACTTGTAATCGCTGTCCTGGTGAAATGCTGAGGCTGGAAACGGCTGCATTATGTTCATTTAAATCCTCTGTTAACTTGTGGTAGGCCCCAGTTGCAAAGAGCCTCAGCAGCACCTTCCCCTTGTCTTCCCAAAGCTGTGGATCTCCTGCCCTTACTGCCAGCCACGCTTGGGCTGCCTGGGAGGCGCCACACAGGGAAGGCTTGGGAATGCTCAGGTTTGCCTTAATGACTGCATAAAAAAGCCTGCTGAAACCCCCCTGTAACGAGCATGACCCTCAGCAGCAGTATTTATGGAGTGCAATTAGAGTGTTTGTGAGGGCTGCTGCTGTTGTGCACTGTGAACCCAGGCTTGTCATGACTGCGTGTGAGGCGCTGCAGTGTTCAGCTTTCTGAGCACCACTGACTCCCTTTGGAGATTGAGGTTGCCTCATGCCAAGAGATAAAAGAAAGTCATGGCCTCATAAAAGCTTCTCCTTGTTTGGATGTGCACTCTCTGGGCTCCTGCTGCAGCCAGGGGAATACTGCCCACAGGTGAGTGTGCCGTGCAGCTGACCCGGCAGCCGCCTCCTTTGTCGATCTCACAGTATCAGTATCACAGTGTCACCGAGGTTGGAAGAGACCTCAAAGATCATCAAGTCCAACCTGTCACCACAGACCTCATGACTAAACCATGGCACCAAGTGCCACATCCAATCCCCTCTTGAACACCTCCAGGGATGGTGACTCCACCACCTCCCTGGGCAGCACATTCCAATGGCGAATGACTCTCTCGGTGAAGAACTTTCTCCTCACCTCCAGCATAAACCTCCCCTGGCACAGCTTGAGACTGTGTCCTCTTGTTCTGGTGCTGGTTGCTAGAGAGAAGAGACCAACCCCTTCCTGGCTACAACCACCTTTCAGGTAGTTGTAGAGAGCAATGAGGTCTCCCCTGAGCCTCATCTTCTCCAGGCTAAACAACCCCAGCTCCCTCAGCCTCTCCTCACAGGGCTGTGCTCAAGGCCTCTCACCTCTCAAGGCTCTCATGGAGGTTGAGGGGCAAAAGATGCAAACCTGAAGAGCTTGTCAGGCTCAGCTGCACTGGCATGTTCAGGTTGGACTTCTGCTTGCTTTCTCATGTTGTCAGACCATAACCAGGCAGTGAGATGTTGGGATCTGGTGTAGCCTTGGGGGGTGTTTCAGTTACTGGAAATGGGCTTGGCTGGAGTTAATCCTTTGTAACTTTCGGTGCATCTTCAGTGGACAGGAGCTTGGGTACTTTGATTATTTGGGCAGTAAGCAGAACAGGCCATCACTACAAATGGAGTCTGCTGTCTTGGGGTACCTACTTGGAGCATTCATGTTCTCAGCTCAGTGACTGCCATCATCCAGGTCTCCCAGCTCTGCTCTTTTGAGACCCCTGTGTGTGCCACATGAACTCAGAGGACAGCTGCTTCTCTTTGCCAGTCATGAGAGCATTAGCTGGCCTTAGCTGTCTCTGCAGTGGTATTTATGGGAGTCAGAACATCTTACAGTGCTGGCAGCAGTTTTCTAAAGAGTACAAAGTGAGCTGGGAGCAGGTCCCAGGCAGGAGGCTGCTTGGCTGCGGCCCTTGCTTCCCCTGCAGCAGCTCTCAGGCGCTGCGGAGGGCAGGCGCTGCGGCTCGCCCCGGTCGCGTCTCTCACTGTGCCCCCTTCCCCACAGCTGTGCCAGCCAACATCGCCGACCTGAGGAACATCGAAGTGCTCAACTTCTTCAACAACCAGCTAGAGGAGCTGCCCACCCAGCTCAGCAGCCTGCAGAAGCTCAAACACCTCAACCTCGGGTGCGTATCGGCGCGCAGAGCCTCCCGGGCAGCAGGCTCTGTGCCGGGGGAACGCCCCCTGCACCTGCTCTTGGTGAATTTTCCTTCTGAAAGTGTTTGCAGGGAGAAGGGGGCTCTGAGGAGACCTACTTGTGGCCCTCCAGTATCTGCAGGGGGCTACAAGAAGGCTGGGGAGGGACTTTTGAGGGTGTCAGGGAGTGATAGGACTGGGGGGGATGGAGCAAAAGTAGAAGTGGCGAGATTGAGATTGGCTGTGAGGAAGAAGTTGTTCCCCGTGAGGGTGGTGAGAGCCTGGCACAGGCTGCCCAGGGAGGTGGTGGAAGCCTCATCCTCATGCCTGGAGGTTATGAAGGCCAGGCTGGATGTGGCTGTGAGCAACCTGCTGTGGTGTGAGGTGCCCCTGCCCATGGCAGAGGGTTGGAACTGGCTGGTCCTTGAGGTCCCTTCCAACCCTGACAGTTGTGTGATCCTATGTTAACTTGGCAGTTGGGGCTTCAGAGTGTTTAGCTAGTGTCCAGGGTAATTGGACATGTAGGTGATGAAGCACTGACTCTGGGTGTGCTAATAACCATTTAAGGGCAGCAGCAGCTCACATTCATCTAATCCTGGGCTTAACAGTTAGTGAATTTCCCTTCCCTAGCAACTGGTTGCTGTGTAAGAGCCAGGCTCTATTTTCTGTTCTGCTTTGTAAATAACTAAGTAAATTCATGCCCCTCCCCCAAAACAAACCTGGAAAACCAAACCCAAATGCTGATTTTTCTATGCTAGTTCCACACTGCAATACCAAAGCTTCACATTTAAGATTAAAGGAGCCTCAGTTTCTGTGAAAGCAGTCACAGAAGCAGCAGATCATTCAGAGGGGTGGGCATTGAATTCACAGACTGAATCTGAGCCAGAGGCATTCCTGTGACCTCTTCAGGTGCTGTGCTCCAGTAGAGGTGGAGGTGGTCTGTAGCAAACAGTTGCAGAAGGCTTTCTTGAGTCATGATGAAAACAGTTGTGAAGCACTGAACTTCTTAAAGCTGCCTGGGCTTTCAGGGGAGCCCTGGCAGGGGTAGGCAAGCTCCACTTTTGCAGGCTTCTTGCAGAATCACAGAGCATTGGAGGTTGGAAGGGACCTCCAGAGATCATCCAGTCCAACCCCCCTGCCAGAGCAGCATCACCCAGGGCAGGTCACACAGGAACACATCCAGGTGAGTTTGGAAAGGCTCCAGAGAAGGAGACTCCACAACCTCTCTGGGCAGCCTGCTCCAGGCCTCCAGCACCCTCACACCAGAGAAGTTTCTCCTCATCTTGAGCTGAAACCTTCTCTGTTCCAGTTTGTCTCCTTTGTTCCTTGTCTTATTGCTGTGCACCACCAAAAGAGCTTGGCCCCCTCCACCTGCCCCCCAGCCCTCAGCTATTGATAGACATCGATCAGATCCCTCTCAGCCTTCTCTTCTCCACACTAAACAGCCCCAGGGCTCTCAGTCTCTCTTCACAGGGAGATGCTCAAGTCCCCTAAGCATCCTCACAGCTCTCTGTTGGACTCTCTCCAGCAGGTCTCTGTCTCTGTGGAACTGGGGAGCCCAGCACTGGACACAGGATTGCAGCTGTGGTCTCAGCAGGGCAGAGCAGAGGGGCAGCAGAACCTCCCCAGCCCTGCTGGCCACACTTCTGCTGCAGCCCAGGCTCCCATTGGCTCTCTTGGCCCCCAGGGCATATTGCTGCCCCCTGCAGACCTTGCTGCCCCCTGCAGCACTCCAAGGTGTGTCTCCATGGAGCTGCTCTCCAGCAGGGCAGTCTCTGCCCCCTAGTGCTGCTCTCTCTCACAGAATGAGTGCTTGTATTTTATAATTCAACCTTCTGAACACCTGCACCTGAGGAGCTTTTTGCTGTTCAAGGTACAAAATGGTTTAATCAGTTGCTGTGTTTGCTGGTTTAGTTACTTCTGTGAAGCACCAGTGATTGAGTTGCCTCCTGGACTGCTGGAATGCCAACAAATATTTTTGTGGTGTTCTGTCCTCTCTGGCCTTTGATTCCTGCAGCTCTCCAGCATGCCCTTAGTATCTGTTTGAACCTGGAGCTGCTCTGCAGAGAAAATATTCACTTGAGCTCAGCATTCTTTCCATCCTGGTGCCCAGATCTGTATTTTTGGGTTCATACATAGAAGTGTGGCAGTGTGTGGAGAGAGGAAGGTGTTGGGATCTTTCAGTGGACACAAGTGTTCTGCTGGTTCCAATACTGCTCTTCCTTAGTGGGAGAAATGTAGTGCAGAAGTCCACCTGGGATAAGACCTGCAGGCATTCAGGTCTGGAATGGCAGCACCCACCTCCCTCTGGCACATAGTCCCAGATCTCTTCTTTCTTAATCCCCTCTTTACCCTCAGTCTTCCAGGCACTGCATTCCCAGCCCAGCTCTAGCTCTTGAGCAATTGAGTTTTGCTTCACAGGACCTTGGAGTCAGTGAAGAGGACACTGGTCTGCCCTAGCCTGCCAAGAGGCAGCCCAGAAACCCTCGTGTCATGTGCAGTGCACACAGGGCATCAAAAGAGCCCTCTGGGGAGGAGGGGAAGCTTGAGGAGGAGCATAGATCATGCTGGGAGGGTTTTGGTGTAGAAGACTGAAGTGGTGGGATGGGAAGAGGGAAGGTGTACTGCTGCACTGCAGGGTTTGGAAAGACGCTTTTGGCACAGGATTCATGTTTGAACCTCTGCAGGGCTGAACAGCACTGGGCAGGAGCTCTCAGGGGCTTCTTTTTCTGTGCCATGCTGCCTGCTGCAAAAGGGAGAAGGTTCTTTCCCTGTTCCCTGCTTACTCTAGGGAAGGTTGTCAGGGCCCCTCTCACTCTTTACTAGTGAAAAAGGAGCTGCTCTCCTTAGTCCTGCCTGACAGAGAGAACAGTTCTAAAACCAGTGCCACAGTGGAGAAGGCCTTTATTTGAACAGCTGCTCCTGCAGCAGTCAGGCTGTGTGCATGCCCCTGGCTGGGCTGCCTGGGGGGCATGGGGAGGAGGAGTTCATCTAGACTACAGTTACAGAGCTCTCATCTCCACAGTTTCTTGTTCTGGTGGGGCTGGCTCATGAAAAGTAGGAGAGGAAAGGTGGGATTAGTGTCTGAGAGTTGGTAGTGCTTGCCCTGCCTTTGCTCACATGCATGTGTAGCCATCATGGTTAGTCACAGAACCACAGAGTGTCAGGGGCTGGAAGGGACCTCAAAAGCTCATCCAGCCCAACCCCTGCCAGAGCAGGAGCACCCAGGGCAGCTCACACAGGAACACATCCAGGATGGTTTTGAACATCTCCAGAGAGGGAGACTCCACAACCCCCCTGGGCAGCCTGCTCCAGGGCTCTAGAACCCTCACAGGGAAATAATGTTTTCCTTCTGCTTTCTATGCCTCAGCTTCCACCACTGCCCCTTGTGCTGGCCTTGGGCAGCACCCAGCAGAGCCTGGCTCCAGCCTCTCTGCACTCCCCCTGCACATCTTGAGCAAGAGCAAGGAGCTCACCCTCAGGCTCCTCCTCTCCAAGCCTAAGAGCCCTCAGCTCCCTCAGGCTCTCCTCATGAGGAAGATGTTCCACTGCCTGCAGCAGCTCTGTGGCTCTGTGCACAAACAGTTCCCTGAGGTCCTTCTTGAGCTGAGGGGCCCAGAACTGGACACAATATTCCAGATGTGGCCTCAGCAGGTCAGAGCAGAGGGGGAGGAGAACCTCTCTGACCTACTGGCCGCAGCCCTTCTAATGCCCCCCAGGATGCCCTTGGTCTTCTTGGCCACAGGAGCACATTGCTGGCTCATGGGCATGCTTCCACCCACTTGAACCCCCAGGTCCCTTTCCCCTTCACTGCTCTCCAACAGGTCAGTCCCTGCTCCATGGGATTGTTCTTTTCTAGCTGTCAGACTCTATCCTTTTCCTTGTTGGATTTCATTCCATTTCTCCTTGCCCACCTCTCAGCCTGTCCAGGTCTGGCTGAATGGCAGCAGAACCCTCCTGTGTCAGCCACTCCCCCCAGCTTGGTGTCATCACCAACCTGCTGACAGTGCCCTTTGTGCCTTCATGCAGGTCGTTGATGAATAGACTGAATGGTCTGGTTCAAGTACTGAGCCCTGAGGGAGAGCTGGAGGTGCAGCTGCTCCTGTGTCCCAAGCACTCTTGGAAGATGGGCTTGTGAGCTGTCCTGCAGGTGGATGTCAAGGTGTTTGTCACACAGGATAGCAGGGTGTGTGACAGACTGCATGGGGGAGGGGAGGCCCTAGAGGTCACAGCCAGTCTGTGTTATTTTTGGGTCCCCAAGGTTGTCAATACTTTGACTTGAGTTCAGGTCAAGTGCTGCATCATGTTTCACACGTTCACATTGCATCTCCTCTTGACTCCAGTTCTGGTTATTGGTGTTTCTCACTTCTGCATCAGAAGGAGAGTCAGACTCAGCCTGTCTGCAGAGGTAACATGGGAGAGGCTGTGGCTGACTCCAGCCATCACAGAAGAGTAGCTGCAGCTCTCCAGAGCAGCTGCCCGTGTCAGCGCTTCCTGAAGATGCCTCTGCTCCCTGTTCCACTTTAGGACCCAGGTGACAACTGAGGCAAGATCCATAGACACAAGCTATGGATGCTTGGTGCATGTGCAGCAGGGCAGCATGAACAATGAGCTGGCAGTTTTCATGTGATAAAGAGGCAGAGCTCCAGCTCCTACACAAACAGCAAGCTTCCATCTCCAGCTCCTTACATTCTTTTAGCATGGAAACAACCCTGTGATTGTCTGGGTCACCTTGTTCAAGCCCTTGGGAGTCAGAGGGGTTAGTTTTCTGTAGCTTGTCTGCCCCAGCTTATCAGAGAAGCCTTTTCCTTCAGTTAGCTTTCCCCCTGTTCCTCTGGCTGTTGCTGGTGGGAGCTGCTCTCCTGAGCCCCCGAGCCTGGCTGGATGAGCTGCAGTTAGCCTGAGCCTCATCAGTCAGAGGAGTGACATTTTATTTACTTCATGCTCCATGTGCATCAATAGTTATCTAGTGACACAGATTTGCTCTCTTAAGGAGGGGTGTGAGCATCAGTGATCAATGACCATCAGTGCAGTGCAGCTGAGGTGTTCTGTACCGGGCAGCATGGTGCAGAGCCAGGTGGAGCAGCAGCTGATGAAGGTGATGCACAGAGGGTTATCTGTGCTTTAGACAGGAGATAGGGTACCTGCCAAGGGCCAGCTTTCTCTGTGGCACAGTGTGCAAGCTGGGCGTAGCAGTGTGACAGCTCTCTTCATGCTTCATGTTCCAGGGGTGGCTGTTGATGGCTGTAACAGATGGGATCCCTCATGGGCGTGTGAGCTTTGGGCACGTTCGTGGCAGGGAGATAACAAAGCTCCGCTCAGTGCCTGGTAGCATCAGCCTCTGCAGAACAAGAGGAGGAGAGCTGGATGCAGATCTCATGTGTTAAGACTGAAGTGCTTGTTGCCTGTGTTGTTCCTACTGGATGAAGTGAATGCTGAAGTCATGTTCTGTGTTTTGATCTTTACCTACAGCATGAACAGGTTGAACACCTTGCCAAGGGGATTTGGCTCCTTACCAGCTCTGGAGGTTCTTGACTTGACTTACAACAACTTAAGTGAAAATTCTCTACCAGGAAACTTCTTCTATCTGAGTAAGAAACTTTTCTAAAGGCTCTGCAGACCCTCCTGATGCACTGCTTTGCTCTCTGCCATTGAAATGGGTTTGATAGAGACCAACAGAGGTTTCCTGGTGTTTTGTTTTTTTGTTTGGAGCATCTCTTGAGTTTTTGTAGCTAGCTCAGCAGTATCTGTCACTGATACACAGCCACCTGCCACCACTGGCTGTGAGAAGACTGGGTTACTAATGGGATGTTAATTTTCCTCTGAGTACTATTTCCCATACTCAGTTAAAACAACTTCCTGGCAGCTCCCATACCTGGGGGCATGGAGCTGTTTTGCAAGGGAGCTGTTGTGTGCTGACTCAGCAGTAGCAGCTGTACTCCTGAGGGGTCATGGCTGCAGCAGTCTAACCAGCAAGAAGGTGTTGCAGTGTCCAGTATGTTAAGCCTGGGCTTCCAAAGCTTGGCACAGACATGGTGGAGCTGAGCAGACCTTAGCACATGTTCAAAATACCACTTCAGAGAGTTAAAATAAAGGTACGCACAGAATCAGAGCTGTCAGGGTTGGAAGGGACCTCAAGGCTCAGCCAGTTCCAACCCCTGCCATGGCCAGGGACACCTCACACCACAGCAGGTTGCTCACAGCCACATCCAGCCTGGCTGCAAACACCTCCAGGGATGAGGCTTCCACCACCTCCCTGGGCAACCTGTGCCGGTCTCTCACCACCCTCATGGGGAACAACTTCTCCTAACATCCATTCTGAATCTCCCCACTTCTAGTTTTGCTCCATCCCCCCAGTCCTATCCCTCCCTGACACCCTCAAAAGTCCCTCCCCAGCCTTCTTGTAGACCCCTGCAGATCCTGGAAGCCACAATATTGCAGTGCATACGTGTCAAAGGGCTGCATTGTGCTTACCTAAGCAGCTTGAATTGTGGCACTTTGCGGATTTCAGTGATTCTGTCACCTCTCTGGGCCTGGCAGTGTGCTGAAGGGGCTTCAGTGAGCAGTTAAGGTGAGGGGCATTGCTCCTGGAGAGGTTTGGTGACTGCAGCCTGGCAGAGAGAAGTTTTAAACAGAGGGAAGTTATTAAAATGGTCACATGGAATGAAACAAAAGGAGGAGGAGGAGGTATAAGTGGCATGACACACACAGAATCTCCTCTGGTGGGGAGGAGAGGCTTGGCTGCCCTGAGCACCTTCCCTCCCGCTGCACCCAGCAGTGCTTTGTGAGGCTCCATGGCTGTTTCTGAGCTGCCCTGAGTGCTCCTTCAGTAGCAGCAACCTCCATGGCTCTGCTGCATCACCTCTTTGCTCTCAGTTTCAGAGACCAAGCATGGAAACGACAAACTGCACAATCTGAGTCTTCTGCATTGCTCTCTTTTACGGTCTCTTCCCAGCACTGTGCTGTGCTTCCTGTAGAGCTTAACAGAGGTCCAAAAAATGGTTTTTAATCCTTGCTTAGGATGCAAATTGATTTAATAAATAAGAATTGGGGATAATAAAGAGTAATGACTGTATTCTGAGAGGCTCAGAGACTGCTGCTTTGGAGGCTGTTAATTGTGGCAGTCCTTTTGACTATAGATGCTTTCCTGCCCTCCCCAGCAGTACAATCTGCCACTAAATCTAAGTTTGACCTGCTTGTTATTGTTGTGAGCCCTGGGCATGTCAAAGGCTTCTCCCCCAGCTGGGATTATTAATCAGAGCTGACTCCCTGTCATTGATTAGGTCTCAGAGGGCGGGGGTGTGTGCCCCCTGTTTATCTAGTGCTGTTTAATTTGCAGCCACCCTGCGTGCACTCTATCTAAGTGACAATGACTTTGAGATCCTGCCGCCAGACCTGGGGAAGCTCACCAAGCTGCAGATAGTAAGTCATTTATCTACATTCTGGGGCAATCAATTGGCTTCTGCAGCGCTGCTGGGAGTGCAATCCAGTCAATTGGAGGAGTTTAGCAGGCTGTGTGTGCAGGGATAGACCACTGCACCTGGAGCTGGCCCTTGCTGACCGGCAGGGGCTTGTACATAAATTGGAAGGATTGAGCGCTGAGGAGAGAGCTGGGGGCAGGGGAGCAGACTTCTGGGTGAGGCTGCCCTGTGGCCAGCAAAAAGTGTTCTGACTATTTTGTGTTCTCTTAGCTGAGTCTCAGAGACAACGACCTGATATCACTGCCTAAAGAGATCGGTGAGCTCACTCAGCTCAAGGAGCTTCACATCCAGGGAAACCGTCTCACTGTGCTGCCCCCAGAGCTGGGTAAGGCTATGGATGAGCATTTCATTGTTTGGCTATCGATGCACTGTGCTTCCTCTGGGACAGAACTGCCTCCTGAACTCTAGGAAATGCTTGTGCTTAACTTGTCATTGCCACTGCATTGACTTTCCCCTGAGAAACACTCCCTTCTTTCACTCAGAAGGGCCCAGGAGATGATGTCTCGTTGGTCTGATAGTTACGTTTTCCTTGTGTGTTGGTGGACCTGAGTGCCAGTCTGTGTGTAGCATCCTGCTTCATGAACCTGGGGTCTGCAAAGCTGGGCCTGCTGGCTGCTGAGATCTCTATTTGGGCCAGCCAAAGTTAGAATGAGCAAAGATGAGAGCGCTGAAAGTGGCTTTCGTGTGTCTGTTCCCATAGAGCACAAGCTGGATCAGCCAGGGAGTAGCAGGGAGTTCAGTGACAGCAGTGCTGTGGTGCTGTGTTCCAGGAGCCTGTATTTCTTAGTGACCTGACAGCTCCTCTACTTCAAGCAGTGCAGCTGGTTGCTGTACTTGGAATTTGTGATGTTTGACATTCAAATATGGTCCAAGTGGGCTTTTTTTCCCCAACCTTTAAGGTGGAGTTTTCCTCTGAAAGTGCAGTATTGAGTTTGCTGAGGTGCTGTCCCAGTGCTGCCATTGTGTGTGGGGGCAGTGGCTGCAGCAGGAGCTGGGCCTCCTTGCCCCAAGCCAGGACTGCATTTCAGATCTTTCCTCTAAGCTTGTCATAAAATACCTGTGTGGGGAATGAGGTGGCTGCAGCAGCCTGTTGGTGGAGCACCTCTTGCACAGGGTTTGTTCCTTCCTGCTTGGCCTGGGACACAGAGGAGCTTCTTTGTTTCTCCTGGCACCTTCCAACTAGTAGCTGCTGAACTACAGAAGAAGAGTGGCTGAGGTTAGCATGAAGCTGAATTATTTGTTGTCAGCCCCTGGAAGCATGTGGCAGCTGTGTGCAGAAATGTGACATCCTGCAGCTCATGCTTTTTGGTGTGGGATGAGGGAAGATGCTTGTTTGGACTCTGCTTTGTTTACCCACCCTGGTTTCTTTGCCTTTATCAGTCCAGGGGACTATTTGATGCTGAGTAATGGTGTGTTTGTTATTTTCTCATTACCAGTAGATGAAGGTTGCTCTTATTTCCTTGATTTCAGATGCTTGCTCCTTGCCACAGGTACTCTTTCTTTAGCTTTCTGTCAAAGCCATATTAATTTATAAATGTCTTTGGACAACAATAACATTTCAGAAGCCTGTAGATACTGTAAATGTACTTTTATGTAGCTTCCTAAATTACAGCTTTGCTTCTCTCCAGAAAGTGGAAGATAAATGCTGCACTGAGTCTAACCACCTTCTGTGGCTAATTAAATGTTCTAAACATACTGCTGCCTTAAAGCACAGCAGCAGAGTCACTGTAGAGGGTTTTGCCATCATTGCCCAGACCAAGTGGAAACATTTAAAGCACAATTCCTGATGTTTATTTTGCACTGACTTCTGTTTGGCAATGGCCAGGGGAGGCATTTCTCCTTTTAGTTAACATTTTAGTTAACATTTAGTTAACCTAGTCAGCATTCCAGAAGGAGATCACAGTCTGGTAGAAGAAACACTTCTGCTTGTGCCCCACCTGATCAGGATGAGTGCCTTGACACAGTTTAAGTCCCTGTCACCTCCATTCTTTTGCTAGTCTATACATTTATAGAATCATAGAAGGGTTTGGGTTGGAAGAGATCTCCAAAGCTCATCCAGTCCAACCCCTCTGCGCTCAGCAGGGACATCCTCCACTAGATTAGGCTGCCAGAGCCCTGTCCAGCCTCACCTTGAATAGCTCCAGGCATGGAGCCTCAACCACCTCCCTGGGCAACCTGTTCCAGTGTTCCACCACCCTCCTGGTGCAGAACTTGTTCCTCACATCCAATCTCAATCTGCTCTGCTCTAGTTTGAGGCCATTGGTCTTGTCCATGCAGGCCTCTGCAAACAGTCCCTCTGCAGCCTTCTTGTAGCCCCTTCAGGTACTGGCAGGCTGCTCTTAGGTCTCCCTGGAACCTTCTCCTCTCCAGGCTGAACACCCCCAGCTCCCTCAGCCTGACCTTGTAGCAGAGCTGCTCCAACCTCTTGAGCATTTTTGTGTCCCTCTTCTGGACCTTCTCCATCAGGTCCATGTCCTTCCTGTGTTGAGGGCTCCAGAGCTGGACACAGCTCTGCAGGTAAGGTCTCCCCAGAGCAGAGCAGAGGGGCAGGATCCTCTCTCTCCAGCTCTGGCCACACTGCTTTGGATGCAGCCCAGGCTGCCCTTGGCCTTCTGTGCTGCGCACTGCCTGCTCCTGTCCAGCTTCTCCCCCACCAGCATCCCCTTTTCATCATTAATTTACCAGTGTTAAGTGTTTCCTGTTATGGTCTTAACCCAATGCTCAGTTGTGACCAGCTGACACTGTATTGCAGCCCATGCCTAGCACTATCTCAGCTGCTGAGCCCAGCCCAGGTGTTGGGATATGTGTTTGTAGAGAACAGTGCACTGCAAGGCTGGACCTGCTCTTGTGCACATGCAAGCACATCCACTCTGCACTGCAGTGCTCTTACTTGGTGATCAAACACATAAGTACAGACACAGGGAATGGGTTTTGGTAAGTGAAGCACCAGGCTGGGCTTTGGAGGGCTTGCCTGAGGTCAGGGAGGAGCAGCTCACAGTCAAGTGTGAATCTGCTGAACTGTTAGAACCAGCCACTTGATCTCTGCAGCCCTGTTTTGCCTCCTGCAAACCAGGGCAGATTAGAGGAAGGAGGCTTTGCAGAGAGTTTCTAAGTCTGCCAGTGAATGGTGGTGTCTGAGTGTTGCAGCCTAATGAAAGGTCTGCTAATTCCATAGCTGCCATCTGAGGGGAAAACTTTCATCAGCTTCCTGAGCTCTCCCTCCCACAGCTTTGAAATTGAATTAGAGTGTGAGGAGCACTATCCAGATCCTTGGTGCTGTGCATGCTGGCTAAATAGCTTTCGAGGAGCGAGGCCTGTTTGCATTAATTGGAGGTACTGCTGTTCCACTTCAAGTAATCAACATTTCCTCTCTGATTATTGCTTTCATAATTAAAGGTGCTGAAGGCAGGCTCAGTTTGGGCACTAATGGGTAGCATTGAGTCACAGAACCACAGAGTGTTAGGGGCTGGAAAGGACCTCAAAAGCTCATCCAGCCCAACCCCCTGCCAGAGCAGGAGCACCCAGGGCAGCTCACACAGGAACACATCCAGGATGGTTTTGAACATCTCCAGAGAAGGAGACTCCACAGCCTGGGCAGCCTGCTCCAGGACTCTAGAACCCTCACAGGAGAAAACTTTCTCCTCCTGTTTCCATGGAGCTTCCTCTGCCTCAGCTTCCACCACTGCCCCTTGTGCTGGCATTGGGCAGCACCCAGCAGAGCCTGGCTGCAGCCTCTGGGCACTCCCCCTGCACAGCTTGAGCAACAGCAAGGAGCTCCCCCTCAGGCTCCTCCTCTCCAAGCCTAAGAGCCCTCAGCTCCCTCAGGCTCTCCTCATGAGGAAGATGTTCCACTGCCTGCAGCAGCTCTGTGGCTCTGTGCTGGACTCTGTCAAGTAGCATCCTGGCCTGCATCAGGAACAGTGTGGCCAGCAGGAACAGGGAGGTCATTCTGCCCCTGTACACTGCACTGGTTAGGCCACACCTTGAGTCCTGTGTCCAGTTCTGGGCCCCTCAGTTTAGGAAGGATGTTGACTTGCTGGAACATGTCCAGAGAAGGGCAACAAGGTTGGTGAGGGGTTTGGAACACAGCCCTGTGAGGAGAGGCTGAGGGAGCTGGGGTTGCTTAGCCTGGAGAAGAGGAGACTCAGGGGTGACCTTCTTGCTCTCCCCAACTCCCTGAAGGGAGGTTGTGGACAGGCAGAGGTTGGTCTCTTCTCCCAGGCAGCCAGCACCAGAACAAGAGGTACACAGTCTCAAGCTGCGCCAGGGCAGGTTTAGACTGGACGTTAGGAGGAAGTTCTATACCGAGAGAGTGATTGCCCATTGGAATGGGCTGCCTGGGGAGGTGGTGGAGTCACCATCACTGGAGGTGTTCAGGAGGAGCCTTGATGGGGTGCTTGGTGCCATGATCTAGTTGTTTGATGGGTTGGGTGCGATGATCTTGACGGTCTCTTCCAACCTGGTTTATTGTATTGTATTGTATCCTGTCCCTCTTGAGCTGAGGGACCCAGAACTGGACACAATACTGCAGATGTGGCCTCAGCAGGGCAGAGTAGAGGGGCAGGAGAACCTCTCTGACCTACTAACCACAGCCCTTTAAAATCCACCCCAGGAGTCCCTTGGCCTTCTTGGCCACCAGAGTACATTGATGGCTAATGGTCAACCTTCCATCCACCAGGACCCCCAGGTCCTTTTCTCCTTCACTGCTCTCCAGCAGCTCAGTCCCCAAACTATCCTGTTTCATGAGGTTGCTCTTTCCCAGGTGCCAGACTCTCCCCTTGCCCTTGTTGAACTTCATTAAGTTTCTCCCTGCCCATAAGTCATTAGTTGCTCATTTAGCAGGGAGATGGGCATGGTACCAAGGCTAGAGTCAAACTGTGTATCTGGGTGAGGAGAGTCATAGACTCATTCAGGTTGGAAAAGACCCCTGAGATCTTCAGGTCTCACCAGTAACCACACTCTGCCAAGTTCACCACTGGACTCTATCACAGAGTGCCACATCTAAATGACCTCTAAACACCTGCAGGGACGGTGACTCCACCTCCCTGAGCAGCCTGTGTCAGTGTCTGACCACTCTCAGTGAAAAGTGTCCAGCCAAAGCCTCCCCTGCTGCGGCTTGAGGCTGTTCCCGCTTGTTCTGTCACTAATATTGTGTGAGAAGAGAGCATCATCAGCCTCCCTGCACTGTCCTTTCACCCTCAGCCTCCTCTTCCTCACACAATACAATACAATACGCTACACCAGGTTGGAAGAGACCTTCGAGATGATCGCGTCCAACCCATCAACCAATCCAACCCACCTAAACAACTAACCCATGGCACCAAGCACCCATCAAGTCTCCTCCTGAGCACCTCCAATGAAGGTGACTCCACCACCTCCCCGGCAGCCGATTCCAATGGGCAATCACTCTCTCCGTGTAGAACTTCTTCCTAACCTCCAGCCTAAACCTGCCCTGGTGCAGCCTGAGACTGTGTCCTCTTGTTCTGGTGCTGGCTGCCTGGGAGAAGAGGCCAACCTCTGCCTGTCTACAACCTCCCTTCAGGTAGTTGTAGAGAGCAATAAGGTCACCCCTGAGTCTCCTCCTCTCCAGGCTAAGCAACCCCAGTTCCCTCAGCCTTTCCTCACAGGGCTTGTGTTCCAAACCCCTCACCAACCTTGTTGCCCTCCTCTGGACACGCTCCAGCAAGTCAACCTCCTTCCTGAGCTGAGGGGCCCAGAACTGGACGCAGGACTCAAGGTGTGGCCTAACCAGTGCAGTGTACAGGGGCAGAATGACCTCCCTGCTCCTGCTGGCCACACTATTCCTGACTAATCAGTCCCGGTTCCTTCAGCTGCAAGGGGAAGAGTAACTTAAGCTCGGTTTTAAGGGCAATGGAGACAAGTGCAGAAGTTGGCCTGGGGAGCGTGCCATGAGGAAAGGAAAGGCCGCCAGCAGGCACTGGCATCCCAATTTTGGAATGGAGAGAGAGAGCAGTAAATAAAGCCTGCAGCCTGCTCTTGCTTTCCCCTGATGAGATGGAGCGTGGCACGCACCAGCAAGAGGGCCGGGGAGGTCAGCGTTGTCCTCCTCTGTGCTCAGCAGAGAATACTCTTTGCTAATTCCAGAGAAAATATTCTTGCCCAGGAGGCAGAGAGAGGGCTGCAAGAGGGCTCCGGTGCTGGGGGCTGTGCGCAGCGCCTGCGGGCGAGGAGCGCAGGAAGCGGCCGGCAGCAGGTGGGCAGCACTGCAGCTTGTTTTGATCATCTGTCTGCAAAATCCACTGCTGAGGAATGGTGGTGGGCAGCCAGGGATAAACTTTAAAGAAGCACTGGCATTTTTTTCCTTAGCATTGAAAAGGTTACGAGCTGCATTGCGAGACAAATAAATCATGATTCACTGCAACAACAGAGTTGCAGGCAGTTATATAAATTGCCAAGGAAGCACTAAATCTGTCACTTTGTGTATTCCAACCATTTAACAATTGGAATGGGGTTGGGAAAGGAAAGCTGAGCAGAGGGAAGAGCTCTGTAAAGTGGCAGATGCAATTAGTAAGATCAACGATGGTGTTTGAAGTGTGGTCATCGGGGTGGGCCCGTGTGTGCCACCGAAAAGATGCTCTTAGGGGGTCAGCAGGGTAAGGGCATGTCTGGTGCAGAGCATTGCCAGAGCTGTAGCTGCGTGTGATAGCCACCCAGGGGATGCTCCAGCTTAGCTGTGGGCTTGAGGGGCTTATGTTAAAAAGCCACGATGGGACAGGCAGAGACTTGGGGCTGTTTGGCTTGGAGAAGGCTCCAGGCAGACCTCAGAGCAGCCTTCCAGTACCTAAAGGGGGCTACAAGAAAGACTTTTGACAAGAGCTTGTAGTGACAGGACAAGAGGGAAGGGACTGAAGTTGAGGAGGGGAGATTGAGACTGGAGATTAGAAAGAAATTCTTTCCTGTGAGGCTGGGGAGACCCTGGCACAGGCTGCCCAGGGAGGTTGTGGATGCTCCTTCCCTGGAGGTGTTCAAGTCCAGGCTGGATGAGGCCTTGAGCAAGCTGGGCTGGTGGGAGTGTCCCTGTCCATGGCAGGGGGTTGGAACTGAATGATCCTTGAGGTCCCTTCCAACCCAACTCAATCTATGCATTTGTAACCCCAGATTCTAGTGCTGCTGGTGCTCATTGCCCTGGCAGCAGCATCCTGTGTGCAGGCACGGCAGGCGGCTCCAGGCCGTGAGCGGGGCAGCAGCTCTGGGCTCTCAGCAGGCACGGTGCATTACTGCCCTCTTTCCAAACCTGAATGTTGCCATCAGTGCCTTCTAAGTTTATCAAAGAGCATCTCCTTTTACCTGAGGACATTAGCAGAGCTGTGAAGGGAGATGCATGTAGGTTGGACTCGATGCTCAAAGGTCTCTTCCAACGTGGTTCATTCTGTGGTATTTGAAAAGTGGAACATGCTCTCTGAAAAAGAGAGAGAAGCCCTTTGATGGTACAAGCAGCCCTGTCCCTTCTGAAGGAGGGTGAAATGTTTTATACCTTAAATCTGCCTGCCAGAATGGCTAAGTAAATCTTCCATGCTTTTTGAGTTGTGAGCAGCTAAATTACATTCTGTGGACTGGCTTTAAATAGAAAGTTCAAGGAATCCTGCCAGAAGTTTCAGTATTGCCATCGCAGGAAGGCATTTGAAAATGGAAGCTTTTGAAATGACTCCCAAATACCACATTACAGAAAGTAGCTGCTGCAGTTATTTGCTCAAGTTAATATTAATTGAAATAGCAGTGTCCTTAGGCAATTATGGAGTGCAAACACAGGAATCACTCACTGCACAGAGATAGCTCTTTGCCGAGTGCTCTGGAGGTCGGTGCCCAGCTTGCCTGATTTGGGTGGCAGTCACTGAGCATGAGGCAGCAGTGCCCAGGGGGCAAGAAAGCCAAAGGCATCCTGGCTGGGGTCAGAAGCAGGGTGGGCAGCAGGGCCAGGGAGGGGATCAGCCCCCTGTGCTCAGCACTGGGGAGGCCACAGCTGGAGTGCTGTGTTCAGCTCTGGGCCCTCCCTGCAGGAAGGCCATTGAGGGGCTGGAGCCTGTGCAGAGCAGGGCAGCCAGGCTGGAGAAGGGCCTGGAGCCCCTGGGCTAGAGGAGGGGCTGAGGGAGCTGGGGGTGTTGAGGCTGGAGAAGAGAAGATTCCAGGGGCACCTTAGAGCTGACTTCCAGTGCCTGAAGGGATCCTGCAGGAAGGCTGCAGAGAGACTTTTCCTGAGGGTGTCTAGAGACAGGCCAAGGGGGAATGGTTTGAAGCTGAGGCAGAGTAGAGTTAGACTGGAGCTGAGGAAGAAGTTCTTCAGTGGGGAGGGTGGTGAGACTCTGGAACAGGCTGCTGTGGCTGCCTCCTCCCTGGGGGTGTTCAGGGCCAGGCTGGATAAGGCCTTGAGCAGCTAGCTGAGTCTAGTTTAGAGGTGTCCCTGACCATGGCAGGGAGTTTGGAGGAGATTCTGTCTGAGGTCCCTTCCAGCCTGATCCATCCTGTGATGATGAGTCTATGAATTTGCCAGTGCAGAAACAAAGTAATTTGTTTTGTAGGACTGCTGATATGTTATGGGTTAAGGAAAAACAGAACATGTACAAAACAGAATAGGTCATGTGCAGATTATTGATGTAAGAGAAGTATCTCTGGCAAGTGGGGAGTGTTCCAATTCTGTTTGTCACTTTAGGCTTATTTTAAGTTTAAAAATAAACACACACACACACACACCCCAAGCCCCACCACTTTTGATGCACTTGGAACCCAGGCTGCTTCTCCAGAGCTCTTGCAGGGAGCGCAGGTGCCTGCAGAGATGACCACCCTGCATCCCACTGTCTGCACAGGGATGTTTTCTGTGCCCCCCCATTCAGGCTTGCACCCCAGGCATCCCTTTCTGCAGCTCTTGCCAAACTTCCTAACTCCCTGCTGATCTTCCATTAGTTCTGGAAATAAGCAAATCCTCCTGTTGCATCCCAGATGAGCACAGGGTGTGTGAAGCCTTTGCTGGTGCTGGCTGTGCATCAGCCTGCTTCTGTCACAAATACTTCATCTCTTCTGGTGGAGCTCTGCTAGGCAAGAGTGCTCTAATTAACGTTGTCCTGTTGCTAATTTGGTTCATCTTAGTTGTTTCATAGAATTGTAGAATCACAGAATGGTAGGGGTGGAAGTGAGACCATCCAGTCCAACCCCCTGCCAGAGCAGCATCACCCAGGGCAGGTCTCACAGGAACACGTCCAGGTTGGTTTGGAAAGTCTGCAGAGAAGACTCCACAACCTCTCTGGGCAGCCTGCTCCAGGCCTGCAGCACCCTCACACCAAAGAACTTTTCTCCTCATGTTGAGGTGGAACCCTGAGTTCCAGCTTGTACCTGTTGCTCCTTGTCCTGTCACTGGGCACCACCCCAGTGCCTGGCACCTTCATCCTGACCCTCAGCTATTGATGGACATTGATCAGATCTCCCCTCAGCCTTCTCTTCTCCAGACTAAACAGCCCCAGGGCTCTCAGCCTTTCTCCATAGCAGAGATGTTCCAGTCCCTTCATCATCTTGGTAGCCTCCTTTGGCCTCTCTCCAGTAGATCCCTGTCTGTCTTGACCTGGGGAGCCCAAACTAGAATAGAATGGAGTAAACCAGGTTGGAAGAGACCTTCAAGATCATCGAGTCCAACCTATCATCCAACACCACCTAATCAGCTAAACCATGGCACCAAGCACCCCATCAACTCTCCTCCTGAGCACCTCCAGTGATGGTGACTCCACCACCTCCCTGGGCAGACCATTCCAATGGGCAATCACTCTCTGTGTAGAACTTCCTCCTAACCTCCAGCCTAAACCTCCCCTGGCACAGCCTGAAACTGTGTCCTCTTGTTCTGGTGCTGGCTGCCTGGGAGAAGAGACCAACCTCTGTCTGGCTACAACCTCCCTTCAGGGAGTTGGGGAGAGCAAGAAGGTCACCCCTGAGTCTCCCCTTCTCCAGGCTAAGCAACCCCAGCTCCCTCAGCCTCTCCTCACAGGGCTGTGCTCCAAACCCCTCACCAACTTTGTTGCCCTTCTCTGGACACCTTCCAGCAAGTCAACCTCCTTCCTAAACTGAGGGGCCCAGAACTGGACACAGGACTCAAGGTGTGGCCTAACCAGTGCAGTGTACAGGGGCAGAATGATCTCCCTGCTCCTGCTGGCCACACTGTTCCTGATGCAGGCCAGGATGCCATTGGCCAGTATTCCTAACTAGGGCTGAGTAGAGGGGGAGGAAAACCTCCCTAGACCTTAAGTCTATGGTTTAGGTGTAAGATGTTAAGTTTGAAGTACTTAAGAGTGGTTTCACTCTTCTGGGTACTTGGCAGCCTGTATTTGAATGGGTGTTTCAGAGGTGGGGGACAAAAGCAATGCCATAAATCCTTCTGAATCAGTGTTTTTAAATGAACTAGGTTAGGGTCTGGTAGGGACCCTTGAAAGTGAGACTACTCTGTTGAGTTCCCATGCCAGAGGAGTTTCTGAGGTGGGGTAGAGTACTCAGTACATAATAAGCTGGGATGCTGATCCTCTAAGCCTGTAAAACTTTCTGTGCCCTTAAAGTGTTTCTAATGTTGAACTGCTTTGGCACTGTGCTAATCCCTCCTGTTCCCCTCCTCTGCCTGGTGTGTTCCCTGGGTCTCCTCGCTGGGAGCACTTAGCTGGGACTGTTGTTTGCTCCCTGAGAGCCTAGCAGGTGCCAGACCTTTGTTCCACAGCAGGGATGGAATTGAGGTTTCCAGCCCGAGGTCTCCCTTTCACAGAAAGAAATGCATGGAACCTAGCACTGCTGCTGGCAGAGGATCCCTGCCCTGGCTTGGGAATAAGGAATTGACTCCAGTCAGAAGTAATTTGAAATAATTTTAGCAAGAATATAGGAAACATTTTGCAGTAATTTCTTGGATCTTTGTCAAAATGCTGTTTCTTCTGCCACCCCCTTAGCTGCCCACACGATGGCATCAGCCAGGCTGGTTGCCTGGGTAGCTGCAGGCTCTGTGTGGTGGGGTTTGGCTGTTGGGAGGGTGTGATCTGCCACGTGGAAGGACAAGGCCTTGGAGGGCATTGTTTGGCTTGCAGTGCCTCCTGTGCTGGCCTGGGTGAGCTCCTGCTTGGTGGCTTTCACCTGGAAATGCTGGCATTTAGCCTACCAGCTGCACTGCTGAGGCCAGGTTGGGAGGGTGGTGTGATGGTAGAAGTTCCCAGGGCTCTGCCCTTGCTCCCAGAGAGTGAACCCCTGCTGCTGTCACCAGGCCATGGAAATGGCACTTGGCCCAGCATTCCCTTGCCTGTATTCTGCCTGTGCTTAGTACCTCAGACCTGGCTTGAGGCAGGAGTTCATCCTTTCCCAGGCTCCATCTTCAGTCCTGACACATTATGGTGCAGAGGTCCCCTGGTGCCAGGCTCCTTGTTACGCTTTGGCACAGTGACTCCTGCTGACCTTTGCTGTGGTGCTATGGTTGCTACAAGTGTCTTAGGATGAAGTTCCCTTTGTTTTAAGCTCTCTTTTGTGACACGATGAGGGGAGGACAGTGCTGGAGAGTAAAACCCTCTTCTAGTAGAGCTGTAAGAGTGGCAGCTGAGGCAATGCCAGTCTGCCCTGTGTCACTTCACTTCTGAGACAAGGGTAAAGCATTCAAGATTTAGTTGATCTGCTTTTACTTTTCTTGGATTGCAGCTGTGTTGCTTTTGCTAAGAGGTTAGAGCAAATGGAGTAGCTGTTCTGTGATCACACAGACTTACCTGCCCTTACCAGCCTTACCTGTCAAGGGGAGGAGCGAGAGAGGGCTGAGCTGCTGCTGTGACTCCGACGCACAGGCCGTGGTTCTCATCTGCAGGTTGAGAGAAGCTGCAGTGCTGGAGAATAAGGCAGCTCAGTTCATTGAAATAAATCACACACTCACAGAATGGCTCAGGCTGGAAAGGACCTCAGAGATCATCTGCTCCAACTTCACCACCATGGGCAGAGACTCCTTTCAACTAGATTCGGTTGCTTAAGGCCTCATGGAACACCTCTAGGGAGGAGCCATCCACAGCCTCCCTGGGCAACCTGTTCCAGAGTCTCACCACCCTGGTACTGAAGAACTTCTTCCTCAGCTCCAGTCTAGCCCTGCTCTCCCTCAGCTTCAAACCATTCATGTTAGCATAGTAGTATCAGTCAGGGTTGGAGCTGGATGATCCTTGTGGTCCCTTCCAACCCCCCTGCCATGGGCAGGGACACCCCACACTAGATCAGCCTGCCCAGAGCCTCATCCAGCCTGGGCTTAAACACCTCCAGGGACGGGGCCTCAACCACCTCCCTGGACAACCCATTCCAGGGCTTCACCACTCTCATGGGGAAGAACTTCCTCCTCACCTCCAGCCTGAATCTCCCCACCTCCAGCTTCATTCCATTCCCCCTAGTCCTGTCACTACCTGAGATCCTGAGCAGTCCCTCCCCAGCCTTCCTGTAGCCCCCTTCAGATACTGGAAGGCCACAATGAGGTCACCTGGGAGCCTTCTCTTCTCCAGACTGAACAGCCCCAACTCCTTCAGTCTGTCCTCACAGGAGAGGTGCTCCAGCCCTCTGCTCCTCCTCCTGGCCCTTCTCTGGACACCTTCCAGCACCTCCACATCCCTCCTGTAATAGGGGCTCCAGAACTGGAGGCAGTACTCCAGGTGGGGTCTCACCAGGGCTGAGTAGAGGGGGAGAATCACCTCCCTTGCCCTGCTGGCCACACTTCTCCTGCTGCAGCCCAGGATCTGATTGGCTTTCCGGGCTTCAAGTGCACACTGAGAGCTCCTGCTGAGCTTCTCGTCCACCAGCACCCCCAAGTCTCTCTCCTCAGGGCTGCTCTCCAGCCAGTCACTGCCCAGCCTGGATTTGTGCCCCTTGTCCCCCTTGTCCTGTCTCTAGACACCCTCATGAAGAGTCCCTCTGCAGCCTGATGCATCTCTGATGGTTTTCTGTGCAATGTCTTTGTTAAACTCCTCAGTTCCTGAACTGACAGAGAGATCACCTGTTGGATATATTCAAGGGAGCATTCAAGTTGGGGTCATCTAGTCCACCCTGCTCTGCAGTCAGCAGGGACATCCTCCACTAGAACTCATTATTGGAAACTCTCCCTTACATCTAAGGAGTTTGTGGAACAATGTGTGGTGTTATAATATCTGCACTCTCTGTTCTGTCCCTGGAATCGAGGATGGGCTTAGGCTTCAGTCTTTGGCTCTCAGATTGCTCCTTCAGCCTTCTCTCACCCTGGGGCTCCCATCTAAGGCTCACAGGTGGGGCTGCAGACATCCTTGTCTGTGGTCAGGAGGAAGCCTTCCAGCCTGCTGCTGTGTGATGGTGCCCTGGAGTATGTCTGCTTAATTTCTGTGTACTGAATCTGACTCCTTGGTATTTGAGACCTGAACCTTCTCCCCTGTCAGGTGACACCACCACAAATGCTGTCTCAGGGTTCTCAAGTGATACTGTTAGACCTGATGCAGTGCAAGAATGCAGGGGCCAGGGGGCAAGAGTGTTGCTGGGCCTGATCTGGTGGAGGCAGTTCAGTCTAGGTTTAGACTTGCTAGTTGTTTTCTTTTAGTGATTAATTGAACTCATCAATAAGCAAATGTATATTTGGACATATGCTGTGGAGCTGTAGGTTTGTTTGTCATGCTGAATGTTTCTGTGACTATTTCTGCTGGTTCCAAGACTGAGTTGCACTTCACTTATTTATGCCTTTCCTCTCTGTTGTCTTACTGCTTCCTTTTAACTAATGTTTAACTCTACTCTCTTCTTTTACTAATCCTTGAAAAGTGATAGAGGTCTCCAAAGAAGAGATGGTTTTACTTTTGTTTTAACTTCATAGACTCATAGAATGGTTTGAGGCACCACTAAAGGGCATCAGGGACATCCTCCACTGGATCAGGTTGCCCAGAGCCCTGTCCAGCCTCACCTTGAGCATCTCCAGGGAAGGAGCCCCAGCCCGCCTCCCTGGGCAACCTGTTCCAGTGTTCCACCACCCCCATAGTAAAGAACTTGTTCCTCACATCCAATCTTAATCTTTTCTTCTCTAATTTCAAACCATTGTCCCTTGTCCTGTCACTGCAGGCCTTTGGGAACAGTCTCTCTCCATCCTGTAGCCCCCTTCAAGCACTGGAAGGTTGCTATTAGGTGTCCCTGGAGCCCTCTCCAGGCTGAACCCCAGCTCCCTTGCTGATGCACTGGGCAAAGTTGGTATGAAAATTAGCTTCTGATAACAGTTTGGTGGAGCAATCAGATGAAGGCACAGAGTGTCCCTCAGCCAGTTTGCTGAGGAGTGGCTGACACCCAGAGGCTATGCTGCCATCCAGTGAGACCTGGCCAGGCTGGAGAGCTGGGCAGAGGGAGCCTCATGAAGTTCAACAAGGGCAAGTGCAGAGTCTTGCATCTAGGGAGGAACAACACCATGGACCAGTACAGGTTAGGGGCTGACCTCCTGGAGCGTGTCTCCATGGAGAAGGACCTTGGAGTGCTTGCTGGTAAGCTCTGCACGGGACAGCAATGTGCCCTGGAGGCCAAGAAGGCCAAGGGTGTACTTGGGTTCATTAAGAAGAGTGTGGCCAGCAGGTCTGGGGAGGTTCTCCTCCCCCTCTACTCAGCCCTGGTTAGACCTCATCTGGAATATTGTGGACAGTTCTAGACTCCCCAGTTCAGGAGAGCCAGGGAACTACTGGAGAGAGTTCAACAGAGGCTATGAGCATGATGAAGGGACTGTGGAGGGTCTGTCTGAGGAAAGACTGAGAGTCCTGGGGCTGTTTAGTCTGGAGAGGAGAAGGCTAAGAGGGATCTGATCAGTGTCTATCAATACCCGAAGGGTGGCTGTCAGGAGGATGGAGCCAGGCTCTTGTCAGTGATAGCCAGTGATGGGATGAGGGGCAGTGGATGTAAACTCAGTCACAATTCCATCTCAGCATGAGAAAAAAAATGCTTTGGTGTGAGGGTGCTGGAGGCCTGGAGCAGGCTGCCCAGAGAGGGTGTGGAGTCTCCTTTAGAGGTCTTCAAAACCCTCCTGGACATGGTGCTGCTCTGTCAGGGGTCTTGGACTGGATGATGTCTGGAGGTCCTTTCCAAGCCCTACCCTCCTGTGGCTCTGTGTGTAGTTTTGTGTTGTACACAGATTTCAGGACATCATTCCCAATTAGTTGCTCTGGGGTCACTTTTACGATGCAGGAGTCATGGTAGTTCTTCCACCCTCGTGCTCTAAGATCTCTCTGTCTGTGGAGACAAAGCACATGCCACAAAAGTAATAAAAAGTGTAAGCCCTGCAGTGTAAAGCAAATCTGAAGCCAGCCAGGACAGACAGCTTTTTACATACAGCCTGAATTTAAATGTAGTGTGGTGCACTGAACCCTTACTTAGTGTTTCATAAAACAGGATCCAAGAGCATTTATATCTGAATAAAGATACACAAGTAATTTCATTCCTCCTGTCCTCCATCCAAGAGTGGCAGGGTGAGACCTTTGTGCTGTAGAAGGGAAGAGCATTGAAATGCAGCCTGAAGAGCTGCTGCATGGGGGGCTGGGGGCTGGGGGGAGGTCAGCGCAGTGCTGCGGGCTGGCAGCCGAGGCCGGGTGCCAGCAGGGCACAGGTGTGGAGCTCAGCAGCGTCCAGCCTGGCATCATTGCCACTGAGTGTGATGGAGCTCCAGCAGGGCTGCATTTGGAGTGCTGCAAAGGAGCACTGGTCTGTCATGGCTCAGCTGGGATGGTGTCTCAAATGCCAGACTTGTTTAATTACTTTCACCTGTACATTTTTGGAAGTATTTAAAGTGTTCCAAGGAGTGTTGGAGTGGAAGGGACAAGTCAGGGTTGTGTTCATTCTGTTCTCTTTTGTTTGCATCGAATGAATGCCCATCTGCCCTGGAATCACACTCTCAGAATGGGTTGGGTTGGAAGGGGCCTCAAGGATCATCCAGTTCCAACCCCCTGCCATGGGCAGGGACACCTCTCACCAGCCCAGCTTGCTCAAGGCCTCATCCAACCTGGACTTGAACACCTCCAGGGAGGGGCCATCCACAACCTCCCTGGGCAGCCTGTGCCAGAGTCTCCCCAGACTTACAGAAAGAATTTCTTTCTAATCTCCAGTCTCAATCTCCCTCCTCAACTTCAGTCCCTTCCCTCTTGTCCTGTCACTACAAGCTCATGTCAGAAGTCCCTTCCCAGCTTTCTTGTAGCCCCCTTTAGGTACTGGAAGGCTGCTCTAAGATCTCCCTGGAGACTTCTTTTCTCCAGGCTGAACAGCCCCAACTCTCTCAGCCTGCTCAGGCTTTACAGTTCCTTCACAGCACATCCATGGGGTAAATGCCGTACACTCTGTATGTCAAAAGTCCTTCATCATTTAGTCTGGACATTAGGAAACAATTGTTCCCAGCAAGAGTGGTCAGACATTGGCACAGGCTGCCCAGGGAGGTGGTGGAGTCACCCAGCCTGGAGGTGTTTAAAGGTCATTCACACGTGGTGCTTGGGGATATGGCTTAGGGGTGAACCTTGCAGAGTAGGGTGAATGGTTGGAGTTGGTGATCCCAGGGGTCCTTTCCAACCTGAATGTTTCTGTGATTCTGATTACCCTGACACACAGAGCTGCACAGGAGAAGTGCTTGCAGGCCAGGTTTGATGGCCAGAAGGAGCCTGGGAAGTCTGAGACAGGCTTAGTGACAGTAGCAGGTAGCATTGTCACCGGCTCTAGCACTGCCTGAGAGGCAGCATTTCATTTGCTTTTATGAGCTCTTCTCTGACCTTTGCAGGTAGTTGAGGAAAATATGGATGTTCACACAAGCCACATTTTATTTCAACAGCAGGCAGGGGAAAGAGCAAGAAACATAACTAAATGCTTAGGTGAAATGCAGGGTGGATTTCTTGAGGGAGCTCCAGGGAAACTGCAGCTGCCTTTCCCCTCCAGTGTCACTCCGAATGGGGTGCACCCAGTGGCTTACAAGATTCCACTTTGTCCCCCAGGGCTGTGGGAGCTCCAGGTTGAAGTGGAGGTCAGTGGTATTTTCAGCCAATGGATGGCAGAAGCCAGAATATTTCAAACTCTGCATGGTTTGGGTTTGCCCTTGGCTTTTCAAGTGTGTGTTTTGGTGTGGATCCATTCACTGTAGCTTCCAGGTGGCAGCTAATAAGATTTGTGCAGCAGTCAGTTTCCAGGTCTGCACAGCTTACTAGCTGGGCATAGGACCAGGTTGGGTTTTATGAGGTTAAACACAGAAATTCACTCACACTGCTCCAGCCAAACCTAATGGTTCAGATCATCTTTAGATACTGGTCTCTTCTCACAGGTAATCAGTGACAGAGCAAGAGGGAATGGCCTCAAGCTGCAGCAGGGCAGGGCTAGACTGGACAGTAGGAAACATTTGTTCCCAGCCAGAGTGGTCAGAGGCTGCCCAGGGAGGGGGTGGAGTCCCCAGGCCTGGAGGTGTTAAAAGGTGGTTTGGATGTGGTGCTTGGGGCTATGGTTTGTAGAGCAGGGTCAGTGGTTGGACTTGGGATCCTGAGGGTCTTTTCCATCCTAAATGTTTCTGTGATTCTGTGATGAGTGCTGACACGGGGTGGGGGAAGCCAAGGTCAGGTATTTGCAAGCCCAGAGCTGGATGCTTCTAGAAGGCTTTTGTTCGTTCTGTGCAGCTTCTCCACAGCAGTCAGCTGTTAGACCTCTGTCTTTGCTCTTCTGCTTTCCACACCCTTCTTTTCCCGGTGTCCACTCCCTGGTAGTAGCCGTGGACCCACTTTGCATTCTTCTACCTGGAAATCGCTGTCTGCTGAAGACAGAGAGCTTAGAAAAGGCATCCTTCAGGCTTGTAAAGGAGAAGGGTCTTTAAGCAGGTCAGACCTGGGCTCTGGGATATATTAGAAGTGTTCAAAAGTAATTTGAAAACCATTTCTGTGCTCCAGGAAATGGAGACTGCTGGCTGGTCTTGAGGACAACCTTCTCTTACCAAAAGCAGGTGCCTGTGATGCATTTCAGTGGAGTTGCTCTCCTTCAGTAAGCAAAACAGCAAGAACCTGAAGTCTGCTATGAAGAAATACAATTTTAGTCTCCTAGTTAGGTCAGATTCCAGGGACATAAGCAAGGCTTTTTACTAGGTTGATGTCCATGGAAAGATCAAACCAGCAATGACCAATGCACCCTCCAACCCTAATTCATTTTGTGACTCAGCCTTCAGTACTGGATATTTACTAGAGGCAATTCTGTGGTTTAGTTACTGAAAACAGCTGAGGGATTTGCTGTGAGCAGAGCAGTACATACATTTCCTAAAGGCCTGGGGATAGTGTTCTGCTGATGCTGCTGTTGGGCAGCATGCATAAAGGAGCATCTGCTGTGGCTCTTGCCCTGGTCCACGGCTCCAGTGCTGCAGGGAGGGAATAGCAGCATTGTGAAGCATCTTGCTGCTGCAAAACCTTCTATGCAAGGAGGCTGTTGGTGAGGGGAATGGGAGACCTCTGAAGCTCTGCAGTTGCACAGCACTCCTGCAGCGAACAGGGTAGCAGAGCTGTTGCTTCGGGTGGTGCTGCTGCCGCCTCCCGGCTGCTGCTCGGGCAGGGACGTTCCTGCAGGGCTCTGGTGGGTTGGGTTGCCCCAGCCTGTGCTGTTCTGAGGCGTGACTGGGGCCTGGGAGCTGTGTGTGGGGCTCCTGGATGTCCTGTGGCTAGAGCAGGATCAGTCAAGCCTGTGATTCACAGCTTGAATGGTGAGCACAGAACAGGCACCAGGCTGTGCTCCCGGCTGGCTGTGCAGCCGTGGCAGGGCTTCATCCTGGGGCAGCTTGCGCAGCTGCTGTGTTCCCTGGGGCTCGGCCTGTGGCGTGGCTCTTGGGCTTTGTCTGCCCCCTGGTGCTGAGGAGGTGGGGCAGGCAGGCCCCTCGGTATCCCGCTTCATGCTCTGCCCATTTCAAATGGAAACTTCATTACTGAGTGGGCAGGAGCTGGAGACCTGGGGTCCATCCCGCCCTCTGCGACAGCCACCTCCCTGCAGAGGAGCACCTGCTCTGCCTGCTGCTTGCCACGGGGGGGGGCCGCGCTGCTGCCGCTTCCTTTGCCACGGGGGCTGGCCGCTGGCCACGCTTCTTTTTGCCACGGGGGTAGCTGGCCGCTTCCTTTGCCACGGGGGTGGGGGTGGGGGGCGCTGGCCGCTTCCTTTGCCACGGGGGGGCACCTGGCCGCTTCCTTTGCCACGGGGGCAGCTGGCTGGCAAGAAACTGGAGGTGGAGGGAAATTAAGTGATTGCTTTGCCATAGGGATCTGCAGGTGATTTTGCTGCTTGAGCAGTCCTCTCTTTGCTGTAGGATTTCTTTGCCTTTAGTAGCACAACGTTTATTAGCATTAATTACATTTAAATGGGCCAGGTGGTATTTGGGGTGGCAGTGGGCACACTGTGCTGTGGGGATTGCAGCATAGGGCAGCATTCCCTGGGCACTGCTTTGCTGTATCACAGCTCAGGACAACAGGACTCAGCTGGGGCCTTGGCTGTTGGCATTTGGGGATGTGTGAGTTATTTCTGTGAGCAGCACTGTTTGACCCATGGCACGCCCCAAAACGTAGCTGCTTCTCTTAGTTGTACACGGATTGATCCTTTTACCTGGATGCAGTACTTGCAGAGCTGTAATTATCAGCGAGGGCTTACAGCCTCAATAGTTTTGGAGAGCAACCAAGCTATGTTTGCAGGTGATGGAATGGAAACTGCTATTTGCAGCTGCACAGCAAGCCCCTGAGTGCTCCGCTCCTGGCAGCAGCGGCGCTCAGAGGGCTGCGGCTGAAGGCGGAGCCGCCGCTGCCCCCGCCCGTGCCTGGGGACCGAGCAGCCTGAGCTAGCCAGCAGTGATCCAGACCTGCCAATTCCTATCGGATTAGCTTCTCCTCGTCACAGTGCTCAGTGCTCAGTGCTACTCCCCGGTCCGTGTCAGCGCTGAGCCCCTTCCCAGGGGCGAGAGGCACGGGGCTGCTGCCGGGGCACAGCCAGGCGTGAGCAGGGATGGCCCTCCCCTGCCGTGCCCTTGTCCCTCTGACAGCCCTCAGGCAGCTGCCAGATGAGCTGGTTTGTAGGCTGGGGTGAGATGCACGACAGCTTTTCGTGGGGTGTGAGGTCTCTAATTGTGTTAACCCTTTCCAAAGAGAGGAAGGCATCGAGGATCACCGCGACGGTGAAGGTGCAGCCGGCATGGTCACCGAGCGCTCGGCTGGCAGCAGCCCCCCGAGCCTGTGTGCTCATGCAGCTCACCCCGGGGCCTGCAGCTCTGAAAAGCTGCACATCAGCTTCACCTCAGAGCTCCGGGGCAGCTTGGCTCAAACAGGCTTCAAGTGCTCCTAATTTTGTATTATCTGCTTTTTTGCCTCCCATTTTTCTTGCTTTCTGTCTCTCCTCACCCTCAAACTCACAGAAGGGAATATAAAATGTGGCAAAGGTTTCTTATCCTAATGTAAAGAGCATGAGAATATCTCAGTGGCTGGACTGTCCTGGAGTTCAGCCTGGTGTATTCCAGCTGAGCATGTTCTGTTCTGCTTTTGGGTGGTCAACCTTCACAAAATGAACAAAGGGAACAACCCCAAGCAGGCTCCTAACAGCCTCTTGAGTCTTCCTGCCAACCCAAGGGGTGAAACTGGCATGTTGCAAGAATGCTGCTTTTGGGGATTTTTGAGAGCTGTCTCCAGAGGTCAGTGGTAGGAGCTTGGCACCAGCACCATGCTGGGCACCTGGAAGGCAAAGCAGTGATCAAGAGCAGTGACCAAGCTTCAGCAGAGCAAACTCCTCCTACCACAGCATCATTCTCCTTTCATTCCTGCGAGTCATGGTAGAGAGGGCCCAACACTATGCACTATTAATGCCTGCTGTGCCCAGAAGCCACAGCTAACTCAGTCGGAGAAGCGAAAATGAACAAGCTGTATTTACAAGCAGGATGAGATGCAGATGGATATGTACACAATATACAGTAGTTACAATAGATACTGAAATATACAGCAAAGAATGCAGCACAGAAGACTTTCCCTCCTCCAAGGAGAGGGTTCTCCACAATCCCCCTTCTCCCCTTCTCCCCTTTTTCCCAAAAAGGTTTAGAGAGAGTAAAAGGTAACTATTAAGGAGGAAATTCTGTTAGCTCAAAGCATATGTAAGAATTAGTTTCTTATCTGATGGAGCAGATCCTCCTGGAGGCACTACTTGCTCAGAAGAATAGTGAAGAGGTGATTTGGAACAGTCAGCTTGGCTTTGCCAAGGGCAAATCCTGCCTGACAAACCTGGTGGCCTTCTATGAGCAGGTCACAACATTAATAGCTGAGGGGAGAGCAGCTGATGTCATTTCCCTGGCCCTGAGCAAAGCCTTCGACACTGTCCCGCACCACATCCTGGTCTCCAGGCTGGTGACACATGGGTTTGATGGGTGACCACTAAATGGATACAGAACTGGCTTGATGGCTGCACCCAGAGAGTGGCTGTCAATGGGTCCATGTCCCAGTGGAGGCCAGGGACAAGCAGAGTCCCTCAGGGATCAGTCCTGGGACCAGGCTTGTTCAACATCTTTGTGGGTGCCATGGACAGTGGCAGTGAGTGCAGCCTCAGCAAGGTTGCTGATGACACCAAGCTGTGTGGTGCAGTGGACACGCTGGAGGGAAGGGATCCATCCAGAGGGACCTGGACAGGCTGGAGAGGTGGGCACAAACCAACCTCAGGAGCTTCAACAAGACCAAGGGCAGGGTCCTGCATCTGGGTGGAGGCAATTCCAGGCACAAATCCAGGCTGGGCAGGGACTGGCTGGAGAGCAGCCCTGAGGAGAGAGACTTGGGGGTGCTGGGGGAGGAGAAGCTCAGCAGGAGCTCTCAGTGTGCACTTGAAGCCCGGAAAGCCAATCAGATCCTGGGCTGCAGCAGGAGAAGTGTGGCCAGCAGGGCAAGGGAGGGGATTCTCCCCTCTGCTCAGCCCTGGGGAGACCCCACCTGGAGTACTGCCTCCAGTTCTGGAGCCCCTGTTACAGGAGGGATGTGGAGGTGCTGGAAGGTGTCCAGAGAAGGGCCACGAGGATTGAGCAGAGGGCTGGAGCACCTCTCCTGTGAGGACAGACTGAAGGAGTTGGGGCTGTTCAGTCTGGAGAAGAGAAGGCTCCCAGGTGACCTCATTGTGGCCTTCCAGTATCTGGAGGGGGCTACAAGAAGGCTGGGGAGGGACTTCTCAGGATCTCAGGTAGTGACAGGACTAGGGGGAATGGAATGAAGCTGGAGGTGGGGAGATTCAGGCTGGAGGTGAGGAGGAAGTTCTTCCCCATGAGAGTGGTGAAGCCCTGGAATGGGTTGTCCAGGGAGGTGGTTGAGGCCCCGTCCCTGGAGGTGTTTAAGCCCAGGCTGGATGAGGCTGTGGCCAGCCTGATCTAGTGTGGGGTGTCCCTGCCCATGGCAGGGGGGTTGGAGCTGGATGATCCTTGTGGTCCCTTCCAACCCTGACTGATACTATGATGATAGTATGTTAGCTCAGATAGTTCAAGGTCAACTCTGTCCAGCACAGAGGAAAGGCAGCAGCTGTTCAGAGGAACTGAGACAGACTGAACTGACTGAGATTCAAACTCAGATTCAAACTAAAGCTAAACATTTAAAGTTGCATTCTACCAATCTACCTATGAAATTCACTTAGACTTTATCTTTGTTTTCATTTTACACCAAAACCTTCAGCCAGAGTGTTCCAGTAACTGTCCCTTTCTTAAAGGCACAACCTAAAACGGTCACACCTGCTTTAAACTGCTTAAAAATTATATGCAGTTAAATGAGTTCAACCCTGCTGTGCAAGAGGTGAAGGAACAGAGGAGAGCTATGTCCTCCTTCACCTCTCAGCTAAGACTGAAATATTTGCCTCTATTATGGTCACACTCTCTGAATGAATGAAGAGTGTTAGATTCACAGAATCACAGAACACATCTGGTTGGAAGAGACCTCCAGGCTCAGCCAGTCCAACCTCCACCCAGCACTGCAGGCTCAACACCAAACCATGGCCCTAAGCACCAGCTCCACACACTGCTTGAGCACCTCCAGGGATGGGCACTCCAGCACTGCCCTGGGCACAACATTCCAAGGCCTGAGAACCCTTCCAGGCAAGAAAGATTCCCTAGCATCCAGCCTGAGCCTCCCCTGGGACACCTTGGAACCATTGCCTCTGCTCCTGTGGCTTGACACCAAGGAGCAGAGGCTGTCCCCTCCTCACTGCAACCTCCCTTCAGGGAGCTGCAGAGAGCAAGGAGGTCTCCCTCAGCCTCTTCTTCTCCAGCCTCAACCCCCCCCAGCTCCCTCAGCCCCTGCTCTAGCCCAGGGGCTCCAGGCCCTTCTCCAGCCTGGCTGCCCTGCTCTGCACAGGCTCCAGCCCCTCAATGGCCTTCCTGCAGGGAGGGCCCAGAGCTGAACACAGCACTCCAGCTGTGGCCTCCCCAGTGCTGAGCACAGGGGGATGATCCCCTGCTGGCCACAGTGAATGAGTGGAAATAGCCTGAAGATGCAACAGGACAGATTCTGTTCAGATATTAAGAAAATGTTTTGCTGCAGGAGTGGTCAGGCATTGGAACAGGCTGTCCAGGGAGGTGGTGGAGTCACCATCCTTGGAGAGGTGTTCAAAAACAGTGGACATGGCACATTGAGCCATTGTTTAATGGCCATGGGTTGGGCTCAGTCTGAGAGGCCGTTTCCAGCCAGAGCAGTTCTGTGAGTCCATGACTTCTTCCAGAGCTTTCACATTTCTTTGTTTTTCATATGCTGTTTTGTGTTAATCTCTTTCAGGCAACTTGGATTTGACTGGTCAAAAGCAAGTCTTCAAAGCAGAGAACAACCCCTGGGTCACCCCTATTGCTGATCAGTTCCAGCTGGGAGTGTCTCATGTTTTTGAGTACATTCGCTCGGAGACGTACAAGTAGTGAGTATTCCATGCCCCTGACCGCAGCTGTGGGCTTTGCTTGGTGCTCCTGGGCTGTGCTTGGCCACCTGATAGCAGCCACCCTTCTGCCATACTCCACACACTAGCTGGCCTTCAGGAATTTTGCTGACAAGAAGGGAAATGAACAAGGTTTAGCCATGTTAGACAAGCACAAAGGTTGCTTGACACTGTCACAGAGTCACAGGAGGTTAGGGGTTGGAAGGGACCTCCAGAGATCATCCAGCCCAACCCCCTTGCCAGAGCAGCAGCACCTAGGGCAGGTCACACAGAACACATCCAGGGGGGTTGGAAAGGCTCCAGAGAAGGAGACTCCACAACCTCTCTGGGCAGCCTGCTCCAGGCTCCAGCACCCTCACAGGGACAAAGTTTTCCCTTCTGTTCCCATGGCACCTCCTCTGCTCCAGCTTGCCCCCAGCGCCCCTGTTGCTGTCCTTGGCCATCCCTGAGCAGAGCCTGGCTCCAGCCCTGCACATCTTTATCCCTAGCCATGAGGTCACCCTTAGGCTCCTGTGCTCCAAGCTCCAGCTCCCTCAGCCTGGCCTCACAGGGAGATGTTGCACTGCCTGCAGCAGCTCTGTGCCTCTGTGCTGGACTCTCTCAAGCAGTTCCCTGAGTTCCCTCTGGACCTGAGACTCCCAGAACTGGGCACAGTATTGCAGATGTGGCCTCAGCAGGGTAGAGCAGAGGGGCAGGAGAACCTCTCTCAACCTACTCACCACAGCCCTTCCAATCCACCCCAGAATGCTCTTGGTCACAAGGGCACATTGCTGGCTCATGGACATCCTTCTGTCCACCAGGACTTCCAGGTGTCTCTTCTCTGTGCTGGTGTCCAGCTGGTCAGGCCCTTATCTCTCTTGTTCCATGTTTTTGTTCTTCCCCAGATGCCAGCCTCTCCCCTTGTGCCCTTGTTGGATTCCATTCCATTTCTCTCTGCCCACCTCTCAGCCTGTCCAGTTCTGACTGGATGGCAGCACAGCCTGAGAGGAGTCAGCACTGCTCTGAGCAGTTTGGTGTCATCAGCAAACTTGCTGGCTGTGCCTCTGTGCCCTCAGCCAGGTCATTCATCAATATATTGAATAGTACTGGTGTCAGTACTGACCCCTGAGGGACCCCACTAGACACAGGCCTCCAGCTAGACTCTGTGCCACGGAGCACAGCTCTACTGTCCTGCTTTTGCTGTTCATTTCTCAGAGCTACTGAGGTACAGGAGATGTGAAATGTTACAAGCCATTTTATGTACAGACTGAAACCAATGCTTGGTTTGAGTGCAGACTGTTTTGCTTTCAAAGAGACGTCTGGAATTCACCTGGGTTTAGTCTGGAGTGGTTTACAAGACCCTGCAATCCTGATCACTCAAATCCAGCTGCCAGTGGTGTCCTCAACAGCATCGCTGCAGAAAAGTGAACCTCCTGCTGGCACTCCTCCGTTTCACTTCCAAGTCCTGGCCCCAGATGCCGAGTGTTTGCAGGCAGCAGTGTCTTTAATCACTCCCTGACCTGAAATACCGATTTTTGGTCAGCCTCCCCATGTTACCAGTGCACAGCAAACCGTCAGCATGTCTGGCAGCAGCCTTGACGCTGTCTTCCTGGGAGCAGTAGGTGATGTGGCACTGCCTCGAGGTTGCAAAGTCACTCTGTGCATTTGCTCTTCATTTCAATAATAGATTGTCATAATTTAGAAGCACTTGTGATGATTTGTTTGTATGGTAGCTGCCTGATCTCAGTTACTGAAGGAGAGCACTCACAAGTGAAGGGTTTGGGATGTACATTTCTGATCCACCAATGGCCTTCGTAGACTGTTTGCACTGAGAGAATTCAGGTGAAAAGGATCCTGGGTGGGAGAGTGGCTACAAAACCTGCATGGCTCGGAAGTGTCCCCCTCCTGTAGCTGTGTTCCCAGGATGGGTCTCTTCACAGGTTGAAGTGGGCTGCCACAGCCTTCTCCCAGCCACCTGCCTGCTCACACCATCCCTTCCCCACGCTCCGTGGTGCAGCCACAGCCAAGTTTCTTGAGGATGTTTTGCCAGTGTGTTTTAGTGCCAGTGTTTTATTTCTGGTTGAGCAGTGTAGGTTAGGGCCCCTCGTGCAGGTCCCACAGGGGCAGCTCTGGGCATCAGGAGGACAGCATCTGTCTTAACAACAGAGACTGAGAGACTTTAATAAGAGCAGCCTGGGAGGTGGATCTCAGTGCTTGTAGATATCTTGCAGGTTGCAGGTCATGAGGATGGGGCTGGCTTCTTCATTAGTACCCACTGACAGGACAAGAGGCAGTAGGCACAAACTGCAACACAGGAGGTTTCACTTAAACTTAAAGAGAAACTTCCTTGGTATGAGGGTGCTGCAGCCCTGGAGCAGGCTGCCCTGAGAGGTCATGGAGTTTCCTTCTCTGAAGACTTTCCCAACTCACCTGGATGTGTTCCTGTGTGACCTGATCAAGGTAAACCTGTGTTAGCCATGCTGGGATTCTGTGATCTGAAAGTTACTTGAATTCCACCTGCTGCAGACATGCTTTGTTTGCATTTGGTTTAGGTGTTTAAACTCCTCAGCACAGTCTAGGTGGCAGGTCTGGCAGCTCTATTGTGCACAGCAGAAATGAGGATTCCTTTTTGTAAGGAGATTGTGATCGCTTCCCTTAACAACTGTACACCACCTGCAGCTTCCCTTTCCTTCCGAGCCTGGGCCAGGAACTGTCTGTCTCGTCAGCACGCTGAGGGGGGACTGTAGATACCAACCAAGTGCAATGGAGCTCTCTGGGGCTTGCTTTCTGCTGATTATTCAGCCCACAGTAACATGAAAATTGACTTGCAGCATGCAATAAGCCAGCCAGCAGACCTCTGAGACAGAACAGTGCAGCTGGGTGGATGGATGGGTAGGCTGCTGGTTAGATGACCTCACTTGCAGCACTGAGGAGAGAGAAGCTCTTGTGCGTTAGCAGTCAACAGAGTGAGTTTGCTTCGAGGCACTTCTCTAAAGCAAGAGCTCTGCACCTATGGATGGGTTTTGAGCTCCAGAGATGGTAATAATCTCCCTTTGCTCACTGCTTTTGCTGGTTGGCTTGAAATACTTTGTTTGCAAGCCTGACAGTGTGTCTGCCAGCTAAGGCAGAGGGCTGTGCTCAGGCAGGGGCGAGTGCCAAGTCTCAGGGGCATAGCAAGCTAGCTTTCCCTAGGCTGGTTTATGCCAACACAGGGGATTTGGTGTCTGCAGTGACCAGGGTACCCTGTGTGCTTAGCTGCTGTTACCTCAGCCAGAGATGGCTCCACTAAGCCACAGCAGTGCACACCCCTGTAGTCAGGGTACTAAACCTTGGTGTTTCTGCTGGTGGTGGCACAAGCCAGAGCTGTGTGCTGCACTCAGCAGTGGAGATTTCAGATTCTGGGAGGCTGCACTTGGGAAGCAACTACCAAAGGGATCAGAACCTCTTCTTTCCTTTCTGCAATGAACTGGCTGCTTCCAGCATAGTTAGTGAAAAATCACACCCCATTTTTAGCCTTGTCTTAGGCTATTCATGCTCTGGTGATTAACTGGTGAGGAGGGATGACACCCCTGAGGGATGATGATGTCTAAAGATAAAATGCCATTTGTCTCCCCTACTTTTACATTCTTGCTCTCCTGTTTGACATGTGTGAGCACCAAGCAGCAGACTGGCATTGCTCTTCCCTTCAGAAGCCACTTTCCCACCTCCAGAGCAGCTCCTCTCGCTTTGGAGGCTCTTCCACATCCTTTAATTTCCTCACCTTTCATGAGAAATGATGCCAGGTGATTTTTTTCCAGCCCTCATTTTTCAGCCAAGCCTTTGTGCTGACAAAAAGATGGGCCATATATTGTGGCAGCAAATGTGTGTGGAGGGGCTCTTAATTCTCAACAGGAAATTCAGCAGCTCTTGGCACTCTGCTGGCTGTTGTTGGCTAAAATACACCAGCTGCACATATCAGCCTGTGACAGCAGCCTTTGGAAATGGGTCAGTTTGCCAAGGACAGAAGGATCCTTAATCTCTGCCTGCCCTACTAACTTACGGAAGGTGAGTTAGTAAGCTGCGTTTTGGCTGTGGTGCTCAGAAGGTGCCCTTAAACTCTCCATGTAGTGTTGCAGTAGTATTGGAAAGTGGCTGAAGAGCTTGCTCAAGCACTGATGGGTAATGGCAACCTCCTCTCCTCAAAGGGCTCTTAACTAACTGGTTTATATTTTTATTCATACCTTTAGACAACTTTCAAAGTGACCTCTCTCTTGTAAGTGTATTCTCAGAGGGTCTTCTCTGCCTAGGGCACTACAAAAGGGATGATGGATTGGATGGTTTAATGTTTACAAGGTACTCAGACAAGTGCAGAGAGACATGGATGTTTGAAAGAAAACTGTGTGTTAAGCTCCTGTGAAGAATGGGAATCCTGGGAAGCTACTCAGGGTCAGGGTAAGGTAGTTACTGACTTGATTGTGATGAGCTACAGCTGAGATGTGCAGTTGGTAGCAGTGGCTGCTGGCATTCAGCCAGACCTGGACAGGCTGAGAGCTGGGCAGGGAGAAATGCAATGGAATCCAAGGGCAAGGGTAGAGTCTGGCATCTAGGAAAGAACAGCAACATGGAGCAGGAGAGGTTGAGAACTGAGCTGCTGGAGGGCAGTGAAGGGGAAAAGGACCTGGGGGTCCTGGTGAATGGGAGGTTGACCATGAGCCAGCAATGTGCTCCTGTGGCCAAGAAGGCCAAGGGCACCCTGGGGTGGATTGTAAGGGCTGTGGTGAGTAGGTCGGAGAGGTTCTCCTCCCCCTCTACTCTGCCCTGCTGAGGCCACATCTGCAATATTGTGTCCAGTTCTGGGAGTCTCAGCTCAAGAAGGACCTCAGGGAACTGCTTGAGAGAGTCCAGCACAGAGCCACAGAGCTGCTGCAGGCAGTGCAACATCTCCCTGCGAGCCCAGGCTGAGGGAGCTGGGGCTTGGAGCAGAGGAGCCTGAAGGTGACCTCCTTGCTGGGGCTAAAGATGTGCAGGGCTGGAGCCAGGCTCTGCTCAGGGATGGCCAAGGACAGCACAAGGGGCACTGGGGCCAAGCTGGAGCAGAGGAGGTGCCAGGGGAACAGAAGGGATAACTTTGTCCTTGTGAGTGTGCTGGAGGCCTGGAGCAGGCTGCCCAGAGAGGTTGTGGAGTTTCCTTCTCTGGAGCCTTTTCAAACCCACCTGGATGTGCTCCTGTGAGCTGCTCTAGGTGGCCTGGATGATCTCTGGAGGTGCCTTCCAACCCCTAACGTTCTGTGACTTACAGCAAAGTTAATCCAGAGCTTTGCCCTTTGGGTACATTTCTGGCATTAATCACATGCCCTTGCTCACTGCTCATGTGAAACCTGCTCTTACCTCCTTGTTCTAGGAGACAGGGAGGCAGAGTCTGTTGCAGTCATCATCTCCTGATTGTGGAATCTCAGCTAGAACAGAATCATAGAATCAATAAGGCTGGAAAAGACCTCAAAGATCATCAAGTCCAACCTGTCACCCAACACCTCATGGCTAACTAAACTAAAAGATTTATTTTAGTTCTATATTCTCAGTGACATGATTACTTGTTATTGTATACATGATGTGTTATCAGGGAATCATAGGGTGTCTGGCTTGGAAGGGACCTCCAAAGCTCATCCAGTCCAACCCCCTGCACTCATCAGGGACATCCTCCACTGGATCAGGTTGCCCAGAGCCCTGTCCAGACTCACCTTGAATATCTCACAGTATCACAGTATCACCAAGGTTGGAAGAGACCTCGAAGATCATCGAGTCCAACCTGTCACCACAGACCTCACGACTAGACCATGGCACCAAGTGCCACATCCAGTCCCCTCTTGAACACCTCCAGGGACGGTGACTCCACCACCTCCCTGGGCAGCACATCCCAATGGCGAATCACTCTCTCGGTGAAGAACTTTCTCCTCACCTCCAGCCTAAACTTCCCCTGGTGCAGCTTGAGACTGTGTCCCCTTGTTCTGGTGCTGGTTGCTAGGGAGAAGAGGCCAACCCCTTCCTGGCTACAACCACCCTTCAGGGAGTTGTAGAGAGCAATGAGGTCTCCCCTGAGCCTCATCTTCTCCAGGCTAAGCAACCCCAGCTCCCTCAGCCTCTCCTCACAGGGCTGTGCTCAAGGCCTCTCCCCAGCCTTGTTGCCCTTCTCTGGACACCTTCAAGTGTCTCAATGTCCTTCCTAAACTGAGGGGCCCAGAACGGGACACAGGACTCAAAGTGCGGCTTAACCAAAGCAGTGTACAGGGGCAGAATGACCTCCCTGCTCCTGCTGGCCACACTGTTCCTAATGCAGGCCAGGATGCAGTTGGCCCTCTTGGCTGTCTGGGCACACTGCTGGCTCATGTTCAGGCAGCTGTAGATCAGCACCCCCAAGTCCCTCTCTGCCTGGCCGCTCTCCAGCCACTCTGACCCCAGCCTGTAGCTCTGCCTGAGGTTGGTGTGGCCAAAGTGCAGCACCTGGCACTTGGACTTGTTGAATTCCATCCAGGCGTGGAGCCTCAACCACCTCCCTGGGCAACCTGTTCCAGTGTTCCAGCAGCCTCCTGGTGCAGAACTTGTTCCTCACATCCAATCTCAATCTGCTCTGCTCTAGTTTGAAGCCATTGCCCCTGGTCCTGTCCCTGCAGGCCTTTGCAAACAGTCTCTCTGCAGCCTTCTACAGCCCCTTCAGGTACTGGCAGGCTGCTATTAGATGTCCCTGGAGCCTTCTCTTCTCCAGGCTGCACACCCCCAGCTCCCTCACTTGGACTTATAGAAACCTTCATAGTATTCCTTTCTCCACTTAGACTGAAGAAATGAATGCTGAGAATGCTTCTCTTTGGCTGCTGTGTACAATTAAATACTTCTGTATTGTCCAGCCCTTACCTGACCTTGTAACAACACCAGAAAGAGCTCCACTGAGCACAGTATGATCTCAGCAGCAGTTTCTAGTGGTCAGTGTTCTGGCGTCTCAGGACCAAATAAAGACCACAGGGAGGAAGACAATCAATTGCTTGGAGCTTCAAATGTGGATTTGATTCAGAGGAGCGTGGTCAGATGCCTCAGCTGTTTGCATGACGCACAGGAGTCAGCGAAGATGTAGAGGATTTGGATGCTGGGAGTCTGTGCTGCCTTGCTAAGAGAAATAGGCTGTGATAAATGCTATGAAGTAGGCTGTGATAGATGTTGTTTTCCTTCTTTGTTTCTCTTTTGTCACTAGCATTCTTGGGTGGCTTGTGGAATGGAAGGCTTCATGCATTAGTTGTCTCCTAGGCTGAGCTCCTCAGATACTTCTAGACCAGGTATTCTCTTTGTTCCTGGAGGGATTGCTCTTGAGTAAGCACTCTCAGGATGAGCCTGTTGTGAGTGCTTCTTTCCCCCTCTTGTTTGCATGGTGTGTTTGTCCTCACCTTTGACTTAGGTGGTGTTATGTGTCCCATTGCTGGAGCTCACTCCTATATTTCAGTGACTCTAGCTTTTGGCCCCTTTCATGGGTGCCCCTTCTGTGCATGTGTGTGACCTCTTGTATTGTAGGGTGGTTTCAAAGGCTGAGAAAAGATAATGGCAAAGAGATGGCCTCTGTGATGGACCTTAGGTGAGATTCTCTGAGATGCCACATCTCCTTTGAAGGTGAACTCACTTCTAATTAAATTTCCCTCAGAGGATGATAGGAAGCTGTTGCAGGTTAAAGGCAATCAAGAGTTAATTGGTACAGCCACAAGGAAAAGCCCTCCAGAGGCTGGAGAGCCCCAGGGGTACCGGCAGCTTGTCCCAGGACATTGCAGTCTGTTCTTCTGTTCTGTTGCCCTGTCTCTCTCTGTTGCAGGCAGTGCACAGCCAAGGCTCTCTCTCTTCTCTCCACCTCAGGCCCTGTGCTGTTATCTCATGGGGTGTGGGGCAGAGGCTTTCTCCTGGCCTTGGCTGGCAGTGAATTTCCAGCTCCAGCCCAGGGCCTGGGGCAGCCTGCGGCAGGCCTGGGGCTGGGGGCAGCACTTTGGCTGCTCCTGGGCTGCCGGGGCTGAGGGGGGTGGAGGCTGCTGGCAGGCTCTGGCCTGGTAGGCTCAGGTGTGTTCCTTCTACCTGAATGCCTTTTGTGTGTGCTTGTGAACAGAATTGCCATTTCAGCTTCCAATCAGTGTGGAGCATTTTTATTTGCTCCTTGGGAAGGGCTAAAAGATCTTCCCTGTCCTTTGGCCCTGGGCAGCTCCTGGCTCAGAACTTGGAGAGAAGCAAGATAGCTTAGAAATAAGCAAGTGTTAACAACCCTGATTCACACATTGCAACCACGTAGCTGGAACAAACTGTAATTCACCAACAGAATTCTTTGATCAGCCACTGGCATTTGGTTGTGCTGCATGGAAGGCATGGGCCTGTGTATTTATATGCAAACACTGCTTGGTATTCCAACCAAATGTTGTATTTATTGGCTGTATTTTAAACATTGATAAATATATTAGTACATGATTTCCAAGAGAGAAAATAGATGGCTCAGAGTCCTGACATCTTCAGACAGCATTTACATGCAAATCTGTAACTCTTCCCCTGAAGAAGAGCAAAGTGGAACCCATGTTGAAGGATAAACAAGAAAAACAGTATCTCTGGATATCTGTGTTTATATTTTACTGAGATGGATATGCAATAAAAACTGAGCCATCACTGATCTGTCTGACAGATAGAGATACCACACACATAAATACTTGTCTGGCTGCTGGTATTACCATTCCCTTTGATGTCAGCTTCCATACAAAGCTCAGAATGTTATGCAGTAACCCATTTCCCCAGTCAAGGATGATAACCTAGGGCTTAAGTCACTGGGGCAGACGTCTAGGACTGTGTTAGAAGCAGAACTGGAATGAAGAGAATAGAACAGAATAGAATTAACCAGGTTGGAAAAGACCTTTGAGATCATCAAGTTCAACCTATCATGCAGCACCATCTAATCAATTAAACCAAGGCACCAACTGCCTCACCCAGGCTCTTCCTAAACACCTCCAGGGATGGTGACTCCACCACCTCCCTGGGCAGCACATTCCAAGGGCCAATCTCTCTTGCTGGGAAGAATTTCTTCCTAACATCCAGCCTGAATCTCCCCTGGCACAGCTTGAGGCTGTCTTCTTGTTCTGGTGCTGGGTGCCTGGGAGAAGAGACCAACTCCCACCTGGCTACAACCTCCTTTCAGGTAGAGGAAAGTACAGAAGCTGAGGACTTGGTAAAACCAAAGGGGACACTAGGATACAGGTTAGAATACCAAACTGCATCTAAACATAGGGCAAGGCATTAACTTAGTTAAATATCATTGGCCATGATAATAAAACCCCAAACCAGCAACAGGTAGTGAAGTATCAAAGCAGCTGATAAGACACAGAATGGAGGACTTGGCCTAGAGGACAGTTTGGGCTCTGTCTCGATCCGGAGAGGGAAAGAGATTCAGGTTTTTAATGAATATTCCCCTGTTGTGAAATGAGAGGCACAAACGAGGCCAAAATATCAACAGCTAGACTATTGATTACATAACTACAGTGGATGGACATAAATAAAGTGGAGGGATCAGAAGGGGAGAAAGAGAGAATAGGGAGAGAGAGAAGAAAGGGAGAAGAGGGAAAGAATTATATTACCACACCCCTCACCCCCCAAGACAGTTTGAGTCTGCGGAGGAAAGGTGCTGCAGGAGATGTTGGGTCTGTAGAGGAAGGGTGCTGCAGGAGATGTTGGGTCTGTAGAGGAAGGGTGCTGCAGGAGGTGTTGGGTCTGTAGAGGAAGGGTGCTGAGGCTTTGGCTGTAGAAGGGATGAGGTCCTCTGGGCAGCTTCTTCAGCTCCATGAGTTGCAGCAGGCGGAACTCTGGGCACGGAGAGTCCAGGATCCATTGTGTTGGCCCCGTGGTGTTTCCAGCGTGTGCTGCCGTCTGCTTTCTTCTGCATCTTGCTTCTCCAATTTTCTCCTCCTAAAGCCAGCAGTTGCTCCAGTCTTTTATACAGTTTTTTAGCCCTCAGGCAAGTGTCCAGGTGTTGTTCCCCAGGATATTGTTCTGGGAAATCATCTTTAGGTATCACTCCCCAGGAAATCTTTCTGTGTACACAGGTGAGTTTGGGCAGGGTCTGGATGGAGGGGGGAAGGCCTCCGCCTCCTCCTGCTCCATCTAGCTACCCACACACTCTTTACACATCAGGAGCCATTGTCCTTTCCTGGGGTATCTGATGGCTGGAAATGATCTTGTCCTGCAGGCGTGCTGGCTGGGCCCTTGGGCCATTGTTGTAGGCCAGCTGCAGTCGTGAGCAATGTTATCTTTGCACCTTCCAAGAGTCCTTCCAGTGGCTCTGCCCAACGCACAGCAGCTATTGTCTGGGCAAGCAGCAAGTGATTTTATCTTTGTTGAGTCACACCAGGAGAGACAAGCTTTAGTCTCTCACAGGCTCTAAGCAAGAAAGGCAAGTTTGAGAAGTGCAGCTGTGGGCAAGTGGCACTCTGAGCAGGGAAAGTGCTAGGTGGCACTGGGTAGTGTGTGCAGTGGGACAGAGCCAGTCCAAAGTGGGGCCTGTCTTGTGTGGCTGCTGGTCATCAGAGGGGACTGGCTGTGGCTGTGTGATTCTGATAAAACCTAGGAATGAAAAGGAGCCTTTCTGCACCAGGGAAGACAGGTTGTTCATGAGGATGAAGGAGAGAAGCCACATTCTGTTGTACTTCTGTTCTGTGCTCAGTGCAAGCAGGATGATCCTCTAGGGACCTGGAGTTGTGTCTCAGTTCACTAAGCCTGACCAACATTCCATGTGTGAGAAATGGTTTTAAAGCTCCAGGCCTGTGGACATGCACTTGGAAGCTTTCGGAGACTTGACTGGCAGAGTCTGGTCACACCAGAGTTCAGTTTTAATTGAATTGTGCTGTCATGAAAATGCTAAAAGGGGCTGAAGAGCTCCTCCCAACCCTGAGGAAGCCAAACAGAGCAGATGGGGTTATCATGACCTGGGTTACTTTGGACAGCAATCTGGGGGTAAGTAGTGAAGAAGATGCATAGGATTCTGCTAGTGAAGGTATTAAAAAGAGTCCTGTAGTGTGACTATGATTTGTGAAATAAAAGCATGAATGTGCATTTGAGAACTACTTCCAGAGAAACTTTGTGCATGTGGTTGGTCAGGGCAGGTGCTGAGCTGCAAGAGTGCTGTGAAGGTTTTTAGCTTGTGCAGCTGCACAGCATTCTCCTAGCAGGGGAGCACTGTGCAACTCCAGTAAAGCACTAGGGGAGAATTCACTGTCTGGTAGCTCTTGGGAGATAATTACCAGCAAGGACATTCCTCATGAATAACAGAATCACAGAAGGTTAGGGGTTGGAAGGAACCTCCAGAGATCAGCCAGTCCAAGCCCCCTGCCAGAGCAGAAGCACCCAGGGCAGGTCACACAGAACACATCCAGGGGGGTTGGAAAGGCTCCAGAGAAGGAGACTCCACAACCTCTCTGGGCAGCCTGCTCCAGGCCTCCAGCACACTCACAAGGACAAAGTTATCCCTTCTGTTCCCCTGGCACCTCCTCTGCTCCAGCTTGCCCCCAGTGCCCCTTGTACTGTCCTTGGCCATCCCTGAGCAGAGCCTGGCTCCAGCCCTGCACATCTTTAGCCCCAGCAAGGAGGTCACCTTCAGGCTCCTCTGCTCCAAGCCCCAGCTCCCTCAGCCTGGGCTCACAGGGAGATGTTGCACTGCCTGCAGCAGCTCTGTGCCTCTGTGCTGGACTCTCTCAAGCAGTTCCCTGAGTTCCCTCTGGACCTGAGACTCCCAGAACTGGGCACAGTATTGCAGATGTGGCCTCAGCAGGGTAGAGCAGAGGGGCAAGAGAACCTCTCTCAATGTCTCACCACAACCCAGGATCCACATTGGATGTCCTTCTTGGCCACAAGGGCACATTGCTGGCTCATGGGCATCCTTCTGTCCACCAGGACTCCCAGGTCTCTCTTCTCTGTGCTGGTGGCCAGCAGGTCAGCCCCCAACCTCTTCTGCTCCACGTTGTTCTTTCCCAGATGCAAGCATTCAGTATCCCCTCAGGTATTTGGGAGCAAATCCACAGTCACTTCTGACTACAGTCTTCAGATGACCTGGCAGTTATTGCCAGTCCACAGTGAAAATACAGCTGTCCTAGAGCCCTTCATGCCTGTGCACTGGGCACTTCACAGCAGAGTTGTGTGTGTGAGGAAGGGCTGCAGAGCATAGCACAGGCTGTGGTTCTGGTTGCAGGGGGAGATCAGAGGGGTGAATGCTGCTCTGCAGGGCACAGCTGTGGGCTCACCCTTCAGTGCACATCTGAAAGGCCTGGAAGAAGCCTTGGGGTAGTGAGTACAGCAACAGGACTTCCTCCTTCCAGCAGCAGCTGAGGCTGAATTCAGTTCTGGTGTCAGCTGTTCCAAAGGGATGTTAAAAATCACATTCAGATACAGACACCTCCCAGTTATTGGAGAGCAGAAGTCAAGCAGATTAAGAACAGACAGCAAGGTGCAGCCTCATTACAGAATGCTGAGCAGGGCAGGCTGCCAGGGGAAGCAGCAGACTCCTTTCTCTTGCTGTCCTCTGATGGCTTCAGGATGTTTTCTGGGAAAATCTGTTTCAGACCAGCATCTTGGTATGGGAGTTACAGTGTGAGCCCTGATGGCCTTTCACAGCTCACTTGGTGTGCAGAGCTGGTCCATTGCCTGGTTTTGCACTTCACCAGGAATGCCACCAGGCCTCGTGTCCCACAGCATGCTCAAGAGCATCTTGAAGAAAATCCTCAAGGCTGTGAGAGGGAGAAGAATGAAGAGGAACTGACAGGCAAAGCAGTCCTGGTTGAACATGATTCCTGGGGCATCTAATGGACAAGCAGCTGAACAGGAGCCAGCAGTGCCCAGGTGGCCAAGAAAGCCAAAGGCGTCCTGGCTGGATTAGAAATGCTGTGTCCAGCAGCAGGGAGGGGATTGTCCTCTTGTACTTGACATTGGTGAGGCCACACCTGCAGTGTTGTGTCCAGTTCTGGGCACCTCAGTACCAGAGAGCTGTGGAGGTGCTGGAGCCAGGGCAGAGGAGGGCAAGGAAGCTGTGAAGGGCCTGAAGAAGAAATCTTGTGAGGAGAGACTGAAGGAGCTGGGGATGGTTAGTGTGAAAGAGAGGCTGAGGGCAGACCTCCTGGCTGTCTACAGCTCCCTGAAAGGAGGTTGTGGAGAGCTTGGTGCTGGTCTCTTCTCCCAGATAATCAGTGACAGAACAAGAGGGAATGGCCTCAAGCTGCAGCAGGGCAGGGCTAGACTGGACAGTAGGAAACATTTGTTCCCAGCCAGAGTGGTCAGACATTGGCACAGGCTGCCCAGGGAGGTGGTGGAGTCCCCAAGCCTGGAGGTGTTTAAAGGTGGTTTGGATGTGATGCTTGGGGCTATGGTTTAGGGGTGAGCCTTGCAGAGCAGGGTCAGTGGTTGGACTTGATGATCCTAGGGGCTTTTCCAGCCTGAATGATTCTGTGATGCTGTTGGTAGCAGTAAGGGTTTGTGGTTGCCCTGGGGAGCCAGCAGCGAGCAGTGGTAAGCCAGCTAACCCTCTGTGATCTTCACCATTCAGTGGGGTTGCTTCCCTTTGGATTTTCTTCAGATTGGTTCTTTCCAAGCGGACAGGAAGAGTTACTGCACACCTTTGCTGCTTTGATTTGGGAGATAAATTAAAAAGAGGTGCTTCAATAGTCAAGCAGAGCCTGCTGCACTGCCTTCTCTGGGCAGCCCTCACTGCTTTATTGCATGCTGGCCTGGGGTCAGCCCTGCTTGCTCTGTTCACTCTCACATTAGCTGAAGATTTTGTGTGATCTTCAGCAATTTTTTTTCCTGACTGGTGAAGTCTGACAGTTAGGAAGTGATGTTTCCCTAACTTTATGGTTGCTTGTATCAACTGTTTATCCAGTGGAAGGCTGGGGTGGGAAGGGTTCTGCTGTGAATTGCTGGGGACACTTGTAGTGCAAACTCTGACAAGCTTCTGAATGATCATGACTTGGTCTGAGCAAGTGTGACTGCCCCCTGGTTTCCCTGCCCTTCACAGCCCCCCCAGGCCCAAGGTGTGCTGCTGGAAATGCCTCTGATCAGATCTCTTTTTTCAGTGAAACTAACTTTTTCTTGAAAAGCATAACTTGAAAATCAGGAGACCTCAGCACAGCAGGGCCAGGGACCTGATAGAGCAGGTCCAGAGGAGGGCCATGAAAGTGATCAGACTGAGGGAGCTGGGGGTGTTCAGCCTGGAGAAAAGAAGGCTCCAGGGAGACCTAAGAGCAGCCTGCCAGTACCTGCAGAGGGACTGTTTGCAAAGGCCTGCAGGGACAGGACCAGGGGCAGTGGCTTCAGACTAGAGCAGAGCAGATTGAGATTGGATGTGAGGAACAAGTTCTGCACCAGGAGAGTGGAACAGGTTGCCCAGGGAGGTGGTTGAGGCCCCATCCCTGGAGATACTCAAGGTGAGGCTGGACAGGGCTCTGGGCAACCTGATCACGTGGAGGATGTCCCTGCTGAGTGCAGAGGGGGTGGACTGGATGAGCTCTGGAGGTCCCTTCCAGCCCAGCCCCGTCTGTGGTTCTCTATATGAGCACAGGATTTCCTTTCAACACGTTCCCCTGTCCAAACAAGAAATGGCCTCCTGTTAAAGCTGAGGACAGTCAGATTTAGGTCCTGGATGGGCAGGGCCCTTTGGCTACTGCTTTGCAATAGGTTTTTCTGTTCTCTACTCAACTACCTTAGTAATTTAACTCTAGAAATCTGATACACTGAAAACTAATATTATTACCCTTGGCTAGGAAATATGGGGATAAAATCATAGCCTGAAGTCTGCAGGAGCATAAGCAGCAAATAGAATTACTTAGGACACTGACCATTGCTCCAGCTTCCCCACAATGATGATAACAGATGCCAGAAGATTAGTTCTCTTCAGAGTTTTGCCAGATGTTTTAAGAAGCTGGCTCCAGTGCTGGAAGTAAGCAGGAGCATTTACTTCACTGCCTGGGCAACAGTGATTCCCTGAATCCCTTTTCCCATCAATAAAACCCACTTAGAAATTTATAGTAAGATAGATTTTCACTTCTACAATCCTGATCTGGCTACCAAATGCTGTAGCCTAATGGTCAATACGTGCAGGATGGAATGGAGCAAATCCTTACCCCAGCCGTGTGTGGATGGTTGCCCTGGACAGGGATAAGGACCTCTCCTTCCTGTCTGGAGGGGTCTTCAGGTCCCTGCCTCTGGCCTGTGAGACTTTCTGCATGCTTTGGGGGGTGCACCAAAGAAAGAGAGTGGGACCACAGAGTCCAAGAACCTGCTGCATGCAAAGGCCTTAGATAGCAGAGGTTTGGAAGCATGGGGTTTAGGCATGGATAGAAGTGTGCCAGCTGTGACTCTCAAGCAGAGGTGAATTTTGCTTACAAGAGCTGCAGCTCTGAGCAAACAATCTTTAGTCACTGTTCAGCTCAACAGAATTTCCAAGCTACATTCTTAGCATTGCTTTGCTTATTGCATTTGATGTTTTGCCAGGGGCATCCTGGCCTGCATCAGGAACAGTATGGCCAGCAGGAAAGTCCTTGTGCCCTGTGCTCAGCACTGCTCAGGCCACACCTTGAGTCCTGTGTCCAGTTCTGGGCTCCTCAGTTTAGGAAAGATGTTGAGATGCTGGAAGGTGTCCAGAGAAAGGCAACAAAGCTGGGGAGGGGTCTGGAGCACAAGGCTGGGGAGGGTGTGAGGCACAAACCCTATGTGGAGAGGCTGAGGGAGCTGGGGGTGTTGAGCCTGGAGAAGAGGAGGCTCAGGGCCTTCCTCATTGCTCTCTACAACTACCTGCAGGGAGGTTGCAGCCAGGTGGGGGTTGGTCTCTTCTCCCAGGCAAGCAGCACCAGAACAAGAGGACACAGTCTCAAGCTGTGCCAGGGGAGGTTCAGGCTGGATGTGAGGAAGAAATTCTTCCCAGCAAGAGAGATTGGCCCTTGGGATGTGCTGCCCAGGGAGGTGGTGGAGTCACCATCCCTGGAGGTGTTTAAAAACAGCCTGGGTGAGGCTTGGTGCCATGGGTTAGTTGATTGGATCATGTTGGATGATAGGTTGGGCTTGATGGTCTCTATGGTCTTTTCCAACCTGGTGAATTCTGGGGCTCTGTGCCTCTGGGGCTCTGCTCATTTCTTGGGTGTCCCAGATTTCAGTTTCCTGTGATGCTGACTTTAAGGAAGGGAAGGTATGCAGGGAGTGACAGCGATGCTCCTGCATATAAATTACATCAAGCAAATTGATGCAAGGTGGAATTATGCAATCCCCTTTTTTATTCTATATTTTATGGAATCTCTAATGTGTGTTTGGCAGTAATTTACTCCTGCACAGGAATTTCTGACAGTTTCGATTCTTTGGGCTTATTAATCAATGGAGGCAGCAGCAGGGCAATTTTTATGAGACTCACTAGTCATCAAAAATTTATGGTCAGATAAATCAAGGAAACAACTAGCATCTTAATAGGGTGAGTGAAGTGGCCTGCAGAGGATCGGTCCGGACGGCGTGGCTTCGCCGCTTCTGCGTTTGGGGGCAGAGGTGTTGTTTGTACCTGTGTCCAAGCAGCCCTCCCTGCAGCGCAGCTGCTGCCTCTGTGCTGCGCTCTTCCCTTCCGTGCCACAGCTCCCCTCAGCTTTCCCTCTGGGAAAGCAGAGAAGCTCTGTGCAGAATGTCATCCACAACTTTCCTGTAAACCTGAGACCTTTGTGGTTGGCTGCAGTAGATGCTGTGCAGTTCAGGAGTAGGATGGGGTGGAAGCATGGTGGTGGTACCGCTGACACGCCCCAAATGTGCTTCAGTCTCTGGTCTCCTTGTGTAAGGAGCTTTGAGTCATAGATTCACAGAATGGTTTGGCTTGGAAGGGACCTTCCAGCCTCACTGCTGTGGATAGAAACAGTTTCCACCAGCCCAGGTTGCTCAAGGCCTCATCCAACCTGGCCTTGAACAGCTCCAGGGAGAGGGCAGCCACAGCCTCCCTGAGCAACCCGTTCAGTGTCTCCCCACCCCCACTGCAAAGAATTTCTTCCTCATCCCCAGTCTCAATCTCCCCTCTTCCAGCTCAAAGCCATTTCCCTCATCCCATCACTCCCAGCCCTTGTCAAATGCCCTTCCCCAGCTCTCCTGTAGCCCCTTCAGGTACTAGAAGGCTGTTCTGAGGTCTTCCTGATGCTGCCTTTTCTCTGAACAGCCCCAGCTCTCCCAGCCTGTCCATGCTGCAGCTGATCCTCACCCTGATACCGGCTCAGTGAAGCCTCTCTTGTTGGATTTAATGCACTAATCTTTCTGCTTCCTGAAAAGATTGTGTTTCTTGTTTGCTCTGTGTGTGTGACACTGGCACCCCCAGCATTGTCCTTCAGAACCTCCTGGCACAAGGCTTGGCTCAGTGCCCTCTGCACTGGATAAAAAAACTGGCTGATGGTGGTGCCCAAGGAGTGGTGAGGAATGGAGTAGGCTACTGAATGCATACACAAACCTTACAGCCTCTGTCCTCTGCACTGTGGAGAATCCACTTCAGGTGGCTGGTGAGAGATCAGCCAGGCAGTGGCAAGCTGGTACTGGAGCACACACAGCTCTTGTTTGCTCTGGTCACTGGCAGCTCTGATCACTCAGCTCCTGTTTGCTCTGGTCACTGGCAGCTCTGGTCACTCAGCTCCTGTTTGCTCTGGTCACTGGCAGCTCTGGTCACTCAGCTCCTGTTTGCTCTGGTCACTGGCAGCTCTGGTCACTCAGCTCCTGTTTGCTCTGGTCACTGGCAGCTCTGGTCACTCAGCTCCTGTTTGCTCTGGTCACTGGCAGCTCTGGTCACTCAGCTCCTGTTTGCTCTGGTCACTGGCAGCTCTGGTCACTCAGCTCCTGTTTGCTCTGGTCACTGGCAGCTCTGGTCACTCAGCTCCTGTTTGCTCTGGTCACTGGCAGCTCTGGTCACTGGCAGCTCTGGTCTGAGGTCCCTTCCAACCCAGCCCATTCTGTGATTCTGTGTGATTGGACTCGTGGCAGTGACCCGAGCACCCACAAATGCTTCACACTTCACTTTTCTTTCACATGCTGGCGGTGTTTGGATTCCCTCTGGATTATGGCAGTGCTGATGCTTGCTCCTGTTCCTGGAGATTCTGGTGTCTCACTCATGCAGTGCTTGCTGATTATTTTTGTGGGTGGTTTGCCATGGACAGATAGATGCTGGTACTCTGTGGCTTGTTGTGTTATGAATGCTAATTACAGCTTCCTGTTCCCTCTACTTGGCAACTCACGCATCCACTATCTCCAGCATTATTCATGAGGAGGCTGAGGGGAGACCTCCTTGCTCTCTACAGCTCCCAGAAAGGGGGCTGGAGCGAGGCTGGGGTTGGTCTTCCTTCCCAAGTAACCAGCAATAGGTTGGGAGGAGATGGGCTGAAGCTGTGCCAGGGGAGGGTTAGGCTGGAGATTAGGAAACATTTCATTCCTGAAAGAAATTGGCCACAGGCTGCCCAGGGAGGTGGTGGAGTCCCCATCCCTGGAGGCGTTCATGAAGCTGCAGATGTGGTGCTTCAGGATATGTGGTGATGGTAGTTGGGTTGTGGTTGGACTTGATGGTTTTCTGGGTCTTTTCCCACCTTACCCATTCTGTGATTTTGTGATTATGTTTAATGCTTAGTTTTAATCCTCTGAAGCCTGGTTTGCTAGAGCCGGGCTTGCCCCCTTCACAAAGTGAGCAGTGTGAGCTCCTTTCCTTCCTTCCTCTCTGAAGAAGGTATTCATGTCTGTGTCAGAAAAGGGGAGCCCTGTAGCAAGGCTGAGGCTCAGTCACTTCTCCTTCCCTGCAGAGCACTGAGTTATGATGTTGGCTAATACTAGGATGTATTGCACAGGAAACCTTCCTTTCCACAACCAAATTTCACAGGCAGTGGAGCTGGGGGTCAGGAAGGCCACTTTCACTTTCACTCACCTCTTCCTATACTGGCATGAGAGTGCATGCATCAGCACTAATGAGCACTAATGAGTCTATGAGTAGGGGAAGTGGGGGGTCTAGATTAAGCCAGGATGACACACCTGCTGGGCTCCAGCTGGACAGAGTGAGGTGCCCTTGCAGCCAGCTGTGAGCTGGTGTGCTGGTGCTGAGTGTACCTCTGCACATACATCTGCCCTGAAATCCCCTCCGCACTGCTGCACCGTGCTGAAGCGATCTGCTGTTCCGTAGGTGCAGGCATGAGCTCAGTTCCATTGCACTCTTTCCTAGGAGGAAGGATGGATTTAGAGAGCAGTGTGGCCTTCTGTGGCTGTGGAAATCTCTTGGCTGAGAAATAAAAATATCAAAGGTGTGAAAGAAAAAGAACAAATAAGAGCTTGCAAAAAATGTAATTGATAGGTAAAATCCTGAGGTGGTCCAAGTGAATCAGGGGAGGGGCTGCTGCAGAATCCAAAGGCTGATGTTCCTGGAGCTCCCAGCTCATTATTTCACTCTAGCTGTACAGATGCTGCAGCCTGTGAGTGCATTGCAGGTTTCTGAGGGGCTGCCTGGTCTGTGTGGCAGTGTGCAGCCTTTGCATATTGCCTGAAGTTACTCATGACTGGGTGCTGTCTAGAGGAGCTGCTCTCTTCCTGGGCCTTGCTTCCATACACTCTCTGAACCCTTTTAGCATGAAATCAGAATGGAAATGTGTCTTAAACTTTAGAATGATCCCTGGGGGCATTTTCCCACCCCCATCACCACCTCTTACTGCATGTAATACAATACAATACAATACAATACACCAGGTTGGAAGAGACCTTCAAGATCATCGCGTCCAACCCATCAACCAATCCAACCCACCCAAACAACTAACCCATGGCACCAAGCACCCATCAAGTCTCCTCCTGAATACCTCCAGTGATGGTGACTCCACCACCTCCATGGATAGCCAATTCCAATGGGCAATCACTCTCTCTGTGTAGAACTTCTTCCTAACATCCAGCCTAGACCTGCCCTGGCACAGCCTGAGACTGTGTCCTCTTGTTCTGGTACTGGCTGCCTGGGAGAAGAGGCCAACCTCTGCCTGGCTACAACCTCCCTTCAGGTAGTTGTAGAGAGAATAAGGTCACCCCTGAGCCTCCTCTTCTCCAGGCTAAGCAACCCCAGCTCCCTCAGCCTCTCCTCATAGGGCTTGTATTCCAAACCCCTCCCCAACTTCGTTGCCCTTCTCTGGACACGTTGCAGTTTATCTCTCAGAATCCTTTCCCAGGGCTTGGGTGCAGGATGAGTCTCCTGCATAGAATTGTGAGCTGCCTTGTAAATAAATAAATAACAAGCCCAGGGTTTGTTTAGCTGAGAAGGGATATACACTGAAAGAACTTAGTGTGCACTTAATGAAACTTGATGTGCTTAGCTGTTCTCCTGTTTACAACTAGAAACTGCCTCCAAAGATCTCACAGGGTGGTGAAATGTGTTTGTGGTGTGGTGTTATAACCACCCCCACAGCTGTCCCAGCATAGTGCTGAAAAGCAGCTCTGTTGCTGCTGGAGGTGTGCTGCCTCTCCATTGCTTTCAGATGTTGTCCTCTCCCGTGGTTCAGGGATGCTCTGTGAATGTTGCTTGCATTCAACATGTCTGGTTTACCTTGCTCCAGTTAAGCATTGTGGATAATGCCTGAAGGGATCCTACGGGAAGGAAGGCTGCAGAGGGAACTTTTCCTGAGGGTGTCCAGAGTCAGGACAAGGGGAAATGGTTTGAATCAGAGCAGGGTAAGACTGGAGCTGAGGAAGAAGTTCTTTCCAGTGAGGGTGGTAAGACTCTGGCGCAGGCTGCCCAGGGAGGCTGTGGCTGCCTCCTTCCTGGAGGTGTTCAAGGCCATGTTGGATGAGACCTTGAGCAATCTGGTTTAGTAGAGAGGTGTCCCTGCCCATGGCAGGGGTTTGGAGTAGGTGGTCTCTGAGGGCTTCCATCCTCAGCATTCTGTGGTTTTATGATTCTGTGTTTCTGTAGTTCTGTGTTTCTGTGGATTAGTCAGGGCAACCAGACTGAACTCACCTGCTGGGGACAAAAGCCCCACAACAAGAGGACCCGAAGGCTTTCCACCAACCAGCCATAGGGAGGTGATTGACCCCTTGTACTCAGCTCTGGTGAGGCCACACCTTGAGTGTTGTGTCCAGGTCTGGGCACCTCTGTACCAGAGAGGTCTGGAGGTGCTGGAGCCAGGGCAGAGGAGGACAAGGAAGCTGTGAAGGGCCTGGAGAAGAAATCTTGTGAGGAGAGACTGAAGGAGCTGGGGATGGTTAGTTTGGAGAAGAGGAGGCAGAGACCTCCTGGCTGTCTACAGCTCCCTGAAAGGAGGTTGTGGAGAGGTTGGTGCTGGTCGCTTCTCCCAGGTAATCAGTGACAGAACAAGAGGGAATGGCCTCAAGCTGCAGCAGGGCAGGGCTAGACTGGACAGTAGGAAACATTTGTTCCCAGCCAGAGTGGTCAGACATTGGCACAGGCTGTCCAGGGAGGTGGTGGAGTCCCCAAGCCTGGAGGTGTTTAAAGGTGGTTTGGATGTGATGCTTGGGGCTATGGTTTAGGGATGAGCCTTATAGAGTAGGATCAGTGGTTGGATTTGATGGTCCTGAGGGTCTTTCCCAACCTGAATGTTTCTGTGATTCTGTGAACCTGCTAGGCAGTTAGAGTGACCCTGAGGCAGTCCCAGTTACCTCTGGTGGCTGTTCTACAACCCACTGGCTGGTTGGTGTGCACAGGAGAGGCATCTCCGTTTCAGTGGGATTCAAGCAGCAGGGCCTGCCTCTGCCAGTATGCAGTATCCCCCAAGGGCACACATCTTGTGCATCTTACTGTGTCAGCCATGCTGGGGGTGTGCAAGTGCTTTGGGAAAGCTCAGGAAGAAACAGCTTGGTTTGCAGAAAGCAAAATTGAACTTGAAACATTTCCCCACGAGGAGGCTAGAACAGTTGTGAGCTGCTTGGGGCTTGTGTAAAGCCCAAGGAGTCTGATAGTGTAGCTGGAATGTTCTGCTTTCTGGTGAGCACCTTAGAAATGGGTAACTGTGCTGTGGGCAAGGGCATGCAGCTTGGCTTCCACTGGCTGGCAGGAGCATTTGGCCGTACAAACCATCCAGTGGAAGCTCTCCAGCTGGTTATCTACCTCTGAGTGGAGAACAGAGGAGTGATCCCTTCTTACACATTCTGATTTCCTGTCTTGCTGGGAACTACCTGGATTCCCATTTGTAATTCAACAGGAAGCAGTTTAAGAGCAAATCACATTGGCTCAAAAACTAACCCTGGGAAGGCTGCACGGCAGAGTGCTTTGGGCTGCTGCCTTGGCCATAGTTTGCCACTAGCATCCCTGAGGCACAGCAGTTGCTTTGCATGCAGAGCCCTCCTTCCCTGCCCCCAAGGCAGGGCAGCAGCTCTCTGTTTATCCGAGGATTATGCAGAGCATCAAAACTGTTTTGACTCTGAGTGGTGTAGGAAATCCTGTTGCAAGATTAAAGTCTTCCATGTAGGCACAGTGATGCAAACAAAATGGGGGGGAAGGAGCAACAAGGAAAGGTAGAGGAAAGAAAATGCAACTGCTTGTGTTTCACCTCCTCTGCTGGGGAGGGCTCTAGCTGGATTTGCTGCCCAAGCCTAAGGATCCAGCCAAAGCCTAAAGAGGTTTTCTTTTAGCCAGTCTGTGATCCAGCCTCTCTCTGAGCTCACCCTTACATGGACTACATAAAAAACCTTTCCATGGTGGTGTTTGTTGATTCAGTTGCTGTGCTCAGCTGTTGCTGACTGTTGCACCAGCTCTTGGGGGCTGCCTTCTCTTGTAACTTTTCATCAGGATAATGTGTGAAAAGTCTTTTTTCCTCCTCTGCAGCAGGTGTGATGCTGTAGCTCAAGCCAGTGTAGCTTCATGGTGAATATGTGCTGTTCAACTTGACCATGCCTGGGGCAGAACCGAAACTCCTCTCACAAACTGTCCCTGTGCCTCTTCCCAGCCTAAGGGGGCTGTGTTGCCATGTCCTGTACTCCCAGGTCAGCTTCTCTGATGTGATGTGATGACTGAAATCAGTTCCCAGGTGGTGGGTGCTAGGAGCTTTGGCTATAGCAAGTGGACAAGACAAAGAGCTGAGGGCACTGCATGCAGAAACCTCGCAGCCTGGGAGCTGCAAGTGTGGAACTGTGCTGATGTGAGAGGGGTGACCGAGCCGGGCGACCGAGGAGCTCATGGCAGGGCCTCAGGCCCCTTGTGAGCCCCTGCCTGCACTGCTCAGCAGAGAGCTGTTCCCTGTGTGCAGTCCCCAGAGTGACCCCTGCAGCTGGGTGGCACTTGGGGCAGTGCAGGCAGGGTCTGCATGCTTGCAGTGCTCAGCACAGGGCTGTCCTGTGTGTGTGCAGTCCCCAGAGTGACCCCTGCAGCTGGGTGGCACTTGGGGCAGTGCAGGCAGGGTCTGCATGCTTGCAGTACTCAGCACAGGGCTGTCCTGTGTGTGTGCAGTCCCCAGGGTGGCACCTGCAGCTGGGTGGCACTTGGGGCAGCAGTTAGCCCAGCACCTGGCTCTCCTGGGCTGCCAGCACAGGCAGTACATAGGAGGGATATTTAATGGTCTTCCTGGGAGTTGTGTGGTTAGGTGTTTCAGCACTAGAGGAGGCAGAGTGGCTGGAAGCTGCTGGGAGGCCAGGCCAGGTCTGTGAGCCACTGGCATTAATCTCTGGGCTGAGCCTCTGCTAGCAGTGACGCTTGCCCTGCCCGTGGGGCGCGGGGCAGGGAGGCTTGGGCTTTACTGTCAGCACAATTGTTCTGGGGATGAAAGATGCACCACTCGGAAGGCTTAACCTTTCTTTTCTCCTTCAGAGAGCAGACAGCCCTTTTCCCTCCCAGAACAACTTGACATCAATTTTAGCAGGGGAGGCTAAAAGTTTTTTAGCCCTTTGTTTGTAAGCAACACAATAGACAGTTTGGGGCAGTGGGCAGCCTCGGGCAGCCCTCCTGTCCCAGCAGCACTCAGCTGCTATCATCCATTTTAGTGTACCCTTTGCTTCCCTAGGAGCCTGCTCCACAGAGGCACAGTGCCTAATGCCATTGCAACCTCAGAAACTTCTCAAGGCAGGCAAGAGTAAGCCCAGCTCAGACTTTGGGCCCAGTTCCAGGTGTCTGATTTAATGGGATGGTTATTTATGGCTTTGCAGAGTGGTAACCAGCTGCTGCTGCCTGCTGGGGGTTGCTGTTGCTTTGTGGAGAGTTGTGGGGTGGTTTTTCTCCCACCTAACGATGCCAACAAGAGTGACCTGACGTTTTGCCTTTAATTAAAGCGGGCCTTTGTGAGTCACTGTGTGAAAATCAGGGGATCCAGCACTAATTGGAGTTTAGGCAACTGCTTCTCTAACCTTTCGCAGCAGAACTTCTAAATGAAGTGTTTCAGTCTTCATGTAGCAGCTTGAGAGTTTCTCCTGGGCAGGGATAAAGCAGTGGTTCTTGACCTTTGCAGACAAACACATTGGGCTAGTTTCTGAACAAAACCTTTACAGCATCCTTCATTTGTGCCTAGCCTTGCCTGTGGTTTGGCTGCTTCAGCTCCCAGGCTCCTGGGTGGACATCCTAAGGACATGAGAAAAGGCTTTCTGTGCCGGCCCCGTGGCCCTGGAGGCTGCTGCCTGCAGTCTCCTTGTCCTTGCCCAGCATCCAGCCTCCCCATACTGGGGTGCTGCAAACTGCAGCCCTGAGTCTGCCTTTTAGCACCTATTTACAGCCTGTTGATCTCATTCCTTTTTGAAGCTCCTGAGGCTGTCTGCCAGCAGGGTCTGCTGTGCCAGCTGGGTCTGGGAGTTGGCTAACTGGTGAGCCTGTCTGTCTGTCTGGACTGGTGTTCTTGATTCATCCAGGGACAAGTGTGGGAGCAGGATTTATTACACCTCAGATTGAATTTTTCTGCAAAGACAGAGATGGGGATGGTGACAAAGAACCACCACTGTGTCTGGGCCACCCAGGTGAGGCACTGCCTGTGGAAACAAACAGCCCTAGGAGCTGGGAGCCACAGTTTGATAGCAGAGTGAGCCACAGTGAACCAAGTAGTCCACTGCCTCTTAGTGCTATGAGTGCTGAACAGCAGCTGCAGCAGCCTTGCTCTGGTGAGCTGCCAGGGGAAAGATAGAGCCATTGCATTGTTTGAGTTGGCAAAGCCCTCTAAGATCACCCAGTCCAACCAGCAGCCCAACCCCACCATGGCCACCAAGCCTTGTCCCCAAGTGCCATGGCCACAGGTTTCTGGAACACCTCCAGGCATGGGGACTCCACCACCTCCCTGGGCAGCCTGGGCCAGTCCCAGACCACTCTTGCACCAAAGACAATTTTCCTCATCTCTGACCTAACCCTCCCCTGGCACAACTTCAGGCTATTTCCTCTCCTATCACCTGACCCTAGGGAAAAGAGACCAACCCCCACCTCACTGCAACCTCCTTCCAGGGAGCCCTAGAGAGCCAGAAGGTCTCCCCTCAGCCTTCTCCACACTAAATGATCCCTCAGCCACTCCTCACCAGCCCTGTTCTCCAGACCCTTTGTTGCCCTTCTCTGGACCTGTTCCAGGTTCTTTCCATAGTGAGAGCCCCAAAAGTGAACCCAGCACTCAAGGTGTGGCCTCAGCAGTACTGAGAACAAGGGGAGAGTCACTTCCCTGGTCCTGCTGGTCACACTGTTGCTTATCCAGGCCAGGATGCTGGTGGCCTTCTTGGCCATTTGGCCACACTGCTGGCTCATGTTCATACAGCTGCCAGGCAGCACCCCTAGGTCCTTTTCTGCCAGGCAGATAAATTACTGAGGAGGAGTTTATGCTTTTGTGGCCTGACAGCACATGCATGGCAGGGGCAGTGAGGATGGTGTGGCACTGCCAGCACACACTGTAACAGTGTCACTACAGTGCCATGGTCAGGCCAGTCAGCGTGACAGGGGTGCTCTGGAGAGGTTTGCTTCACAGGATCACAGAACATTAGAGACTGGAAGGGACCTCCAGAGATCATACAGTCCAACCCCCTGCCAGAGCAGCATCACCCAGGGCAGGTCACACAGAAACACATCCAGGTGGGTTTGGAAAGGCTCCAGAGAAGGAGACTCCACAACCTCTCTGGGCAGCCTGCTCCAGGCCTCCAGCACCCTCACACCAGGGAAGTTTCTCCTCATCTTGAGCTGAAACCTTCTCTGTTCCAGTTTGTCTCCATTGTTCCTTGTCTTATTGCTGTGCAGCACCCAAAAGAGCTTGGCCCCCTCCACTTGACCCCCAGCCCTCAGCTGTTGAGAGACAGTGATCAGATCCCTCTCAGCCTTCTCTTCTCCAGACTAAACAGCCCCATGGCTCTCAGTCTCTCTTCACAGGGAGATGCTCAAGTCCCCTAAGCATCCTTGAGGCTCTCTGTTGGACTCTCTCCAGCAGGTCTCTGTCTCTCTTGAAGTGGGGAGCCCAGCACTGGACACAGGATTGCAGCTGTGGTCTCAGCAGGGCAGAGCAGAGGGGGAGCAGACCCTCCCCAGCCCTGCTGGCCACACTTTTCTTGCTGCACCACAGGATGCCATTGGCCCTGATGAAGGAATTAAGTCACCAACAACATTCACAGTTCTCTGAGGTCTTTAGGCATAGGTAAATTGGGAGGCCACAAGTGAGGTGCTGCAGGATGTATAGCAGTGGCAGAGGATTCCTGCAGGGTTAGTGGTTTTCCGGGTGAAGTGGTGGGTGTCAGGGGAACTGAGCCAGGGGCAGCGCTGCAGGTTGCCATTGTGGAGGCAAGCACTGATGCCCAGGTTTTGAATGGCCCTTATCAATCTGTGCTGCAGCAGAGCAGAATCAGTCCTTCTGCCTGTGGTTCATAGAGGCTCTTGGAGAGCCCAGCTGAATGTGGTGGCTGTTGGACTCTGTCCTCAATCAGCTAAGAATCAGCTCGTGTCATTCAGGGTTTGTTTTGAGCTCGTTATGCTGACAGAGGAGCCTCTGAGGAGCGGCAGGAGAGCCAGCCTGAGGAGCAAGGCACTGGGCCATCTCCATGCTGTCACACTGCTGGGGGAGCCTGCTGCCAGCCTTCCAGCATCCTGTATTCGTTTGCTACTGTTTGCTCCAGGCCTCTGACATCTGCTCCTGCAGTGGCCAAGCCATGCCCCTCGCTCCAGGGCCGCCGCTGACCGCCAGCGGTGTCGACTGGGCGGCGGAAGGCAGTGAAGCTGTGCCCCAGCTAAGAGGACAAGGTTGCACCAGGAGTTCCCTCCCAGGGCCCTGCTCCCGTGCTGAGCTGCAGGAGAGGCTGCTGTGCTACTGGCACATGTGCTGCAGAAGCCTTCGTGGGGCAAGCTTGCAAACCATGCAGAGCAGCCTGTGCTGCTGGGCTCTGCAAACCGTTCCTGCCAGCTTTCCACCCTGCCTGCTCACCCGCTGCGTGGAGGCACAGCCACCACCGCCAAAGGCCTGCAACCAGCCAGCTCTGAAAGCAACTGCTGGCAACAGTGATTTTTCCTTTAAGTGGCTGAAGCCTTTAGAGCAGGAGAGCTCTAAGGGCAGCATCTGAAATGTGGTACTGCTGTGGGCTGGTTTTTTGCTGCCACGACTGTTAGGTCTTGGATGGTAGCAGAAGATCCTGGACCATCCTCAAACACAAGCAGGCAGTGCCAGGTTTTGAGAACTGTGGCAAAGGGCAGAAATGATGCCCAGGTGCTTTATAGTCTCATGATTGGTTTTGATAACAGAGTGTTGAATTATGAGGGGGTAGTATCACAGAACATTAGAGGCTGGAAGGGACCTCCAGAGATCATCCAGTCCAACCCCCACTGCCAGAGCAGCATCACCTATGGTAGTCTGCACAGGAACACATCCAGGTGGGGTTGGAAAGGCTCCAGAGAAGGAGACTCCACAACCTCTCTGGGCAGCCTGCTCCAGGCCTCCAGCACCCTCACACCAGAGAAGTTTCTCCTCATCATGAGCTGAAACCTTCTCTGTTCCAGTTTGTCTCCATTGTTCCTTGTCTTATTGCTGTGCAGCACCCAAAAGAGCTTGGCCCCCTCCACTTGACCCCCAGCCCTCAGCTATTGACAGACATTGATCAGATCCCTCTCAGCCTTCTCCTCTCCAGACTAAAGAGCCCCAGGGCTCTCAGTCTCTCTTCACAGGGAGATGCTCAAGTCCCCTAAGCATCCTTGAGGCTCTCTGTTGGACTCTCTCCAGCAGGTCTCTGTCTCTCTTGAAGTGGGGAGCCCAGCACTGGACACAGGATTGCAGCTGTAGTCTCAGCAGGGCAGAGCAGAGGGGGAGCAGACCCTCCCCAGCCCTGCTGTAGCAGAGCTAAGTGTGAAGTCTTGGCTGCAGGAATGCACAGTTGGGAATTGCTGCTGATCTGCAGAATGAGCTCTGGAACCAGAGGCCCAGCAGATGCCATCATCACCAGGAAGGTGTCCTGGGTGAGGTGGCAGAAGTCCTGTGCCTGCCCTGCTCAGTGCTGTCCACCCTGGCCAGGGTGTGCATCCCAGCTGCCCTAAGCAGGAACCAGTCAGAAGTGCAGAGCAGAGGAGCAGGCAGGCTGAAGGGCTGGGAAGGTTCACCTGCAAGGCAAGAACAAGGTCAGGGGGTTGCCCTGAGCATTCCAGTCTTTTACAGATCTTTAAAAAGGAAGGGGGAAAGTGTGGTCTCAGGTGAGAATAACACAAATGTACTGGGCTCTGATTGACTTCTGTCAGCACTGGAGTCTGTTAAGAAGAACTCAGGACAAAGCAGAGTGAATTCCAAAGCAGAAGATGGAAGCAGATGAATTCTCACTGTCCTGCCAGCCTGTTTTCTGTAGGTCTGACCTTGTTCTCCAAGTCTGGCCTCTTTACTCTTCCCCTCCCCTTCTCCCTCCCTCTCCAAAAGAAGAAGAGAAGAGAGTACCTGGTGCCTTCCTTCTTTCAAGAGCTGCTGAAGTGGTAACCGATTGGAGCCTCCTCTTTGTTGCCATGTAGTATGGATAATCCCCAGGTCTGTCCATGACGCTTGCAGTGCCTCGGTGCTGTGTGAGTAGGCACAAGGATTACAGCGGCGGAGTCGGATCCCCGGGGGAAAAGCGAGCTGAACAGGCAGGCTGGGAGGGGCTTCAGCAGGGCAGTGGCCGCTGTGGGCAGCAGCTGCTGCTGAAGGCCACGCTGGAATGTGGGGTGCAGGTTTGGTTTGCTTCCAGCTTCCGCAGCGTTTGCTGCAAGTCCTCTCCCGGGGCTGCAGCCCTGCCGTGGTGCTTTGCAGGCTGTGTTTCACAGAGGCCCCTGGGAACAGCACAGAAGATCTGCAGGGCTTGGAGTTTTCCCAAAGATAGCTTGCTGTCCCAAACCTGAAGACTCCTGAAGATAGAAGTTTATTCACTTTTCCAGAGAGGTGAAAAGCTTTTACAGTATCCTCCTGTAGCTGAGAATGCAACTCAGTGAGGGGAGAGCAGGGGCAGCAAACTTTGGAGTCTCTTAGTAAGCACAAATCAGTATGTAAGGGAGAGAAATGTGGCCCAGAATGCTGGCTGCCTGGAGAGGTTGTTTCCTGCTCCTCAAGTGTGGCTTTCAAAAGATCTTTTTCCTTTGGGGATTGCTTGGAAGCAGCAGTGAAGCCTGGAAGATTGTCCTCTGTAGGTTAGCTTTCAAAGCTTCCCTTTGAAAAGATGAAGTAAGTAGCTTGTCACTGTTTTGTTGCTAACAGTGCTTTGGGGGCTGGGCTGTTGGGTTTTTTAGGCTGAGAAGATAACTGGGAGAAGGTAAGAAATGCAAATGGAGGTGAGGCACCACACATGTAACTCTTTGTTCTTACTGCTGTTCCTCGTTGCTGATCTCAGGGTGCACTGCCAGTGTTGGAAGGGTGCTGCAGCTTGCAGTGGTCACAGCCCACACGTGGCTTTCCCCAAGCAAACCTCCAACTGCTTTGGTGCCTTTGAGTCACCTCCGGGTTTGGTTTTCAGAGCAATGCCTGCACATCCTCTAACTACAGCAAAAAAGGAGTTCCCTGCAAGCCTGCTGTACTGAAAATGAGTCTCTCTAAGGCTTTTGCACTCTCTGGGGAGCAAAGCAGTGTGTGCTGTGCTGCTGGGGTGTCTCTCAGTGCAGTGAACAGGAAAGCGATGCCCAAGTACCAGTGGTGCAGAATGCAGCCTCACTAGCACAGGGAGGAGCTGGAGATGAGTGTGTGGGGAAAACACTGCTCAGTGAGAAAGGTGCTAGGAAATAAGGGGAGATCTCAAAGTTAACTGTACTTGTTTCAGGGTGCAGGGGAGCCCAGGGGGTAGGACGCTGCAGTTAACTGATGTGTTCATTTACCACCTCTACATAGATAAGATCACAGACTCACAGAGTGTTAAGGGCTGGAAGGGACCTTGAAAGCTCTTCCAGCCCAACCCCCTGCCAGAGCAGGAGCACCCAGGGCAGATCACACAGGAACACATCCAGGCAGGTGTTGAACATCTCCAGAGAGAGAGACTCCACAACCCCCCTGGGCAGCCTGCTCCAGGGCTCTAGAACCCTCACAGGGAAAAACTTTCTCCTCTTTCCATGGCACTTCCTCTGCCTCAGCTTCCACCACTGCCCCTTGTGCTGGCATTGGGCAGCACCCAGCAGAGCCTGGCTCCAGTCTCTGGGCATCACCCTGCACATCTTGAGCAACAGCAAGGAGCTCACCCTCAGGCTCCTCCTCTCCAAGGCTAAGAGCCCTCAGCTCCCTCAGGCTCTCCTCATGAGGAAGATGTTCCACTGCCTGCAGCAGCTCTGTGGCTCTGTGCACAAACAGTTCCCTGAGGTCCTTCTTGAGCTGAGGGGCCCAGAACTGGACACAATATTCCAGATGTGGCCTCAGCAGGGCAGAGCAGAGGGGGAGGAGAACCTCTCTGACCTACTGGCCGCAGCCCTTCTAATGCCCCCCAGGATGCCCTTGGCCTTCTTGGCCACCAGAGCACATTGCTGGCTCATGGTCAACCTCCCATCCACCAGGACCCCCAGCTCCTTTTCCCTTCACTGCTCTCCAGCAGGTCAGTCCCCAACCTGTCCTGGTCTATGAGGTTGTTCTTTCCCAGGTGCAAGTCTCTCCCCTTGCCCTTATTGATTTCATTGCATTTCTCCCTGCCCAGCTCTCAGCCTGTCCAAATCTCAGTGAGTGCCCTCCTGTGCCTGCCCTTCCACCCAGCCTGGTGGGATGATTTATTCTACCGTATTTCACTTCTGCCACGCAGTAAATCTCCTGCTCTTGTGCCAGTGCTCTATGCTGGCAGGGAAATCAGACACCGTGAGCTCTGCCACAGGGGAAATGCTGCTCCTCCCCACACCTGCTGCCACTGCTTTCTGAGGTGAGGTGTAGGTGCAGAGGTGGGGCAGAGTGTGTGCATGGGCCAAGTGCAATGTCAGAACGTTATCATCATAGATGGAAGGAGCCTCAGGGATCAGCTACTCCATGGCAGGGACACCTCTCAGCTAGACTCAGCTGCTCAAGGCCTCATCCAGCCTGGCCTTGAACACCTCCAGGGAGGAGTCATCCACTGCCTTCCTGGGCAGCCTATTCCAAAGTCTCACCACCCTGGTACTGAAGAACTGCTCTGCCTCAGGTTCAAACCATTCCCCCTAGCGCTGTCTCCAGACACCCTCAGCAGAAGTCCCTCTGCAGCCTTCCTGCAGGATACCTTCAGGTATGGGAAAGCTGCTCTAAGGTGCCCCAGAGTCTTCTCCAGGCTGAAGCAGCCCATCTAAAGTACAGAGTTGAAGTCCTGCCAGTCTTTCCCATGCAGTGGCAGTGTGCTTTCCTTCCTTACCCTCCATGATCTGCCTTACAGGGAACCCGGCCAGAAGCTCAGTGTTTCCTACCATGACTGCTGCGGTATCTGAGCAGCCATCTAAGCTGAGGCAGAGCCCAGCTCCCAAGGATCCCCTTCACCTCACACACCTACCTCACTGCTGCACAAAAGGCCTTAAGATTGTCCTCATTCGAGGGTCTTTGAGCCGAAATGCAGTGTTTGATGTGGTTGTTGAAAGATAAACATCAGCAAAGCCTCCATAAGCTGATATAGTAACTGAAATATAGCTGAAATAGTAACTGCCACCCAGATTTTGTGGTGGAGGAGGAGAGGGAAGTGAGGAAGGAGAAACAAACCTTCCTGCAGGCAGAGAGGTGAGAGACCACTCCATCAAACATAGGCACCACCTGAGTGCAGAGGAGCAGAGCCCAGCAGTTCAGAGAGCTGTGCTTAAGTATACTGCTCCCTCCATCCTTTATCTTGCTGCTCCTTGTCACTCAGACTGTGCTAGCTGAGGGGGTTTGTACAAGGCAAATACCAAAGGGCTGTTTCAAGGTCCATAAACCTGTGCACGGTGCAAGGAAGTGCTGCTCTGTGTCACTGTTGCTTGTAAGTCTTTAAAGATCTCTAAGAGTTTTGTTGCCACCTTCCCTCTCCTTACTCCTCAGAGCTTTGGTTTATGAGCAGCAAAAGCAAACTGTCACTAGTTGGTGTAAATTGAAGCTGAGCTTTTAATAACTGTCTGTTCTGCAGCATTTGTCAGCTTTGAATATGCTGCAGGAGAAAATAAAACCATCAGGAAATCTCAGCAGCAGTGACACTGAAAATTTATCTGCTTGTGCTCAAAAAGGTGAGAAATACAGGCAGCAAGAAGTCATTGTGGCTTTCCCTCATAGAGATCCTGCATTTGCTGTGGATAAAAGTAAACTAAACATCAGCAGAGGGATAAATGACAGGGTCTGTGTGTCTGCATGGGACAGCAATGTGCCCTGGGGGCCAAGAGAGCCAATGGGAGCCTGGGGGGCAGCAGGAAAAGTGTGGCCAGCAGGGCTGGGGAGGTTCTGCTGCCCCTCTGCTCTGCCCTGCTGAGACCACAGCTGCAATCCTGTGTCCAGTGCTGGGCTCCCCAGTTCCAGAGAGACAGAGACCTGCTGGAGAGAGTCCAACAGAGAGCCTCAAGGATGCTTAGGGGACTTGAGCATCTCCCTGTGAAGAGAGACTGAGAGCCCTGGGGCTGATTAGTCTGGAGAAGGCTGAAAGGGATCTGATCAATGTCTCTCAATAGCTGAGGGCTGGGGGTCAAGTGGAGGGGGCCAAGCTCTTTTGGGTGGGACACAGGAATATGACAAGGAGCAGGTACGAGTTTTAACATGGAAGGTTCCACCTCAAGATGAGGAGAAACTTCTCTGGTGTGAGGGTGCTGGAGGCCTGGAGCAGGCTGCCCAGAGAGGTTGTGGAGTCTTCTTCCCTAACGAATTAAAGACCACTCTGCTTACATCCCTGTGCTGACTGCCCTGGGTGACCCTGTTCTGGCAGAGGGGTTGGACTGGATGATCTCTGGAGGTCCCTTCCAACCCACACTGTGATTCTGTGTTCAGAGCAACAGTACAAACCCTGAAGTACAAATGTTTTATGTTGTGGTAGGTCTCTTGTTACAGAGGAGAAATATTTTGGGACACCCCTGGCAGGATTTCCACTTGTCCCTTACTGAAAGAGACAAAGGCATCCTGGCTGGGGTCAGAAGCAGGGTGGGCAGCAGGGCCAGGGAGGGGATCAGCCCCCTGTGCTCAGCACTGGGGAGGCCACAGCTGGAGTGCTGTGTTCAGCTCTGGGCCCTCCCTGCAGGAAGGCCATTGAGGGGCTGGAGCCTGTGCAGAGCAGGGCAGCCAGGCTGGAGAAGGGCCTGGAGCCCCTGGGCTAGAGGAGGGGCTGAGGGAGCTGGGGGGTTGAGGCTGGAGCAGAGGAGGCTGCGGGAGACCTCCTTGCTCTCTGCAGCTCCCTGCAGGGAGGTTGCAGTGAGGAGGGGACAGCCTCTGCTCCTGGGTGTCAAGGCACAGGAGCAGAGGCAATGGTTGCAAGCTGCCCCAGGGGAGGCTCAGGCTGGATGCTAGGAAATCTTTCTGGCCTGGAAGGGTTCTCAGGCCTTGGAATGTTGTGCCCAGGGCAGTGCTGGAGTGCCCATCCCTGGAGGTGTTGAAGCAGTGTGTGGAGCTGGTGCTTAGGGCCATGGTTTGGTGCTGAGCCTGCAGTGCTGGGTGGAGGGTGGACTGGCTGAGCCTGCAGGTCTCTTGCAGCCCCATGTGCTGTGTGATCCTGTGAAGTGTTTCCCTTGCCATGGCACAGGTGCAGCTCTTCCAGGTAACCCCATTGATTTTCACCCAATGCAGTTTCCTTTTCAGGCTTTCCTCTCGCTGTTGGTGCCACTTCCAGCAGGGTGGAGTTCAGGCTTAAGCAGTAGTTGTTCCTGCCCTGCCTGTCTGCTGCAGCCCTCCTGTTCAGCAGGGGATGGCTACTGCTGTAATGCCTTTCTTCTGGCAGCTTTCATTTCCCTCTCTGAGGAGCCACCTCGTTCACAACCCTGCTTCGAAAGTGTGAGGCTCGTTTTGCACACGGGTGGAACCAGTCAGGCAGAGAGAAGCACTTTCCATTGCAGGAGGGGGCTGCAAAGCTTCTATCCAGTCAGGAGCTTGTGCTACAAGATTGAATTCCTGTCCACTCCGGGGGTAGCTGTTGTGTGACAGCCTTCAGCCTGCTGTCAGGTCTTACAAGGGCAATGTGGGAAGGAAATGGGGGCAGGAGGCTTCCTTGGAGAGGGATAAAATTATTCCTCTGGGAAATAGTCTTTGTTTGTTTCTCAGCAAGGGCTGGAGCCTGCTCCTGAGTGAAAGGGCAGCACAGCCTGGAAGGGCCCAGCAGCCAGGGGATGACACATAAGGATTTGTTTAATTTAGTGAAAGAGAGCAAAATGAATTATTCATCCTCTTCTCTTTTGTGTTTCCTCAGGTAGGCAGAGTGCAAATATTGGGTTTGTCATTTGACCAACTGAAGCCCATCAAACAATTTCTTTTATCCCATAACTTCCAAGGTGTTTATTAGGTGAAGATTACAGAACCTGGATATAAAAGTGATTTGTGTGCTACTCATCTGTAAGACTGCATCAGGATCTCTGCAGCCTGCAACCATATCCCAAACAACAGGGACAAATCAGTCCCCAGAATTCACTGCCTGGGCTTGGACTTATAGCAGGAGCAGTTGAAGGGTTGCCTGGTGGGATCTGAAAGGCTTTCAGTGTTAGGAGGGGAAGGCATTTTAATTAGTGAAGAGAACTGGATATTAATGAAGATCATTGGAATGCTGTGTGTTCAGTGGAGGAGTGGAAGGGAAGAAGCAGAAGTGGGCAGAGCAGACCTGAACTCTCCATCCTGGAAGGGAAATGATCAAGCAGAGGGTGTTAGAGAGCTGGGAAATAAATTGTGGCATGATGCAGATGAAGAAGGAACTTTGCTTAGTATTTCTCGTGATCCAAAACTGTGAGAGGTAAGCTAGGAGAGGTGTAAAACAAAGAGAGAGGAGGAGGAGGGCAGTCAGGGTTCATGAGGGGCAGGTCCTGCTTGACCTGATCTCCTCCTGTGACCAGGTGCCTGCTGCTGGCTGAGGGACAGGCTGTGGTGGTGTTTGTCTGGACTTTAGTAAACCCTTGGACCTGACCCCCACAGCGTCCTCCTGGAGAACCTGGCTGCTCATGGCCTGGGTGGGTGGAGGCTTCCCTGGGCACAAAACTGGCTGCTGGCTGTGCCCAAAGAGTGGTAGGGACTGGAGTTACCTCCAGTCAGGGGCCAGGCACAAGTGGTGCTGCCCAGGCTCAGTGCTGGGGCCACTTGTGTTTAGTGTCTTTATTGATGATCTGGATGAGGGGATCCAGGCTCCCTCAGTGAGTTGGCAGGTGATGTCAGGTGGGTGTGCTGATCTTGAGGCTCTGCAGGGGGACCTGGCCAGGCTGGATCCATGGGCTGGGGTCAGTGCTGTGAGATTCAGCAAGGCCAAGTGCTGGAAACTTGGATTATAAGAAGCCCATGCAACACTGCATGCTTGGGGGCAGAGTGCCTGAAAAGCACGCTGGTGGGAAAAGGCCTGGGGGTGTTGGTCCTTAGGTAGCTAACCATGAGCCAGCGTGGGCCCAGGTGGCCAAGACCACCAGCATTCTGGCCAGCAGGAGCAGTGGTGTGGCCAGCAGGGGCAGGGCAGGGGTTGTGCCCCTCTGGTTGGCACTGGTGAGGCCACAGCTTGAGTACTGGCTGCTGCTTTGGGGCCTCTCGCTGCAGGAAGGACACTGGGGTGCTGGAGAAGGGGTCTGCTGAGGAGCAGCTAAGGGACCTGGGGTGGTCTAGTCTCAAGTAAAGGAGGCTGAGGGGTGACCACCTGGCTCCCTACACCTCCCTGAAAGGAGGTTGGAATGAGGTGGGGATTGGTCTCTTCTCCTAGTCCCAAGTGATAGAACCAGAGGAAATGGCCTCAGGTTGCACCAGGGGGGTTTAAACTGGACATCAAGAACAATTTCTTCACAGAAAGGGCTGCCAGGCCCTGGAGCAGGCTCCCCAGGGCAGTGGCTGAGTTCCCTCCCTGGGGCACTGGGAAGATGTGCAGGTGTGGTGCTGAGCCTCATGGTCTGGTGGTGACCAGGCCCTGCTGGGCTAATGGTTGGACCTAATCTGACAGAGCTCTTCCAACCACACCAGCTGTGTGAGTCTCAGGGGGTTGGTCTTTATCACTTGCAGAGACTTGGAGGTGTCCCAAAAGCATAGTGAGAAAGGTAACTAAGACACAGTCAGTGTGGCCCCAGTTCAGGAGCTGGCCAGAACTGATTGCTGGAGGAGATGTTGTGCCACAGGAGCTGGTGCTGGGTCAGCAAAGGCCCACCCAGCCCTGCATCCATAGCACACAGCTGCTGCAATGGCAGGACAAAGGATGCCTACAGAGAGATGTTTGTGCAAAGCCTTCTTGCTCCTGGGGTTTTCAGGGAACAGGCCTGTGAAGGGTGAATGCTTAGGCTGCAGCTGCTCAGACACTTGGCTTGTGAAGAATCCACACTGCTGCTTCTTTCAGCAGCCCCAACTGCAGGGTCTTGCACCTGGGAAAGCATAACCCAGGGGTGCAGCTCAGACTGGGATCCACCTGGCTGGAGAGCAGCCCTGAGGAGAGGCACCTGGGGGTCTTGGTGGACAACAAGCTCAGCACAAGTGAGCTGCAGGGGCAAAGAAAGCCAACAGGGTGCTGGGTGCATCACCAAGGGCATCACCAGCACAGACAGAGAAGTCATTGTCCCACTCAGTGCTGCTCAGACCACACCTGGAGCACTGCCTGCACTTTTGGGCCCTGCTGTACAAAAGAGATGTGAACAGGCTCCAGGATAAGGGCCAGGAGAATGATCAGAGGAGTGGGAGAGCTGCTGTGTGAGGAAAGGCTGAAAGAACTGGATTGGTTCAGCCTGGAGAAGAGCAGGCTCAGGGGAGACCTTATTGCCATGGATACAGGACATAAAGGGTGGCTGCCAGGAGCATGGAGACTCCCTTGGTACAAGGAGTGCCATGGAGAAGACAAGGGCTGATGGGGACAAGGTGCTGCTGGGGAGATTCCCTTTGGACTGCAGGAGGAGATGGTTCCCCATGAGCACAGTCAGAGACTGGAATCATCTCCCCAGGGCAGCAGGGCAGTCCCCTACACTGGACAGTGTAAGACTCAGCTTGCCAGGGTGCTGGGGCAGCTCACTGCACTGCAGCATCACCTGGACAGGTTGGAGCAGGTGAGCCTTGGGGTCCCTTCCAGCCTGGCACCGTGTGCCTCTGTGACTAATTCCCTGCAAAGCAGCATGCCCAAGGAAGTGCTGAGTGTTACACCTGAGCCTCCCAGTGCCCTGCCCAGGCGTGCAGCACAGCCTTGTCCTGCTGCTGTCCCAAGGCAAGGCCCCTGCCTCACACCCCTTCATCCTTCCCACAGGAAAGGCAGTGGGAGGAGCAGGCAGATTGATGCTGATGGGATGTGCCCCTGCTATCTGCAGAGCTGCTGTCTGCAGAGCTGCTGTCTGCAGAGCTGCTGTGGGAGCAGTGTCCATACTGTGCCGTCTCCAGATCCAGCTGCTTCAGCTGGCTGTGCTGTTACCCCCCAGGTGCAGTTTTGCCTTTGGAGTGCAGCACATTCCAGTCGCCTGGACACTCCTCCTGTGCAGCCAGAGCACTCCTGAGCTGACTGAATGCTCAGCATGGTCTGGTGGCTGGAGACAGAGCCTCCTAAAGCTGTGTGGGCAGGAAGCTGTTGTTACTCTGTGGTGGACAGAAGATGTGTCTAGGAAGGCTGTGCAGAAGTCACCCAGAGGTGGCAGGACAGGGGGTGACCCGTACCAGAGAGGAGCTGCATTGAGGCTCGGGGCTGAGCATGCCCCTCTGGGGGGGTCTCTCTCCTCTGGCCTTGCAGTTCATCTTGTGTTGGCTGTCTCTTTGCCATGGGCTCTGTAAGAGCAGACTGCAGCCAGGGCCACGTGCCTCAAGTGGCGTTTAGAGCAGCTAGTGGCTGTGATGTGCTATGTCCCAGAGCAGCATCTCTGGCATTTGCTTCCCACCAAGTTCCATCTCTGAGGAGCTGGTTCCTCTGCAGAGGGTAAGAGCAGAGCCCTGTTTCCTTCTGAGCATCTTCTGGTGCTTGGGTTTCTGCTGGGTTGGGATGAAGCTGACAAGCCAGATGTGCAAGGCTGCTGACCCATGGTCTCCACAGAGTGTCTCTAACTTCTGCATTGCCTCAGAGGCTGTGAGTCATTCAGGACCAGTCCAGCTTTTTGGACTGGAAGCTATTTTTAAGACCTCAGCCTCTAGAAGTGTCCTTCCCTGCCCTTTTTAAAGTGCAGATGCTCAGAGCAAGAGTGAGGAGGATGGTCACAACACCCTGCAGTGTACCAGCTGCTCCCTGGGAGTTGTCCCAGTGTCCTGAGGCAAAGGTGCTTTGCCCCTCCGGTGGAGCTCAGCTGGCCTTGGCTGTGTGGCTGCAGGACGTGTGCAGACAGCTGTAAATCCCCAGCCCAGCATGCCAGCAGTGGCTGCTTCCCCAAACTGCACCTTAGGTAACCTAGGGGCATCATCCCTGGCATTTTCACCTCTGGTTTTGAGGGAAGCTTTGAGACACCTAGAGCTTGAGCAGTGCTTCCTTGGGCCAGTCCCTCTTCCCACTTAGAGCAGCTTCACAGCAGCTCTGCAGTGCTGGGAGATCGTTTCCTTTTAACAGCACCTCCTGGCCCCAGCTCTTACTTAGGCTTCCCAGAGTTGTAACTCCTCCAGGAGTGTTTCTCAGTGCCAGATCAGGTGATTTTGCCTGTAGGTTGTATTTTTAATGTGTTGGGAGATGTGTAATTTTCTGTTGGAAGCCACCAGGCCACTTTAAAGCACACTGGAAAAGGTCGTGTGAGAAGAGGAGCAATCATGAAGCAAGGCTTTGGGGAATCACAGGTTTTCAAGTGCAGCTCCTTGTAAATATATCAGCTCTGTAGCTGGATTTAAAGAGGGTGCTTGTAAGGAGGATGTGTTCTGTCTAAAGCAACATTTGTCATGAATCCTTTCCTCCCCAGCGAGCAGCCTCAGCTGGGCACACTGCAAGAATAACAACACCCAGCAGTGTCACTGGGAGCAGGGCTGGGGGGCGGGGGGCAATGCTTTACTGGTGCTCCTGCTCCCAGAGAGCTCTCCTTGGGCTTGATCTAGCACTGCTAGCTGATTGCTCTCATATTTTTGAGAAGGCTTTTTTGCCATCTTCTGTCCCCATGTTGTATACACTTCAAAGGTGGAGCACAAATTCCCTCCTTTCAGTCCGGCTGCGTGGTCAGCACTGCCAGGTTAAATGAGCCTCCTCTGTGAATTGAGGCAGAAGCTCTGCTTCAGTGACAAATGCCTTGCAAATTGTCCTTCAGACCTGCAGGACAGTGCTGTGGTGTGACAGGTAATTCTGGTGCCTTTAAAGCAGGAGCTCTCAATAGCATTACAGCTTTTATTCACAGCGGGTGGTTAGTTTCCGGGCAGCGCACGTGTAAGAGGATGTGTGCTCATGGGTGAGCCTCTTCTCTTTTGACCTCACACAGCATCACAGACTGGGCTGGGCTGGAAGGGCCTCCAAGGCTCATCCAGTCCAACCTCCTGCACTCAGCAGGGGCGTCCTCCACTACATCAGGTTGCCCAGAGCCCTGCCCAGCCTCACCTGGAATATCTCCAGGCATGGAGCCTCAACCACCTCCCTGGGCAACCTGTTCAGTGTTCCACCACCCTCCTGGTGCAGAACCTCTTCTCAACATCCAAAGAACTTGTTCCTAACATCCTAACCTCACTGCTCTGCCCCACCCCTCCAAACACAGAGGAGAAAGAAGCCTCTGCTTCGCTGGAACAGTTTTACCTGACGTACTGCCTCAGCGTTCTAGAATCAGGAAAGAGCAGAGAGCTCTTCTGGGTAGCTGGATTCTTCTGGAAGGCTTACTTCTGAGAGCTGGCACGTCAGAAGTGGCTTTATACCTGCCTGGGTTAGGTGGTGCAGCAAATGCCTTTGCTATGGTATTTGTGTTCCGTCTGAAGGATGTAAATACTTTTGCAGATCTGCCTCTGATACACTGGTGTCTGGCAGAAATTCTCCCTCTGACCGAAGCCTATCCGTCATTCCTTAGGGTATGCATCACTGAGATGCTATCTCACTCTCTCCCCAGTGATCAGCCTGTCTGTGGGCTGCTCTGCCATTGTCCAGATGTATCATCTCCCCTTGCCCTGCCAGCCCTGGGACCCTGCTTGTCTGCCACTGGCATCAGCAGATAACAAGGGAGGCTTTGTCAGGGCAGAGTTTGTATCTTCAGTTTTGTTAACAGGGAGAAGGCTTCAGTTGAGCTGACAGTGCTGCAAAGTGTGGTCTGATTTGGCAGGGAGGGGGTTTCACACAGCTCTCTCACACCATCACTGAGCACTGCACCCTTCACAGAGTCACAGAATGTCAGGGACTGGAAGGGACCTCCAGAGATCATCCAGTCCTGCCCCCCACCAGGGCAGGGTCACCCAGGGCAGGTCACACAGGAACACATCCAGGTGGGTTTTGAATATCTCCAGAGAGGGAGACTCTACAACCCCCCAGGGCAGCCTGCTCCAGGCTTGGTTGGTGAGTGTTGTGCTGACTCTCAAGAACCTCCCACCAGTTTTAGGTGGATATTTAAGCCCTTTTGAGAACTAAAAACCTAAGGCATAGTCAGATTGAAACTTCAGGAAGGCTTGATTGTGACAGAGCATTTAACACCAGAGGAGCTTTTCACTTGCAGAAACATCCAGTCCAACCTTCAGCCCAGCCCCACCATGGCCACCAACCCATGTTCCCAAATGCCACGTCCACAGGTTTCTTGAACACCTCCAGGCATGGGGACTCCACCACCTCCCTGGGCAGCCTGTGCCAATCCCTGGCCACTCTGGCAGCAAAAAGTAGTTCCTCATCTCCAACCTAAACCTCCCATGGCACCATTTCAGGCCATTTCCTCTTGTTCTCTCTCTTGCTATTGGGGAGAAGAGGCTGACCCCCTCCTCACTGCAACCTCCTTTGAGGAAGCTCTAGAGAGCACATTAGCAATTTTCCCATGTACTGAACAGAAAGCACAAAATGTTATGAAGAACAGGTTCTCTTTCTGCAAAAGCTGGAGAGAGTCAAAGCTTTCACAGGATCACAGCTCACAGGATGTCAGGGGTTGGAAGGGACCTCTGGAGAGCTTCCAGGCCAACCCCTGCCAGAGCAGGAGCAGAGAATCCAGCACAGGGCACACAGGAACACATCCAGACAGGGATGGAAAGGCTCCAGAGAAGAAGACTCCACAACTTCTCTGGGCAGCCTGCTCCAGGCCTCTGGGACCCTCACAGTGGAGTATTCCTCCTCATGTTGAGCTGGAACCTCCTGGGCTGGAGTTTATATCCATTGCCCCTTGTCCTATCCCAGGGTGCAGCTGAGCAGAGCATCAGTTTACAAAACCAGAAGAAGTTCAGAGCTCCAACAGAAAAGATCCAGAACAGGTCAAAAGTGACACCCCTCAAGGCTCCTGGCAAATGTGAAATGGATGCACTTAGCACTTCAAATCTCAGAGAAGCTCCAGACTATTAAAGACTGAATCAGTCCTTCAGACACCTCCCTTTTAACCCACCATGAAGGGTTAGCTGGAGGTTGTTTTGCTTTCTGCTTCTCACAGTGACGGGTATTTTGTGATCTTGTTACAAACCTCCTGACACAGCCCCAAGCAAAACACAGAGTGTAGCCCCAGGTGTGCTCTCCTAATGATGAGAAATGCAGCACAGGTTTCAGGGGGCAGGGCTCAGACATCTTTTCCTACTTGTGCGTTTGGCTCAGGTCATGTTGAGACTAATCGAGGAGCTGGGCTGGCAAATAAAGCAGAGGACACAGGAGGAGCTGTGCTGCTGTGGCAGCAGGTGCTGGTCATGCTGTAAGGGGGGAAGTTAGTCACAGAATGAAGACACTGTTGATATGCCAGAGGGACAGGATGGCATCCAGAGGGATCTGGACAGGCTTGGAGAGGTGAACCTCATGAGGTTCAACCAGAGCAAGTGCAGGGTCCTGCACCTGGGCTGGAGCAATCCTCACTGCCAATGCAGGCTGGGGGAGGAGTGATAGAAAGCAGCCCTGAGGAAAAGGACTTGGGGGTGCTGGTGGGGGAGAAGCTGGACAGGAGCAGGCAGGGTGAGACTGCAGCACAGGAGGCGAAGGGCAGCCTGGGCTGCATCCAAAGCAGTGTGGCCAGAGAGGATCCTGCCCCTCTGCTCTGCTCTGGGGAGACGTCACCTGCAGGCCTGTGTCCAGCTCTGGATCCCTCAGCACAGGAAGGACCTGGACCTGATGGAGAGGGTCCAGAGGAGGGACACAAAAATGCTCAGGGGGTTGGAGCAGCTCTGCTGTGAGGACAGGCTGAGGGAGCTGGGGGTGTTCAGCCTGGAGAAGAGAAGGCTCCAGGGAGACCTAACAGGAGCCTGCCAGTTCCTGAAGGGTGCAAGAAGGCTTCAGAGAGACTGTTTGCAAAGGCCTGCAGGGACAGGACCAGGGGCAATGGCTTCAAACTAGAGCAGAGCAGATTGAGATTGGAACTGAGGAACAAGTTCTGCACCAGGAGGCTGCTGGAACACTGGAGCAGTTTGCCCAGCGAGGTGGTTGAGGCTCCATGCCCTGGAGAGTGCAGAGGGGTTGGACTGAATGAGCTTTGGAGGGCCCTTCCAACCCAGAGCTTTCTGTGTGATTCTCCACAGGATCATAACACTCAGCAGATGGTTCCAAGATGAATTCACTCATCAGTGCTTTGGTTTGGTTTAGTTTGTGGACAGTTGTAGCCTGAGTGCCAGGGAAGACCTCCTCCCAGCAAGACAGGAGTGAATGAACTCTTTGGATCATGCTTTTCCCTGAAGTGCTTCAAATCCATTGTTAGCAATATTTAATTAGGGGAACTCTTTAATTGCTGAGGGCGTGGGCTGGGTTCTGCTTCCAGCTGCTCTGCTACTCGAAGCACTTTCCTTGGAGCCATCCAATTATAGCAATCTGTTAACCTCTTTGGAGGAGAAAACTGAAACCCACGTCCAGAGAGATGAATGAGATGGACCTGAGGGCAGACAGCTCACAGAATTGGCTTTTGATTAAAAGATTCCCTCATTCTTAAGCACTGATTGGGGAATTGCAGAGGAACAGATGAGATCCTGATGTAGAAAAGTTCCTGCGTTTCCTGCTGGGGAAGAGGCTGCCAGAAGCGGCCTCAGGGGCCAGCTGGGTGCGGAAGAGCAGTGACTGAGGGGCAGTTGCTAGTTTCCCCAGCAGGTCTCTGATGGTTATTACATGCTGGTAGCAGCCAAGCAAAGGAGAGAAGTCCTCCTTAAGGGAGAAAAGAGGCTGATTTTCAAGCAGCAAAGCTGTGATCCAGGTGCTGCATTTTCAGCCTCTGAAGGCCTTTCACATGCTGCAGACTTGATCAGAGCAGGTGAGAACTTAAGGAGTGGTGGGAAGCAATGGACATAAGGTCCCCAAGTCAATTCCAAGAACATGTTCTGGGCACCCAGGGAAGGGGAAAGGTGCTCCAGTGGAGTGCTGGGGGGTGGGCTGGCCAAGCAGGCAGAGGGGAGATGTTGTTTTGAAGCCCCAGCAGTTCAGACGTGGAGGAGAACCTCCCTTCACGCTCTCCAGCAATCTCAGGCCACCTCAATCCAGCAGGTGTGTTGGTGCTCCAGCATACTTCATACTGCCTGGATCTGGTCCCAAGGGGTTGTTTTACCAGTGGTGAATGCTCTGGCCCCGTGTGGCCTTCTATATGCTGCTTTTGTCCAGCCTGTGGTAGGCGAGTGAGTTCCAGGGCTGATTCCAAGGAATTGCCTGGCGCATCACCTTGTCTTAGTGACATATCTAACACTCAAGGGCAGCCATGTCCTCTAGGGTCAGAACCTGTTTGACCATGGGACAGAGGCACTGCTGATCCTCCTAAGGAGAGGCTGGAAAATCTGAGTTCTCCATTATTGTCTGTGGTGTCACCCAGGCCTCCTCATGCCTTCCCTTCCTTGGAGCTGGAACGGGCTTGGAGCCCTGCAAAACTCCTTTCTTCTGCTCTGGTGGCATTTGCTCACACCTCATCGGGTCAAAAATGAGTCATTGCAGGAGAGTGAGAGCGACATGAGCAGGAGGTGATCCCTATGTCTTGTTTCGCCTGTGGCTCCCCAGCGGTGGTGCTGGCCCTTGGGCGTTTGCTGTGCTGGTCAGCGTGCCCTGCCTGCCCTGGCACTCTGCTCACCTGAGGTGTTGGGCTGGCAGGATTCCTTGTCCCAACAGCCTGTCTTTGTCCTCCTGGGTACCATTTCCTGCCAGCACAGTGATTCCTTCAGCTGTCTGTCTGGGTGAGTGCCAGGGGCTGCGAGGCTCCAGTGCTCGCTGCCAAGGTTTTGATAGGGGAGGTTTCAGGTTTGGCACTCCCCAGGCTCTGGTACTCACTGGTGTTTGAGTCTTCCTAGGAGACAGCTCAAGGGGGTACCTGATGGAGTTAAGGAACATTCTTGTCTGTCACTGTCAGGATGGGGAGGTGAAAGGAGCACAGGAACCATTATGATGCTGCTACCTGTGACACATCCATGGCTTTGGGGTTTCTCAGCTCTTCCTTGTGGTGCCAAGAAGCAGCCTTCAGGAGTTTGTTTCATTTTGTCTGCTTTGGATGAATTCATGTCTGTCTCTCTCAATCTGGTATCCTGTTAATTAAATGTAAACCTCCTTGCAGTCATTTCAGAGGGCTGTGATCTGCTCTGTGGTGGCTGTGCAGCGTGTGTGCTGCCAACACGGTGCGATTCTGTGGGCAGTGTTTCCAAATCCTCTCTGGGCTGGGTTATCATTGCAGCCAGGCCACCTGTGAGTTCCTGAGTATAGTCTTGACAGCTGTGGCAAAGGCCCTGGAGGGTAAGAAAAGATCAAAGTGTAAAAGCACACCTGCTGTACATTGCCTGTCTCTCAAGTTACACACGCACAGAAGTCAAAGCTCCATGCTGCTGCTCCAGCTTAAACCTAGCAAGGCTGAGCCCCATGCGTGTCGGCAGAGCACACTTCACACATTGCCTTTGTCTGCTCCTCAGAGCAGAGTCTGCTCCTCAGCATGCCAGAGCCTATTTGAGCTGCCTTTGATGGGTAAGAACAAGAGTAAAGGTACAACATAAGGCCCAGCGGCCTTGTGCAGCTGAACTCACAGCTCTGCTTCCTCACTGCTTGCTGTTGGCTGTGCTGCCTTGGCTGGGAGTCACCTCTGCCCCTAGTGAAGCCCCCAGTGCTGAGCAGAAGGCTGCTTAGGTTTGCTCTCACGAGTAAGTACCAAGTCCTGATGCCATACTGCTGGTGTTCAGAGGGAGACAGCAGTGTGTTAGGGAGTCAGTCACCGTTCTAAAGGATGGGGAATACACCGATTGCAGCTGCTCAGCTATGGCCTCAGCTGTGGAGCGGCCCCAGCAATGGGAGCTGGGCAGGGAGACCACGCTGCCTTTGTTCGCTTCCCCCCGATGCTGGCTGCTCCTTCCATCGTGGCGCTCCGTGGCTTTTGCTTTCCTTTAGAAGGGATCAGTAGGACGAATGGTCTGAAGAGGCTGTGTGAATGGTGCCGTTGGTTCCTGTGGAGGCACTGCAGCGCTGCCTTGCCTGATGACTCATCTGATGCGGCTGAGGTGAAACCAGCGGTTGTGCGCTGAAGTTGCTTGTTAGGGACTTGTTACCTGTCAGCAGCAGTCTTCTGACATCTCTTTGAGATGCCGAGGTTCAGCTTCCTGAGCAGGGTTTGGGAAGGTGGCAATGCTTTCCCTCTTAGAGAAGGCAGGTTTGAAAGAGGCAGCAGCACTTTGATGCAGCCACACCGGGGACTCAGGTGTGCAGTGTCAGAGTGCTGTGATTTGGCAGGTAGAAAGAAGGTGTTTGCAGGTGAGTGGTGCTGAGCTGTGAAAACAAAGTTCCTTGAGGAACAACTCCCAAGCTGTAGGATAAACTTTCCACTGCCCAGAAAATACTTTCCAAATGAGAAATGGTTTGGGTTGGGTTTTTTGTTTATTTATACAGCCTGCACCTGTGGTTAAGGTAGCTGTGAATGAGCTATGAAGAACTCCCTTCGGACTAATTCACTGCTATTACTCTTGAGTAGAGCAAGAGGATTAAACCTGAATGGCTCAAATAGGAAAGAAAAAAGCCCTGGCTATTATTACTGCAATTTAGTTTCACCAGCTTAGACTGAAAGGGTGAAGTGTTTTAAAAACAGCAAAAAGAAAGCTCAAGCCCTTTGTGTCCATCCAGAACACTTCTTACTCTCACATGAAGCGTTTGCTCCCCAGGCTCTCTAAGAAATCCTTTGTCACCCAGCAGCAGTAGCCGAGCTGTCATTCCTTGAGTGTTTTGGTCCATTCCTGGGCTTACAGCATGTCCTCTTCATCAAGCCACGTGTAGCTATGCTTCTGTTCAGCAGAGAGAGCAGCTTGGCTGGTAAGGAGGGACTCAAGCTTTCCTGCCGTTTGCGCTTTGTCAGAGCATGTTCAGGACAATGCCTTAGCTGCCTCCCACTGTCTCCTGTTTGCCAGGGGCAAAGAGCAGATGGGGTGAGACATCTGCCAAAGATTACCACCCAGTGGTGGGAAAGGACTGGCAGCAAACGCAGATCGCTGGGTCAGAATGCTCCCTGACTGTAGGTGACACAAGGAAAGGCTGCTGCAGTGTGGTCTTTGAAGGGTCAGACTGCATCCTTCCAGCCACTGAACCAAAGGGCTCTGCAGAGAGCCTCATGTCTGCCACCGCAGCATTCCTGGGGGAGCTGGCTGGCCTGGATGCTGTTTTGCAGCGTCACAGTCCCTCCTGATCAGTGTTCCAGCCAGTGGGTCCTGAGGACAGCCCTGCGTGGGTCTGCTGGGGAGGCTGAGCTGCCATTGCTGCTGAGCAAGCACTGCGGACTTGTCCCAGCAGCGCCTGGAGCAGGCTGTGTTCATCTGCTCTGGAGGAAAGGGAGAAGCACTTCCCCTTCAGCTAGACAGGCTCCGTGGTGAGCCTGCCCTCAAGCTGGGTTTGATGGAGTGTAAGAGCTACACTGCCATCTGAATTATGTTTATTTTCATGGCATTTGAACTTTGAAGCTGTAGCAACCAGCCAAAGCTCACAAAGCAGAGAGCCAGGCAAGGAAAAATGTTTACAAGTGATGTGCTAAGACAATTCAGCAGTGGCAAGGCACCTGCCAGAGGAGTCATTTCCACCTTTCCCACCCAGGGCAAGGGGACAGGGCTCTGGACACTCCCCTCAGCAGGCACTGCACAGTGGCTCCATGCTGGGGCCTTGTCCCTTGTAAGGAGAGCGCCGCTGTCATCCAGAGAGGTGTAGATGCTCTCGGCTGAGCTGGGCAGGTGGCTGTACTCACAGTGTAAGCCAGCCAGTCAAAACCCACCCACTGGTTTGTACAAAGCTCTGCACAGTGTAGGAGAGGATGGCTTGGGGGTATTTTTTATTCAGCTTTTGTGGAAAAAGAGCAAATGACACAGCAGCTCTGAGGAGCTGCAGTTTGCACATCTCACACCAGAGCCTTCAGCCTCCACCCCTGCTAGAATTTATCTAGAAACAAAGGCTGTGATTTGCCTGAGGTAGGGGCTTGACCTCTGAGGATTTCATGTGAGAGTAGGTGAAAGAGAGAAATAGGTTGCAAAATGTGTTTGCATCTGAAAAGGTAATGCAGTGGCTGGTAACCTGCCCAGAGCATCTGCCAGCATGTGGCTGTGGCAGGGAGCGGGGTTTGAAGCAGGATTCCAAGGGGCAGCATGGGGAAGGCAAGCAGCAGCAGGGGCCCGAGTGGATCCTGTGGTGACAGCAACGGTGGAAATGGATGCTCAGTGCTGGGTGAAAGCCCTTTGCTTTGCAAGCCGACTGGAAGCTGGTGTCAAACACTTGATCCCTGAGCCTTTAGCGTAGCCAGGGGAACAGTGCCGGCGGCAGAGTGCCCGGGCGGAGCGGCACCGCCGTGCCTAGGGCACAGTTACCATGGCTCAACTTAACCTCCTTTACTGACACAGAGTTATCAATGAGGCTTAGAGGACTTAGCCCCAAAATGCCAAGGAGAAGCTCTCACCCTCTTTCTGCAGAGAAGCAGCTTTGCTCTGCTCCCCTTGCTGCATGGTGCCAGGCAGCCCTCACCCTCTCCTGTGGCTGTGCACCAAGGCACTGCAGGTGCAGTTCTGTGCCCACGTCCTGCCTGGGGTTATTGGCTTTAGCCCATGGAGTGCAGTGAGAATACTGAGTGGCTGCTGCTCAGCTGAGAACATTTCAGAGTAGGTCACTTTTGCTGCCATCACAGCACAAAATTGTGAAGCCTGGGAATTCCATTCAACACAGACAATAATTAGAAGCTTCAGGTCAGTCAGCAGGACTCGGAGTCCTTAGCAATTTCAGGAGCAGCAAGAGGATAAGAGTGTGAATATGTCAAGCCTTGGTGTCCTACTGCACATCTTGCCTAACCTGAGGGCATGAAAGCAAGCAACATGTTGTTAGAATCAGCCCCTCCAGTTACAACCCAAAAGGTAAGGGCAGAAGAGGTGCCTGAGCTCCTGAAAACGTGTCACAGTTTGCAGCCCTGCAGCTGCTTCATGTGAGATCAGCTGTTACGATGGGAGTAGAGGGGTTTGCTGTGAAACCTTGCCAAAATACACTGAATTTTCTACAGAGATAAAAAGAGAGATATTAAAACCCTACAGAGCTTGTGAGCATCAATAATGTGACCCATTCGTGCCTGGGGCTGCACGTCCGCAGGCCTTGCGCTGCCGCTGGGCACGGTCCCCAGCGCGGACAGGCAGGTGGCATTGGAAAAGCCAGGACAAAGCCTTAGGTTGCCAATATTGTCACAAAGCCTCCCTGCAGAGCGAAGTTGTTTGACAAAGTGTTTCCCTGGTGATTTGGCTGCAGATGAAAATGTCTTCAGCAATAAAATCCTGTGCTCGGGTCCCAGCTCTCAGTGTTCATCAATCAGCAAATGACACTCCAAGGATCTTCTGTGCTGGGCACATTAATGGGGGGTGGGAAATGTGTGAGGCATTGACACCCCTTGGAATTCCTGTGCACAGGGAACTTTGGCCATGCTTAAATACATTTCCCACCCCCACCCCACCCCGAAATACCTATTTTTGATTGCCCTCAGCTTCCTTTAGTAACCAATAATGCTGCAATAGGACTAATACAAAACTGATTCTAATGCACACAGCTTTTGTCGCCTGGAGATGTCTGCTCTCAGAGAATCGCTGTCAGTCAGAGGACAGGGAGAGCTGTATGTTTGCTGACAGCAGTCCTGCCCTCGCTGCTCTCTCCTTTGTGGCTTAATTTCTTGGTGTTTTGCCCACAAATGGCATTTTGTAGCCTTTTTTTTCATGGCTCTGTGTTGTAAACAGGGTTTTACTGGGGATAATAATGTTCTGGATCTGCTGATGCTTTCATAAGGCATCATTAATGGCTTTAGAAAGTTCAGTTACATGGCTGCAAGGAAATAAATCATCTCATAGTTTAATTACCTCTAATAGAACAGCAGCAAATATCTTCTGGGAAGCTGCCTTCTGTGCTCCTGAACGACTGTCAGTGATGAAGCTGCTTTCCTTAAAGAATGCTCTATTAAGGCTCTCATTTCACAGGGTTTTATGCCACATCTGCTGCTGCCACTGCTAAATTTCATAAAGGAATTTAAAATATGACAGATGTCAGTAATAACTTTTATTTCATGCCTACTTTTTAGGGGGGAGAAAAAAGGAACTGACTGCAATTCCCATCGAGATTTATATGAAATGTTTCGTATGGAATCCTTGTTAAGCACCTGTAAAACATTCTTGGAGCGATGATGATGATGATATGGGGTCCAGGTAGTGTGTTAAAACACATCCTAGCAGATCTCCTCCCTGGCCATCTCTGAGGAAAATACTAAGGGGCATGCAGTTTCCCACTTAAATGTCTCAAAGCAGTCAGTCCCGTTTGGATCCCACCACCTGAGAGGCAAAAAGAGAGCACAGATGGAGGGATGAGTATCCTACATAAAAAAAAGAGAGAAGTGATGAAGTGCTGAGAAACAGGGAAAGGAAGGAAGGAAGCATAGAAGTGGTGCAGGAGGAAAACCAGTGAGAAGGAAAAGGCTGCTGAGCTGGAAGGGAGGAGAAAGGGGAAGAGCCAAGCTTCTGGACAGGGAAGATAAATGAGGAGAATCAGCTGATTAGGCAAAGGGAGGAGATGGGAAGGAAGTGCAGCAGAAGCAGGAAAATTGAGATTTTAGTCAAAGCAGAGATCAAGGACACCAAATAATCAAGGGGTAGGACATGGAAGGATATCGGCTGCCAGTTCCTCCTGTTAATAGGTGGGAGGTAGGGATGACAGACAAATGCCAAGGGCACAGCCAACATGTGTTTGCTTGCCTGTGCACATCTGAGCTCTGGGTCTCCTCTGTGTGCTTTTGGCTCCCCATGCTGACTTTGTGCAGGCCACGCTTCCCTTGCTGCTGCTGAGCAGTGACTGCTGTGAGTTATTTCAGTCAGACTATTTTGGGATCAGAGCTTGAGCTAACAGATTCTGAACTGGTGCTGAGCAGGTTGGGCTTGTCTCTTCTGTGCTCCAGAAAAGTGCAAGTCTCAGTTTCTAGTACAGTTACCAGCAGACCTTTGATAACTCAGCCACAGGAGGGGTGTGCAGCACTCGGCATGCCAAGTATGCTGCTGTGTCACCTCAAGCATCTCCTCTTCACAGGCTGGAGAGGGGAGTCCAGAAGCGGAGCAGAGCTTCCAGGCTCTAGGTGCAGGCCTACATGCATGAGTCTGTGCAGGTTCAAACAAGTTCTGGCCCTTGGGCATGCTGTGGCCATCCATTTGCTGGCTGGCAAGGGCTGGCCAGCACGGGAGGATAGAAGAGCAAGGCTTTGTGCATGTAAAGCCCTGGCACAGTTCTCTTCTCCGGAGGAGGGAGCGGGGAGTGTTCCCTGCCCTTTTCTCTGGGCAATTTCCTTTCTGCAGTGGTCAGTGTGTGGTTAACACTGCACATAGTAATGGGCAGGTTGCTAACTAATGGCTGTTTTCAGCCTTTGACTTGTCTGCTGTAACAATAGCAACCCTTTCTATTTAAAGGGGGGCTGGAAGGAAAAGATGAGCTCTTGAGGCCTTTTTCTTATTATTATTTTTTTCTGAACTCAGAAGGTAGGAGTTAGGCAGCACTTAATGTATTGAATGCAGCGAGAGAAAATGTGAGCATAAGGCACAGAGATATGTAGGCTGGGTTTGGATGAACACACTTGTGTGTGGAAAATTATATACTGCCTCTACCAAAGTGACTTTTTCCCTTCTGAAAGAGCAGGTTGTTTGCTCCCCTGTGTTAAAAGGAGCTGCAGGTCTCCCCTGGTAGCCTGTGCAGGTTTTGTCCCATGCACCTGAACAGCAGTGCCAGGGGAAAATTATGGCAAACTCCTTCCAAAAAGCCTCCTTCCTCCTTTAGACTGCTGATTATTTATATGTGCTGATTATTGTCTCTGGGAGCTGTGAACCACCAGCCTGTTCTTCATTGTTCTGGCAGAATTAAAAAGTACACCCCCAGTGTATTCCCCTCCTTGCTAAAAATAGCTTCCAAATGAAAAACAAAACCCCAATCAGAGCAGCTGGGAGAGTGTCTTCTCTCAAGGTGCCAGCACTGAAATAATATTTCCAGAGTATGGGGGAAAAATCAGCAAGAAAAGCCTCAAGTTCAGTGAAATATTGTTGTTTCTCCCAGGCCAGGATTAATGTCCCCACGGCGTGGATGGAAGGTGAAGAGTAATAACACAGCCCCAGCCCAATTACACTAAGCAGCAAGGAAGGAAGATGTGAGCTGGAACCAAAAGCAGAGCCAAGGAAAGCCCTGCTGGGGTGTCCTTGCCTCACTCTCTTTGTTTTGGCTGTCTGCAGCTTTTAAAGGGAACGTTGCTGACAGGAGCCAGGATTTTTATAGACTCACAGACTGGGCTGGGTTGGAAGGCACCTGAGAGATCATCCACTCCCAGCCCCCTGCCATGGGCAGGGGCACCTCCCACCAGCACAGCTTGCCCAAGGCCTCATCCAGCCTGGCCTTCAACACCTCCAGGCAGGAGGTATCTACAGCCTCCCTGGGCAGCCTGTTCCAGTGTCTCCCCACCCTCACTGGAAAGAATTTCTTCCTCACCTCCAGTCTCTATCTGCCCTCCTCAAGCTTCAATCCATTCCCCTCCCTTTTTCATTCTGGTGAGGCCCAGGGTCCTGGTAGTGCAAACCCTCAGCCAGTGTTTGTTGCTGTACCAAGCTCCCAGGCATGGGCCATGCTGGGAGCCCCAACAACCCTCAGGTGTAAAAGGGAAAGAGAGGGAAGATACTGGAAAGCCACTAAGGAGCTTGAGTGTTCATGTTGTGTGTTTGGCTGGTGTGCAGGGTAACCTTTCAGAGAAGGTCCCTGCTCTGCCTCCAGTCTTCTTGCAGACACTCACACCTTGGGATCTGTGGTTTCATTTAAGCTCCTGTGAAGGAGCCTAGTCCAGAGGGGGACTCCTTTGGGGCAGCCCCAGGTTTGCACACAGGGTAGTGGAACTGTGTGAGTTGTGGGGACCTCAGCATGGAGTAAAATGTGGGGTTCATAAACAGTGCAGAGGGAGAGGAGGCAGCTAGCAGAGCAGCTTCAGTGAGTGCAGAGCTGTCAGGGTGCTGGGCATTGGCACAGTGACCAAGAAAGGGGCAACAGGGCAGCTGTGAAGGGCACATCAGCTGGGGCTGCAGCAGTGCCACCAGCAGTGTGTATGCCTGGCAGGGCCCTGCTGGGCAAGTGGGCAATGATGTGGGCAGAGAGCACCAAGGGTGCCCAGCGAGTGACCAAAGGCCCGGCTCGGGTGGCTGGGGAGGGGGTGGGAGTCAGCTCTCCTGTTTGCCTGTGCAGCCTATTCCCAAGCTGGCTGATGCTGGCACATGCAGGGTAACTGCTCTCCTGTTCCTGTTCCAGCAGCCACCACTCTGGAGGTGATTCCCAGGTCCTCTCTGCCTTGAGCACACCACCAGTCCCAGCGGCTGCCCAGGCTCTCCGCACTGGCCTCCTGGTTCTCTTGGCACATCAAAAAACCTCTGAAGTGTAGCCAGGGGCTGACCTTTCCCTTGTGCTTCAGCAGGAGGTTAGCTTCTGCTGGAGGTTTTTACTCTTGATTCAAGGACAATGCAGTGGCTGTGTTAGGGGAGCAGATTAGGAAGGTGAGTTGCCTCCATGAGTCCCTTCTAGGGTCCTGCTTCTGCCCTTTGGGGCATAGCACTCAGCCAGGTGTTGAGTGAGGCTCGTAGGCAGCTCACCAAACCTGGTGCTTATCCCTGAGGGCTGGGGACCCAGACACTTCATGGAGCTGCAGATCTCTCACCAAGTACGAGACCAACTCCTGAAGCAGCGAGTTTGAGCTGTGTTCTGTCTGTACTTCACAGTAAGTCACTGCTCAGGGTTTGCATTCCCAACTCTCTTGCTTAAATGAGAGTTACTGTCTTTCACTAAATATTTGAAGCCCATCAAGTGGGCACAGTACTGAAGATGTGGAGCAAATGAATCACAGGTGGGAAGGAGAGTCAGGAGAGAGTTTGCCTCCATGACATGGAATCAGAGTCTGAACGAGGCTGAGGACTACTCAGGATCAAGATATATGACCACTCTGGTATCAAGTAAATAGCATGTTTAAAATTTATGGCCTTGGTATTGGCTATCTTTATCCTTCCCTTCTGCAACATTTATTTTTTCATTAACAGAGCTAATGTGACCCAGAGATGGATGTGCAGGAGTGACAGGCACCATGCCTGTTTCAGTGGGGAAGGGCCTGCTGCAGTCGGCGCCTCTGCTCAGTGTGCTCAGCCTCCAGCTAATGGTTCTGAAAAGCACAGACTAAGGAGACCTTGCACAGCGTTTGGGGGCATCTTGCATCACTGCAGGGCCTCCCCTGTGCTTCTGTTCTGTACTCTAAGGGCTCCCTGAATTCCCATGGTATGAGCACTCACCTCCATGCTCCCTTTCTTCACCACAGGGCAAGCTGCCTGTGTGTTTCCTGCAATGTACTGGCCTCATCCTTTTTCCCATGCCAGGCTCAGCTGCCTTTCCATAAATGAAGCTTTGTGTGTCTCTGTCCTCAGAGCTCTTCCTGCCTCTCTTCCATCCTTTCCCTAGCTCTCACTTTCTTCCTGCCCCTAAGGCAAGCGGGTCTGCTTGTCAGCGTTTCCAAACTGTGCTGGGAGCAAGGATAGGAGAGGGAAGGGGAGGTCCTTCATGCTGGCAAAGACAGCAGTTGTCCCCATTAGGCCATTGCTGGAACAGCTGCATCTGCTACCCAGCTGCAAGGGGTTTCAAGCCCTCTATGCTGTGTACAGCTCTCCCCTTAGCTGTTCTTGTTCTCACCAAAATCCATATGGCATTGCCCATTACCTAGAACCTGCCCTGCAGCTTGGGGCTCAGCAGAGAGCCCGGCACCCTGAAATGACCTGGCTGCAGGCAAACACAGGGAGATGGCTGCTGGGCTGCCATCCCTGACAGCTGGGGCAAAAGCTCCCCCAGTGCACACTTAGGTGCTCACCCCACCCATGCAGTTGTTTCTTCCAGGCTGTGGTGACAGTCTGCCAGCTTACTTACAGAGCTGCTCTACAGGCTGACCTCACCCAGCCTTGGCAGGGGATCCTGGCTGCCCCTCCTTCCGTGGGACTCCCTTCCAGCATGCTGGCTCCTCAGCACTCTTGTGTCAGCTTTGCATGGGCTGGTGGGGTCTGAGTCACAACCAGCTGGACTCATCTGTGTTCTTACCTTCACCTTCTTCCTCTGGCTGCTTTCCATCACATTCAGTCTGGCAGCCAAGCAGCTAAGGAGTTCTGTTAACTTGCTGACCTGATGGAAGGTGTACACCCCAAAACCAGCCTGTTCTGGAGCAGTGTAAACACAGTGCTGAGCAAGCTCTACCATGAGCACTAGAACAGGAGAAGTGAAGCCAGTGTACCTTAGTTTATCTTGAATTTGCAGTCTGGTGTTGTTAGGTTTGGTTATTAGGTTCCATGAGGGAAAAGATTTGTTCCTCCCTGGGCAGGAAACAAAACCAAAACAGAAAGAGAAAGTTTCTTGACCAGGAAGAAATGTGGGTGGTTCTGGAGTTTGTTTCTTTTGAGAGGCTGAGAGCCCTGGGGCTGTTTAGTCTGGAGAGGAGAAGGCTGAGAGGGATCTGATCAGTGTCTGTCAATAGCTGAGGGGTGGGGGGCAAGTGGAGGGGGCCAAGCTCTTTTGGGTGGTATGCAATAATAAGCCAAGGAACAATGGGCACCAACTGGAACATAGAAGATTCCACCTCAAGATGAGGAGAAACTTCTTTGGTGTGAGGGTGATGGAAGCCTGGAGCAGGCTGCCCAGAGAGGTTGTGGAGTCTCCTTCTCTGGAGCCTTTCCAACCCCACCTGGATGTGTTCCTGTGTGCCCTGCCCTGGGTGCTCCTGCTCTGGCAGGGGCCTTGGACTGGGTGATCTCTGGAGGTCCCTTCCAACCTCTGGTGTGCTCTGGTGCTGTGATGCCGTGACTGTCAGTGTGCAGCACTTCAGTTGGGAAGCTGATGCAGAGGATGAGAGGAGGCCTGCTGATAGTGGTGTTTAGCTTTTGAATTAAGTCTTTTTCATTAATGCAAAAATATGTTCTATATATTGCAGTTTGGAGTTCAATCTTGATCCAGTTTGCTTGCTGAGATAAAAACTGCAGCCCACCAAAGCCCCAAAGACCTGCCCAGGCAGCAGCTGTTCACCACAGCATCATCCCTCAAACATAAATCAGGCAGCAGCAGAGACAAGTTCATAAACTGTATTGTATTGCTTTAGTGGCAGTGCTCTAGCTGCTGCCAGGCAGGCCAGCCCCACGCTGAGGCCTTCCCCAGGGTTTATTAAACTTCCTCAGAAGCTGCCTGCCAGTGTCATTTTAATTTGCTTTTTAGGGTATTTTTGTCAGCTCAGTAATGGGAGTGGGGAGGAAGGTGGCAGAGGATGGTCTTTTTTCTCTTGATCTTTGGTTGATCTTCCTGCCTTCCTGCTTGCATTGGCATGTAACAGAGTCATGCTATAAAAAATAAAAGCTACTCTTCCTACCTGATTGACTCAAACACAGGGAGGCTTTTATAGACTTGCCATTTTTCTTCAATAGCAGGCATCTTTGTCACAGCCTAAAAACGGCCTAGAAATAGTACAGTTACAGTTCTGCTGCAAGTGATGTGCAGCTATGAGCAACATGTACCAGCCACACTTGCCATATGGTGGGTAATGTCCTTGCTTTATGTGTGTAGTAAAAAATGATCAGTGGTAAACACTCACTCAGTGGAACTGTACTGAAGGCCAAGTGCCAGGTCGTGCACCTGGCTCACAGCAGCCCCATGGGGAGCTGCAGACCTGGGGATGTGTGGCTGGAAAGCTGCAGCTGGGAGAGGGACCTGGGGGTGTTGGGTGGCAGTCACTGAGCATGAGGCAGCAGTGCCCAGGGGGCCAAGAAAGCCAAAGGCATCCTGGCTGGGGTCAGAAGCAGGGTGGGCAGCAGGGCCAGGGAGGGGATCATCCCCCTGTGCTCAGCACTGGGGAGGCCACAGCTGGAGTGCTGTGTTCAGCTCTGGGCCCTCCCTGCAGGAAGGCCATTGAGGGGCTGGAGCCTGTGCAGAGCAGGGCAGCCAGGCTGGAGAAGGGCCTGGAGCCCCTGGGCTAGAGAAGGGGCTGAGGGAGCTGGGGGTGTTGAAGCTGGAGCAGAGGAGGCTGAAGGAGACCTCCTTGCTCTCTGCAGCTCCCTGCAGGGAGGTTGCAGTGAGGAGGGACAGCCTCTGCTCCTTGGTGTCAAGGCACAGGAGCAGAGGCAATGGTTCCAAGCTGCCCCAGGGGAGGCTCAGGCTGGATGCTAGGAAATCTTTCTTGCCTGGAAGGGTTCTCAGGCCTTGGAATGTTGTTCCCAGGGCAGTGCTGGAGTGCCCATCCCTGGAGGTGTTGAAGCAGTGTGTGGAGCTGGTGCTTAGGGCCATGGTTTGGTGCTGAGCCTGCAGTGCTGGGTGGAGGTTGGACTGGGGGAGCTTGGAGGATATTTGTATTCAAAAGCACTTGCTTGCCCAGAAACAGCAGGTCCTGCTGGCATGGGCAGACAGTACTGGTATGCAGTATTGGCACCAGAGGACCTGTGGCTGGTTTAATAGCTGCATTTATGTGCTGAAGGATCTCAGAAGCTCTTTTAGCAGCTATCATTTTCAGTATCTGTGGGTTTCATCCTGGGAAGAATGCAGGGATGTTGAGCTGTTGTTATTGTAGCTGATGTTGCAGTCTCTTTGGAGGCATAGTTCAAACTGCAGCTTACAGGACTGCAAGGCTTGAGGCAGGAGGAAGAGTTTACGTCCTCCCTGCCTGGGCAGGTGTGTTTTTCACACAATAATAGCTGCTCTCAGTAAAATCCAAGGCACAGATATATTTCTGGTTTGCAGCAGCCTCTCTGGGTAAGTTGAGTCCTAGGGCAGTGCTTAGTGCTTAGGCACACTGTGGTAAAGGCAGTTTTGTCACTGCGAAGGTGTTACAGAGAGGGAGCAAACGAAAGCTCCAGCTGCAGTACCAAGCTCATTTGGACAGTGAAGCACAGCAAGGCAGAGAGCTGATACCCAGCCTCTGAGTTAACTCCCATTGCCTTTAGCTGAGACCTGGCAGGTGAGAAGCAGGAATTTAGGGAATGCAAGCAGGGTGGTGGCAGAAGGGACCAGCTGTTCCTCCTGTGCTGGAGTTGCTGCAAGGATCTTGAACCTTGTGCATGCCCTTTCTGAGTCCTGTTTGCTAGGCTGTTACTAATCAAATTGGGGAAGGTGTCTGGAAATGCTGTTGGAAAGCAACCTGCCCCAGTGCAGTTGCTCAGCTGGGGATGCTTCTGTCCATAGCTCAAGAGGTGCTCTGAAAAGCTGCCTGGGTCAGCTTGGAGCACTGGTGGTAGCTGGGTGCTTCTGTGGCACTGCAGCTCTGCCTCAGCCATGGGTGCTGGCAAGCAGATAAGCTGAGATGAACTGAGGGAAGCAAGCCAGCTTTGTATGCCCTCACTTTGGCACCAGGCAGCTTCCTGGCTTTCAGGGGCTCAAATGCTTAGTCTCTGTGAGCCCCTCCACTGATGCTGCTCATTTTGTTTGGCAGCAAACAGGAGAAAGCAGCTGAAAACACAGCTCCAAACTCTCCAGGGCCTGAGTGTCTGCATGCAACTGTTGAGTCTAGGCAAAGCTGATATTTATCAGGGCCCTGGGGTGGTGAATAAATGAGGCATCCTATGTGAGGGAGATGGTTTAGGCCTTAAAGGGGGATTGATTTGTGGTTATTATTGCTGCTTTTGATCTGCCAACAGGGATTTGAAGCTAATCCACCAGAGCAGCACAGGTCTGATATATAGTGCCAGATGGAGGTGCCAACATAGGTTGCTGCTGCTGGCTTTGATGCTACCTTCTGATGAAGTGATAAACCAGGGAGCACAGAGCAAAGCAAGCGAGGGTCAGGAGCCATGCACCACAGGAGCTGTGTGCAGTGGCTGCCAGCTGTTCAAGCCCTGCAGGATCAATTGCCCATTGGCAGCATCATCCTGGCTTGATGAGAGGCCTGGGGGCCTGCCTGCAGGAGCAGCTCATTGGTGTGCAGAGCTGAACATCACTGGGTGCTTCCAGGCTGAACTGAGGACACAGAAAATGCTGGCTCCTGTGTTTCTCTGGAAGGTGTCCAGAGAAGGGCAACAAAGCTGGGGAGGGGTCTGGAGCACAGCCCTGGGAGGAGAGGCTGAGGGAGCTGGGGTTGCTTAGCCTGGAGAAGAGGAGGCTCAGGGAGACCTTCTTGCTCTCTCCAACTCCCTGAAGGGAGGTTGTAGCCAGGTGGGGGTTGGTCTCTTCTCCCAGGCAGCCAGCAGCAGAACAAGAGGACACAGTCTCAAGCTGTGCCAGGGGAGGTTTAGGCTGGAGGTGAGGAAGAAATTCTTCCCAGCAAGAGATTGGCCCTTGGGATGTGCTGCCCAGGGAGGTGGTGGAGTCACCATCCCTGGAGGTGTTTAGGACGAGCCTGGATGAGGCACTTGGTGCCATGGTTTAGTTGATCAGATGGTGCTGGGTGATAGGTTGGACTTGATGATCTCAAAGGTCTTTTCCAACCTGGTTAATTCTATTCTATTCTATTCTATTCTATTCTATTCTATTCTATTCTATTCCATTCCCATTCCATTCCATTCCATTCCAATCACATGAGCACAAATGGAAGTGGAAGAGGCAGTTTCCTGTTTCCCATGCCTCCTGAGTGTCTGCCCCACCCATGAAGTGCCTGAAGATGGAGACCTCATAGTAGGTTTTGTGCTGCAAGCAGGGAATGTGGTCTAGCTGCTCAGATGATGGTGGAATTCGACCACTGCTGGTTTCATGTCATTTAGAAATCAGAGCAGGCTGGGGCTTGGTGCAGCTATTAGTGCACTATAGATCTCATGATCATGTGAGTCAGCAAGCTCATTGCATAAGAGCTTTATATAGATGTGGGATCAATTGGCAGGGAGTTGTCAATACATGTATCTCCTAGATACTGTGCAATTGACAGGCTGATGAAGTGCTTCCTCTGGCACACAGAGCTGTTGACAAATCTTTTGCCACTTTGCTTTTCCCACTCCTGCATTTCTCACAGAACCCCTCCTGGAGTAGCCTGTGTGTGAGGAAACAGAAAATCAGGACAGTAGTCCACAGATGGAGTCCAAGTGGTTCATTGTCCTCCCTGCAGTGTGTTTTCCAACATGTTCTAAGAGTCACAGGATCACAGAACACATCTGGTTGGAAGAGACCTCCAGGCTCCCCCAGTCCAACCTCCACCCAGCACTGCAGGCTCAGCACCAAACCATAGAATGATAGAATCAATAAGGTTGGAAAAGGCCTCAAAGGTCATCAAGTCCAACCTGTCACCCAAGACCTCAGTGACTCCACCACCTCCCTGGGCAGCACATTCCAATGGCCAACAACTCTCTCTGGGAAGAACTTTCTCCTCACCTCCAGCCTAAACCTCCCCTGGCACAGCTTGAGACTGTGTCCTCTTGTTCTGGTGCTGGCTGCCTGGCAGAAGAGACCAACCCCCACCTGGCTACAGCCTCCCTTCAGGGAGTTGGAGAGAGCAAGAAGGTCTCCCCTGAGCCTCCTCTTCTCCAGGCTAAGCAACCCCAGCTCCCTCAGCCTCTCCTCACAGGGCTGTGCCCCAGACCCCTCCCCAGCCTCATTGCCCTTCTCTGGACACCTTCAAGTCTCTCAATGTCCTTCTTAACCTGAGGAGCCCAGAACTGGACACAGGACTCAAGGTGTGGCCTAAGCAGTGCTGAGCACAGGGCACAGTGACCTCCCTGCTCCTGCTGGCCACACCCTTCCTGATGCAGGCCAGGATGCCCTTGGCCTTCTTGGCCCCCTGGGCACACTGCAGGCTCTCGTTCAGCTGCTGTCAACCACTACCCCCAGGTCCCTTTCTGCTTGGCTGCTCTCAGCCACTCTGACCCCAGCCTGTAGCACCTAAGCACCAGCTCCACACACTGCTTCAACACCTCCAGGGATGGGCACTCCAGCACTGCCCTGGGAACAACATTCCAAGGCCTGAGAACCCTTCCAGGCAAGAAAGATTTCCTAGCATCCAGCATGAACCTCTCCTGGTGCAGCTTGGAACCATTGCTTCTGCTCCTGTGGCTTGCCACCAAGGAGCAGAGGCTGTCCCCTCCTCACTGCAACCTCCCTGCAGGGAGCTGCAGAGAGCAAGGAGGTCTCCCTCAGCCTCCTCTTCTCCAGCCTCAACACCCCCAGCTCCCTCAGAGTAGATGCCTGCAGCTGATCTACCAAGACTGCAGCTCAGGGCTTGGCACCCTGCTGATGCACTCCTGCTGCCTTCATTGCTGCCCTTGCCCTGGGGCCATGCAGTGCCAGTGGTTTCATGTTCCTTTTCCTCTTGCCCAGAAGCAGGTGGAACTGCTGGGTTGTTGGGGGTTTTTTTGCATCACTCTTGAGGCTTCCTGTGGGAGTCCCCTGCAAATGTCTGAAGACTGAGTAAAGCAGTTCTTGTCCCTGTCAGCAGCAGTTGCCTGCCTGCTGCTCTCAGCTGGAGCGTGCGTGAGCACCGAGGGCTGAGGGTGAGTGCTGCCTACCTACAGAGGGATGCTGAGCACAGGCAGATCCTGTCAGCGTGCACAGTGCCTCCCTGCTTGGGAGAGGAACTATTTTGGTTGCTGCATGCATTAGAAGTGCAGAGTGACTCACTGGCCCTAGCTATTACCAGTGCTTGCCAAGAAGGTGTAGCCTCCCCTCCAGTGCCCGTGCCAGCCAGGAGCTGCTCACATGGTGCTGTGCAGCTTGGGCCTTGCCAGCTGCACTGCAGCTGCACTTTGCTGCTTGCTTGCCTGGTGAGTGGCCTTGTGCAGGTGATGTCAGTGACCAAACAGATGATGCCATTTGGTTGGCATTGTGAAGCTGGGTTTGGTATGGATCTGCTAACCCCGATGGCAACACCAATTGCCATGACCCCTCTGTTGCAGTTCTTCAGTGAGGTAGAGGTCTTTGCACTTCCCAAGCTGCTCTGCTCAGCAGGGAGCTGAGCCAAGGGGGGAAGGTGATCTCAAAGAAGAATGGGGAGAGCTGGCTCACAGGCTGGCCCATGCTGCACAGTGCACTAGTGGATGTCAGCTGCAGGAACAGACTCAGTGGCCAGTCCTTGCCTCCACTGAAATCCAAAGCAGTGCTTGTGTTGATGTTGTTGAAATCCAAGCTAGGGTGATGCTGTGTTTCCATTTCATCCTCAGGCAGAAGAGAGCCTCTCAGAAGGCTCTGTGTGCTTTGCAGTGTGGGCCTTGAAAGACACTGAAAGCAGCTTGGGAAGCCATGTGGGGCAGACCCATCAGAACCTCCTGATGTCAGTGTAACTGCTCTTTCCAAAGGATGGACAGCCTATTGCTGTGCAGGAGGGAAGGCAGCCAGGGTGAAAATCCACTGTGGAGCCGGGACAAGGATGCACATAGCCGCTGAGAGTGCTCATCTCCCCTAGCACTGTCCAAACGCAGCCAGGGAAGAGGCTGCTGTCTGGGAAACTCCAGTACATCACTGTTAGTTTGGGGTAGGCAGAAGGGAGCCCAACCCTTTGCTCCAGATGTTAGTGGCATGAGAAAATGTTAGGTGGTTGTCCTGTCATGTGAGAACAACCTCCAGCAGCAGGCAGGTTTGCTTCAGAGAGCAGGGCTGGAGGAAAGAGGACAAAGCTGGAAACGAACTGGTGAATGCTGCGGCAAGTGCCTGGTGGTACCTCAGGAGCTGCCGCAGCTTGCTGATTGCTCACTTTCAGTGTGGCCTGAGTAATGAAGAGCTGACTAGAGAGCCTGGTTCCCTGTAATTCCCTGAGTACTCCTGAAGCATAACAAACCCAGAAAGACCATCATGAAAAATAATAGAAAGGTAGCTGGGGGCTTAACTTATGATCTGTGCTCATTACAGTAAGCGACACTTACATTGCGGTGTTACCATAAAGATTATTGGCTGCCACCCGAGATAGCTCCCTCCTGAAAAGCTGCTGGAATGGCTCTGTTGGAGCAGTAAAAGCCATGGAAGAGTGCCCAGGGTTTGCTTCACAGGCAGTGATTCTCTGCCAGGGGCTGCTGGAGGCAGGTTTGGCCAGAGATGCCTGGCAGGTGGGACGCACGGTCGGTGCCGCTTCATGCCATGGCATCTGAGTGACCACCTTAAGGCTTCCACAGCAGCTGAATGTAGCTGCAGAACCCTTGCATCGATGATGCTTGCTTCCAGGATGAAGTGATTCAGCCTTCCATCATTTAACATGAGTGGTGGCCATGACTTTGACTTTGGATCCCCTTGCTCCTCTGCATGGACGTGGCCCTTCTTGGGCATGACTCCGAGTGCTTGTAAGACTGGAGCCATTGGCATGTGTGTGCCAGTGCTGGCCAGGGCACAATCTGTATTTAGTTCCTAGGTACAGCCCTGGAAAGGGATTTCCTGAGGAGATGGCACACTTCAGTGCTTGCATTGACCTGTTCTGCTCGTTCAGAAATGCACTCCGAGAAGGTTCCCCTGGAGCAGCCTCTCTGGGACATCCGCCCAGCACGGGTCAGGCAAAGCTCCCTTGGCTGGGTACATGGGAGTGTCTGGGATGTGGAGCACTTCACCTTTCTCCTGGTAGTGCTTTGGAGCTGCTGGGGGTTCCTCCACCACTGGCTCCAGGGCCCTCTTCCCTTCCTGCCAGGAGCAAGGCTCCCCAGAACATGTGTGTGCAGATGGACAGCCGTGATCAGGGCAGCAGGAGGGGGCCAGAGGGCCACAGGAACAGAGAGGACAAACAGCCTGGCTGCATTTCTGGGGAGCAATGCTCAGGGAAAAACTCTTTGTCAGGAATCCTTTTGGTACCTGGCTTGATGTTTCAAGTATCAGCCCCCAGACCCAGGCTTACTGCCTCTCAGCCTCCCTGGTCCCAGACCCTTGGTTTCTCTGGTGTCAGGGGCTCAGGCCATTCCAGTCACCTTGAGCTTTGCTGGTGGCTCATGCATGTATCAGACAGGGAACACACACAGGGAGCAGGCAGGCCCAGGGGCTGGGTAGGGCAGAACCAAGAGGAGCTTGGAAGAGCTTAGTGAGTGTGCTGACCAGCCTCCTGCCTCTCTGACCAGCCTCCTGCCTCTCTGACCAGCCTCCTGCCTCTCTGACCAGCCTCTCTTCCTCAGCTGAGCCTCTCCACTTCCCTGCACTTGTTCTCAGCTGTCCACCTCCATCCCTGCCCTTCCCCCCTCCCTGCCCTTCCCCTGAACGTCACAGGAATCCTCTGTATTCCTGAAGTCCTTCTGCTCGATCCCAAGGCTTCCCCAGGCATCCCCCCAGGCACTGCTGGGCCCCAGAACTTGCCCAGCCCTCCAGAAGGAGTTCTCTGCTGAGGGGCTCAGGAGTGGCCGTGCAGGGGGCAGGGGTGTGGAGCTCCCCGCTGCCTCACCGCTTTCCTCACGGCTGTCCGGTCCTTGTGTCCCTTTGGGGAGCCCCAGGCAGCAGGGCGGCAGAGGCAGGGAGCCCGGGCGGGCACGGGAGGCCGCCCTGCAGAGGCCGCGGCTGGAGACACCCTGACCCTGGAGAGCCCCCGGCCCGGGCCTGCCCCGCGCTGCGGCGGTCCGGCTGGCCGTCCCCTGGCTGCAGAGCTGGCTCCGAAGGGCTCCGACACGTCAGCTTTGCTTGGAAAAAGAAAAACAGAGCAAAAAAGAGCTCTTCACAGCAGCATCCCCCAGAGCCCCCTCTGTGCCTCTGATTGGTGCACTTTTGTCTAATTACTGGAAAAGAAATGTAGCTGCCAGGCACACAGCCACCCCGGGAAGGCTCCTTGCCTTGCACTTGGCTATTTTTACCCTCTGCTTGCCTCTTGTTTTAATGTTAATCAGGTTCACAGCAAATTGCGTGTAGTAAATCAATAATAAAGATTACGTAAGGGGATTCATCTGAGCAGCAGCCTCCTCCTCCAGCATTCCAGACGGAAAATGAGCCCTGGCTTGTCAGGCCCAAAGGGCTCCCTGTGCCCAGCAACACCGAAGTAACATCAGAGTGGAGAAGGCTGGCTGGGGCTGGCTGCAGGAGAGTGGCTGCAGGAGAGCGGCTGCAGGAGGCTGGCTACAGGAGGCTGGCTGCAGGAGAGTGGCTGCGGGAGAGTGGCTGCGGGTGAGTGGCTGCAGGAGAGTGGCTGCAGGAGAGTGGCTGCAGGAGAGTGGCTGCTACAGGAGGCTGGCTGCAGGAGGCTCGCTGCAGGAGGCTCGCTGCAGGAGAGTGGCTGCAGGAGAGTGGCTGCAGGAGAGTGGCTGCGGGAGAGTGGCTGCGGGAGAGTGGCTGCAGGAGAGTGGCTGCAGGAGAGTGGCTGCAGGAGGCTGGCTGCAGGAGGCTGGCTGCAGGAGGCTGGCTGCAGGAGGCTGGCTGCAGGGCTGCAGGAGAGTGGCTGCAGGAGGCTGGCTGCAGGAGAGTGGCTGCAGGAGAGTGGCTGCAGGAGAGTGGCTGCAGGAGAGTGGCTGCAGGAGAGTGGCTGCAGGAGGCTGGCTGCAGGAGGCTGGCTGCAGGAGAGTGGCTGCAGGAGGCTGGCTGCAGGAGGCTGGCTGCAGGAGGCTGGCTGCAGGAGAGTGGCTGCAGGAGAGTGGCTGCAGGAGAGTGGCTGCAGGAGGCTGGCTGCAGGAGAGTGGCTGCAGGAGGTGGCTGCAGGAGGCTGGCTGCAGGAGAGTGGCTGCAGGAGAGTGGCTGCAGGAGAGTGGCTGCAGGAGAGTGGCTGCAGGAGAGTGGCTGCAGGAGAGTGGCTGCTGGCTGAGAGTGGCTGGCTGCAGGAGAGTGGCTGCAGGAGAGTGGCTGCAGGAGAGTGGCTGCAGGAGAGTGGCTGCAGGAGAGTGGCTGGCTGCAGGAGAGTGGCTGCAGGAGAGTGGCTGCAGGAGGCTGGCTGCAGGAGGCTGGCTGCAGGAGAGTGGCTGCAGGAGGCTGGCTGCAGGAGAGTGGCTGCAGGAGAGTGGCTGCAGGAGAGTGGCTGCAGGAGAGTGGCTGCAGGAGAGTGGCTGCAGGAGAGTGGCTGGGAGAGTGGCTGCAGGAGGCTGGCTGCAGGAGATTGGCTGCAGGAGGCTGGCTGCAGGAGGCTGGCTGCAGGAGGCTGGCTGCAGGAGAGTGGCTGCAGGAGAGTGGCTGCAGGAGAGTGGCTGCAGGAGGCTGGCTGCAGGAGAATGGCTGCAGGAGAGTGGCTGCAGGAGAGTGGCTGCGGGAGAGTGGCTGCAGGAGGAGTGGCTGCAGGAGGCTGGCTGCAGGAGAGTGGCTGCAGGAGAGTGGCTGCAGGAGGCTGGCTGCAGGAGAGTGGCTGCAGGGAGAGTGGCTGCAGGAGAGTGGCTGGAGGAGAGTGGCTGCAGGAGGCTGGCTGCGGGAGAGTGGCTGCAGGAGAGTGGCTGCAGGAGAGTGGCTGGAGGAGAGTGGCTGCAGGACGCTGGCTGCGGGAGAGTGGCTGCAGGACGCTGGCAGCAGGAGAGTGGCTGCAGGAGAGTGGCTGCAGGAGGCTGGCTACAGGAGGCTGGCAGCAGGAGAGTGGCTGCGGGAGAGTCGCTGCGGGAGAGTGGCTGCAGGAGAGTGGCTGCAGGAGGCTGGCTGCAGGAGAGTGGCTGCAGGAGGCTGGTTGCAGGAGAGTGGCTGCAGGAGAGTGGCAGCAGGAGAGTGGCTGCAGGAGGCTGGCTGCAGGAGAGTGGCTGCAGGAGGCTGGTTGCAGGAGAGTGGCTGCAGGAGAGTGGCTGCAGGAGAGTGGCTGCAGGAGGCTGGCTGCAGGAGAGTGGCTGCAGGAGGCTGGTTGCAGGAGAGTGGCTGCAGGAGAGTGGCTGCAGGAGAGTGGCTGCAGGAGGCTGGCTGCAGGAGAGTGGCTGCAGGAGGCTGGTTGCAGGAGAGTGGCTGCAGGAGAATGGCAGCAGGAGAGTGGCTGCAGGAGGCTGGCTGCAGGAGGCTGGCTGCAGGAGAGTGGCTGCAGGAGGCTGGCAGCAGGAGAGTGGCTGCAGGAGAGTGGCTGCAGGAGGCTGGCTGCAGGAGAGTGGCTGCAGGAGAGTGGCTGCAGGAGGCTGGCTGCAGGAGAGTGGCTGTGGGAGAGTGGCTGCAGGAGAGTGGCTGGAGGAGAGTGGCTGCAGGACGCTGGCTGCGGGAGAGTGGCTGCAGGACGCTGGCAGCAGGAGAGTGGCTGCAGGAGAGTGGCTGCAGGAGAGTGGCTGCAGGAGGCTGGCTGCAGGAGGCTGGCTGCAGGAGAGTGGCTGCAGGAAGCTGGCAGCAGGAGAGTGGCTGCAGGATGGTGGCTGCAGGAGAGTGGCTGCAGGAGAATGGCTGCAGGAGTGTGGCTGCGGGAGAGTGGCTGCAGGAGGCTGGCTGCAGGAGAGTGGCTGCAGGAGGCTGGCTGCAGGAGAGTGGCTGCATAAGGCTGGCTGCGGGAGAGTGGCTGCAGGAGGCTGGCTGCAGGAGAGTGGCTGCAGGAGTGTGGCTGCGGGAGAGTGGCTGCAGGAGGCTGGCTGCAGGAGAGTGGCTGCAGGAGGCTGGCTGCAGGAGGGTGGCTGCGGGAGAGTGGCTGCGGGAGGCTGGCTGCGGAAGGCTGGCTGCAGGAGAGTGGCTGCAGGAGGCTGGCTGCAGGAGAGTGCCTGCAGGAGAGTGGCTGCAGGAGAGTGGCTGCAGGAGAGTGTCTGCAGGAGGCTGGCTGCGGGAGAGTGGCTGCGGGAGGCTGGCTGCAGGAGGCTGGCTGCAGGAGGCTGGCTGCTGGAGAGTGGCTGCAGGAGACTGGCTGCGGGAGAGTGGCTGCAGGAGGCTGGCTGCAGGAGAGTGGCTGCAGGAGAATGGCTGCAGGAGAGTGGCTGCAGGAGGCTGGCTGCGGGAGAGTGGCTGCAGGAGGCTGGCTGCGGGAGAGTGGCTGCAGGAGTCTGGCTGCGGGAGGCTGACTGCGGGAGAGTGGCTGCAGGAGAGTGGCTGCGGGAGGCTAGCTGCAGGAGGCTGGCTGCGGGAGAGTGGCTGCGGGAGAGTGGCTGAAGGAGAGTGTCTGCGGGAGAGTGGCTGCGGGAGGCTGGCTGGGACTGGCTGCAGGAGTCTAGCTGCTGGAGGCTGGCTGCGGGAGGCAGGCTGCAGGAGGCTGGCTGCGGGAGGCTGGCTGCGGGAGGCTGGCTGCAGGAGGCTGGCTGCAGGAGGCTGGCTGCAGGAGGCTTGCTGGGGCTGCCTGCGGGAGGCTCGCTGCTGGAGGCTGGCTGCGGGAGAGTGTCTGCGGGAGCCTGGCTGCGGGAGAGTGGCTGCAGGAGGCTGGCTGGGGCTGGCTGCAGGAGGCTGGCTGCGGGAGGCTGGCTGCAGGAGGCTGGCTGCAGGAGAGCGGCTGCGGGAGTGTGGCTGCAGGAGGCTGGCTGCAGGAGAGTGGCTGCAGGATGCTGGCTGCGGGAGGCTGGCTGCGGGAGAGTGGCTGCGGGAGGCTGGCTGCAGGAGAGTGCCTGAGGGAGAGTGGCTGCAGGAGAGTGGCTGCAGGAGGCTGGCTGCGGGAGGCTGTCTGCGGGAGAGTGCCTGAGGGAGAGTGGCTGCAGGAGAGTGGCTGCAGGAGGCTGGCTGCGGGAGGCTGTCTGCGGGAGAGTGGCTGCGGGAGGCTGGCTGCAGGAGACTGGCTGCGGGAGCCTGGCTGCGCGAGAGTGGCTGCGGGAGGCTGGCTGCGGGAGGCTGGCTGGGGCTGGCTGCAGGAGGCTGTCTGTGGGAGGCTGGCTGCGGGAGAGTGGCTGTGGGAGGCTGGCTGGGGCTGGCTGCTGTAGGCTAGCTGCAGGAGGCTGGCTGCAGGAGCCTGGCTGCGGGAGAGTGGCTGCAGGAGGCTGGCTGCGGGAGGCTGGCTGGGGCTGCCTGCAGGAGGCTGGCTGCTGGAGGCTGGCTGCAGGAGGCTGGCTGCGGGAGAGTGGCTGCGGGAGCCTGGCTGCGGGAGAGTGGCTGCGGGAGGCTGGCTGCGGGAGGCTGGCTGGGGCTGGCTGCAGGAGGCTGGCTGCGGGAGAGTGGCTGCGGGAGGCTGGCTGGGGCTGGCTGCAGGAGGCTGGCTGCGGGAGAGTGGCTGCGGGAGGCTGGCTGCAGGAGAGTGGCTGCGGGAGGCTGGCTGCGGGAGTCTGGCTGCGGGAGGCTGGCTGCAGGAGAGTGGCTGCGGGAGGCTGGCTGCAGGAGGCTGGCTGCGGGAGAGTGGCTGCAGGAGAGTGGATGCAGGAGGCTGGCTGCAGGAGAGTGGCTGCAGGAGAGTGGCTGCGGGAGAGTGGCTGCAGGAGGCTGGCTGCAGGAGAGTGGCTGCAGGAGGCTGGCTACAGGAGGCTGGCGGCAGGAGAGTGGTTGAGAGAGAGTGGCTGCAGGAGAGTGGCTGCGGGAGAGTGGCTGCAGGAGGCTGGTTGCAGGAGAGTGGCTGCAGGAGTGTGGCTGCGGGAGGCTGGCTGCAGGAGGCTGGCTGCAGGACGCTGGCTGCGGGAGAGTGGCTGCAGGAGGCTGGCTGCGGGAGGCTGGCTGCGGGAGAGTGGCTGCAGGAGAGTGGCTGCGGGAGGCTGGCTGCAGGAGGCTGGCTGCGGGAGAGTGGCTGCGGGAGAGTGGCTGAAGGAGAGTGTCTGCGGGAGAGTGGCTGCGGGAGGCTGGCTGGGACTGGCTGCAGGAGGCTAGCTGCAGGAGGCTGGCTGCGGGAGGCAGGCTGCAGGAGGCTGGCTGCGGGAGGCTGGCTGCGGGAGGCTGGCTGCAGGAGGCTGGCTGCAGGAGGCTGGCTGGGGCTGGCTGCAGGAGGCTGGCTGCGGGAGGCTGGCTGCAGGTGGCTGGCTGCAGGAGAGCGGCTGCGGGAGTGTGGCTGCAGGAGGCTGGCTGCAGGAGAGTGGCTGCAGGATGCTGGCTGCGGGAGGCTGGCTGCGGGAGAGTGGCTGCGGGAGGCTGGCTGCAGGAGAGTGCCTGAGGAGAGTGGCTGCAGGAGAGTGGCTGCAGGAGGCTGGCTGCGGGAGGCTGTCTGCGGGAGAGTGCCTGAGGGAGAGTGGCTGCAGGAGGCTGGCTGCAGGAGGCTGGCTGCGGGAGGCTGTCTGCGGGAGAGTGGCTGCGGGAGGCTGGCTGCAGGAGACTGGCTGCGGGGGAGCCTGGCTGCGCGAGAGTGGCTGCGGGAGGCTGGCTGCGGGAGGGGGGCTGGCTGCAGGAGGCTGTCTGTGGGAGGCTGGCTGCGGGAGAGTGGCTGTGGGAGGCTGGCTGGGGCTGGCTGCTGTAGGCTAGCTGCAGGAGGCTGGCTGCGGGAGCCTGGCTGCGGGAGAGTGGCTGCAGGAGGCTGGCTGCGGGAGGCTGGCTGGGGCTGCCTGCAGGAGGCTGGCTGCTGGAGGCTGGCTGCAGGAGGCTGGCTGCGGGAGAGTGGCTGCGGGAGCCTGGCTGCGGGAGAGTGGCTGCAGGAGACTGGCTGCGGGAGGCTGGCTGCGGGAGGCTGGCTGGGGCTGGCTGCAGGAGGCTGGCTGCGGGAGAGTGGCTGCGGGAGGCTGGCTGGGGCTGGCTGCAGGAGGCTGGCTGCGGGAGGCTGGCTGCTGGAGCCTGGCTGCGGGAGAGTGGCTGCGGGAGGCTGGCTGCGGGAGAGTGGCTGCAGGAGGCTGGCTGCAGGAGAGTGGCTGCAGGATGCTGGCTGCGGGGAGGCTGCCTGGGGCTGGCTGCTGCGGAGAGTGGCTGCGGGAGAGTGGCTGCGGGAGAGTGGCTGCAGGAGAGTGGCTGCAGGAGAGTGGCTGCAGGAGAGTGGCTGCAGGAGGCTGGCTGCGGGAGAGTGGCTGCAGGAGAGTGGCTGCGGGAGGCTGGCTGCAGGAGAGTGGCTGCAGGAGGCTGGCTGCGGGAGGCTGGCTGCGGGAGACTGGCTGTGGGAGGCTGGCTGCGGGAGACTGGCTGCAGGAGGCTGGGTGCGGGAGAGTGGCTGCGGGAGGCTGGCTGCGGGAGGCTGGCTGCAGGAGAGTGGCTGCGGGAGGCTGGCTGGGGCTGGCTGCGGGAGGCTGGCTGCAGGAGAGTGGCTGCGGGAGGCTGGCTGCAGGAGAGTGGCTGCGGGAGGCTGGCTGCAGGAGAGTGGCTGCAGGAGGCTGGCTGGGGCTGGCTGCGGGAGGCTGGCTGCAGGAGAGTGGCTGCGGGAGGCTGGCTGCAGGAGGCTGGCTGCGGGAGAGTGCCTGGGGCTGGCTGCGGGAGGCTGGCTGGGGCTGGCTGCAGGAGGCTGGCTGCAGGAGGCTGGCTGCAGGAGGCTGGCTGCGGGAGAGTGGCTGCGGGAGAGTGGCTGCAGGGGTCTGGCTGCAGGAGGCTGGCTGCGGGAGAGTGGCTGCAGGAGAGTGGCTGCGGGAGGCTGGCTGCAGGAGAGTGGCTGCGGGAAAGTGGCTGCAGGAGGCTGGCTGCAGGAGGCTGGCTGCGGGAGGCTGGCTGGGGCTGGCTGCAGGAGGCTGGCTGCTGGAGGCTGGCTGCGGGAGGCTGGCTGCAGGAGGCTGGCTGCAGGAGGCTGGCTGCGGGAGGCTGGCTGCAGGAGAGTGGCTGCTGGAGCCTGGCTGCAGGAGGCTGGCTGGGGCTGCCTGCAGGAGGCTGGCTGCTGGAGGCTGGCTGCAGGAGGCTGGCTGCGGGAGAGTGGCTGCGGGAGCCTGGCTGCGGGAGAGTGGCTGCGGGAGGCTGGCTGCGGGAGGTTGGCTGCAGCACACCTGTGTGGTTTGTGCCCTGTGTTCACTCCCTGGCCAGGGTTAGTCTGAGGGCAGGCAGAAGGCCCTGAGCGAGGCCCCAGCAGCATGGTGTGGAGAAGTGAGCAAAGTGCTGACACATCTCCTGCATGCTTGTGGAGCTACAGATACATAGGGCCAAGGGCTGTGGTGGTGCCGGTGAGCTCAGGAAGCAGAGCATGGTTCCTGCTCCCTTCAGTGGTCTGTGTGCTTCCTGCTGGTGCATTTTCCTCTGCGCCCACCTGTGCAGGCTTGTGCCCAAGAAAGGAGCCTGCTCGTGCAGCTTCTGTGGCTCTTCATTCCTTCTGATGTGTTGGCTGGAGGGTGTCACTTGTTCTGCTGGCTCCCTCAGCTGCCGCTCGTACCTGGCACTGCCTGTACATAAGTGGGGAAGCAGTTTGTCCTGTGGGAAGGGAAGGACACAGGTCCTCTGTGGAAGGCTGTGGCGACCTCATGTTCTGACCTGGGAAGTTTCTCCAGGCCAAGCCAACCTCCCAGGTATGCTGGAAGGTGCAGTCCCATGTGAGAAGTTCCCTCACCACTGCCATGGCCTGACAGGATCTGTTCTCTTCCAGATGCTCTCAGGCTGCTGTGCCGTTGGACTGGGCTAGCTGGGGCTGCTTTTAGCAGCAGGATGGATTCCAGAGGTCAAGTCCAGATGGATTGGCAGAGTGCTTTGCTCACTGGGATGTGGAGTGGCCTTAGGCAGGGATTTGCAGTGAGTCAGCACTGGGCTGTGTGACTCAGCAGTCTGTGATGTGAGGCTGCCTGTCATAGAATCATAGAATCATAGAATCAGTCAGGGTTGGAAGGGACCACAAGGATCATCTAGTTCCAACCCCCTGCCATGGGCAGGGACACCCTACACTAGATCACGCTGGCCAGAGCCTCGTCCAGCCTGGTCTTAAACACCTCCAGGGACTGGGCCTCAACCACCTCCCTGGACAACCCATTCCAGGGCTTCACCACTCTCATGGTGAAGAACTTCTTCCTCACATCCAGCCTGAATCTCCCCATTTCCAGCTTCATTCCATTCCCCCTAGTCCTATCACTACCTGAGATCCTGAGAAGTCCCTCCCCAGCCTTCCTGTAGGCCCCCTTCAGATACTGGAAAGCCACAATGAGGTCACCTCGGAGCCTTCTCTTCTCCAGACTGAACAGCCCCAACTCCTTCAGTCTGTCCTCATAGGAGAGGTGCTCCAGCCCTCTGATCATCCTCCTGGCCCTTCTCTGGACACGCTCCAGCACGTCCACATCTCTCCTGTAATATGGGCTCCAGAACTGGACGCAGTACTCCAGGTGGGGTCTCACCAGAGCTGAGTAGAGGGGGAGAAGCACCTCCCTTGACCTGCTGGCCACACTTCTCCTGATGCAGCCCAGGATCTGATTGGCTTTCCGGGCTGCAAGCGCACATTGAGAGCTCATGTCGAGCTTCTCGTCCACCAGCACCCCCAAGTCTCTCTCCTCAGGGCTGCTCTCCAGCCAGTCCCTGCCCAGCCTGCATTTGTGCCTGGGATTGCCTCGACCCAGATGCAGGACCCTGCCCTTGGTCTTGTTGAAGCTCCTGAGGTTGGCTTGTGCCCACCTCTCCAGCCTGTCCAGGTCCCTCTGGATGGCATCCCTTCCCTCCAGGGTGTCCACTGCACCACACAGCTTGGTGTCATCAGCAAACTTGCTGAGGGTGCACTCGATGCCACTGTCCATGGCACCCACAAAGATGTTGAACAAGACAGGTCCCAGGACTGATCCCTGAGGGACTCCGCTTGTCACTGGCCTCCACTGGGACATGGACCCGTTGACAGCCACTCTCTGGGTGCGGCCATCAAGCCAGTTCTGTATCCATCTAGTGGTCCATCCATCAAACCCATGTGTCACCAGCTTGGAGACCAGGAGGTGGTGCGGGACAGTGTCGAAGGCCTTGCTCAAGTCCAGGTAAACGACATCAGTTGCTCACCCCTCAGCTATTAATGCTGTCACCTGATCATAGAAGGCCACCAGGTTTGTCAGGCAGGATTTGCCCTTGGCAAAGCCATGCTGACTGTTCCAAATCACCTCTTCACTATTCTTCTGAGTCATTAGTGCCTCCAGGAGGATCTGCTCCATGATCTTTCCGGGCACAGAGGTGAGACTGCCTGGCCTGTAGTTCCCCGGTTCCTCCTTCTTGCCCTTTTTGAAAATGGGAGTAATGTTTTCCCTTTTCCAGTCTGTGGGGACTGCCCCAGGCTGCCAGGACTTCTGGAATATAATAGAGAGGGGCTTGGCAACCTCATCTGCCAGTTCTCTCAGCACCCGTGGGTGTATCCCGTCGGGTCCCATGGACTTGAACACTTTCAGGTTCTTCAGGTGATCACGAACCTGAGCTTCACTTATGATGGGCAGTTCTTCCTCCCCGTCCCTGGCATCGTCTGCCATGACACCAGGAGTGTGGCTGGAGGCCCTTGCAGTGAAGACTGAGGTAAAGAAGTGATTGAGTACCTCAGCCTTTTCCACATCACTTGTGACCATGTCACCACTTTCCTTTCTGAGGGGGCCCACACCTTCCCTGGGCTTCATCTTGCCATTAATATACCTATAGAAATTCTTAGTGTTCCCTTTAACCCCCTGGCTAGATTCAGTTCAAACTCTGCTTTGGCTTTCCTAACCAGGCCTCTTGCTGCTCGGGCAGCTTCCTTATCTCCCCCTGTTCTAGCTGTCCTTCCCTCCACTTCCTGTAGAGTTTCTTTTTACGTGATAGTGTGTCCAGCAGCTCCTTGTTCATCCAGGCAGGCCTCCTAGCATTCCTTCCTGCTTTTCTCCTTGTAGGTATACATAGCTCCTGGACACAGAGGAGGTGGTCCTTGAATACTGACCAGCTGTCCTGGGTCCCTCTTCCCTCCAGGGCTTCATCCCACGACACTTTGGCTAGCAGATCCCTGCAGCGATCGAAGTCTGCACGCCTAAAGTCTGGGGTCCTAAGCTTAGAATATGTCCTCCTGATTGCCCTGAGGAGATTAAATTCAACTGCTTCATGGTCACTGCAGCCAAGGCCGTCTCTGAGCCTCACATTGGTTACCAGCCCTTCCCTGTTGGTGAGAACAAGGTCCAGCGTAGCACCTTTTCTTGTTGGTTCCTCTACCATTTGGAGGAGGAAGTTGTCTTCTATGCAGTCCAGGAACATCCTGGATTGCTGGTGCCTTGCTGTGTTGTCCCTCCAGCAGATGTCAGGGTGGTTGAAATCCCCCATGAGGACCAGGGCTTGTGACCTGGAAGCCGCTTCTATTTGCCTGTGGAGGGCCTCATCTGCTTGGTTCTGCTGGTCAGGTGGCCTGTAGGAGACCCCCACAGTAATATCTCCTTCCCCTGTCTTGCCTTTAATTCTAACCCATAAACTTTCAACCGACTCATCATGCCTCCCCAGGTGGAGTTCTGCTGATTCCAGCTGGTTGTTGACATAGAGGGCAACACCTCCTCCTCTCCTTCCCCAGAGAGGAGTGTGCAGGGAGGGCATGGAGTGACACTGGCTGCTGTGGATGCTTTCGTCTGGCATTTTAAGATGCCTCCCTGTGAGTGTCTGCATGGCACCAGCTGCCCACTCTTAACTGAGCAGAGCAGCTGAGCAGCTCCCAGCAGACACCCAGAAAGCTCTCTGCAGAGCTGGCTTCCTCAGGCAGGTTTCCACTGTGGCCACATTGGATACACAGCTCTGTACCCATGCTGCATCTAATGCCAGACCATGGAACTAGATACAAAATGAGCTAAACCAAGTGGGGAGAGGTGATCATCAGCTCACCTGTGGGGGCTAAGACCCCAGAAAGCACTTGAGGGGATTAGGGATTTCAGGTGATGCAGAAACTCTCTTTGAAAGGTGAAGACAGGACTTGGCTGGATTAGGGAGGGTGGTGTCAGAGCAAACTCTGCAGGAGCTTTGGGTTATGAAGATTATTGGGCAGGGGACTGGCATGGCAACACAGCCCAGACTTTACACTTGGCAGTGCCCTGGGGCTGGGCTCTGGGGGCTGGAGGCAGTCTGCAGTGTCAGGCACAGCAGAGTGCCCTCCTCTCTTGCCCCTCACAAAGAGTGACAGACCTGGAAACACTGGAGCAGCTGTGCAGCAGGCTGAGCAGCCCAGAGGCTCTGGCAGTGCCTCTCACCAAGCCAGGGCTGCCCCTGGCCCACAGCATGAGCACAGAGCTGCTGCACACAGGTGGGAGCCCAGAGCTGGAAGGAACCTGCAGAATGCTTCAGATGATGAACATCTCTGACACTGCTGCCATCTGCTCTCAGAGCACTTGCAAACAAGGGGCAAAAAAAATAGCTGAATAACGAGTCACTCTTGCCTGGTTCTCTTCATTAGCAATCCTAAAACTCCAGCTTGCCACCTGGGTGTGCATGGAACCAGGTCTGCATTTTACCCATGCCACATCCCTCTTAATGTGAACCATTTGACTTATGCCACAGGCAAGAAAGATGAATTCATAGAATCATAGAAGGCTTTGGGTTAGAGGAGACCTCTAAAAGTCATCCTGTCCAACCCCTCTGCACTCAGCAGGGACATCCTCCACTAGATCAGGTTGTCCAGAGCCCTGTCCAGCCTCACCTTGAATATCTCCAGCCATGGAGCCTCAACCAGCTCCCTGGGCAACCTGTTCCAGTGTTCCACCACCCTCCTGGTGCAGAACTTGTTCCTCACATCCAATCTCAATCTGCTCTGCTCTAGTCTGAAGCCATTGCCCCTGGTCCTGTCCCTGCAGGCCTTTGCAAACAGTCCCTCTGCAGCCTTCTTGTAGCCCCTTCAGGTCCTGGCAGGCTGCTGTTAGGTCTCCCTGGAGCCTTCTCTTCTCCAGGCTGCACACCCCCAGCTCCCTCAGCCTGTCCTCACAGCAGAGCTGCTCCAACCCCCTGAGAATTTCTGTGGCCTCCTCTGGACTCTCTCCATCAGGTCCAGGTCCTTCCTGTGTTGAGGGCTCCAGAGATGGACACAGCCCTGCAGGTGAGGTCTCCCCAGAGCAGAGCAGAGGGGCAGGATCCTCTCTCTCCATCTCCGGACAAACTGCTTTGGATGCAGCCCAGGCTGCCCTTGGCCTTCAGTGCTGCAAGCTCGCACTGCCTGCTGCTGTCCAGATTGCTCTTGTTGAGGTTCAAATCATTGGCAAACTCCCCAATGAGATGATTCTTGCACAGTAATTCTAACCCCCAGTGCTTTCCACCACCGCACATTGCTCACAAGATAAACCTCAGTACCTGTGCCCTTCCTGGGGGAGCTGTGGTTTGAGCAAGTGCCACATTAGCAACTCCCAGAGGGAAACAGGCCAGGCCCAGGCTCAGAGGATGCCAGGAGCAGCAATAACCTCTGCAGAGTGTGCCAGGGCAAAGGCAGCTTGCAGTAAGTGCTTGGGAGCTGTCACCCAGGCTAGCTACTGTCTGTCAGTCTTGCAAGCACTTCTTTCAGCTTTGGGTCTCTAACAGCTTTTCCCCTGTCCTGCTTCAGCAGCTGGGGCTGGAGACCATCCCATTGAGGTGCCTCTGAACACCTCCCTTTGAGGCTGCAGCTGGGCACTGAATACCCACCTGGGCTTGGGAACAGTGAGCAGCACTGGAATGCTTCCCCTTTGTCTCTCAGGTTGCAGAGCACACCGGGGGGTGGCATTCTCACCAGGATCAGTGACATGTGCCCATCCTTTCTGCACTCACCCTGGAGGTCTATTGCAGGCACCAGCTGAAAGCAGTGTTCCTCACACTGCCCCTCCTGAGAGCCTCTTTCAGAGTACTTGAGCTGCTGTGTGCATCAGAGGCTGTGCACTGGCTCACACCAGCTCCCTCTCTTCATCTCCAGGAGCATGCAGCCTTCAGCTGTGCTGCTGTGCAAGAGAGGAGCGTTCCAGGCAGTTGTGCTGAAGGTGGCCTTTGGAAGTGGTTCTTTCACAGAATCACAGACACAGTGTCAGGGGCTGGAAGGAGCTCAAAAGCTCTTCCAGCCCAACCCCCTGCCAGAGCAGGAGCACCCAGGGCAGCTCACACAGGAACACATCCAGGCAGGTCTTGAATATCTCCAGAGAGGGAGACTCCACAACCCCCCTGGGCAGCCTGCTCCAGGGCTCTAGAACACTCATAGGGACAGAATTCTTCCTCCTGTTTCCATGGAGCTTCCTCTGCCTCAGCTTCCACCACTGCCCCTTGTGCTGGCATTGGGCAGCACCCAGCAGAACCTGGCTCCAGCCTCTGGGCATCACCCTGCACATCTTGATCAACAGCAAGGAGCTCACCCTCAGGCTCCTCCTCTCCAAGCCTAAGAGCCCTCAGCTCCCTCAGGCTCTCCTCATGAGGAAGATCTTCCACTACCTTCATGATTTTTGTGGCTCAGAGCTGGACTCTCTAGTAGCATCCTGTCTCTCTTGAGCTGAGGGGCCCAGAGCTGGACACAACATTGCAGATGTGGCCTCAGCAGGGCAGAGCAGAGGGGCAGGAGAACTTCTCTTGACCTACTGACCACAGTCCTTCCAATGCACCCCAGGGTACCACTGGCCATGGTGGCCACCAGAGCACCTTGCTGGCTCGTGGTCTTTTGAAGCTGATGAATTTTAACCTTGGGGTTTTGTTGGTTTGGGTTTGTTTTAATGCAGAGATGATGGTGGCAGGGCTGTGTGCCCTCAGGGCTCCATGCCTGATCTTAGGCTGTAAGCTGCAGCATTTAGCAATTTGTAGTTTAATTTAGAAGGATCACCTACTTTCCTAAGTGCTTAACTAATGTGGCAGGCTGCAGTTATTGATTCTCTCTGAATTTATTACCAGAGAGCTGGATTCACTCTTGCCCCTTGGGAATGCTGCTCCTGCACTGCATGCCTCCTCACGACAGCTTAGGCCCCTGATACATAACCAAAGGCCTTGCCTAATATCCTGGCAATTTTCTCAGGGGATCTTTATTAAGTAAAAGCTTCATTAAAGGAGACAATGATGAAGTTTAATGAGCATCCTTCTCACTTGATGCTGTTGGTTTTGCTGCAGCAGCTGTGGTGCTCTCATTTGTTACTTGCAGCGGGGCAGGCAGGGGATGCAGGCAGGGATAGCAGGCAGGGGGTGCAGGCAGGGATAGCAGGCAGGGGGTGCAGGCAGGGGGTGCAGGCAGGGGGTGCAGGCAGGGATAGCAGGCAGGGGGTGCAGGCAGGGTTTGTGCTGACATCTGCACACAAGGAAACATTTCTGTTCATGAGAGCTGCTTGCTGTGAAGAACCTGCAGAAGGAAATCTCTGTCAGAGGGCATTCTGCATTTTCACTCTTGCATTCAGCCTTCCACTTTACCATGATGAGGAGGCCTCCAGGCATACTGCAGCTGCTAAGTCTGCAAAGCCTCAGCAGTCTGTGAGCTGTGGTTCTGATAACTGCACACCACAGACATCTCCTCCCCTCTACTCTGCCTCAGGGAGGCCTCACCTGGAATACTGCATCCAGGTCTGGGCTCCCCAATTCAGGAGGGACAGGGATCTGCTGGAGAGAGTCCAAGGGAGGGCTACAAGGATGCTGAAGGGCCTGGAGCACTGCCTGGGGAGGAGAGGCTGAGAGCCTTAGTCTGGAGAGGAGAAGGCTGAGAGGGATCTGATCAATGTCTATCAAGAGCTGAGGGCTGGGGGTCAGGAAGGAAGGGACAGGGACAGCCTCTGCTCACTTGTGCCCTGGGATAGGACAAGGGGCAAGGGATGGAAACTGCAGCACAGGAGGTTCCAGCTCAACATGAGGAGGAACTTCTTGACTGTGAGGGTCCCAGAGGCCTGGAGCAGGCTGCCCAGAGAGGTCGTGGAGTCTCCTTCTCTGGAGCCTTCGCAGCCCTGTCTGGATGTGTTCCTGTGTGCCCTGTGCTGGATTCTCTGCTCCTGCTCTGGCAGGGGGCTGGACTGGAAGCTCTCCAGAGGTCCCTTCCAACCCCTGACATCCTGTGAGCCTGTGAAATGTCTGCACTCCAGGCTTTCTGCCTGAGCTGAGGTGTGGCCTGTGAGCTGTGTGTAGTGTGCTGCTCAGAGCTGTACCAGCCCCATGAACATGTGGCATTGCAAGACACCAAGTGAGAAGGTGCTGCCATGAATCCCTTCTCGGCACTTACCTCACAAATCTGCCATGAGGCAGCAGCCACCACCGGCCTGAGGGCTGCTTTGTCCGTCTGTGGAGACCACCAGCCTTCGCGAAGGGGCTGCTGGTACAAGGAGCTGTGTCAGGGTGGCATCTGCTCAGCTCAGCCACAGGAAGTGCCTGGTGCCTGTGCCGGGCTGAGCTCTGCTGCCGAGGCGGCTGTGGGGCTGTGCCTCCCTGCGACTCGGTGCCGCTGCCGGGCCAGTTGGGCTCGCAGGGCGTGCCGCGCTCGCTCACGGCAGCTCGGCGGGCAGGCGGGGGTGGGCAGGCTCTGCTGCCAGCGGCTGCATTCTTCCAGGAGGTGTCCACACCTGAAGGGCTGCACATGTGATCTCCAGCCATGCTGCAGCCCAGGGCTTACGCGGGTGCTCCTGTCCTGCAGATAGTCTCTGCTCTGTGGGGCTCCATCAGGTGCTTGGTGCTTGCTTTGGGGTTTTGTTTATCAGGTTGGTTGCTTGGTTGCTTTTTTCCTTTTCTGGTCTTTTTTTTCCCATGGGAGCTATAAAAGTGGTGCCTGGCTTTGTGCCCCAAGTTCACTGGAAATGGTGAATTCTCTTTTCCCTGTGTAACAGCAGGCAGAGTCTGTCCCAGAGGCATTATCACAGTCATTATTGTATTTAAATGTTGTTGTGACACCATATGTCTCCTGATATTTGATGTGTGCAAACACAAGAGAGAGTCCCTGCCTGTGAAGGCTTCTGCAATCTAAATATGTCTGATCCCTGCTCTTTGTGTGGCAGGCTCCTGTGATAGCTTGTGAAGCATTCCTCTGCAGCTCAGATAGCAGTGTGCAGCTGAAACTTCCTTGAAATGTTGCCAGAGAAACCTAAGTAGGTGTCTTTGGTTTGCTTACTTCAAACCCAGCCCCCCACTTCCCTGGGTGAAGCTCCAGTGCACACAGGAGTGCTTGGGCATGGGAGTAAGTGAAAGGGACGTGGAAGTGCTGCAGGTGTCTGCAGCTCAGGAACCTCTGCTGCTGCTAACTGTATTTGTGTGGGGTGGAGGGAACTGCTGGAGTACCACTAGCACTGGATATGGTAAGGAGCAAATGCCAAAGACCTAAAGATGAGGCCAATGGCAGCCTGGGCTGCATCCAAAGCAGTGGGGCCAGAGATGGAGAGAGAGGATCCTGCCCCTTTGCTCTTCTCTGGGGGAGACCTCACCTGCAGTGCTGAGGCCAGCTCTGCAGCCCTCAACACAGGAAGGACCTGGACCTGATGGAGCTGGTCCAGAAAATGCTCAGGGGATTGGAGCAGCTCTGCTATGAGGACAGGCTGAGGGAGCTGGGGGTGTGCAGCCTGGAGAAGAGAAGGCTCCAGGGAGACCTAACAGGAGCCTGCCAGTTCCTGAAGGGTGCAAGAAGGCTTCAGAGAGACTGTTTGCAAAGGCCTGCAGGGACAGGACCAGGGGCAATGGCTTCAGACTAGAGCAGAGCAGATTGAGATTGGATGTGAGGAACAAGTTCTGCACCAGGAGGGTGGTGGAACACTGGAACAGGTTGCCCAGGGAGGTGGTTGAGGCTCCATGGCTGGAGCTATTCCAGGTGAGGCTGGAGAGGGCTCTGGGCAACCTGATCTAGCTGGGGGTGTCCCTGCTGAGTGCAGAGGGCTTGGACTGGATGAGCTCTGGAGGTCCCTTCCAACCCAGAGCAGTCTGTGATTCTGTGATTGTGTACAGGGCAGTTGGGACTTTTCCTGCCTGAGAATGCCATGGCAGCTGGACCACATTCTGCAGACTAAAGTCTTTGCCCAAGTAACCACAACTCTGAGGTTCATTCAGAATTGTCAGTATCTGGTTTCTGTGCTTCAGAAGCATCCAGTCAGTAGAGTTTCCATTGGAGACCTTTACTTCAGAATAAATTCACATATTTGAGTCCTTCCAGTCCACAGTCTTGAGCAGTGGCACTGAGAAAGCAGGAAAGGATAGGCAGAAAGAATGCCAAAAGTGTCACCTGAGAAGGAAATGCATCTGGAGTTTCCAAAGCAGAAAAGTGGAGCCTGGACAACCTGAGCAAAACCAGGGAATGTAACACCTGAAAACCACTAAAGCTCTTACAATCCACTCTGGGTTGGCACTATCAGGGCAAGGGAGCTGTAGGGTAGCAGCAGAGGGAAGGCAGGACAGTGGCAGGGGACTTCTGTTCCCATCTGCCAAGCAGTTCTGTGCTCAGTGTGACTTGGAGGATTCTCTGTTAATTCAGTGCTTAAAGTCCCAGGTGGGAACTTTCTTACTGTGTGAGAAGCCCCTCACATTCTGCCCTCAACTTACTATTATTTCTGCAGCCAAAGCCCAACCTGAGCACTGCTCAGTGTCTGGCTGTTGGTGTTCACAGGGCTGAGCATCCATTTCCACTTCTCTGCTGGCAAACTTCTCTCAGTGGCAAAATGAGGGCTGGCAGGGGTCAGCTGCTGTGCTGCATGCTGCTGGGAACAAGGTGCTGCTGGGAACAAGGTGCTGCTGGGAACAAGGTGCTGCTGGGAACAAGGTGCTGCTGCTGTCCTGCCTGCTCCTGCTCTGGATTGGTTTCTGATGGGACAGCCTCCTGCAGTGACACTCCTGTGCTCATAGTGTGTCCTGGCACCAAAGGCCTCCTTCCATATCTTCCCTCCTTGGTCTCCCCAAACTGGGGGCACTGGTGGTGAGCAGCTGAACAGGAGCCAGCAGTGTGCCCAGGGGGCCAAGAAGGCCGAGGGCATCCTGGCCTGCATCAGGAACAGTGTGGCCAGCAGGATCAGGGAAGTCATTCTGCCCTGTGCTCAGCACTGCTTAGGCCACACCTTGAGTCCTGTGTCCAGCTCTGGGCTCCTCAGGTTAGGAAAGATGTTGAGATGCTGGAAGGTGTCCAGAGAAGGGCAACAAAGCTGGGGAGGGGTCTGGAGCACAGCCCTGTGAGGAGAGGCTGAGGGAGCTGGGGTTGCTTAGCCTGGAGAAGAGGAGGCTCAGGGGAGACCTCATTGCTCTCTACAGCTCCCTGAAGGGAGGTTGTAGCCAGGTGGGGGTTGGTCTCTCCTCCCAGGCAGCCAGCACCAGCACAAGAGGACACAGTCTCAAGCTGTGCACAGGGGGGGGTGAGGCTTGACCTTGGAAAGAAGTTCTTCACAGAGGGAGAGATTGCCCATTGGAATGGCCCAGGGGGGAGGTGGGGTCAGCATCCCTGAAGGTTTTTAAGAGGAGATTGGGTGAGGCACTCCCTGACACGGTCTGGGTGATTATTTAGGGCTGGGTGATCAGTTGAACCTGATGATCTTGGAGGTCTCTTCCCACATGGTTGATTGTGTGGTTCTGTGAACACCTTCCAGAAGGGGCCAGGCACTCAGGGTGGATGTTGCAATCTACCAGGCTGAGACACAGCCTTGTGCTGCTGGGCTGCATCTGATAACGAGAGGTCACCATGTGATGTATCCCCTCGTAACCATGCCGTTCTCCTGGAGAGTCAGGGCTGTCTGTGTTCATTGGCAAAGGGCTTCCCATCCCCTCTTGATGGCCACATCAAACTGCAGCAAGGGGAAGCAATGTCATAGTCTACAGTTGTGTTTCCTTGAGCACGGCCGGGTGGGTACCATGCACCTTGACAGCAGCCTGCTTAGCAGCACGATGTAAACCCACCGCCGCTGCAGAGGTGCTGCTGCTCCACCCCACCCTGCTAGAACCGCTGATCCCACCCTGAAATCAGGACCCTCAGCCTCAAAGTATTTTCTAGAGGCGGCAAAACAAAGCTTGGAGTGGGTGGCAATTTTTGACTCCTGACAGTAGAATAGAATGGTTCCAGCTGGCAGGGACCTACAGCTTTCATCCAGCCCCACTGCCTGGCCAGTGCAGAGCTGAGCAAGGTGAACCATGTTGTTAAGGGCATTGTCCAAATGCCTCTTAAACACTGACAGGCTAGGGGCATCATCTGTCCCTCCAGGAAGCCTGTTCTGGTCTTTGGCCATTGTCTTGGTAAAGAAATGCTTCCTAGTGTCCACTCTAAACTTCTGGCACAGCTATGATCTGTGTCCACAGCTGTGAACTATGTCCACATGTCCTACCCCTGGATCCCATAGAAAAGAGATCAGCACCTCCCTCTCCCCTCCTGCTCTGGAAGCTGTAGAGGATGATGTGACACTGATCACCCCCATGGCTATGCCTTGCCTCACAGTGACTCAAGAGGAGCTGTGTTTGGATCCTTGCTCTGTCTCTTGCCTGCAGTTAACTGCATAGTCCAGCAGCCCCTGTAGAGGAAGGAGGACCCATCCCCAGCTGAAATGAGTTTCGGCCTGCAAAGGAAAGAGTCACCTTACCTCCACAGTACCTGCTGAGGGTGATATCCACTGCAGAGCTGCGTCCCAGGTCATGCTTTCTGGAACTGTGTCTCAGGACATGCTTCCTGATAAGCACAACATTCCATGAGTAACTAAGTCTGCCCCAGCATGACTAAGGCATCATAGAATCAGCAAGGTTGGAGAAGCCCTCTAAGGTCATTGAGTTCATCAACCCAGCACCACCATGGCCATTAAACCATGCCCCAAAGTTCCACCTCCACATCTCTTGAACACCTCCAGAGATGATGGCTCCACCACTTCCCTGAGCAGCCTGTTCCACAGCTCTGCCTGCTCCTTGTTTGCAGCAGGGGCAGGACAGACACGCAGGCTACATGTGGAGCAGAGTCTGTGTGAGGGGGTGAGGACCCAGACACAGGACTTGGCTTCTCTGGCAGCAGTGCTGGCAGCTACCCATCCACATTCTCACACATCAAAAGGCAGCTCAGGAATACTCAGAGTTTCTCAACCCTGACCCTGCTGGGGACAAAGCCCACCAAGATGTGGGGGCTGCTGTGAGAGCTGGTGCCATTGCCTTCTTCAGCAGCAGAATTCCTATCAAGTGGTGGCAGTTAGTGTCCAGCTTGATGGCAACAGCCTGGTATGGGATCAGGGTGGACACTGAGCAGCACTGTGCTGAAGCCTTAGCAGGGCCAGAGCCTTCAGGGGGATTTCAGTGTTGGTGTCAACATTGACAGTGTTTATAGAGCTGAATGAGCTGTTCCCTTCTAGGTAGAGTGCCACCCCCGCAGAGTACATCTCCAGAAGCATTTGCTGTCAGTAAGGGAAGTTGAGTTTGAGCTCTGTTTATTTTTGGTAGGTTTTTAATTTAGCTCAATCAGGATTACTCATAAATTATCTATTAATTACTATGTGATATTTAGCAAGATCCTCTCAGCCATGTAGTCTGTTTAGCTGTGCTGTGAACACTACCCATCTTAATTGTAGGGTACTTTGTCAACATTTAATCAGTGGTACTTACTAATGTGGCATTGATGTGTTGGTAGCTGTCCCAGGACCATCAATCAGGTGTGAGCAGCAGAGGTGGCTGTGACACCATTGCTCTCTGTCACATTACCAAGCCCTTGGGTTTTCTGCCTCCAGCCGATGCTCACGTTGCTCTAAGTGGGCACTCTATCTCTGCAGTTCAGCCCAATTTTTGTCACTGTCAGCTGGAATACACATGCCTGCAGCCTCCCAAGCCTTAATGCCATCAGTGCAGAGTAAAGGTTGCCAGTTTCTGACAGCAGAGCCGGTTGCTCCTTTGCTTCCCCAAGCGCTGCTCTGCCCAGTGCCGCTGTCCTGGGGAGCCACGGCAGAGCTGCTGCTAGGGACTGCAGCCTGGGATCTGACGGAAGAATCGGCGTGGAGATGAACTAGACACAGTGACCTTCCTGTCTGTGCGTTGCTCAGGGGGCTGCAGGGCAGCAGCCATGCTCAGGGGTTGTCTGACAGACCCTCTCCTTCCCTTGCAGTCTCTACGGCAGACACATGCAGGCCAACCCCGAGCCGCCGAAGAAGAACAACGACAAGTCCAAGAAGATCAGCCGCAAGCCGCTGGCAGCCAAGAACAAATAAGTGCCTGGCTCCTGCCTCTGCTTTCCTACCTTTTGCATTGCTCTTGCATGTGCCTGTAACGTTCCTGTGCACCTCCTGTTGCTCATGAGAAAGCAGACAGCAGGGCTAGAGCAGCTGACTGTGCGTGCTGCTTCCAAGGAGCCTGCTGACGGAGTGCCTCACCGCGCGCTGCCCTGCCTGTGGGCTCTCTGATAGCCACGGAACACACCCCTGTCCAACGCTGTCTGCTGTCTGCTCGTGTGTGCATTAACCTCCTCTCCTCACCTCTGTGGCTGTCACTGTCCAGTGACATCAGGGACTTTGGACCTCTCTTATACAACATTACGTTTCATACACTATTCCAAGTGCTTTTAATAAAAGCCCTTTCTTAGTGCTGTGTTTCACTTTCCTCAGCAGGACTTCTGAAGAGCAGGTTGCCGGAGGGATGTTTGCGACCACCTGCCTGCAGTGTGCTCGTTCCTTGTGCAGGGATGTGACGGTGTTTCAGCTGGCACCGGTCAGGCAAAGTGCAGAGCATTCCAGTCAAGGAGTGAAAAAAACCCCAGATTCTATTTCATGTTTACATTCTTATGTGCTGCTTTCTTGCCTCCAATGTTCTTTTGAAATCCAGGAGTAGAGGAAGGAGAGAGGGAGGAAAGGGGGAAAAAATCTCTGTAAAGAGCTGCCAATTGCCAACCTCGGTTCAGGGAAAGAGAACTTCCTTGTTTGAAGAAAATTACATTTCTGCCAATTTGGTAAGTGGTTGTTTGTGGGGTTGTTTTAGGCAGAAACCCCAAATAATCTATTTAATCTCTGCTGAAAGTGCTTGCATTGAGGAGTGGTTCCAAATGGCTTTTGAAAATGCCACAGGTTCTATATTTATCTGTAGAAAGCCAGTGCTACAACCAAGAAAGTGCAAATAGTTTAACAGCTCCAACAGCTTCAGGTCTTAGCAGTGGGGAAGCAAAAGCTAACACCTACAGACAGTGATTGCCAAACAGCTTTTAGTCTTAACAGAGCAAAGGCTCACCAGGAAACCCAAGGATTTCTGATGCCATGAGTTTCATACCTCAGCATTTCACACCATTCCTGAGGTTCAGCTACCACCCAGCCAGGAAGCCAGCCCAGCCTGCCAGAACAGCTCTGTTCTCCTCTCAGTGAGGGAAGGAAGAGGATTCAGTATCTCACACTAGAAACAGTATTTTCTACCAAAGCCATTTTGTGTCTGGAGGCTCCGTTATCAGCAGCAGCCTCTCAACTGCATGCAGCATTCTCCCAGCATTCAAGCCCTGCTTGGTTGCCACAGTCTGGGAATAAATGTATTGACATTGTATTTTGCAACAGATTTTGGAATTGGCAAGCACAGGGCGAGGAAGTTGGCATCGAGCTCCAGACACATTTTCAGTGGTCCTGGGTGCCTCAGTGGAAGGAGGCAGTTGTGGCAGGCAGATGGAAAACAGTAAAAATGGTAGACTTGTCAGGAACAGTTAATTCTGTCTGCTGCAAGCTCTGCAGAGGATTTTCCTGGCCTCTGAAGTCTAAGGGGAAGAGGTCCAACTGAAAGTGGCCCTAGGTTGGGGGTGTGTTAAGGCTTCACAGCAGGAACTGGCCCCTGGCTGGAGCGTGCGCAATTAAATCTGGTGTTGGCACTGCCACGTGAGGGTACCCAGAGACAGCAACCCTCCTGCCGAGGAACAGCCCAGAAGAAACGTCACTGAAATGTCAGGAGATCCCCAAACTACTATTGCAAACTCCTTTTGGAGCAAGATAAATAGCAAGGGCACAGCTCTTGAAGGGGCTCTAGATCCTTCCCCTGGTATCCTTCTCTGCTACTGAACGCTATCCCAGCCCTCGGGGGCAGCAGCACCCACAGGGCTGAGCTGCTGCTCTCCTGGCAGGTGTCTGCAGCCCCTGCTGTTCTAGGAATGTTCACTTCCAGCTGAGCTGGCTTGGCTTTGCCACTCCTCTGAAGCCTCCTGGGTACAGCTGGGCATGGTTTTCTGGGAGCAAGGTAGCCTTGAACAGACATGCAGCCAGAGCTAAGGGCATCCATCTGGCATCTGTGACTGTATCTGTCACCTGCTCTGTGTCTTGGAGTTTAGGAAGAGAGCAGTTGCTCCAGGACTACAAGGGGTTCACAGCATGGAGCAGTCTCTCATGTGAAGATGAAAGCTGGTTGAGGCAGGCCTGGTGATGTTATTGGTGGGAAGCTACAGCACCACTTTAAAATAAGCTGCTGATTTTCAGGCATTAGTCAGACTCCCATTAACTGCTGTTGCATATTCTGAGAGTGCTGGGAGGCTCATGCAAACTGTCCTCTGCAGCCTCAGGCTACTGATTGGAGCATTCCTGGGTGCTCACAGCAAAGCCAGCCACCCCACCTGCCCACCTCTTCCCCCATGAAGGAGGACAAAGCCTGGTTTTGACAAGCAAAGGCAAGAGTGAGGGGTCTGGGGAAGACTGAGTGAAAGGCATGAAGATGAGAAGGATAAAAGAAATCCTAGAGGTAGAAGTATGATACTGAAGATGGGGGAAAGGAAGTGTCTTGAAAAGAAAGATGAAAAAACCCGAGATAGTCATCTGAGAAGATGAAAAACTTCAATGTCTAAAGCTTTACAAACAGAAAACAAACTGGGGCGGGGGAGGGGAAGGAGTGCTCTTGAGGGGCTCAGGGCAGGATGAAAGGCAGCAGGAAGAAAGCAAACCAGGGGAGGTAAGGAGCCGCTGGTGTAGTGTTTTTAAAGACACAGCACCTTTAATGTTGGATGATTTTAGGTACCAGCTCTCTAGAGTCCCTGCTTTTTTAATATTTAAAGCCAGCCTGTTCCATTTTACTGGCTCACACTTGTGTAACCCCCTGTGCTTCCAGGCAGGGAACCCTTGTGTCCACCTGCGGTGACCCAGCCGACGAGCTGGTGACTAATGACCAGCACGAGCTTGTGGCGCTCCCTCCCATGCTCCCTGCGGTCACTTCTGCAGAGGGTCCATCACACCCAGGCCGCCCCCAGGGAGCCCTTGGGTGCTGCCCCACGGTGAGCAACCATGCTGTGCCACCTGGAGCGAGGCAGCTCTCTGCTCCCCCAGCGAGTGTTTCACTGGTCTGGCTGGCAATGGGATCCCTGATCTCAGGGTGCCTAGGACAGGACTGTTTTAGCCATCCCTTGGTTCACAGTCACTTGCTCACGTTGCCCCTCCGGGGCAGCCTCTCACGCAGCCAACAACACGCCACTTCAAGGGGAAAAATGATTCCTGTGAGAAGGGAATTTGCCTTTTACAGCTCCACAGCACCTGGGAGCTCTTTGCAAACAACACTGCAGGTAATTGTTTTGATTTTGCATATGGGGCACTGGAAAAAGTTTGGGAAATTTTCTGCATACAGTGCACCCTGACAGAACTTTACACTGACTGGGAGGCTGCTGGGAGGCTGCTGTGCTGTGCCTGTGCAGGGTGGCCTGGGGAATTGATGCTCCTTGCTAAAGATAGGGCAAAATGAAGCCAGGAATCCCACGTGTGCAGGCACCATCCACAGCTCGCTTGTGCTTACAGTGTCTGTTAACCCTGTATTGCCTCCTGCAGCCCTCCTGGTAAACAGTTCAAAACAAAACCAAACCAACACAACCAACCAAAGCTCAGCTCTGAGAGCCTGGGGACTGTTGTTAATCCTTTGTTTTGGGAAGATGTGGGCCACAACACTGGGATTCTGAAGCTGCATCTTTTCCTGAGGGTTACTCCAGCAATAGGTTTCCCATGGAGTCCCTGGTGTTCAGGCATCTTCAGTTTGGTTTCAGCCAGGTCTTTCCCGTTAAGGAAACTGGCATCTGCTCATCCATCAGCTGCCAGCCTTATAGCTGGCAAATCACACCAGCAGCATGGGCATGTCTCCTGAAATGGCAGCTCCTTGGGAGGTGCAGTCTGAGCTAGCATGGCCCTCAACTCTCCTTCCTCCATCACTCTGTATCCTCCCCATCCTCCTTGTCCGAGCTCTCCCTACCATGCTCCAGTGCACAGAGCTGGGTGCTGGGCTCCTGGAGGGCACAGGAAGAAGCAGAAGCTTTCCTCCTGCTCTGCCAGACTCCCTGCTCCCTCCTGGGAGCTTGGGTGCTCCATGCTGGCTGATGGCTGGGTGCTGGGAGGGTGAGAGCTGAGCAGCAGGAGCGCCGCAGACAGGCACCAGTGCCAGTTTGGAGCGGGTGGTAGCTGTTAATATCCTCATGACAACCGGGAGGAGTGAGGTTGTCATCGGTTATATTAGTTGTTAATTTTGTAAATATTAACAATTTCTAGGATTATGGCACAGGATGTGAGCTGTCAGCTTGCTTGCTTTTCCTCCTACCCCTTTTTTGCAGTGACACATCTCCCCTACTCCCGGATCCCTGCCCTGTGATCGTTGCCTGGTGCTGACACAGGGGCTGGCAGATGTTTTGGGATGAAACCATGATCGCCTCCCAAGAGTTAGATCTTCTTCCCCTCCTGGGTGCTTTGTTTCATCTGATCTGAAGAGAAGTAATCTGCCTGTAAAGCAGTGAATTATAAATATCTGTGGTTGGTTTCCTTCCAGCACCGCCAGCAAAGTCGCTGCCTTTGGCACAGCTGAGCTCTGCCTCCCCTTCCAGCTCACCTGTGAGTGCTACAGGCAAGCACCACTGCCCCTCGTCCCTCCTGAGCCAGGGCTTGCCAGGAACAGTTTCCCTATTGAGAAAAAGCCCTTCAAATTGGCGTTCTTGCAGTGTAGCTCAATAGCAACATTTAAACCGTATTTTTAGCTCGAGGAGCACAGTAAGAGTGTAACTTGATAGACGTGTTCAAAGGCAGCTTCAGTGACAGGATGCCGGCACGGGCAAAGCCCCGGGAGGGGCTTTGCCAGCCTTGGCTCCTCACCTCAGCTCACTTGCTGCTGGCGAGAGCTGGTGCCCAGCCGAGCGGTGCTGAGCCCCAGGCCGACCACCACAGCACAGCTTGCCTGACGTCCCCCCTACTGAGGAGGGGATTTGGGCTCGCCTTGCCCAGGAGCAACCAGGGGGAGCAGAGCCAAGGGGCTCACTGCAGCAAGGGCAGTGCCACGAAGGCTGCCCAGAGAAGCTGCGGAGTCTCCTTCTCTGGACACATTCCAAACCCATCTGGATGTGTTCCTGTGTGACCTGCCCTGGGTGACCCTGCTCTGGCAGGGGGCTTGGACTGGATGGTCTCTGGATGATCACCCTTCCTACTTCTGATGCACTGTGATACTGTGAAGAACGGGACATGAGCTGGGGTGTGTGGGGCTCAGGCTCTCAGCGGGAGAGTGGATTTTAGCTTACTACTGGGTGTTGCTTTCCCTCCATCCCTGTGGCTCAGGATGTGACCCAACAGCGATGCTGTGCAGAGCTGCCCCCACTGCCCCCTCAGAGGTAGGCTCCTCAGAGAGTTCTGCCCTGCCGGGGATACCCAGGAATGCATTAAACAACTTGGAGATCAGGCGTTCAATACCGAAGCGTTCTGAGGGCAAGCCGGAAAATCAAAACTTTGATTGTAGTTCAGGGAATGTGCAAGGCTTGGAGCGGAGCCGGCCGCGGGGCTTGGAGCGGAGCCGGCCGCGGGGCTTGGAGCGGAGCCGGCCGCGGGGCTTGGAGCGGAGCCGCCCGCAGCGCTTCGCTGCCCGCGCTGTGTCCGGCCGCAGCCGGCAGTGCAGTGCGTGGGCGCTGCCAGCAGCGGGCGCAGTAACACAGTGAGAGCAGCGAGGCAAGGAAACCCCCGGGCGCAGCAAGCGTTAGCGCCTGGAATCCTTTTAGTTCCTCCTCTGACTGGGATGAAAACACGCCAGGGCAGTTCACAGCGAGCACAGTGAGCTCCCAGGCTCGGCAGAGTTGTCCCCAGGGAGGCTGCTGGTATTGCTTGTCCCCTCACTTCGCTTTTACATCAACTCCTCCAATTAAGAAACCAACTAATTCTGGGGCAGCCATGCAGCGCCAAGTGCTGTGGCGAGGGCTAAAAATAGCACCGAAGTCTCGGGAAAAGCAGCTCCTGGGCTCCACACCGAGCAGAGCCACACTGGGGGGGTGAGAGGAGAACCTCAGCCCCATTTCAGGGCACCCAGATCCTCAGCAACCAGCCTGGCCAGACCCCCAGAGCTGCATCTGGACACCTGGGGAAGGTGAGGGCAAGACCTGGCAACCAGGGTGGGCCCTGACCAGGGCTGTGTGGGCAGGACCTGACCATGGCAGTGTGGGCAGGCTCTGGCAGTGCAGGCAAGCCCTTGGGGATTGCCCCCCAGCTGCCTCAGGGCTGAGGGGTGTTGAGGCAGAGCAGGGAGGGGCACAGGGTCCCCAGGACACACAGGGCTGTGGCACTGGGGGACTGGAGCTGAATTCTCCATCCCTGAAGGAAGCATTGGCCTAGAAGTACGTCCATAGGCTGGGCCTGGATATCAAGCCTGCAGCTGACATCTTCTTACATAGAGAATCATGGTATGAAACCTAACAACCATTCCTTTTTGCAGCAAGAACAGAGAAACCCCCACCCCACTCTGCACAAGAGAAAAAGACTGAAAAACTCTCCAAAGCCCTTCAAACAAGAGCAACAGGGAGGGACACCCATGGGTCACCCATTACAAGAAAGATCTGGAGGTGCTGGAAGGTGTCCAGAGAAGGGCCATGAGGATGAGCAGAGGGCTGGAGCTGCTCTGCTCTGGAGACAGACTGAGGGAGTTGGGGCTGTGCAGTCTGGAGAGGAGAAGGCTCCCAGGAGACCTTCTTGTGGCCTTCCAGGATCTGCAGGGGGATCCAAGAAAGCTGGGGAGGGACTTTTGAGGGTGTCAGGGAGGGATAGGACTGGGGGGGATGGAGCAAAAGTAGAAATGGGGAGATTGAGATTGGCTGTGAGGAAGAAGTTGTTCCCCGTGAGGGTGGTGAGAGCCTGGCACAGGCTGCCCAGGGAGGTGGTGGAAGCCTCATCCCTGGAGGTGTTTGCAGCCAGGCTGGAGGTGGCAGTGGGCAACCTGCTGTGGTGTGAGGTGTCCCTGCCCGTGGCAGAGGGCTTGGACCTGGCTGATCCTTGAGGTCCCTTCCAACCCTGACAATTCCATGATCCTGTTTGGGAGGAAAAGGGAATTTCTTTCAAGCAAATCAAACCAGAGAAGGCCAGGCCTCCTGGCAGAGCTTCCCAGGCAGACCTACCCTCTTGTGAGGTTGTGCAAAACAAGAGAGAGCATCCGTCTCTGCACAGAAGTTCTCTGCTTTTCTGAACCAATGAAATTAATCATTGCGTTTATCTACAGGCCAGTCTATGAAATCAATAACCTCTAGCACTGCCTAGCAATCAAACTATTCCAGGGCACACAAACTTTGCCAACTCAAGCCAATTAATGATATCTTCATTAGAAAAGTCATTTGCATGGAGTCAGTTGGCCCTTCAAGGACTGTAAGCGAGGCTGGATATCAGCTCATTGATCTTTGCTTTGTGGTTTCCATCTGAAGGCAGAGGTGGCTGGGTTTATAAAACTGGAAATGTGTGTGTGTGTGTTTAAGGGCCCAGTATTATTTACAAGCAGCAGCTAATATTTAAGTGCCTCTTGTTAAAAGTGGTTCATGAATTCAGCCCTCTCAGATGTTCGGAGGCTGTGCTTCCACATTGGTGCTGTCACCGTTTGTCTCCCGGCTCTGACGTGCAGTCCTTTATGCGGATGGCTGCAGGCAAAGCTCACCAGCAAGGAGGGGTCGCTGGAAACGACCCCCGCAGCACCTCCAAAAGCACCAACCTGCCTCTCCCATCTTAACAGGACAGCCTGAGAGCTTGCAAGGCAGAAAGGTGACCAAGAGACCCCGAGGAAAGGGAGAGTGGGGTCAGCACTGCAAGCGTAGGGTGATAGAGGTAGGGAAAAGCTTTTTGGGGTAGAGGGAGAAAGATTTCGTTTTGAGAAGGGGCTGGAGGGAGAACAATGCCCCCAGGCTCACTGGGTGCTCTGAAGCTCACAAGGGAAATGAGAGGTAAACCACACATCCTGCACAAACGTGCCCCAGGAGGCGAGCAGTGCACAGAGCGAGCTCCGGTGTGCCACGTGTGACTGTTGGCTGTGTGTACACAAGGGGCTCGGGGGGAGGGGACCATGCTGCGTTGCCCCCCAGCCACCCCCTGCATCGAGCCAGACAGGCCCAAACCAGAAGCTGAGCTGAGCCTTGGTGCTGCCTCTGAGACTTCAGTGGTGCAAGCCAGAGGGGACTAGCACAGGTCACAGGTAAGGAGACCCAGTGAGTGGTGCTGCTGAGAGCTGATGCTCAGCGCCGGGGGCAGGAGGGCTGGATGCCATGCACACAGGCCCTGGGGGCTGGCCAGGCTCAGCTGCCTGCCAGGGGTCACAGCAGATTTGATTCCAGTCCCAAGGATCATCCAGGCTTCATCCAGGATACAGTAGGATTTCATACTCCTTGAGCTGATGTTTGTGAGGTCAGCATGAGCCCACCTGGCCTGAGTAGGGCTTTCACTGGCAGGGGATAGCATCTCAGCATGGAACTGTCAATGTACCAGCAGCAGGTATCACTCCCAGGCCCTGAGGACGGGTCAGTGGATGCCCACACACAGTCAAGCTGTTGGCTCTGTGGCAGATTCTGACTCTACCTCGACCCCATGTGGCCAAGCAGCCATCTCTGGCATTGCCTCAGAGAAGAGTGGCCAAGTCTGGTGGCAGCACAGAGTGAGCTGCGCCTGCTGTGTAAGCTGCAGACCAAACCTCACTGAGCCAGAGGGCTTCCCCCTGCTCTCTATCCCTGGACAAACCACAAAAATGGGCTCCAGCATCTGAGTGTACAAACCTCTGTCCCCAGCAGCAGGAACATCTGGGTAAGACACCTCAGTGCCACAGATTTCACAGCAGCAACCCTCACCACAGCAGCCACCTCAGGAAGTACAAACAAATCCCCCATAATGGGCAGTGCATGGGGTTTGGTGGCTTACTGTTAGCAGGAGGGTCTTGTTGGAACGAGTCCAGAGGAGGCCATGCTGTGAGCACGGGCTGAGGGAGCTGGGGGTGTTCAGCCTGGAGAAGAGAAGGCTCCAGGGGGACCTTAGAGCTGCCTGCCAGGACCTGAAGGGATCCTGCAGGAAGGCTGCAGAGGGACTTTTTACAAGAGTGCCCACCCATGGGACAAGGGGAAATGGATTGAAATTGAAGGAGAACAGCTTTAGATTGAATCTTAGCAAGGAGCTCTTCACTTCAAGGGTGGCAAGCCTCTGGAATGGGTTGTCCAGAGAGGCTGAGGATGGCCTCTCCCTGGAGATGTTCAAGGCCAGGCTGGACGGGGCCTCGAGTAACCTGGGCTGGTTGCAGTAGATGATCTCTAAGGTCAGTTCCAGCCTAAGCTGTTCTATGGTTGTTAAAAGTCTGCATTTGGGAAGGACAGATGAGCCAGGCTGCTTCTGTTCCATCGGTGCCCAGCTCTTTCCAAAACCAGAGGAAGATATCTAGGGAATGGGGATCTGGGGTTTCAAAGAAACAGACAAAAAACAAAGAGCAGAGTGAATGGTGTTTCCTTTCCAAAAGCCTGGATGTGCTTGCAGTCATCATACAGCAGATACTGCACTAGGGCAGGGTTAGGCTGGAGATTAGGAAACATTTCTTCACTGCAAGAGTGGTCAGGGACTGGCACAGGCTGCCCAGGGAGGTGGTGGAGTCCCCATCCCTGGAGGTGCTCTAGAAACCTGTGGCCATGGCACCTGGGGACAGGGCTTAGTGCCCATGGTGGTGCTGGGCTGCTGACTGGACTCTGACCTTAGAGAGCTTTTCCAGCAAAAGCCATTTTGCCCCAGGGTACAGATGGGAGCAGGAATGGGGTCACAGAATGGCTTGAGCTGGAAGGGATCCTCTCGGCTGGCACACATTACTGGCTCATGTCAAGCACCTCATCAACCGGCACCACCAGGCCCTGCTGTGCAGGGCTGCTCTCAATCTACTCCTCACCCAGCCTGGATTTCTGCTTGGGATTGCCCTGACCAGGTGCAGGACCTTTCACCTGGCCTTGCTGAACTTCATGAGGTTGGCTTGGGCTCAGCTCTCCAGCCTGTCAGGGTCCCTTCAGAAGGATCCCTTCCCTCCAGTGTGTCAGCTGCACCACACAGCTTGGTGTCATCCACAGACTCGATGTGGGTGCCTCAATCCCACTGCCCATGTTGCTGGCAAAGATGTCCAACAGCACTGGTCCCAGTACCCACCCCTGAGTCACCGCTCTGCATCTGGACACTGAGCTGTTGAATGCAACTCTTGGAGAGCAGGAGAGCCTCTGCTGCAGCCGGAGAACAGCACAGGCTGGTGAGCAGCACAGGCTGCTGCCAGCACCAGGGCAGGGCTGGCTGGGCTGGGTCAGTGGGCAGGACACAGCAGCAGGAGCCATTCAAGGCATGCTGCAAGACAGAAAAGGCTTCAGGCCCCTGTGAGCTCCAGGCTTCGGGGAGGGGAGTTGGAAGGATCACCGAGGAAAGCTGGTCTGGGTCCTCCAGCAGCTCCTTTCCCCTTTCCTGGGCTGGAAGAGACCCAACAGGGTGAGTAGCAGGATGAGTGAGTGTCAAGAGTTTTGATGCTCCTGAAGTCAGCTGGGTTAACAGCAGCAGTGGGGGCAGGGGAGGAAACAGACAAGAAGAGGCCATGAGCAGACTGGGGGAGCCCAGCCCAGGCCAAGGGAGCTGCTACAGAGCTGGCACCTCCTGATGAGCCCAGAGGCTTGCCCGGGGCAGACTGCCCGTGTCTGGCCAAGATGAAGCAAGAGCACCCTGCACGGAGGCTCAGCGTGAGTGCTGCTCCCTGCGCTTGCCCCTGCCATGGGTCTGCCCCGTGGAAGGACACAGCTGTCATTGGGGGCAGGGCAGACAAAGGGGCAAGTGGCAGCGATGAGAGGAGCCAGGAGCAGCCCCTCTGTGCATCCTCCCTGTGCACAGCTGCCCAGTGGCCTGCCGAGGCCCTGCCCCGGAGCAGGCAGCCCAGGGAGCAGTGCGCTGGGGCTGGCAGCGCTGCCCGGGCACGGCAAGAGGCTGCCAGAGCCAACAGCGACACCAGAGCCCCTCCGGGGGTGAGTGACAGTAATTGGGAGTAATTGCAGCAACGCAGACTTGAAGAAGGCTCTTTAGCAATTCACTGCTCCCTATCAGATCCTATGAATAATCCTCTCCTAAGTGATGCTTTGACTGCTGCCCTGTCACTGTGGCAGGATTGCCTTAAGCCAGTTGTAAACTGAGATAATCAGTTCCTGAGGGATTATTAAGAACAGAGCACATCCATTGTGCTCCTCAAAGCAGCCCTCTCCCCACCTTGTCTTCACTTAATGTCTTTCTCCTTTTATTCACTCTTTAAACGAGAATAAAGACAGTGAGTGGCCCCTGTCGCTCAGGCCTGCTCTCCTGGTGCCAGGTGCCAGGGCAGACATTTCCTACCAGGCAGGCAAAGGCAGTTTGGCCCAAATTGTGGAACACTCCCAGAGGGATCACAGCTCCTATCTCCAAGGTTTTGCTGTACTTCAGTTTGCTTGAGTGGATGTGGCCCTGAAAAACCCCAACAGAAGGTAGCATCCCACATTCGTGAAAGCCAGGCCTCTTCCATGGGCGTCTGGGGAGGCGTCTGCTAGTGGCATCACACTGGGCATCTTCTGCCCCTGTTTCACAGCACCTGCTCCTCAGATGCCAGATAAGAGAGGTTCAGCAGAACACTGTGGGGGTTCTGTGACCCTCCCTCCTGAACAAAGTCTGCTGCCCTGCTCCAGAGCACTGTGAAACGCTTTCCTCTGGCACCGAGTGCCCTGGCACGCTTCCTCTGCTCCTCTTGCCTTTCCATGTCTCTCTCTGCGTGCACAGGGGGCTACAGCAGCTGCAGACCTGCTGTAAGCAACCACAGACAGGACCTGCCCTTACTTTTCAGGGCTGCCGTTCAGGTGCAGACAGGCAATGGGCTGGGTGCAGCTCGGGAAGAACACGAGCAGTTCTGCAGAGCAGATCTGGCACAGAGATCAGCACAGAAGCCAAGGGGCAGGTCGGAGCAGAGCAGCTAAGAGTGCTCGAGTCAAGGATCTGCATTTGTTTCATTCTCTACAGCTTGATTGTTCTATAAACTGTGGGGGAATGGACAAATGCTTTATGATTTATTGCACAGAGAGCATCCTGTGCTCTCACGGCCTCTGAGCACCGAGTGAGCTTCCCTCCGGCAGCCAAGCCCTGTGCTGAGCACAGAGCTTTCTGCAGGGCACATCTCGGTGTCTGTTCTTCCCCTTCCTCGCCCTTGCAGCTGACCACAAGACTCAGGTCACAGGACATGAGTCTTCAGGCAGGGTTCAGGCTGAAGCAGTGCTCCATTTCAGGATCTTCTCTCAACAGGAAGCCAACATCCACCCTGAGCTTGCAGGATTAATCTGCCCCCCTGCAGAGTCCAGCAACTCCTCCTGCTTCTCTTCTCTTAGGGACAGCTGATCATTGAAGTGCTGCCTGTCCCATTACATTGTTTGTTCATTCCCTTTGCAGTGCATTAATTAGTTCTCCTCAAGATAGGTTTACTGGGGAAGGGGCTAGTCTGAAGAAGGTTGAACTTCATTTCTTGGTGCTCTTGGAGCAAGACATCAGCCCCTCTCCTAGAAATCTTTAAGGTGGCTCTACTCACACAGCATCACAGACCCTCAGGATCACCAAGTCCAACCCAGAACCCTACTCTACAAGGGTCACCCCTAAACCGTAGCCCCAAGCACCACATCCAAACCAATTTTAAGCACCTCCAGGGTTGGTGACTCCACCACCTCCCTGGGCAGCCTGTGCCAATGCCTGACCCCTCCTGCCCTTCACAGCTTCCTTGCCCTCCTGGCTCCAGCACCTCCACATCTCTCTTGGATTGAGGTCCCCAAAACTGGACACAATACTCCAGGTGTGGCCCCACCAGAGCTGAGTCCCAGGGGACAATCCCCTCCCTGCTCCTGCTGGACACAGCATTGCTGATCCCAGCCGGGAGGCCTTTGGCTTTCTTGGCCACCTGGCCACACTGCTGGTTCCTATACAGCTGCTTGTCCATCAGTACCCCCAGGTCCCTTTCTGCCAGCAGCTTTCAGCCACACTGCCCCAGGCCTATAGCATTGCTTGGGGTTGTGGTGACCCAAGTGCTTGGGGTTGTTTTGGTCCTAAGATGCCAGGTCAAATACAGTTAAATTACCAGACAGGTATTTATCTCAGCTTTTATTTCAAGCTTCCTTTTCTGGGATTCCAGCAGACACCATCTCCAGAAATAATCTAACCTCTTTCTTGCATTAGGACAAAAACTTGCCAGTGATGGATGAAAGAGGAAATTTTCTGCCTAGCGTGCTCAAACAACTTTGTATCCACCCTGCCGAAAATAGCTCCCAGAGAGCAAAGCTGCCTCCTCATACAGTCCCTTTCTATACCAATATCTAATCCTTTTAACTACCCTCTGCACAGTGACTTGATTCCCACCACACACACCTGCTCATCACCACCAGTGTGGATGGAGTTCCACTCTCCTGGGTGCTTTGCAGAGCCCCCGCCACAGCCTAGCTGGGTTTCTGCAGTTATGGGGCCGGTGAGCACAGGCTGGCTGCTCACCAGAGCAGTCTGAGCACCCTCAGCCGGTCCCAAAATGCTGCTCGCCATCCCACTGCCTGCAGAGTTTTGGCATCCTCACAGCAATTCAAACACAAGTTCTAATTTCTAGGAGCAGAGTGGCACAGCCAGCAAAGGCAACTGTCTCATTAGCAGCGAGGCGAGAGAGAGAACCAGCTCCCTTTGCTTGCAGTGTTTTGGTATCCTTTTGGTGTTCCTAAGATTCTCATCTCCTGACACAGACATTCACCTGCAGCTACAGTTAAAACCCACAGATTTGCAGGAAGTCAAACATTGGTCCTCATCTGCTGCCTGTGATGCAGTCAAATGTTTCTACCCTGGAGCTCTGCTGCCTGTGATGCAGTCAAATGCTTCTCCCCCGAAGCGCCAGGATATCTCATCCCTCTTGCAGTGTTTGCTCAAGTGTGTCCACTCCTCCCTAGCTCTTCTCTCCTCTCGTGGTGTTCCTCAGCCAAGGGCTGTGTTTAAAGAGGGCTTTACTAGCACTTGCAGCAGTACAAACATCAAGAGCCTTTGAGGTGCTCTGTGGAGAGGCTGTTAAACCAGAGCGCAGCTGTAGGAAGGAGGTGGGAGCACAAGTGCCAGCGCGGCAGGCTGACCCGCAGCACCTCGTGGAAAGGCAGCAACAGAGCCACGGAGGGTGCAAGAATATCACATTCAACACAGAGCCACAGGACAGTGCCTGGGGGGGAACACAGACCCAGGTACATGTTTCAGGGGGAAACCCCCAAAGAACAGGAATTGTCATTCTGGGCAAAAATCTGGAGTGGGATGTACCTTCCAGCTGTTGGCTGTTTTCTTCCGAGCTGCTGAACAGAATAATTCTTACTGAAAAACACAAGGATGTGAGGAAAACATATTAGGGAATCAGAATACATTTGTCAGTCTACACCACTGAGCTTTAAAAAGCTGCTGAATGCAAATAGCAGCAGCAGCAGAAGCCACACATGCACACAAGGACCAGATCCTTGGGGTGCCAGGTGAGGGCAGGGCCGGGGGGGGAGGAATTTTGGGGCACAGAAACTCAGGCTGGCAGTGCCAGCCCTGCTCTGACACCACAGCACAGACTGCCAGCCGGCAGCTGCCCCCTCCCTGGGCAAAAGTATCCCCCTGGCCCTGCTGAGCTCCTGCCTGTGTGCTTCAGTTCTGGCTTGGGGAGAGAAAACCGAACTGCACCACACTGGAGAGGAGCAGGCCCTGCATTCAGGGAAGTTTGCTCACTTCTATAATCCCTGTGGCTGGAAAAGACCTGAACTAGCAGGATTTGTTTCCAGCTCCCTGCCCAGGCACTTTGAACAATCAGCATTTAGTGTGCCCAAACCACACCTGCAAAACAATCAGCAGGGTCTGACTCAGGTGGCCTTTTCCAGGCTATATTTCTGTATTTCTACCTTTCTGTCACACACTCAGAGATGCCCAGGAAGCTGAGAGATGGCACAAATCCTGTCTGCTTGCCTGGCAGGAAGGTGAAGTCAGCCCTGTTCAGCTGCTGTCAGACAGCACTGGCCTGGGTGCAACCCCGCAGTCCCACTGAGTTTCCCTGACCTGCCAGGGATCAAAACCCCTCCCTGACCAGCAGCCTTTTGCCCACCTGGCTCTCACAGCTCTGTGGCTGCATCCAGGGTGACTCTGATCCGGGCTGACGGGCACACTGCTAGCTGTGCAATGGGATATATGTCCCTCACATCCAAAGTGTGCAGCACTGTGAGCAGGAGCCTCTCATAGACTGCCCAGAACTGGAGAGAAGTGCAGGCACTGCCAGCTCCCCCAGAGCCCCCCACAACTAAACAGCACTTTGGACCTGTCTCGAATCAACAGCATCAGTTAGAAACCCGTTCTGTGCCACTGGCACAGCCCTGCCAGCAGCCCCAGTGCTATGCTTGGATCTAGCTGGGCAGAAGACTGAAACAGCTCAGTTAGGCAGTGAGATGCCAGCTGCACACGTGGTGCTGGTGCTGCCTGGCACCGTTGCTGGGGGCATGATGACTGCTTTCCGGCTCAGGCACCCTTGCTGTGGGCAGAGGTGGCTGTAAGAAGCAGCAGTGAGGGCACAGCAAGGTGTTCCCAGCCACGGTGCCCAGCTTGGGTATGCCCTCCCCCTAGCCCTTTGCACATGGCAAAGACACAGGTGGCACTGGCACTGTGGTAAGTAGAAATCCCCTTTGCAGTGCGCAGAGGAGCTGCCTGCTGCCTTCCCTTTGCAGCATCTAGGGAATTGTGTATCTGCCGGGGAAAACCTTAACATATGTCTTTCCTTGTGGAGGGAGGCTCTGGCTGAGGGCTTTTGTAAGACTTCAGCTCTGCCCGCCTGCGGAGCGTGGCTCTGCACGGCCCTTTGGGCAGGCAGCGCCGGTGCTGCCAGGCTGCAGGCAAGCGCGTCCCTTGCAGAGCAGACTCTGCTGCCTGCCGGCCACACGGGCAGCCGAGCGGCTCCCACCCCCGGCCCCGCGCTCTGCCTTCCTGGCACAAGCGGGCAGCCTCCTCCTGCTCGGCTCCGTGAGCCGCGGGAGCCTGGAAGCAGCATTCTCTTCAGAGAGGAGCAGCCAAGGAGAGCTGTGCTAATTACCTTGGGTAGAGGATCCTTGAGGTCTTTGCCAGTTTTTATCAAAGCATAGAAAGCAATTATTAAAATTAATGCGATTTCCCGTGTGTTCTACTTCCAGCAAAGCTATTTTTGGCCAGGGTTGCCATCTGTCCCATTCAGCGAGCTCAGCCACAGACTTTTGCTCTCTCTCCCATTTCCCACAGCTCTCATGCGGAGCTGGGCAAACACACGGCCTCTTGCAGAGTCAAGGGCCTCAGCTGCAGCGTCTCTCTCACCTGACAATTGCCATCACCTGGTGGCGAGTGTCCTCTCCCTGTCCTTTCCTTTCTTTCCCTGGCACTGCTGGCACTGCAGGTGCCCTGCGTAGCATCTGGTGCAAGTGCACTGCCCTGAGCAGGTGTCTGGTGGGAGAGGCCATGGGGACACCAACAGCCTCACCTGCAAGGTGATGAAGGTCAGTTTGTCCCTGTGGTCTTCACTGCCCTGCAGCCTGTCTGGCCTGAGCCTGGCACTGATACCAGAGGGCAGCAGGGACAGCACCTGTGTGGTGAGACCAGGGGAAAGGGCTGCTCAGTCTGGGGGCACAGCTGGCAGAGGAGGTGGGAAGGCTGAGGAGCATCAGGGAGACTGAGCTGGAGGCTGGTGGAGCCAGCCCTGCCCTCCTCCAGACAGAAATGGGAGCACCTGTCAGAAAGTGCCCAGGATCAAGGGTTCCTGTACCCTGTCCCTGCCAGGCCAAAGGCAGAAGCCTCAGTGAAAAGAGTGAGGCTGGTTCATGGTCAGGGCAGCAGGCAAACTGCCCCCTGGACCACTCTGCCCCTCCAGGTACCTCTGACCAGCAGGTATGAGGCTGTGGTTGAAAGACAGGCACAGGAGGGTGGAGGTGGAGACAACCTACACCAGAGGAGTCCTCTGTGGTGGGTTAAAGCCCATCCTGAAAGCAGGGGGAGGGCTTGCGGGTGCTTTGCCCTCCCTGCAGGGCCTTTTCTCCCTGGGAAGCTGAGTCTGTTCCACTCCCCCTCCCTGCCCAGCTAGGGTATAAAGGGAGGCCACTGCAGCCATTAGCTCTCTTTAGCTCCTGCCTCTCCTGGATGAGAGCTGCTGCAGCTGCCCTCCTGCTCCTCTGCCATGTGGTCGGGTCTGATCCTTCTCCCTGCTGCCTCTGTGCCTCTTCAGAGAGAGACTGCTTTTGTATTCCTTCCCCCCCCATCCATCCTTGTTCCTTGCCCTTGTGAACCTTACCTGTTATTGTTATATATATATATATATTTTAAAGACAACTCTTTACCTCTCTACTTCCAGGCTGACTCCAAGTTATTGTTGGGTGGATTTGCTCCTGTCCTTTTTTTTAACTCTCTGCTGGGAGGGAGGAGGGGGAGCAGGGAGAGATTCTCAGCCTTGCCCCCATCTGAGCTCTTAACTCCCAGTTAAGGCTCAAACCACTGCACCCTCACAGGCAGGAAGGCCACTGCCCAGCTCACACCCACAAGGAAGAAGAGAAGGATGAGAGTTGTAGGAGACTCCGTGCTGAGGGGAACAGAGGGTCCAATGTGCCAGGCAGACCCTCCTCAGCAAGTCTGCTCTCTCCCTGGGGCCCAGAAGAGTGGGGGGAGGGGGGAAGGTGTTGCCCTCCAGATTAAGAAATGCACAGTGTGAGGAGTTGTCCCTGAAGGACAGCCAAGTGGGGAGGAATTAGAGCCTGAGGTGACACGGGGACCTTCGTTTGGTGTGTACTACAGGTAGGCATCATGCTCACCGGATCCTGTCCTGCTGGGGGCTTTCAGCCACCCTGACAGCTGATGGAAAGGTCTCTGAAGGAGCTGTAAGCCATTAAGGAGACTCCTGCAGAGCCTCCATCATAACTTCTTGAGCCCTAGCCAGGGGATGTGATACTGGACCTGGTGCTCACCACTGCAGGTGAGCCCATCAGGGTTGTCAAGACTGGAGCAGCCTGGGTTGCAGTGATCAGGCACTGCTGGAGCTCTCAGGCCTAAGGGATGCGAGTCAGACAAGGAGCAGAGCCAGGACCCTGAAGCAAAGTTGCAGCTCTTCAAGGAGTCAGTCAGTAGAACCTCTGGGAACTGGTCCTCAGGAAGAGGGGAGCAGAAGACAGCTGGCAGATCTTTAAGGACACTTCCCATAGAGTGCCAGAGCTCTCCGTGCCCAGGTGGAAGAAATCAGGCACAGAAGGGAGGAGACTGACACGGCTGAGGTGGGACCTGCTGGAGTAAAGAGCAGGAGGAAACTGCACAGGCAGTGGAAGCAGGGACAGGGAACTTGGGAAGAACACAGGGATGCTGCCTGGTTACATAGGGATGAGGTCAGGAAGACCAGGGCATGGCTGCAGCTGAACCTGGCAAGGGTTGTGACGAATAACAAGAAGAGTGCTACAGGTCCATCAACCACCAGAGGAAGGTTACACAAAGCCTCCCTGATGAGCAGGAATGGAGAGCTGGCAGCAACAGAAGAGGAGAAGGCTGAGGTTCTCCACAATGGTTTTGCCTTGGTCTTCACAAAGCAGCCTCTCTCCTCACAACCTCCCAGGGGAAGGACCACAAGAGGGGCACCAGGGAGACAAAGTCCCTCCTGCTGTAAGTGAAGACAAAGTTTATGACCACCTGAGGAGCCTGAGCGTACACAAGTCTGTGGGACCTGATGAGATGCATCCCAGAGCCCCGAGGGAACTGGCTGATGGAGTTGCCAAGCCTCTCCCCATGACATGGAACAGTCCTGGCAGTCAGGTGCAGTCCCTGGGCACGGGGAGAAGGGAAAGATCCACCCGTGGTGAGAAAGGTGGAGAGGAGAACCCTGGGAACTGCCAACCTGCCAGCCTCACCTCTGTGCCTGGGCAGAGCATGGAACAGATCCTCCTAGGAGCTCTGCTCAGGCCATGGAGGACAGGGAGGTGACTGCAGACAGCCAGCAGGGCTTCCCCAAGGGCAAGTCCTGCCTGAGAGCCTGGTGGCTTCCTACAAGGCAGTGACTGCATCAGTGGGCAAGGGAAGGACCGTGGGTGTCACCTGGCTGGACTTCTGCAAGGCCTTTGACACAGTCCCCAGCACCCTTCTAGGCTGGAGAGCTGTGGATGTGATGTGTGGATGCTTGGTGGGTAGGGAGTTGCCTGGATGGTCTCATCCAGAGGGCAGTGCCCAATGGCTCCATGTGCAAATGGTGACAAGTGGTGTCCCTCAGGGGTCTGTGCTGGGACCAGGGCTGTTCAGCATCCTCATCAGTGCTGCAGACAGTGGGACCAGGACAGCCTCAGCAGGTCTGCAGATGGCACCAAGCTGAGTGGTGCAGCTGATATGCCAGAGGCAGATGTCCTCCAGAGGGACCTGGACAGGCTGGAGGTGAGCTGAGGTGCAATTCATGAGGTACAGCAAGGCCAAGTGCAAGGCCCTGCCCCTGGGTGGGGACAATCCTCCTTATCAGTGCAGGCTGGGGGTGGTGAGATTGAGAGCAGCCCTGCAGAGAGGGACTTGGGGGTGCTGGGGGGGGAGAAGCTGGACAGGAGCCAGCAGTGGGCACTGGCAGCAAAAGAGGCCAAGGGCAGCCTGGGCTGCATCCAAAGCAGTGTGGCCAGAGCTGGAGAGAGAGGATCCTGCCCCTCTGCTCTGGTCTGGGGAGACCTCACCTGCAGGGCTGTGTCCAGCTCTGGGGTACTCAACACAGGAGAGACATGGACCTGCTGGAGAGGGTGCAGGGATGAGAAAGCTGGGGAGGGGCTGCTTAGAAGGGCATGGAGGTTTAGGGGAAGGCTTTAAGCTAGAGTGGGACAGACTTAGTTCAGACATTAGGAAGCTCTTTAGTGTGAGGGTAGTGAAACACCGGAACAGGCTGCCCAAGGAGGTGGTGGGAGAGCCCATGCCTGGGAACATGGCAGGTCAGGCTTGATGGGGCTCTGAGCAAACTGATCTAGAGGGGGATGACCCTGCAGGGGCCTTGGACTAGATGAATTTTAAAGGTCACTTCCAACCCAGTGCATTCTATGGTTCTAGGAACTCAGCCCATCTGCATTCTGATGTGTCTGAAGACAAACCAGCACATGGAGAACTAGCATGTAGGGATCAAAGGGCTGCAGGACGGTGTCTGTGGGCTCACAGGTGTTCAGAGTGCTCTGGTGAGGAGGCTGGCACCTGGCAGAGGTGCCTGTGCCAGTGGGAGCAGGACAGATGTCACTGCCTGCCCTCCAGGGGACTGCCATGTGGGAGGGTTTGGCATTTCCATCCCTTGCAGTCCTGTGGCAGCAGGACCTTCTGCACTGAGGTCCCTCCTCTGTGCAAAGAGAGAACCCTGCCAAGGGGCCAGCTCTGTCTATGCCTTGCACCACTCCTCTGAACCTCCATGGGTGAAGGCAGCTGGGCAGATGCAGAGATGCAGCCTGAGGTGGCAGAGCTGAGCCCATGTGTTTGCACTGGGAAGCAGAAAGGCTCCAGCTGCACTTTTACCTATTACCTATCTGCTGAGCACAGGAGGAGGAAGGGAAGCCCAGATGCGGTGCTGTCACCCAGATACCTGCTTCCTAGCTTCAGATCAGCTACTTACTGGGTGAAAGAGTGAAAGGTGTCATAGATTGAGTGAGGAGGTGTGATAAGGACACAATCAAGAACAGAAACATATTAAAGGCTCTGTATTAAATGGCACATTGTAAAAAAAACCAAAAGAGTATCTGATAGAGAATCCCTAAAGAGATGATTAAATACAAAGAGTGGTAACCCTGACTCTGTGTCTTTAGGCTTGGGCTGCCTGCTGGCTGGATCCTGCAGCATCCCTGCTTGGCAGCACCGCGGCACACTGCTCTGCTTGCCATGCTTCCTGAAGGAAGCAACCTGAGCGACAAATCTGGCAGCAAATTAGTTTGCATTTGAAGCCATTAGAATCTCTGCCTGGTGGGAGACAAATGTTGGAGGAGCAGTTCCCAGACAAGTTGTATGGAGGAAGAATTTGGTCAAAGCTGATTTGAAGCTGCTGCTGCTGCTGTACAGCTGCTCTGGAGAGCTGCCCCATGCTGCAAGCAGGCTCTGCCCCGAGTTGTGCCTGCCTCACGCTGAATGTTTGGAGTAACACCTCCAGCTCAGCAGAGTTCTGCCACAACATCATGGCTGGAAGTGTTGCTTTGTAACCCAGGTCCACAGGAGTCTCCATACACTGCTCAGAGGCACGGTCCTGTGCTCAGCCGTCCTGCTCTGCTTGCCCCCAGCGCTGCAGAGGTGGCCTTGGCTGGGACACTCAGCGCAGATTCTTCTCAAGCATCAAACTCGACAGAAGATTCTTGCCTCGTTCAGGTGTTCGATGCTCGTGATTTCAAGTGCAGCGGACAGGAGGTGCCAGGCTGAATTCCGCTCTCGCGGTGGAGCTCTGATGTCAGCCCAGAGAGCTCCCTGCAGAGCTGCACCGGAGGCCGCCGGAGGCCGCCGGAGCCGCTGCTGTGCTGCGGGCAGGCGAGCGGCGCTCGGCCCTCTGTCGGCTCAGCAGAGCTGGCTCCTGGGAGCATGGAGGCATGTCTGTATCATCCTGCTCTGCCGGCTCACAGCTGCACAGAGAAACACAAAACAACGAGGTGCTGAAGGCTGATTACCACAGGTTCTAGTGCTCTGGTTCCATTGGTGCCTTACACTGGTGTGCACCCGAGGCCATGGAGGGAGGGGGAAGGGGGGGTGCCTGCATATCACAAACACTCCTAGAAAGTCTCACTGCATGAAAGGAGAAATCCATCTGAGGTTTTACCTTCCTGGAGAGCAGAAAATCACAGTCCCCAGCCGGCAGACACGCTTCCTAGCCAGCTGCATCCCCCTTTTCACCTGATGCTTCTGGACCTGTGCGGTAATTGTGCAGACCTGAGCTCTGTAGCTGTACAGGAGGAGTACCAAGACCAGCCAAAAATGTTTGCGTTGCATAAGACCAGAGGCACAGCTCAGAAGGTGGTGGATCCTTCAGTTGTTCCGTCCTAGCTGTGTGCTGCTGTTGTTGCTACTGCTGAATGCACAAATGGAGGTTAAATTCCCAGACAGCCGACTCGCGCTCCCCAGCAGCGCGGGGCAGCCCAGCGGCAGCGGTGCTGGCAGGGCACGGCGCTGCGAAACAGGCACAGCGGTTCTTCTGCATGGCTTGTCTCTACACGGCCATGAGGAAACCCCTGGTCCCTTCCTCATTTGGCAGGCATAATCAGTCCCTTCTGGGGCCAAGAGCACTCACTGTATCTCCCTGTAGCTTGCAGCTCTCTGAATGTAGGGGCATGCATTAGTTAACAGTTCACAACTGAGGTCAGTGGAGCTATTCCTAATTTGTGACAGATCAGGCCCACAGATCAATACTGCAGCAGCACAAGGCCAGATTTCACAGCTGCCTGCCATAATAAGCAAAGGCACACACATCTTGCAGGATCACACCAAAGTCCACTGCATGCCATTTACTTGTAAAGAAGATTGTTTGGCATCAAAGGCTGCCCTGCTTTAACTAATGAAGCATCTAGGAAGAAAAATGAATGATCAGAAATAATTGCAATTTGCAAAGTAAATTACACCATTAACAACTCCAGAAATCAATAATCAGGTACAAAAAGAAAATCAGTGGAGGGGGTGACAGAAGAAAAAAATAAATCTCCTTGGCAGCTTGCCACTCTGGGGATTTTAATTTTGAGTTTTCCACTCCCAGCTATCCATTCTCACTGCCCATCCATCACCCTCCTGATGAATATAAAGGACCCTGGTATGAGACAGTGGAAGATTGCTGGGCTGGTAGTACAATGGGAAGGGAATCTTTCAGGTCTGGAGTAGGTAGGGTAAACTGCAGACGACAGTTCAGCAAAGCTTGTCTCTGCTCTGGCTTTCCCTCCTAGCACCTCTTTTTAACAGCACTGGCAACCTAACAACCGTTCCAAAGGTAACCAGAATCCCACTGGTAACCAAAATCAGACTCATGGGCAAATCACCTGGAAATCTCCTGACTGACTCTAACAACTGACATCATTTTTAATAGAAGTACAACATGATTTATGCCTTTGCTTATTGGTGTAGTTTTAAGCAGGGACAAGGTGGTTGTTTAATCTTACTCCCATGTTAGAGGCATTTATCTTCCAGCCCTTTGTGTTTACTATTTACAGCTTCATAGGAATGCCGACGCTGTGGCCACCGCCATCAGCAGTGTTCCTTGCTTTAGCAGCACTTACCAACGTCTCTGCTTCTGGGGGTTATTGATGAGCACTGTAAGCTCTTCTGCTTGCTTACCACAAGTGATCTGCTATGGATTTGGATGAGAAGGCGGGGGTGGGGAGAGGAGGGCGTGCCAAGCAGAAAGCCAACATCCAAACCATCCCAGCCAGTGGTTACATAGGTAGCTGAAGATGCGAAGACTTCTACATCAAAAGGGGGTGTTGAGTTAAAATGTCCATCCTACAGGCAGGCAGGGGTAGGGTGTGGAGAGAAAAAGGGTGTTTTCAGAAAGCATAGCTGACCCAGGCTGCAAGCAAGCACTGTCACAGGCTTCGGGGCACTGCACGTCCCAAAGACTGTGAAGAAAGCTGGACACAAAATGTCATTGTCTGAGGCCCAGCATTCACTTATTAGCAAACTCAGGCCATTTGAGGAGGAAGCATCCACCAGCTGGTGCAAGCCTTGCTAAACAGCACCTCCACAGTGCCCTGGCTCTTCATGGCCTTGCCAGGAACTGCCCAGATCACAGCTCCCCTGCCAAGGAAAGGACTGGTCAGAAAAAGGCTCTCAGCAACTGCAGCTCTAACCAGGGACCACGAAGCTGGCACCAGGTACAGCTGTTGCAGCTGCAGAGCATCACCAGTGCAAGAGCAATCAGCCAGGCAGGCACCAGTGGGGATGGCAAAGTATCAGCAGCACCAGCAGGGAACACTCCGGAGGTTGCCTGAACAGTTCTGTGCTTGCCACCTTAGAGCGTGGGGAGGGGAGGGAGAGGAGACAAAGATAGCAGCAGGCTTGCAGGCACATGGGAAGGGAGAGGAGAAACCTGCATGAACAATCTCCTATGGTGGCAACTGGTGGTTGAGTCATTGGAACAAACAAGGCCGTTTGCACGGTGAGTATCTTCTGTGGGTCACGGTGCTCCTGCTGGCGATTCCAAAGTGTCAGCTACCATCCTGTTACCACCTCAAACGTGGTCAGTTGCATCTCCAGCTCCCTCCTGTCTCAGACTGCTTCACACACAGGCACAGTTACATTTTCGTATCTGTGGTAATTCACCAGTCAAAACATGATTATACAGCTCTTGGGCACAGAGCTTTCCATTTCAATTCCCCTCCCACCCAGTAACCAGTCTGACTGATCTTCCCAGATTAAAAACTAAAAAAGCAAGAGGTATGTGGAATTTATCTGCAAATTCTCCTTGTTGAGCCCTGCCACCTTAGTGAGAGCCCTCCCTGCACTCCCTGCTCCTTGGGAAGGAAAAGTGGTGTAACCCTTCCAGGGCTGCACACATTTTCTTGGGATCCTGTTTGCCTGTGCATTCAGAGGCTGATCTCCAGAGGACATTATTAATTGTGCTAAAGCTCCATCTAGAACATTTCCAGTGGCACACACACCCCAAGATGGCCCCAAGCCCTGAAGAGCAGAGGAAACCTGCTCAAGGACTTTCTGCCTTCCAGAGGGCAGGTAGAACTTTGCAAACCATCAGTAAAAGGATTTGTTTTCCCTCTTGTACACCAAAGCTTTTTTTCTGCCATGGGCATGCAAACCTCTGCTTTATGGCAGAACCCAGTGGGCAACTTAGATCCCTGTAAACACAGATGGGCTTCAGTCCTGCTGACCAAAACAAGTTCTTGGGAGAGCTTAGTTAACACAAAGGTGTAGGAGCTGCTGCCAGAACTGGGGCAGGTTGTGGTCCTCTCCAGGACCTACTGCACGACACATGCCAGCCCTGAGATTTCAGCAAACTGGGCCAACAGAACTGTAATAGGATACCAGGAATGGTTTAGGACAGCAGCAAAGGTGTCAGCACCATGCAATCATGGTCCCCTTGGGTCATCCATACTGATATTAACATTTCCCCACAACATTATGTTTTATTTTATAGCATGGAACTCGGTTTCCTCTTGCAGTGAGTGCATGTTGTTCCCTGGCTGTACCACGGGGACCCAGGCGAGATGTTAGTCCTTACACAGAATCATGGACTGGCCTGGCTTGGAAGGGACCTTGAAGATCATCCAGTTCCAACCACTGTGCCCTTGCCAGGGACACCTCCCACCAGCCCAGGTTGCTCAAGGCCTCATCCAACCTGGCCTTCAACACCGCCAGGGAGGGGGCATCCACAGCCTCCCTGGGCAGCCTGTTCCAGTGTCTCCCCACACTCACTGGAAAGAATTTCTTCCTAATCTCCAGTTTGAAATAAAACTGTAAGAAAAGGTGAATGAAATGATGTCCCCAACACACATCTATATGGATACAGCTGAAGAATACAAGTCAAAGAGGCCCCTGTCCAAGGGCTGAACAGAAACTAATACATACTCCAACGAGCAGCTAAACCACTGCTTGTAACAGTGCAGGGCAGCAGAGCCTTCATTTCTGAGTGGAATTCAAAACACTTCTCTGAAATAATAGTTTAAAAGAAGAGTTAAGATGCAAGCAAAAGCAAAACAGATGCAGGTAGGAATGAGCAGAAGCAGCCTGGGACTTGGCACAGCGTAGGAACATGCCTGTGCTCAGCAGATGCCTTTCCCCACGTTACTCCTGCTTGCTGCGGCTGGGAAAGGGTTGCCCTTCCTCCAAGGTGCTCTTGCTGGGCTAACCCTTCGACTTCAGCACTGCAGGAGAGAGAGGCCTTTGTGTGCCTGCCCCTGGGTGCCAGTGGACACCTTATTTGGTGTTTCCCCATCCTAGACGAGGCAACAGCGCCCAGGTGAAACAGGCATGTGTGGTATGCTACACATCCCTGAGGCTCTGCACCGACAGAGATGGGGACAGGCTGCATGAACCAGCAGAAGCTGCAAGGGATGGAGCTCCAACACTAGCTGTGGGGCTCCACGTGTAGAGGCCCAAAGAGAGCAGGGGCACAGCAAAGAGGCTGCAAGGCTGGAGCAAGCTGGGGGACAGCTTTGAAAATACAGAGTCCTTGAAGACATTCAGTCCGGCAGCAGCTCCCACGGGTGCAGAGGTTGTGCTAGGAATGTGCTATCAGTCTCAGCTGTTAGCCTCGGGCATGGAGCAGAGACTACTAGAACAGAAATGCTACTCAAGCCTTAATTACAGTGAGGCCGAGTCAATGCTTAGACAGGGCACTGTGGGGAAAGTCCCATGGCAAAAAGAGGTTTCTATGTTTCTTTTAACTTTGCTCTGGACTATGGAGACCTCCAGCACACCCTGTCTGAGAATGGTTTTCTCATTCTTAGTTTCCTTGGAAAAACAGTTTTTCTCCTTGGGAACTGAGGATCATTTGGCAACTAAAACACAGGTCTGGCATTCAAGGCCCCAGGTGATGTTCCTGGCCAATAAAGCAGCTCCACTGGCAGCCCAGCAGCAGCACCAGCCCTGGTCTCTCTCTTCTGTTTACTGAGGCACTCACTTTGGGGTCATTTCCTTTGGGAGAAGGTCTGCAAGAGTTTAGAGAGAGTGAGCAGCACAGGTGGGGATAGAACTGTCCATTAAGAAGGGAAATGAGGCTGGTATGGTCAAAGTCAGGCTTACCACAGCTGGGCTGAGGAGCTGTGAGTATGCCAGACACCAGCAACTCACCCAGCACCACACCAGGGCTGGGTCCACTGAAGGCAGCAGACTTGCTGCTTCCCCAGTGCGTGACACAGCCGCTGCAAGGGAGCTCTGTGCGCATCCCCATGTCACAACAGCCCCCTGAGGCAGCCATGGCTCACTGCAGTGCCTCTGAGGCCTGGCTGCAGGCTGAGACCCTCCTGCCACTCTGGGTACAACTTTTCTTTTCTTCCTGCCCAGCCTAAAGAGCAGAGCTGAAAGCCCTTTCCTGCGGTGTGAGGAGAGCGATGAGATAGGAGCACAAACCTCCACGTGTGTTCAGCTGCCTCCCTGGGTCTGCAGGGAAGGCCTCAGCTGGGGGAGCTGGCTGGCTTGTGGCGCTGCCAGATAAGGAATTCTTTAATACAGAAAAAAGAAAAAGGGAGAGGGAGGGCTATTTACAAGAGTGGCAAATGGAAGCTTTCTGGGGAGCTTTCTGGGGAGATAAGGAGCTGGGCTGGGCCATCTCTACACACCGTGGGCCCACTTGCTGCCTTTGAGTCTCTCAGAAAAGAGCAAAAGGAGCTGCTGACATTTCTGCTTAAAAGGAAGAATCAATTAATCTTTGTTTCCCACTGCCTGCTTGTTTGACCTTATTGTGTTGTGGAACAGAAAAGGAAGAGAAGAGAAGGGGTGAGGGGAGAGGGGATTCATGCTAATAAAATCCCAGTGAAGATCACAGCCCTCTGATCATGGCTGAAGATGCAGTTATTGGGTTGTTGTCCTGCTTGCCACTGCTGCTCATTCCTGATTCTTGCCTTGCTGTAATAAGTCACAGTCTTTCCACCCTTCATCCCAGTATTGACAGGCAAATGTCACCCACGTTTGACTGACATCCATTGCTCCTGAATACAGAACTATGATTTAGGAATCAATTATGTTTGTCTATTGAAACAGCTCTTTGTGTAGCTTGTATATCTGTGAGCAGGACAACTTCCTTCAATGTTCTCTCAGGAGAAATGCCACTAATATTGCACATTCACCTTCCCACTCAGCCACAGAGGTGCCCACCAGCCTGTGGGGGAGGAGAAACCTTAAACACCCCCTCTCCTACCCCCCCCAAATAAAAGATGGGGAGAAAACCCAAAGACTTAAGAAAACATTTTGCTACCCCCAAGTTAAGCCAGAGAGACCTTCTCAGGCCATCTGTTGATCTATTATGCCCCACACCTTCCTGTGGCTTTCAAACAAAAGGGAACTCTCCCTCAGTGCCAGTTTGCTAGCAAGGCAGTGGCTGGCTGCACCAGCAGCACACGCTGCAGCCAGGGATGAGCACGGCAGATGGAATGCACAGGAAGAATTGTCTCCTTCTCTGTCTGTATGGCTGTAGTCTGGGAGAGGGGAAGAGGGAGACCCGAAAGGGTGAGAGATGCTGATCTCTACCGCTGTGTGGGGAGGGAGATCTGTTTTCAAATCACTTCCACTTGGACAACTGGTAACTGTAAAGCATCCCTGCATTTACAGCAGCCTTTCCCAGAAAGCACCAACACGACAGGGCAGCCTCGGGGAAGCGTTAAGCAGGAGCTGGATTGACCTTTTAATTCTTGAGCGGTGACCTAAAGGGTACCCAGAGGCTGCTAAGCACATCTCTTGCCTCCGGTCTGCTCCAGAAGAGCTGTCATCGCAAGATGCAGCTAGTGAGTGAGGCTCACGATTTCACTGTTCATCCGTTTGCGGGAGGGGTGGGGGAGGGAGAGGGGAAAAAAATGTATTTCCCACACTGCCAGAGTAATGCCAAACTCTCTGTGAGTGGGAAGCGCAGAGCAGATGCTGGAATGAGATGCCAAAGCAGCTCCCCTTCCCCTGCGCTTTTGGGTGCCTATAAATTGCTCCAGCGCGCTCGTCAGCCTCCTCCTTCCCTGGCAGGTGGCACCCGGGCAGGATCCTGCTCTCCCTCGGCTCCGGCTCCGGCTTCGGTGCGGGCTCTCGGCGACGGGCACCGGGGCGCGTCCCCGCTGAGCGCTGACTGCCGTCTCTGCGAAAAAAAAAAAAAACCACCAGAGCGGGAGAGCGCCGAGGCGAGCGGGGATCGCGAGAGGAAAGGCAAGTTCCAGGGAAAGTTGACTCGGACTGGCACAGCCTGCAAAAAAAAAGTCGATCGCCAGCGGGAGCATAAAAGTGCGGGCGGCCGGGGCGCGGCGGCAGCTCTCCCTCTGCTCTCCGCTGCTCCCTCTGCTCCGCTCCCCTCTGCCGCCCGCCCGCCGGCTGCCGCGGCCGCAGCGGAGCGGCGCGACCCGCCGCAGCCCCCGCTGCCCGGCGGCCAAGTCCCGGTGCAGCCGAGCTCCCCGGGCTCGGCGGATTTTCGGCTCTGAGGAGGTCCCCGGCCAACCAGCAAGATTTTGTCCAAAAGCAGGCAAGAGGATCGCCCTGCGCTGAGCCGGCTGGTGGGCAGCAGGCGGCGGCTAATCGCCGCCGGCGCGCTGGGGGTGGTGATGGTGCTGCTGCTGGTCATCCTGATCCCGGTGCTGGTCAGCTCGGCCGGCACCTCGGCGCACTACGAGATGCTGGGCACCTGCCGCATGGTCTGCGACCCCTACGGCGGCACCAAGGCGCCCAGCACGGCGGCCACGCCCGACCGCGGCCTCATGCAGTCCCTGCCCACCTTCATCCAGGGGCCAAAGGGGGAGGCCGGCCGGCCGGGCAAAGCGGGGCCCCGCGGCCCGCCGGGGAGCCGGGGCCGCCCGGCCCGGTGGGGCCGCCGGGTGAGAAGGGCGAGCCGGGGCGGCAGGGCCTACCGGGACCCCCGGGGCGCCGGGGCTAAACGCGGCGGGGGCCATCAGCGCCGCCACCTACAGCACCGTCCCCAAAATCGCCTTCTACGCCGGTCTGAAGCGGCAGCACGAGGGCTACGAGGTGCTCAAGTTCGACGACGTGGTCACCAACTTGGGCAACCACTACGACCCCACCACCGGCAAGTTCACCTGCTCCATCCCCGGCATCTACTTCTTCACCTACCATGTGCTCATGCGGGGCGGCGACGGCACCAGCATGTGGGCCGACCTCTGCAAGAACAACCAGGTGGGTGCCGGGGGCAGCCGGGGCCGAGAGGGCGGTGGCGCTCGGGGCAGCCGGGCGGCTCCAAGGGAGCGAGGACTGTGCGGGCAGCGGGAGCCCGAGGGGAGCCGGCGTCCTGAGGGGAGCCGGAGCCTTGAAGGGAGTCGATGGTCGGGGTGAAACGCGGGCCAGAGGAGCAGGTGCCGTGAGGACAACGGGTGGCCAGGCGGGGCCCGGCTCGCTGGGGGGAGCGGGCGGAGCGGAACGGCGCGGGAAGGGCGGGAAGTGGGCGGCGAGGGGGAGCCGGGCGGGCGCTGGAGGCGGTGCGGGTGCCGGGCGGGTGTCGTTGGGGTCTGGGTCCGGGCGGGCTGGGCGACCCGGAGGAAGGTTAGGGAAGCTAGGGGAACCGTGCAGGCAGAGCCGGGGCGGGATTCGGGGCGCCTCCCTGCTCCGCCTCGGGACCAGAGGACTCGGGACGGGGCGAGGATTACGCGCAGAGCCCGGCGCGCCTCGGGGGCCGGCTGAACGCGGGCTCCGCCGCTTCTTTCCCCGAGGGTCACGCCGCCGGCAGCAGGCCGGCGCCCGGCTCTCCCGTCCCGGCCAGTGTGGGCCAGCCAGTCCGGACCGGGGCAGAGGGGCGGTCGCGCAGGCGAGGCTGCCCCGCTGGGCCGAGCGGAGCCCAGGCCGGGGCCGGGGCCGGGGCTTCCCCTCGGGCGGCGAAGCTCCCCGGGAAAGAAGGATAGCTGGGCGGCAGGCGAGCTTAGCTGAGGGTTGCTGTGTGGAGAGTGGCTGAGGCGTGCGGGTGCACAGCAGCCGCGGAACGGGGCTCCCGCGCAGCGTGGCGCCGGTTTCGAAGGCTTAGCCGGCGGCAGAAGCGTGTTTGCCTCTGGCCGGCAAAGCCGGCAGCCATGTGGGCTCGGCGGCCGCAGGGCTCGGCCCTCGGCGGGCTGGCCTGGGGAAGGCAGCGGCTGGCCAGGCCGTGCCGCGGGGGCACAGGGGGCGGCCGGCGAACACTGCACGGCCCGTGCTCTGCCGGCACCCCCGCGGCGAGCGCGAAACGCTCCGAACAATGACAGATCTTGCGATGCTACCGTCTGAAAGACGGAGGTCTCGCTCGTTTCGATTAGGATAAACGTTGCCGCCGCTCTAGCAGAGGCCGTGCTTGGAACACTGCCCCCGGGGACCCGCTCCCTCGGCAGTGAAGAGGCAGGGACCGGCGGTCTCGGGATACGGCGGCGGCACCGCCACGCAGCCCGCATCGCTGCTGCTCCGAGGCAGCGCGGTGTGCCCAGGATCTCCGTGTCTCCGGTGCAGCGCCCTGCTCCCGCCGGTCTCCGGTGCGGCTGAAGGGCGAGGGACCATCCTGGGCTGTCCCGGCGCGCCGGGGGCTGCAGGTCGAGCCGCACCAGCGCTGCTGCTCTGCCGGGCCGTGCACCGGCGGCGGGGTGCCCCGAGCGAGCTGATCGGCACTGCGCGGTGTTCGTGAGCACTGGAAATCGGTGTCCCCGCTGCGCCTCGAAGGCCGCGGAGGGGGTCGTTCGTTTGCGCGGCCCCGCGGCCGGGGCAGCATCGCGGGCTCGGGGCTCGGAGTAGCTCCGCGGCGGGCTCTCGGTAGTCTGATGTGCCACTTAACCTTTGGTTCGTGGCTCCTTAGGAATGCTGTGAAAACGGAATAACGAGGGCAGCAGCAGCAGTTAATTAAATTGGGCAATGTCCCCTATAAACTCATACAGTGCCCGTGAGAACGCCGCTTCACTTGCAATGAAAACGTTCCTCTATTGTTGACTCCCATTTATAATGTTCTGCAGTGTTTATTTTCCCTAACCATGGAAAATAAACACGTACTGGTACGTTAAAAAAAGTAAGCAATTATAGAGAGCAAATTGAGCATGGAATCTTAACAGCTCCCAAATATAACTGCTGCCAGTAACAGACATGAGGCAAATGAAATTTGCAGTGATTTGGACCAAAAGAACCTGGCCTGTATTTGTATCTATCTGTGCAAATTACCTGCACACAGACTGTTGAAAATCGACAGTTTCAATGCAACAGTGTCTCCTCCCGATTATGATTTATACTTTGAACATTAAAGGCTGATGTGATAGCAGTTAACTTTGTGCATTATTTGCAGGAAAGCTTAGCGGTTTTTGTAAAGTTGTTAAATGAATCCTGCAAAGATAACCTGATAAATTCAGCGTTAAGATAACCCTTGTAGCACTGGACACTGCATGCCTTACAGAAACACTCATTCCCCAGCAATGCGCAGGAGGAACCTCAAGGTTCTCCACTCTTAACGCTTAGGTTTCTTAAATGGTTACAAAGCTTGAACTGTGCTGAGATCACTTCGTGTGTGGGAGTCCAGCCTGAGAGCAGAGCCACGAAGGGTGAGGTGAGCAGCTGTGCAGCTGCGAAGTGTGTAGTCCAGAAATGGTTTCATTTAGAGACACATTTACCCTCCTGCAGCACTACACTGACAAACCATGGGAGAGTGTTCTCCCAGCCTGTGGAGAAATCACTCTTGCTGAGCAAACACGGGGGTGGCTGGCACACAGGGGTTTACAGGACCTTTGTGCATTGGGCAGTCAGATCTACGCTTTGGTTTCCAGACTTTCAGCCCCCAGCATCTTTTTTTCTTTCAGCCAATGTGCCCTGTCTAGAACCTTTAAAAATGACACAGCATTGCTGTGGCAGTCAGTGTCCAGATGCTGACTGCTTTAGGATTGTCACTAGTAAAATTCAACTCTTCCTTTCCTATTCTCCAGAAAAACACATTTTAGAAGAATCCAAACAGTGGTCTTTCATTAGCATATAATTTAAACCTTTTTTTTCCTTACCAGTATGCAAGAAACTAATTCTCTCTGAAAGTTTTTCTAACCTCATCTATAAATTTTTATCTAGAACCTTTTTTATTCCTTCCCATTTGCACTGCCAGCAGCAGTTCCAGCCTGTTACTTCCTTTGGAGGGTATTTCCAGGTTGAATGGCCCAGAGCCTTCAACTTCACCTGCCAGAGGAAACCCCCTCTGCTCCAACACCAGCAAAACAGATCACCTCTGCCAACACCACCAGGCAGCTCAGCAAATCCCAATTTGGTCCCAAAACAGCTGTGGTTTATCACCATGCCATGTGCCACACCACCCTACAGCCTTTCTCTTCCTAGACTGTATAAAGAATTTCTGCCCACTGGCATTTTTAAGCTGCATGGTAACACCACCACCCCACCCCCTCACCCCCCCCCCTTAACATTTGGGTATTAAGGTGGGATCGTGTCACATGAAATTTTGATTTGGAAATCTGATAGGAAGGGAAATTTGTGACTCCAAGCCTATTTTTTCAATTCAGGGCAGATCAAACCCCAGATGCAGCATGCCAAGTCATGCATTATTACTTTGCTCAGGTTTGCAGCACCACTAAATCAGTTACTGCTCTGTAACTGTGCTAGAACAAAGACAAGTGAGGAGATGATGTGGTCCAGGGAAATAAATCACAACCAAGTTTAAATATTTCACCAAACAGGGTCAGATATATGTGATGGAGAAATGATTTGGAGACTTACAGCAGCACAGGCTGTTGTTCATTGCTGGAAACCAACAACATACACCTTGAAATTAACAGAGTCCTCTCTGCTTGCTAGCAGTGGCAAATTTAATCAGTACTGGAACAGCAAGGAACAAATTGGGGGGTGTGGGGGGTGTGATCCTGTGTTTAAGCTGTAAATGAGAAGTCCTCAATAATTTTGAATTCCAAAATCTCTGAGAGCAAACAGCAACTCCTCTGTGATTTTTCAACTGTGTATCTCTTGCCACAGACAGAAATTAAATGTTTGCTTACTGGTGTGGCAGTACCAACGTTCCCAAACCCCAGTCAGGCTCCTTTCCTGCCTGTGTGCAGGGCCGTGGGAGGGTGGCCACGGGTGGGCACCTTCTCTATTCTTTTTGCAGCGTGATCCCATTAGCAGTGTGACAATAAATCACCTCTGGGAAAGTCCATCCTGGTATCGCGGTGGGCTCACTGTGGATCCTCACCCACGTCACTCGTCTTGCTGGAGGAAAAGTTACACCTTTGTAAACGTGGCACAGGAGCAGATTCAGGTCTCTGCTCTCCCACCCCTTTAAGAAGGCTCTGAGCCCTCCCAGAGTGTTCAGCAGCCGATGGGGGAAGGAGCAGCTCAGCGCTGCAGGGTCAGGTGTTGTGAGAGAAAGTAAGCAGTAACCACGGGGAAAATCAACGCTGGCTGTTGCTACATAAGTGGGAACCGCTCTGTGCTGAACAGAGTGGCAGGCTGCAAGTTGTTTAAATTCACCAGGTAGGGCGAATGAGCCCAGGTCTCTTAACCACTGCCTGTGTTTGGTGCAGGTCCGAGCTAGTGCCATCGCTCAGGACGCCGATCAGAACTACGACTACGCCAGCAACAGCGTGGTGCTTCACCTGGAGCCCGGGGATGAAGTCTACATTAAACTAGATGGAGGCAAAGCCCACGGAGGAAACAACAACAAATACAGCACCTTTTCTGGATTTATTATTTATGCTGACTGATAACCAATGTGAAAGACCCACCAAACCAGGCCAAAAATGAAGCTTCTTCTTTAAGCAATGGATTTGCGTGGCAAAAGTCAGTGAGAAAAGCACCCCAGCAGAGCACCACCACCCAGCACCTCAGCAGTGGGGAGAATAAAGTCAAATGCTACCTGGTTCACATCTGTACAGCACAGAGAAACCTTACAGCAGCCCAAGTTACACAGATGTGTGATCCACTACCGCCAAAGCAAACTCCTCATCCTGTGTCCATGTGAATGAAGTCCCACGTGAGTGAGCGCTGACCGGAGCACTCCGCCCCAGGACCTGCCTTCTCTCTTCAGTGTATTTGAGACTTTGCTGTGTTATGATCTTGCTGCTTTATCCATACTTCAGCTTTGGTTCTTGTGACTTACTTGCTAACAATGATGCTTGGAGTCCACTCATAGTGTGGTGAGGAATGATTTTACAATAAAAGGAAGAGGTAATCAAAATATACTTTCTCTCTCCAAAGGAATTGTTTGCCTTGTACTTTCCTTACCCTTCTACTTAAAACTAGAAACTAATCAGTTTCAAGCCTTAACTCAATATTCCTGCTTTGTAGGTTTACATTAGGCTTTTGATGTGAAAATCAATCCAGTGGAGTTGTTGACATTGTCTCCCCCTCAGCTGTGTTCTAAATGAAAAGGGAGGACGGCAGAAGCACTTTTATTTCACCCCTGAAAAAAATCTGTGTTGACAAACTCTCCTATTGGACCAAATCCCCCATTCCACCAGAGCCGATGGCAGAGCTCCCACTGAGCTTAGTGGGAAAAGGATTTGGCTTTTAGTTTGTAAAGATGTAAATATCTATTTTAGGCAATGATTCCAGGCCCAGGCCTGAGGGTTAGCCATGTAAATATTTAGCAGGCCTGGCTTCCTCAGACTAAGGTAGTGTTTTCTTTGCAGCAATTAGTCTTCGTTAGCACTTAGTCTGTACTTGGGTACTCTTTTTAATGAACTAGTTATGACTTATCATACTGCACAAGTTCAGCTGGAATTTCACAGGAATAGAATGGGTCAAACCCTTATCTCTCTTAGGTTTCTGGAGTCAGTGGGATCGTTCCCATGGAGCAAGAGTGGGAGGTCTGACACGGCAGAAGATGTCACAGGGACCTTCTCCATGGCAGCCAATTCCCAGGCTGCAGGAAGGCTGCCTCTGAGATGGACACAGACAAGCATATTACCAAAAAAGAGAACACATATGCAAAGGAAGAAGCAGATGTTTACCTGCAAAAAAAAAAAAAAAAGCGTGTATGAAACCTATTTTTCTCATTCATATAGAGATAGAGATATATAAAGGCTCTAAGAAGTTTAATCCAGATAGAGAATGAATGGCTCAGAGAATTAAACTAGGCACAGGTACTATAAGGCACATCGCTATAAAAATGCTTTAAAATCACTCATCCCAGTTAGGTCCACAGAATATGTTCCTTCAGCAGGTGGGTTTGTTGTTTGTTTTGTTTGGGGGGGGGGGGGGGGGCTGGCTGTTTCTCTCAGGTTAAAACTTGCAGATTTCATTCCAGGACAACATTTCAGCAGGATAATTAACCAACTCTACTAAGGAGCTATGTTCTTTATTGTCAGCATCTCTGCCAAACCAAGGCAATGTCTGTACCTTGCTGAGGAGCGAGAGGCTGCCCCTGGCATTTCTGTTTCGTGCACTTTGCCACAAGCAACCTTGTCTAATGCACTGAGAGCTGAGAGTCGTCTGCACTAACACGTCAGAAGTGTCTGCCACTGTGACAAAAAGCTCTCCAGTGCTGGCTGCTCAGTGCAGCCTGATGAAGGTTTTGCCAATCTCTCCAGCAATCCTGTGTTTGAGTGAGTGAAGCTTTTCTTGAACAGAGCACCTTCCTCTTCCCATTGCTGCTTTTACTTGCTGACAAAGTGCCAGCCCATATCTGACATTTTAGTGAGCACTACTGTTCTGGGTTTGTTTGTGGTTTTTTTTTTTCTACTAGGTCTGTATGTCAATAACAGATGTGTCACTGCCTTGGTGTCTGTTCGCTCCACTGCTGCTTTGACTGGCGACTGCACTCACAACGGCAGCGTAGCTCTAGAGCCTCTCTGTGTAGTATCAACCAGCGAGAGCTCATTTACAGCTACCAGTGCACAGTGACAAAGGTCTTCACTGGAAAAGCTCAATGCTGCCAGAGGTATATGGTCACACTTGAAAAAGCCTTTGAAATCAGGGTGCCACTGAAACTGGGTAAGACCGTTTGTTGGCTAGATTGCCTGCCCTAGTCGCAGTTAGACGAGCTGAGCACACACTTCATGTTGAAAACACATCTGAGGCAAACATTTCTTCTTTTTTCATCATATCTTGATATACTGATTTGTAAAGACTTCTCTCACAGCCTTTGTTATAACTACTACAACTCATTAAAACTGTATTATGTAATATATGTTGACTTTTGGTGGTGCATCCTTGCAATTGAGGCTGGTCTGCACGGGGTTTCTCGGCACGAGAAATGGATGGGATTTAAAAACGACACTGGAATGATCCTGGCCACAGCTGAAGAGGTCAGCACATTGCTTTATTCCAAATTTTTACACTTTCAGTTAAAAACAAATTGCTAAACTAGGAAAGATATCCTTTTGCAATTATTTGAGATTCCTTTTGCCTTGAGCTGTCTATGGAAGCCATGTGAAAGTCCCAGACCTTTTATCAAGCGTTACTTAAAGAGTCTGAAGGTTGGCAATATTGCAAAGACTAAATTCATCCCCTGGAGAATGGGAATGTGACTGCAAACCCCCATTTCCTTCCAAGTCCAGGTGAAGCATCTTCAGAAATGCTTTTGGCTCATGTTTAGTCACAGTATTCAGATTTCTCTCTAGAAACAATTATTTTTAAATCTCAGTTGAGAAGATCTTGCAGGCAGGCTCAGATCCAGTAAATTATCCACGACAAGACATTCAGAAGGGAGAAAATGCAGCTAGAATACCTAATTTCATTGTTCTAATTAAAAAGAGAAGTCATAATCAGTTTGTCCACATCTAATGACCAACTTCCATTTTCCTTGGAAAGCAGCAGGGTTTGGGATGATTGCTCTCCTCAGGCAGAGCTGGATTTTACCAAGCTTCCCTATTCCTTAGTCCTACTCAAAAGTCAGCCACCTCTTTGGGTTTGCTATAAGGATTTTGTCAATTTTATCTTGGGATATGCCTCTGATGAGCATTTTAGGAACTATATTTTTAAGGATATGTGAATATCCATGACCTCCATATTTCATCAGCCTGTTCTTGGTGTGCACGTCGTGAGCCATCAGAATTCTGTCCTCATAGCCTTCATCGATCAGCAAACGAATCCTGCAGAGGCCAAAAGCAAACCTGTCAGTGAAAGGTCCTCACTGCAACAGCACAGAAATGGAGCAGGATTGGCATTTTACACACTGCTGTGCTGCAGGGCTGCACCACAGCTGAGGAGACTTATTTGCAGTTACTCAAAAGGCATTCCTGAAACTAAACCATGTCTGTTATTGCATGAAAAGAATCCTCCTCTCAAACACACCCTCACACACTTCAGAGTGCAGAAGGAAAACTGCATTCCCAGTCCCATTAGATCCTCAGGGGGATTCAAGGGTGTCAGTGTCACCAAGCATGGCTCACAAGTTGTATCTGCATGAGTAAGTCACAGCTCCCTGCATGAGCCCCGTGTCAGCAGCCTGGTTGTTGCTGCAGTCACCAAGCCAGTCCCCAGTCCCCTTACACGTGCTCACCCCCAGGCTGTGTGTGTGACATGGCCTTGAAGAGGCCTGGCTCAATTATATAAGTACTTAACCACAGAACGGTCTGGCTTGGAAGGGACCTCCAAAGCCATCCACTCCAACCCCTCTGCAGTCAGCAGGGACATTCTCCACTAGAACAGGTTGCCCACAGCCCTGTCCAGCCTCACCTATGATATCTCCAAGGATGGGGCCCCAACCACCTCCCTGGGCAACCTGTTGCAGTCCTCCCACATCTTTAGTTAATTCTCAGTAAGCAAACTAGGTTAATAAAAATTGGAAGTTGTCATCATCATACTCCATATAGACAGTTCTCATCCAACCCCATTTCAAAGATGTTAGTTAAAGATAGATAGATGTTAGTTAAAGATAGATAGACAGATGTTAGTTAAAGATAGATAGACAGATGTTAGTTAAAGATAGATAGACAGATGTTAGTTAAAGATAGATAGACAGATGTTAGTTAAAGATAGATAGACAGGACAGGCAATGCACCGTGCTAGCATATGCCAGGAAGCCAGAGGACTGAACGGGGCAGCCCAGCTAACAGCCTTGGCAAACAAGAAGTCAGCTTGGAAAAAGCAGCAATGCTTCTATTCCCTTGCAGCAAGCCTGCTTCTACAAGTCCTGCTGTTCCACACTTCCCTCTGCTCACCTTAATCCCTTGCTCAGCTCACTGTTCAGAGTTTATCTGGTGGGTGTCTAACCTGCTGCACTAGTGACTGCTAAGTCTCCCACTAAGCTCCAGTTTAGTTTGGCAGGAGACTGCAGCATTACGGTGGCAGTGACAGACAGCCCTGGAAAGTGCTCATGAAGCCACCTAATGCCATCATCTGCCAGCACTGTGCAAGTCTAATTCTTACCCTCCTAATTGTGCATTGATCAGCAGGAAAGCAGATACTACTTGCATCAGTAACCACACCCTCAGAGATCTGACACCCCTCACCGGCAGGCGCTACATGCCGCAGGATCGAATCCATAGGGGCAGCAGGAAGAAGGCAAGCAAGACAGAACTTGGTAAAATATTAGCTTCTTTCAAAACCCCCACCACAGCCAGTGCCACACAGAGCCCAGCACCCTGTGCCCTGCAGCCTTACACCACAAGTAGCTTTGCCATCCTGAAACACAGGGAGACCACAAGCTAAGGAGAGAGTGAGGGCAAGGACACTGGAGGAGCTGAGTTCTCTGCTGAGCAGACATTTGAGACTCATCCCTTTTCCTGTTTCCACTGATTCTATGGGTGAGAAGGCATTTACAGTCCATGCTCATTTGCTGGATTTGCTCACTTCTGTAAGCTAGGTTCTTGCTTCTGACTCAAACTGCCCCTGAAAAAGTTCATTTTTTCACTTGCACTGGCAGAAGATTGCTGCAGAAATGCCTAAGCACACACCTGGGGCTAAGCTGTGCTTGTGCAGCCAGGGCAGGTTTGTATGGTGGACAGACCAGAACTGAACATGTGTTTTCCATTTAGTTTTTTCCTCACCATATTTAAAGCTCAGTTTGGTTCTCACCTCTCTGGTGCCTCCCCACAACAGAAACAAGCCTAAAGAGATTGCTGCTGCCATCCTGTGCCCAGTGTGGATGCATCAAAACCTCAACACAATCCAGTCAATGGCACTTCTGACTCAAAGGTGAATTCCTACCATGCAGGGGGAGACAAACTTTCTGTAATTTCTTCCTAAAAACAGCCAGCTGCAGGGAATAGTCTCTCAAGATGCAGAGAGGCTAAGGAGGGACACTGGTGGCTGAGCAGAGCTCATGGATGGAATGAGCACTTGGCCATGGCTGAGCAAGCACTGGCTAGCCAAGGCATGGCCTGTGCCCCTGCAGATATTCCTCCTGGCTCTTCTGAGGCACAGCAGAGGGGAGGGCAGCAACTCTACCCATTCTCAATGTGAAAACTATGGATTCATGGCAACAGTTTAAAATACTGAGTGCAAAACCGGGTGCCCTGTTGAGATGATTTCTGGTGTGAAAAGCAGCAGCAAAGGCTGGGCAGGCAGTGGAGTAGGAACCACAGCACCTTCTGTAGGAGAGAACAGGCTGAAAAGAGGAGAGGTGTTTTGAGTTTACAGTGAGGGGGAAAGAGAAAGCTAGAAAGTTACTTCATTAGTAATCAGGAATCACAAAATCCTTCTGATCAAGAGGAACAGAGGAACTGTTTGTAACTCTGGGAGGGCAAAAAACACAGGCAGGAGCCCCTCAGGAACCTGCCACTTCACTGCACCTGAGCACTGTAGATAAACTGCACAGTGCATAAAACACACACACAGTGTGACAGGGCGGAAGGAGCGAGATGCCCATCCCCAGCTGCTCCTACCTGCCCCAGTTTCTGTGAGGAGGGCAATACCTCGTGTCAGCACAGCACAGGGCACCACCAGCGCTGAGCCCAGGCTGCGTGTGCTGAGGAGAAGCAGGGCCAGGATTTTCACACTGTGAGGGTGAGGAGCTCTGAGGACACAGGAATCTCATCCTCTCAAAGAGAGAAAGGGCAGAAGAAAACAGAAAGGAGAGGTGATAAAGTGCTTGGAAGGAAAAAAGGGGACAGAGGTAGAGGATCTAATCGATCCACGACAACCACTGAGTTTTGCTGAGTCAGCGCATTTGTGAGGAGGCTCACACAATGCTTAGGCTCCTAACACTACAAACACAAACCCAGCATCTCCACCCTTTTCTTTCTTACAGCCTACAAAAATGCAGTAAACCATCAACTTCAACCAGATAAGCCTGGAATTGGGATGGAGAACAACGAGGCCTTGATCCGCTGCTCAAGTAACCCTCTACAAAACTGATTCCACAGCTTCCTTTGCAGACAGAAGGTTATAGATGCTGCTCTAAAGAAAAAGTCATTATCTTAGCAGGGGAAAAGCCAACTTTGCAGAGCAAGCTGCGTGCTGCCACTCAAAGAAGCCCCGCTAAGCCCGAGCGGAGCGTGGCAGCTGCGGGTAGCAGGCACCTGGCGATCCTCTGGCTGTCGCTCGGCATGTCGACCTCAGGGTGGAACTGGTAGTGAAGGAACTCGGTACCAAACAGGTCATACTCTAAATAGCAGCCAAGCTGAGCAAACTCCAGAAGCTCCTCCGTGTCAAAGATAGTCCTGCAGAACACAGGGAATACAACATCAGCATGGTAACAGGAAGGAAAAAACCACTTGGTGGTATGAGGATAGCTGTTGTTCAAGTTCCTGCTTGCAAGGAACACACCCAGTCATCTAAGGTTTAACTCACCCTTCTTTGACACAAGACTCCTGGCTGACACATGCAGCCTGAGCTGATGCACAGCACTGTCTTTGTGACATCCACCTGGGACTTCATGCACTGAAAAACCCCAACCTAACTTTTCCCCCGTGAAAGAATGAAAGAAAATAGAAATTATCATCTTGAAAGAGGAAGAGGAAAGTTCCTTACCTGAGGTATCACTAAGCCTCACCACAGAGAGCCTAGCAAAGAAGGACATTTAAGGAGGAGGTTAATTCATAGTGACATTCAAAAGCAATACAATGGATTACTCACACAAGACAGATTTACTCTTGCAAAAGAGTTACAGGAGACAGCTACAGCCAGGGCTTGTTTCATCCATCACACAGCAGCAAGACACAACTTGGGCTTTAGTCTCCATTCTCTACAGGGATCTTGCTGGATTGTCATTGGAAGGGCAATAGATCATTGCTGGTGCTGGAACCTGGCCAGAGCACCAACCAACAGCCAGAATGGCACTGGGAGAACATGGGTCACAGGCTCTGCAGGTGGGCCAAGGGAGGCCCTGGGTCACAGGCTCTGCAGCAGGCATGCAAAGGAAAGAAGCAAAGCTGCTAAATCCCCTCAGTCATCTGGAAAAGAATGGCAGCTGAAACATCAGCCCTCTGGAGCCTTTTTTCCCTTTGAAATGTTTTTGCAGAGAGTCTGGGCTGGCCAAAGGACAAGAAAAACACTCACAGGCTCTCATCTTTATAACCACAGCACATTTTCATCTGAGGAAAAAACAAGTTCCCACCAGAACAGCAGAGTTAACCAAAAGGGCAGTAGTTTCACTTTTTTTAATTGCAGATACTGATGTCAGAGAGTAATTTTACCCTACAGAATGACATCACAGTCTGTTGCCATGGCAATCACTGATGGCACCATTTCAATGTTATGACTTAACAACGGGACAAGATAGGAGGAACAGATGGGTTGAGAGAGAGAACCCCCTTGCTCATAGCAGCCTGCCATCAGCAGGAGCCTGAGACTTGCCAACTGTAATTAATACAAAATGTTATTTTAAAATAAATGCCACAGTTTACAGAGATTGAACATTTATCACCAAGTGAGTTTTCAAGGTGCAGAGCAAGAGAAGGGGTTCCTTGAGCCCCAGCCTTGCTCAGTTCGTGGGCAGGCAGGAGCCAGGAGTCCTGGATCCTGTGCAGGAGGATCTATTTCAAAACCACAGAACAATCTCTTTTCAAGAGCAGTGTCAGTGTTGTGCCTGTGGGAGCTCCACCCCAGTGAAGAGCAGGAGAGCCCAGTTTCACCAGCACTGTAAAACGCAGGAGTGCTGCAGCAGCACCTGGCTCACGCTGCCCAGCCCGGTACTGCTTGGGCAAGTGTTCCTGAGCAGCCCTGCACCCAAGGGAAGGGAGAGGGCACACAGGAGCATCCTGTCGTTTGGACCTCATCCACAAATCTGGGCAGGGACAACCACCAAGCAGGCATTCCTCATGGCTGCTATGAGCCTGCTAGCCAAAGCCACTCGAGGGGATGAGTTCTGATCTCCACCAAGATGCCTTTATACTCTTAACCCCCAATAAATGGTCAAAGCTTCCCAAGCCCTTACCTACACTTCAGCTTTGCTGTGGACACTTGCAACCCTCTCTTCTGGGGTGCCACGCTGCCCAACATGGGAGCCATCTTTTCAGTTTTATCTTCTCATTGCAAATCCACCTGGATTCTGTCTGTGTCAACAGCAGACATGAAATATGGAGCTATGTACAAATTCCTCTCACATTTAAAGGGCTGGGATGCTCCCACGTGGATTCTTCTCACCGGAGGAGACTGAAAATGTTAAGTGCACATTGCAAAGCCAAACTTCACAGTAGTTTAGAGTCTATGTTACAGCAAGTGCCAACTGAATGTGTGAAAGTAATGATAGCAGGAGTACAAGGAAATGTCACATTGTGCATCCAGCAGCTGTTAGTGAAACTGCACCTCTGCCTGGCTCGTTTTCTTACTCATAGTGCTTATCTTCCACCAATAAATCACTGAACTCAACAATTTACAACAGTGTGTACAGGCAACCCCCCCCAGAGCTGGGTGTTTATGTTGTATCAAAATGTCTGTGTAAGTACTGACACCTGCAGCTTGCTCAGTGCTCTTCCATAAAAAGATTTAAGTAATGCATTTTTCTTTAAAAAGGAGATAAAAACATAGCTGGAGATAGGACACACTGCAGGCAACCAGAGAAGGGGAGGCCCTGTCATTGACATCCAATCCAACACAAATAAAATGTCATGGCTCCTAACATCCCCAAGTATCACACTGAGCTGTGTTGGACTGCGCAGCACCTGGAGCTGCATGAGCCAGCTCCTGGAGCCTGTGGGGTGAGAGACCTGGAGCACAGGGCTCCTGCCTGCATTACACTCACACTGAGGGCAAGCAGTGCAGCTGCTGAGAATCATCTGACCACACACAGGCTCAACTCATCAATGCTTGGACATTTTCCAGCTCACCATCAGCAACACAAAGGCACACAAAACTGGTTTGGAAGAGAGGCTGTTTCTAGACTGGAGAGAGGGAAGCACCCCAATTCCTCTCCAGGTCTGATGTGGGGCTTCTGATGTTTGATCTCAAGGAAACTAAAAGATAGCTCTCTGGTCTTTGATGAGAACTAACCAGACCCCAATTAATTTCAAAATCCAATTAATTTTCTTTTTTTAGCAATATTTCTTATATCTGGTCCCAGGCCAACACAGCAGGGCACCAGTGGCCAAGAAGGGAAACAGCCTCCTGGGGTGCAACGAGAAGTGTGGCCAGCAGGGCTAGGGAGGTTCTCCACTGCCTCTTCCCTGCCGAGACCACACCTGCAATCCTGTGTCCACTTTTGGGCTCCCCAATTCAAGATAAAGAGACCTGCTGGAGAGAGTCCAAGGGAGAGCCATGAGGATAATGAAGGGACAGGAACATCTCTGCTGTGAAGAGAGACTGTGAGCCCTGGGGCTGTTTAGTCTGGAGAAGAGAAGGCTGAGAGGGGATCTGATCAATGCCTATCAATATCTGAGGGGTGGGGTCAGGATGAAGGGAGAGGGTCCAGAGAAGGCCATGGAGATGATCAGAGGACTAGAGAAGTTCCCCTATGGGGACAGCCTGTGAGTTGGGCTTGTTCAGCCTGGAGAAGAGAAGGCTCTGGGGAGGCCTGAGAGCAGCCTTCCAGCCCCCTACGGGAGAGCTGTATTGGTAAATCCTCAAGCTACACACAGAAGTCAGTTGAAGCCGTCACAGCTTAGGGCAGGCTTCTGCCCAACACTTCATGCTACGATCACAGCCCTTCTGCTTCACATGTAACCAGTCTGCTGCTGCAGACAGCCAGCTGCAGGTTTAACTCCTCTTCTGAAGAACATCTCTCAAAATATTTGAATTGTCTTTGTCTACTCAGGAAACACATCAGCATGTCAAACTTCAGCCAGACCCCAGAGCAGCCTTCCAGTACCTGAAGGGGCTAGGGAGAGCTGGGGAGGGACCTTTGACAAGGGGTGGGAATGACAGGACGAGAGGGAGTGGATTGAAACTTGAGGAGGGGGGGATTGAGACTGGAGATTAGGAAGAAATTCTTTCTAGTGAGGGTGGTGAGACAGTGGAACAGGTTGCCCAGGGACGCTGTGGATGCCTCCTCCCTGAGGTGCTCAAGGCCAGGTTGGGTAAGTGAGGCCTTGAGCAACCTGGGCTGGTAGGAGGTGTCCCTGGCAATGGCAGAGGGTTGGAACTGGATGATCCTTAAGGTCCCTTCCAACTCAAACCAGTCTGTGGTTCTATGAACACGGAAGTTCTGCCTTCTGCTCAGATCCAGAATCCAGACAAATCAATGAGTTTGCCATTAGCTTCAGTGAGGTTTGTTAAGCCCCTTAAGAGCAGTGGCCCAGTATTCCAAAATGCTGGAAGCCTAGCAGCCTCCCACCCAGTCTGGTGAAAGCTGCTCAATGCTCAGTGCTTTGTAAGTCCAGGGGTTTCTGCAGGGAGAGGGACTAACGGAATTCCCACTTTCTAGAAACTTACAGCTGTGGTTCTTTGCAGTCCTGCTGCCAGCCCTTCAAAGACAGCATTTCAAAAGCCAGCATTTCTCTATGAAAGTGGATCCCAGAGCTGCTCCTGCCACTACTTAAGCAGTTATTCTGAAGTCAGTAACCTTGCAGAGAATTCTCACACTGCGATCCCAGTGGCCAGGAGAACCCTGGCTGTGTGCAGAGCGACTCCCCAAAGGCCGGCGTGCTGCGGCAGCGCTCCCGGGGGCCAGCAGAGCAGTCTGCTTACCTGTCAAGGTGAGACATGACTGTCTTTGCAGCCTTGGCCCCAGCCTCCTGCAGCAGGCGGATGATGTGGCCGGGAGCCTGGCTGCTCCTGCCGGGATGGATGATGACCGGGCAGCCCAGCTGCGCCTGCGCCTGCGCCGTGGCCTGCAGCACCCTGCGCTCGCTCGCACTCAGGGGCCAGGAGCAGCCTATTTCCCCCACCACGCCGCACTTGATGTCTGTCCCGTCTGCTCCGCTGAGGATCTCATCCACAATGATGCCTGTCAGCTGCAGAACAGCAAAAGGACACTTTGGGTGATGAACACTGCTGGTGTTGGGCAGCATCAGATTGGGCTTATGGACTCTGTGCCAGGTAGGATCCCGAGGGCTTCCCGCACTTAATTAACAGTTGGGTGTGTGAAAACACTGCAGCTCAAATCTGGTTTCTGTCAAATAATGTTATGCTGGCCATCCACCAAAGACTAAAATAAACACAGAAGCCAATCAGTGTCTGCTCACACAGCTGCCCAGGTTTGCCAGGGAAGCTGCTCTGCAGATCCTTTGAACACCAATTTACACTGAGACTATTGTTGTGGAACCCGCCCCTCATACTCCTGAGCTGGCTCTAGGTGCAGTGTAGTCTAATTTCCTGCAAAACAAGGGGTTGGAGAATAAAGAATTCATGTGGAATTGTGGAAGTGTTTAAGCCCAGGCTGGATGAGGCTCTGGCCAGCCTGATCTAGTGTAGGGTGTCCCTGCCCATGGCAGGGGGGTTGGAACTAGATGATCCTTGTGGTCCCTTCCAACCCTGACTGATACTATGATACTATGATGTCATCCAGGTAGAGAAGGGGCAAAGCCTGCTCATGAGAAGGCCACCATAAACCCACAGGAGATCTCCTGACTTCAGGACTACAGAAGCAGAGCTCAGCTGACAAATGTACAGGGTCAAACTGGCTTGCTTTTAAAATAATTATTGGCAAAACAGACATCAGAATTCCCTAATAAAAGCAGTTTGCTAGAAAAGCTTTAGTTTGCTTTTCCAGAAGAGGCCAATGTGTCTTACAGCCCACACAGAAGTGAGAGCACAAACCGGCACTGAGGACGACCTTCTAATTCTTTGGCCCTAGATGGTTTTAAGGAAGAGTCAGTGGAGCAAAGGAAGAAGGAAGGTTTTGAAGCAAATTCAGGAAACAGAAACCCCCAAACCAATTTGCTAATAAATCTGTAAAGTACCTCTACTCCATACCTTGTGTCCTCAACACAGTGGTAAATCCTCAAGCTAAACACAGAAGTCAGTTGAAGCTGTCACAGCTCAGGGCAGGCTTCTGCCCAACACTTCATGCTATGATCACAGCCCTTCTGCTGCTGCAGACAGCCAGCTGCAGGTTTAACTCCTCTTCTGAAGAACATCTCTCAAAATATTTGAATTGTCTTTGTCTACTCAGGAAACTCATCAGCATGTCAAACCCCAACCAGACCCCAGAGCAGCCTTCTAGTACCTGAAGGGGCTACAGGAGAGCTGGGGAGGGACTTTTGTCAAGGGGTGGTAGTCACAGGATGAGAGGGAATGGACTTGAAGCTTGAGGAAGGGAGATTGAGACTGGAGATTAGGAAGAAATTCTTTCTAGTAAGGGTGATGAGACACTGGAACAGGTTGCCCAGGGAAGTCATGGATGCCTCCTCCCTGGAGGTGTTCAAGGCCAGGTTGGATAAATGAGGCCTTGAGCAACCTGGGCTGGTGGGAGGTGTGCCTGCCCACGGCAGTGGGGCTGAAGCTACAAGGTCCCTTCCAACTTAAACCATTGTCTGACTCTATGAATCTATGATATTCAGTAGCAACTGAGGGTCCACTGGTTATCACCATCAACCACTGGATAACCCTTTCTAAGGATCTGTAACTCTTTCCTCTGTAGTGGACCAAGTATTGATTACCTGCTGAGCACAGGACATCTGTGGGTCTCCAGCAAATAGAGAAGGGAAACCTTTGCCTCTTTGGAACAAATTTCAAGTCATGTCAGCCTATTTAGTGGGCAGCACTGTTCCATACAGCTTGGGCCAAATCAGGTTCAGGGCAGCTGGCAGCACTGCTCAAGCTTGGGTCATTGATTTTTAAAGTGAATTTGACTCATTTGTAAGCTCTGGCCAATTGAAAACCATTTTCTCTGCTCTGTTCATCAGCATTCACAGCCTCCTGCCTTGGAGAGGTCCCTTGCCTCTTCTCCCCATCATCACATTTTCTTAGGAAAAGATGATTGAATATTTATTATTATTGGAGTGTCTGGGGAGCTCAGTCACGACTGTCTCAGGCACTATACAAACAACCTGATGTAGACTCTACCCTGGAAGAGCGGGACAAACGGCAGAGGAGAGAGCTCTAACACACGGCCTGAGCAGAGCAAGGATTTACATCTCTCCTGCAAACATTGCAATCATTTATGCTTTGTGTAAGAACAATGGCTGAGCTTGTTGGGAAGCAATTAGCCAGAAAAAGGAGGAAGGAGGGAGGTACTCCTTCCTCAAGAAGTGTAAAAAGAACAAGGTAATTGGTGTTGTAACAGATGCCCACGCATCAGGTACTCTATTTTCCTTTTACTGTTGCATTATAACAAATCCCTGAGAGAAAATAGAGCTTAAGCATTGGAAATGCTGACTGATAACCCCAGCACATGCAAGTAATGCTGGTCCAAATATACCACACAAGCAGTAATGCTGTGCCCAAGCTTCTCACAGTGAGAGCTTTTGAGTTTCATCTATTTTGATGGAACACGTCTCCAATTTTGACTCATCCAAGGATAATTCACAGGAGAGAGTTACTGAAGCACTGGTTAAGGCTTACCTGCTCCACTGTCATGGCCTGTGTTTGAGGAGAGTGAGTGGAATCCACATAAAACCCAGCCCCAGCAATAATGTGGACTCCAGTTTCTTCAGCAAGTTTCTTCAAAGTCTTCACGTCCCGAGCAATTCCTGTGGTGGTGTTCTCCACCACCGTCCCACCACCCGCTGCTTTGAAATGCAACAGCTCCTCCTTCACAGCATCTGTTTCCTCACACAGGAGAAGGTTTTCTTTATGGCTGTAGGGGTTTTGCTTAATCCAATACAAGTTCTTCATCTCAAAGGGCCCATCAGACAGAGCCTCTTGGCCTGGAGAAGGTGGACAAAAGCAGCTGCTGTAGTTCATAGTCAAGTGTTCATGGGTCAATGTATAGCCAAGGCAATCGGGCTCCACGGGGCCCAAGACCGTCTGTGCTTTCCCTCTCAAGGAAGTCATCCTTCTGCCTCACAAGGGGAAAAATATTCAGAGTCTAAAAAATAAGGAAATAAAAACATGTCAGAAAGAGCAAACCTTTTTCACACAGACTCTGACACCCTTTTTCTCACACCTGTTGTGTGTGTTTGCTAGAATCTTTTCAAATGCTGGTGCCAGCAGAGGAGTCAAGATGACCCCCAAAGCACTTCTGCTGCCCAGCCACCTGTGCTGCTGGCAACCAGCACTAAGGGTACAGCGGGGTCCCTAACCACCGCCATGGATTGGTCCATTGGCCAAGCACCAGCTAAGATCAGACCTTAACCTAACAATGCACATGGCTCTGCCCCCAAGAGTCCTCTTTCTTCCTCTTAGGCTGAGCAAAACACTGTGATTTCTCAGCTTCCAAAGGAGTGCTAAGAGACACAAGCATGCAGTTGGCTTGTGGTGACAGTACCTGCCCTGTGCAGATGTGGCCTGACTCCCTGCAGGGTGGGATCAGCTGCAGCCCTCCCCACTGGGACTGGGGCTTTGTTTCCCTTTGGGGGGAGCAGTCATTCTGGTTTCTGTGCCACACTAACATTAAACACAGCTGACTGGCCAGCTCATGTTCGATCTTCCCCCTGCTAGCTGCAAAGGCTTGAGGATATAGAGTTTTAATCCCTACTCAACCAAAATCATCAGTCACGAAACAAAATACATGTTTAATCATGTCCAGAGGACAGGACTAACTAGAGCATGCATTATTGATTAAACAGAGAGGTCTTTCCCATTCCTGCCTCCCTTTTAGTGAATAATATCATAAACATGGGTTTGTTACTGGCAAAGCCCCCAGAGGACATTTTCCTTTTAACTGCTCAAGTTAATCTACCAGGATGACAAAAAACCTGAAATCTGAAGGGCACTGAACTCTACATACCAAAGGGCACAAGAGCAGTGAGGTCTCTGTGGGCATACTTTCATGTGAGGAGAAGCAGTCACTGTCTGAGTGCCGATGTCCCCCACACAGGGCAGCGGCACCTGCCTGGCCCAGCCTGCGGTGTGGCTGCTCCTGCAGCACTGACACCTCACCTGCGCCCAGGAAAGGTGCCTGCCTGCCTCCCTCTGCAAGGGCAGGCTGAGGAAGAGCTGTTCCTTTACCAATTTCATTTCTAGACTGGTGTGCTGCCTTGTCTGAGAAGGCAGAGAATGATTACTCCCGTAGAACAGACTGCTGGCTGATTAACAGAATGATTTATTTTGTTTCCTAAATAAATTAAGAAGTGCATGATTTCAGAAAATATTATTCTTGAGCAAATAATTACAAGCAAAATACCTGTCTCAGTCAGAAACTGCTGCTAGTTGCAATTCAATTATGTTGTCCAACCCAGTCATTAATTCCATCCCTGTGAAGGAAGCTGCTGCTCCACAGAGCCACCCACTATTTGGGAGAAAGCTCAATGATCTGAGTGATTTTTATATGCACAGCAAGAAGACCAAGAGAATTCTAAGATCATTTTCTAAATAATTGCATTACTTTTCCTGGGTTATTTTATTATTATTTTAATTTTTTTTTTTTTTTACATTAGGAATCTCCATTCTGGTATTCAGTAAACCCTTGACAACATTATTGTGCTTTGGGTTTGCCAACCAACAAACTGGAAATCTACCCCTGCCCCCGCCTCCCCAGGGTAACTTTACCACATTGACTCAGAACATGGAAGTAAAATGAAATGATGTTTACAAAAGTAGACTGAATATAAAAATATAAAAGATACTAAGCATAGACAAAATATCACAGTGCATTACAGGTTGGAAGGGACTTCCAGAGACCATCCAGTCCAAACCCCCTGCCAGAGCAGCATCACCTAAGGTAGTCTGCACAGGAATGCAGCCAGGTGGGTTTGGAACGTCTCCAGAGAAGGAGACTCCACAACCTCTCTGGACAGCCTGCTCCAGGCCCCCAGCACCCTAACTGTAAAGAAGTTTCTCTGCATCTTGAGGTGAAACCTTCTCCATTCCAGTTTGTCTCCACTGTTCCTTGTCTTATTGCTGTGGACCACCCAAAAGAGCTTGGCCCCCTCCACTTGACCCCCAGCCCTCAGATATTGAGAGACATTGATCAGATCCCTCTCAGCCTTCTCTTCTCCACACTTAACAGCCCCAGGGCTCTCAGTCTCTCTTCACAGGGGAGATGCTCAAGTCCCCTAAGCATCCTCCTGGCTCTCCCTTGGACTCTCTCCAGCAGGTCTCTGTCTCTCTGGAACTGGGGAGCCCAGCACTGGACACAGGATTGCAGCTGTGGTCTCAGCAGGGCAGAGCAGAGGGGCAGCAGAACCTCCCCAGCCCTGCTGGCCACACTTTTCCTGCTGGCCACACTTTTCCTGCTGCAGCCCAGGCTCCCATTGGCTCTCTTGGCCCCCAGGGCACATTGCTGTCCCATGCAGAACTTGCTGCCCACCAGCACTCCAAGGTCTTTCTCCACGGAGCTGCTTTCCAGCAGGGTAACCCCTAACCTGTCCGGGTGCCTGCTGTTGTTCCTCCCACAACACAAAAGCCACCCCTCTGGACAAAGGACCCAGAGGGTGTTTACAGCCAGCCTGCTGTCAGTACCCCCAGCCCCTGTACCTCACAAGCCAAAACAGAAGACAGTTAGCCAACATGCAAGGTCAGAAGGCAGAGACAGAGCAGCCAGAAGCAAAGCAGGAGGCAGCCAAGAGAGAGAGAAACAAGCCAATACTGCAAAATAGAAGCTCTTCAGCAGTTCAATGGGATGAGATGAACTTAACTTGCATTATTCTGTGTCCAGACTCTAAAGCAAAGCCTTATTTAAAAACTAAGCATAGCCCTAAACTGTAACAAACATCAAGACTGGTAACTACTCTCCACTGGAGGCATACTTTTCTGCCCCCATTTCACTGGCAAGTTTCAAATCCATTTATCATGAAAACAACCCTACATAAATATTTTGCCAGAATATACAAGCATTGATAAAACTTGACAGATCTTGGATTACAGTCCATTTCCTTAACAAGTTCCCACTTCAGTTTCTTAGTTATTTGAGTGGTTACCTAAGAAGGCCACTCCAACTGGATGTGAATTTTTGCTCCCTCTCAGATCATTACTTTGCTCAAAAGCTGACTCCTGGAATTTGTTCCTACTAATTCCTCTCCCACACAGTTAATTTAATTACCCTCAATTAATCTGGCCTGTGTGTAGGCCTGTGGTGGCCTGTGAGCTCTTCTTCTAGCCTCAGGCTGCTGTCTTCCGAGTTAGAACAGCAGGAAGCATCTAAAATTGCCAGTTCCAGGACTCTCTTCTAGCAGACACCAATCTGTTGACTTTTAGCCTCCAAATTTCACATTACAGATACAGAGTTTGCAGAGCCAGTGGTCACCGTTGAACCTTTTGCTAGAGGCCGAGGCAGCGCCACAGAAGTGGGGCCTGACACCAACAGTATTTAAGGTAGGCTGCATCTTATCTGCATGAAAGAGAGGATCAAGATTAATGTCTGTGCCTTCTTACCAGCACACTTCTAGAAGCCCACCACTTTTAGTAAAGAAATTAAGAAAAGTTAGACAGCCCAAACCCTGTGACTGGAATTATTTTTAAACCCACTGTCCTGGACTCTTCCCTACTGTCATTTCCAGACAGTGTGGCCTGGTTATGCTATAATGATATATTATTCCTAATAAGATTCATCTGATGGAACTAGAATTTAATTAATGTCTTTAAAACTGGTTTGAGGTGGAAAAAGCTTTTAAATGCATTAAGGAGTGCTGCTTAGTTTCAGTGTGTGTATGCTACTGCAGAAACCGATGTTCTTGTGCTTTCCTAATGACTCGCACACCACAGCTGACACACAACTTTCTTCCAAGAAAGTTTCTTCTTTCAGGCACCAAAGACTGAATTCCCATCACCTCATTTAGCCATCTGTATGTCTTCTACAGAACCTAGATCACTGTTCTAGTGGAGATGGAAAGACACATCCATAGGCAACCCACCCAGCCTATTCTGGACGTTCGCAACAGGACAGAACAAGTCACTTCCTGTAGTATCCATGGACTAAGGAGGGAGCCAAGACACAATCCCGAACAAGACAAGCATATTTTAGATGGTACTATGCAAGATGTGTAAATCTTATCCCAGTGTCTGAGGAGGAGAGGTGTTAATTCCTATGGTGGAAGATCAACAGGTAGGCTCTGCTCTGGCAGTAACAAGTATTTTGGGTTTGGAAACTAATTTATGTGACAGTATCACTGAGGTGGTCCTGCATAGAGCAAGGCTTCTCTGCTCCAGGTGCTGCACAAAGAGAGAAGGAAAGGGTACTTCCTGGAAATTGCATGTTAAGGAATAAAGAAAATGAGAACTGCTTCAAGATATATCCAAAGCTTGTATTATTTCACAGCAGCCTTGAAACAAGACCGTAGCACCACTGTACTAAGCTCGGGACAAATCTTTACGAGCACCAATTGTATAGTGCATGAAATGCAACTCTCACCATCAGCCAACTATTAAATATTTTTCCTAGAGGTATTGTTAAGAGGAAAGCTACTTGTTGTTGAGAAGGTCATGGTCCTGCATTTCTGGCTCAGGTAAAAGTTCCACTGAGTTCAGTCAGCATTTTGCCTGAATACTGACGGCAGGATTTGCCTTTCCACGTTTCCCATACCAGAGCTGCGCTTCAGACCTCGTGCCATTTTAACAGCCTTGCACTGGGAGGTCCCCCTAGGTTTGGATTAGCTGCTTCTGCAGTAATCTCATATTGCTGAAGCAGTCTAATCTCATAAACACAGTTTCCATATGCTAACGCCGCATTTGTGTTGCCTGGGTAAGCAGAGTGTAATGGAATTAGCACACATTCTCTCTGGACTCGGATGGGGTTGGCTTTACTGCCATTATGTTGCAATGGGAGATTACAGCCACCATAGATCCAGGCTGCTGTGACACACCATTCACCACAACAACGTCTCAGGAGGGACTGATGATACTCAGAGAAACACAACTGCTTTTAGGAACAAGGGCTGCCCTGGCTGCACCAAGAGCACTGTAATTGGGTCTCCTCTTCATAGCCATGCAGGCCAGGAAACGCAACGTGGAATTGGAGAATCATTTCAGTTGGACAAGACCTTTAAGAACATCACACCCAACCACTATCTCACTACCAAGAATGGTGCTAAACCACATTCCTCAGCACCTCATCTCTGCCTCTTTGAAACACCTCCAGGGACAGGGATTCAACAGTCTCCCTAGGAAGCCTACTCCAGTGGTTGACAACCCTTTCAGGGAAGAAGTTTCTTCTAAAATCCAACCTAAACATCTCCTGGTCCAACTTGAGGCTCTTTCCTCACATTACTCATTTGTTACTACAGAGAAGAGACCAACCCCAACCTGGCTCCAACCTCCTTTCATGGAGCTGCAGAGAGCAATGAGGTCTCCCCTAAGCCTGCTTTATTAAAAACTAAATAACCCCAGGTCCCTCAATCACTCCTCACAAGTCCTCTTCTCCAGAGCATTCACCAGCTTTGATGTCCTTCTCTGGACCCACTCCAGCATCTCAGTGTCTTTCTTGTGGTGACCTCATTGCTGTCTACAGCTACCCGAGAGGACCTTGCAAAGAGGTTGGTGCTGGTCTCTTCTCACAGGTAATTAGTGACAAGAGGGAATGGCCTCAAGCTACAACTGGGTAAATTTAGACTGGACATTAGGAAGCATTTTTCCCCACAAAAGGGGTCAGACATTGGCACAGGCTGCTCAGGGAGGTGATGGAGTCACCAACCCTGGATGTGTCAAAAGGTTGTTTGGATGGGTGCTTGGGGCTATGGTTTAGGGGTAAACCTTTTAGAGTAGGGTTCTGGGTTGGACTTGGTGATGCTGAGGGTCTTTTCCAGCCTGAATGTTTCTGTGATTCTCTGCCCAAAGAACCTCTGAGGGTGAGGAGCTGGGTAAATAAGAAGCAAAGCTTGTAAAAGTTCCCCTGAAAGAGTAAGTAAGAACTCTCACTGTGGATTCCCTCTGCTGCTCAGCTCGTGGCAGAAAGACCAGCTTCGCATGGTTTGAGGCTCACACTCATGCTCTCGCTAGGCTTTGAGCCAGACACACAGAAAACAGATTCCTTTCTTGCAGCTGAGCAGCCACACCAGAACAAAGTGCAGCCTTGCATACTGATGTCACTGTATGGCCATACCTTTGGGATTGAAGCAGGCAGATGTGATCCACACATGACCATGCACGCACCGGATCATGCTGCAGAGGCAGAGCCTAAGCCACTCAGTGGGTCACACAGAATCATAGAGTTGTCATGGGTGGAAGGGCCCTCAAGGATCACTGAGTTCCAGCACCCCTGCCATGAGGGTTTGCACACTTTTGGATTCTAAGTTGGTTAAAGTTCAGCTGCAGTGGACAGAACAGTAAGACCTTTTATTTTACCTTATTTCTGTAAAGAGAACAGTCTCAAAATCTAGGCTTCTCCAAGCAAAGTCACAGCGAAGTTTCTTTTCCTCAGAGAAAAGTGAGACCAACATCCCCAGAAGAGGTTTTTCATCAGCATCTCCTTTAGGAAGAACTTCAGGGGATTTTCATTTTGGGCAGCTTCCAAAATTACTCCTGATAAAAGGTCAGATAAAAATTCTCCTCTAGGGTCCCACATTACATTAATCACATTTTACATGCACATATATAGTTTTTAGGCCAGAAGATGAAAACTGAAGTCTTGTTATGCATATGCAAATACAGGCTGAGTCCTGCATGTTGATGCAGAGATTTGTATTCCTGAACCTCACAACTAAATTTTGCTCTCATGGGTGCCAGGCCACAAGCACATACTCTCTCTCTTGCTAGGACAACAAGACAAAGGGAAAAGTCTGTGCTTCTCATGAGTGCTTGTCCAGCCTGCATTCCCTCTCAATTTCAAATCTGAAACAAGCCTACATCTAACACTACCCTAACTGTTATTCTCATTGACTTTATTTGGTTTCTCTCTACTTAAGGTCACATTTGCACACAACTTAAACATATCATTGAGCACACTGGATGGAGCATTCTCTCTCACTTGGCAGCACCAAGAACCACAATCTTCGGACAAAAGGGATGGAGGGCAAAGACACCAAAGAACAGACATCATCCCTCTCACCACACAGATGGGAGAGGGATGTTCATTACAGCTTCTTGAGGAACACTAGACATTCCCAGCCAGAAAAACCCAGATGAATGAAGCCCAAGGCCAGGTCCATGGCAGAGGGTACCAGTCACGGCCACAGTGAGACCCATGAAGCCATGCAGAGTGCATGGAGATGAGCATGCTCGGTGCCTCGTTCAGGGCAGCAGAGTGCAGCAACTGGCATAAGCTGGGACTGTCAGAAAAACACTTTCTTTACTGAAGAGAGCTATGAGCCTGACACACAAGCAGTTTCCCACTACTGCAAACAACTGTATCCCAAAGCATAAAACCAGTCTGAAGGCCCACTGGAAAAAAAATACCTTGAGAAAAGCCTTCACGGTTTCCACTGTGACTGTTCTCGATAGCTGTGCTGGGAAATGGAAGCTGCATGCCCTCCTCAAGGTTCACTTCTGCTCTAACAGGAAAGAAGCCCACAGAAGAAAAGTGTGAGCTGCTGAGTGCAGCTTGCAGAGTATCTTTTAACTTAGAGACTGTCTTTAGGGAGCATGCATGCTTTGTTAGTGCTCAGAGTCAACGGCCTGTACAGCTCCTGTTGCTTTCTTACCTCAGCTGGACACAGAAGCAGAACAGCCACCACAACCAACACACACAAGCTGACAGGACTGCCAGGGCTCCTGCCTATCCTTCTGCTTTCTTCCCAGGTACTGCTGAACCTTTAGTCATCACAAGAAGCGGACACAGAACCCTGCCACTGCTCTTTTTGCATCACAGAACGTGGTATCAAAGAAAACAGAACCGTAGTATTTTCTCCCGGAAACTATTCATGATTTGGGTTGGGTTGTTTTGGTTTGTTTCTTTGCTTTAAATCCTTGTTGCACAGTCTAAAAGGAGTAACAAAGAACCAAGTCCTGCAACAATGTTTGCAACCCACAAGAGCTCAAGCAGTATGACCAGAATATTGCCAGAACCACCTGAAAATAACTCATCTGTCAGAAGCAAATGACAGTCAAGAAAGAGTTAAATCCTTTGGCTGTGGCAACTGGTCCTCGCTAGGACAAGACAAAGATAACTGTGGGATAAAACAATTTTCCTTTTTACACTGTCAGGTAAGAGGCAAGATCCTGCAAGAGCAGAGAGAATACCTCAGCAGGTAACACACCATTCTTTTTTGGGTCCTCCAGGAGAAGAACCCTGAGGGTTTGGCTTCACGCAAAACTAAGGTTTCACAGTATCTTTGCTCCTGAGATTCAGCTGAAAAATTGTGATTTACTTAGAAGTGTCAAATAAGAGATAATGGTGATGGTATTTTTTCTTATCTAAGTAGTTAATTGTTCTGAAACATATCCCAGCCTTTCCTCCTAGGATAAAACACTTTTCTTGGATTATTACCCACATACCCATTACTGTCAGACCAAAGGCTTGGCCACTGCTTAGAAAATTCTGAGGCAGATTCTGTGACCAGAAAATGATGTTAAACAGAAGACTTACCCCATCAGTTTTGAGAAAAAGGTTACGTTTCTTTGTAGAACCTGGGGATGAGACACTCCCTTTCCCTTCCAGCACAGCTGACAATGCAATGACTTGCAGATTCTCCAGAAATACATTAGGCTTAAATTCAAAACTGCTCTGAATCTAACCAAGGACTTAAACCTCAGCTCTCCACAACCTAGATGTATGTCTAATCCCCTCCGTACCAGACAGGTGGCCAGTCTGATACAAGTAGGAGTCTCGCTCTTCTGTTTTCATGAAACCTCATGTGATAATTACAGCTTCAGCTTACTGAAGAAGAAGAAGAAAAAAGAACCTTGTTCAGTATTTCAAATGTTAAAGGATGGAAAAATATTTTAGATTAAGTAAAATAACAGAGAAAATCCACAGAATGCTCAGAGAAATACTCTTCTAATAAACAGAACTTGTTGGTGCCACATATTTCATTATACACTGATTTTCCTATGTGAGGAGCATGCTGATGGCTCCAGAGAGGGAAGCAGTGACTCTTGTTCCAGCTCCACCAGGCATTAATTTAATAAGTTAGCACTGGTCACCTATATGAAATGTAATTAAGCATCTGAATGCCATTGTTGCCAGCTTTGATTATAACTACAACGATGAATGTGACGACGGTGGCATGACGCAAATATTCTGTCTGTTAAATTGTGAAACACGAGAGGCATTCATAATAATAAATGACACTTACAAAGCCTTCCATGCAGCATCCCAAAGCACCTGACAACATGATGCAAAACTACCTATTAGAAGCATGGCTTCACCCATCGCTGAAACATAGCCCCTGGCAGAAAGAAGGCAGCAACCTCTGAGCACTACACAACAGATTATGACAGAGGACTCGAGTAACACATCCAGGATAGAGCACAGGGGAATTCCTGACAAGCAAAACACAATTTTCCGGAAGCAAGCGACCTCCAGCTAAAAACCTGTTCCCTTCGACTATCACAAGCCTCTGGCATACGGAACACACCATCCTGAACACAAGACACACCTAACAAAAAAGAGAATTATTGTACCTACAAGTTTCTTAGAGGTCATATAGGTGTTCACATACTCGCTAAGCCAAAAGGTGCTCGCCTGAGCTCCTCAGCAACGTGCCTTGTATGCTTCAATTTAGGACCAAGCTCACCACAAGACCAGACAGGCTGCAGAGGGGCTGCAAATGCCCCAAGACGCTGTTGGGTACTGACGGCAACAGCACTGCAGCGCACCTGGCAGGGAGACCCTTGCCCAGAACCAGCACTGCGCCCGGCAGCTGTCCGGGCTGGTGCTAGGAGAGGAGGCAGCAGAGCAGCTGCCTCGACTCTGTGTTGTGAAGGGCAGCATACCTCAGGCCACAATGGCACTGCTGGGGAATGGATCCCAGCGGCGCTCACAGGCCAGCCTGCAGCTTTCCTGCTCAGCCTTGTCAAGCTTAAGTAATTCTGGAAGCATCTTGAAGAGGGCTGCGGGTGCTTCCAGATGGAGAGGCAGCTGAAGGCAGTCTTGGAACGTCTCAGTTTTGGATTGAGGCATTTGTTCCTTCATGGAGCCACCCTCAGGGACTGACGGGAGAGGAATAGCAGAGAGCACACAGCTCCAATATTTAACTTGTGACTGTGCAAATACTAAATACCAGCACTAATAATAGCAGCCCAGCGGCACTCACAGCGAGGCTGCCTGAGCTCGGAGGTTACTCTGCTGGCAACCACCAAAGGCTGTTCCAGGCAGGCCGAGGTGTTCACCTGCCCAAGCTCCGGACCCGCCGCGGCTCTCCCCGCGGGAGCCTTCCCTGTCCTAGCGCCGCCGCTCAGGCCGCGGCCTCGACCCGCTGCTGCTCTCCGCCTCACGCCAGCGGTATCCTCCGCCGGGACTGCCCTCGGCCGGGCCGGGCTTCGCCTCAGCGCGCTGTCCGCTGGAGCGGCGGCCTCCGGAGCCCCGGCACCCAGCCCTGCGCTGCCAACTACCCAGAGCTGCCCCGCCGCAGGCAGCCATCAGCGGCCGCCGCTGCCCGCCGCAGGCCATGCCGGGCCGGCCGCGGGAGCGGGGAAGCAGCGCTGGCCGCTCAGCTCCGGCGAAGTTTACCGGCCCAGACGCTTGTGGGACTGCGGGCGAGCCCGGGGCGGGCCTGGGCCGCGGGAGGCCGCGACGCGGCTCGGCGGGCTGAGGAGACGCGCCCGGGGCCGGCCCGCTCCCTCACCCCGTGGGCAGCCCCTCCGCGGCAGCGCTGGAAGCCTCTCGGCCGTACCCGGGCCTCCAACTGGCAGCCCTCCGCTCCCGCCCCGCTCGGGGCGGGACTTCCCTGCCGCGGCCCGGCCCCGGGCGGGGATACTCTGTGAGGCTCCGGTGCCAGAGCAGGGGAGCTGGGGCAGCCCCGGCGGGGGCGGGCCGGCTGCTGTGGGGACAGAGCTGCCCCGCGGCTCCGGGCGGGACCCGCGGCTCGGTGTCCGCGCTCGGGCCGCTGCCCGCCACCCCGGTACTGCCCCGCAGCCGCCACTGCTTCTCGGCGTGAGGCGCAGCAGGCCCTGTGCCAGCTCCGAGCACAGCGGGCGCTGGTGGACGCCAGCGTCCTGCCTGCCTTGCTCCTGCCCCCGCTTGCACAGCAGGGAGGCAGCTCGCAGCCACTGAGTCATTTAGGGGCTGGGAAGATCGCGCTGATCGGATCTGCCCTTTAATGCCCTTGTAATGCAAATAACTGGGAAGGTTGAAGGGGCGCTTCCCAGTACCCACACACGAGATGGGAATGACGGTGACTCTGGGCAAGAACGCAGGTGGCCAAGTATGAAACGCGAGCAAGCTGACACCAGATCTTACACTTGCCACCCAGGAGCGGCTTATTTCCCAAGGCTCACAGCATCCCGTGCGGTGCCAATTTTGTGGAAGGGTAAACAGCTTCTGGCGCACGAGTGGCAAAGGCACCAAGGGCGCGGAACTTCTGCAGCCCTCGCAGACAGGCAGCCCTGCGGCAGAGGCTGCACAGCCTGTGCGCTGTGCAGAGCCCGCACCTGAACCGGGCAGAGGAAACGCCGCAAACTTCTCCGGGAGAAGTCCCCGCGGTTCTCACTGCCGTACATTCTGCTTGTACTATTTCCCTGACCCCCTTGGTACCGTGTTAAGGCCAGGAGTGGTCCTACCCCGCGCTGTGCCCTGGGTGCTGCAGTGCAGTGCCTGCGGGTGGATGTTGTGTGACTGCCTGGGCACGGCTGCTCGCTGCCTGGGCAGCTGCATCCTCCTTTGTTTAGATCCCAGACAATCCTGTGGTGCGGAAAGTGAGTGGGCTAATCTGGGAGTGAAAGCTAAGGCGTGCTGGTGCCTGGGCCTTTCATCATGTATCTTACCGCGAAGGACAAAAAGTGGAGGTAGTGGATGAAAAATGAGGGGAGTGCAGAAGTAAACAACTTTAGAGAGAGGTAGGAGGTGAGAGAAAGTTGTGCTTTTGTAAAAGTGATGGAGAAATGGAATTTTTGCTCTTAAAAAACAAAAAGAAAAGAAGGATAGCGTGGTGAGACTGCCACACCGGAGAGCGTCCACTGGTGATATTGGTGGGGGGAGTGCTGGACCTTTGGGATCTCTGCCGAAAGTGAAATTCCTGCCCAGCAATGGGAAAGTAAGGATGAAGGTGAAGCAAGTGAAATGCTTGGGATCTTTGGAATTAGCAGCCAGCCACCACGGATATGCAGCAGTGCTTCATAAGGGTGGATGGCTGGAAGTAAGCTGCTGGGAGAGCTCCAGTTCCCAGCTCCAGTTGTTTTTTTGTTTGCTTCTCCTGTGGAGTATGGGTCCTGCAAAGACTAAGTGGATGTATGAAAGCCTGTCATTTATAATGCGTTGTATTTCAATGTCTTCATATTTCTGGGCAATCAGTGCAGGAGAAATTATGTATGAGAGCTTTTTAAAAAGTAGTCATGCAGTGCTTTATGGGACATCATTTGTCACTGGCCATATCAAACCTGGTTTGAAAATTTGTGATGAATTTTGCATTAGGCCTGCACTTCTGCATCTCTTTTGTGCTTTAAAACACAAAAGCAGCACTAAAACTCGGGTAGGTACAATGTAAAACCCTGTTCGTTTTTGCACACACCAAATGAGCTGCTCTTTAAAGCAATCTTCAGGATGTCCAAATCAAAGCAAGGTGCTGTATATCTATTTTTTTATGTCCTTGACTTCAACCTGCTGCAAACCAGAGGCTTGTAAACAGCAAGTAATGAGACTGTCTCGGTCAGACCAAATGTGTAGTGAACAGTGAAAACAAGCCAGCAGCTGGCAGAGTCTATACATATGACACTGTACTCACAATTTAGATGATGTACAGCCTTATGTAATGTAGCTGGCATTTGGATCCCCTTTCCCAAGTCTGAAAACCAGGCTGTGGGCTTCCTAGAAATATTGAATCTGTTACCACACTAAATGGCTCATGAGACTGGGGGATGAAACCCCTCCCAAGCCCCCTGGGCTATGTTGCCATGGAGAATCGTGGAATCCCAGTGTGGCAGGGGTTGGAAGGGACTTCTGGAGATCATTCAGTCCAACCCCTCTGCTAAAGCAGGGACAGCCACCTCAGGTTCATCCAACAAGGGTATACTATGCAAAAGGTCCACCTTCAGGGAAACCCTTTTATTGATCATGATAAAAAGGCTTCCCCCTCCCCCCAACCTCTTCAGAGTGATTCTATAAATTTAGAGGGTTAGACAAACAGTTTTCTTCTCAGTCTGGCATCTGTCTGCCTGTTGCTTTTAAATGACAGAACAACAGACAGGAGTTCTTTACCTCGAGGGTGGTGGAACACCGGAACAGGTTGCCCAGGGAGGTGGTTGGGGCCCCATCCCTGGAGATATTCAAGGTGAGTCTGGACAGGGCTCTGGGCAAACCCCTCTACTCTGCTCTGCTGAGACCCCACCTGGAGTCCACGTCCAATTCTATAACCCCTATTACAAGAAAGATCTGGACATGCTGGAACATGTCCAGAGAAGGGCCATGAGGATGATCAGAGCTGGAGCTGGGGATGTCCCTGCTGACTGCAGAGGGGATTGGACTGGATGACCTTTGGAGGTCCCTTCCACCCCAGACCATTCTGTTGTTCTGTGAGTCCTTCAGCTCATGCAGGAGATGAACTATATGGCAAATAGGTGTTTAAATTCATCCGTGACTCTTGGGAAGGGGCTTCAGGTGTGTCTTTTTTGGTTAGGAAGGGTTGCTGGCTTCTTTTGGCTAGCAGAGTTATTCAGAGGTGACAGTGGCTGTTCTTGAACAATTCTGATGTGCAGCAGATGTAGGTAGCAGCCTGAGCGGGAACCTGGAGGTGCTCCAAGGAGCAAATAAAAATTGGAAGAGGCAGGCAATACTTAATAGTGAACTGGAAATAAAACTAAGCTATTCATTAACAGCAAAAGTAAATATGTCTCTGAAGAGTATTAAGGCAGGGTTTTCTGGAGGCAAAAGGCAGAACAACGCTGACTTTGACTAGACTTACTTAATCTTACAGTGCTCGTTAATATTTGAGTTAGGAGAGAGTATTTAGAAACAGCCAAGGCAGGCTGACTGCTAGGGAAGTTTGCAGCATTCAGCTCTAATGGTATTCTCTCCATATATTTAGAATGAATGCCTGCTCTAAATACATGGAAATAATGAGTTATTTGTTATGAGTGAGAGAGGTTGGAGCACCAAGCGACTCCAGAATAAGCCAGGGCTTGATAGCCATCGAACACAACTCTCTAATTCCCTCTGCACCTTCATCTGTTTTCCCTTTGTGTGACTAGGCTGGAAACTCTCAGTGAGTTGCATGGTGGTAACTCTCAGTTACCTTGTTGATGAATATTTTAGGAGGATAAGCATTTTCAAGCTGTTGTTTGATGTGGAAAGCAGCTTTTCTTTCCTTTTGTTATGTTGTTGTGGTGGTGTTTTGGTTTTCCCCTCCCCAGAAAGGAGTGTGCAGACAAGTATTCCTGGGAGTCTGCAAGACTGGGAGGTGTTTTCAGCAAGTGCACTTGCTGAGTGAGGGAGCTTTTTCAAAGACACCTATGCAAATGTACTCCACCAAGCTGAGAAGTTTGGATGGAGATATTTTGTTCAGACGATGCCCATTCTACCAGTCACACACCGCCCTGAACTGCAGGTGCCTCACTGCGGACGATGACGCAGCGGAAGGAAGAGAGCAATGAAGCCTCTGGTTGCACAGCCAGAGTGGAAGATGGGCTGCTGGGCTACCAGGGGAGAGCAAAAGGTTCCAGATAAACATTTCCCTTCTCTTTTCAAGAAATAACATTTTTTCTTTATTTATTTACAGAGACAATAAAAAAATAGGAGAATGGCTTTTCCTATGCACTGTTACTGACTTCAGCATCGTGTGTGCCGTGTGGGGCAATCGTGCTGCTTTGTGCCTAGCTCAGTGCTAGGATGGCTTCATTCAGCAGCACGAGATTCCAGCTTTACTTCTGCCAGGGATCAGTGATAACATAACATGAATAAAGCAAGAGTGGTCCCTTCAGCCTGCCACTTTACCTTCATTTGTGGATAACTCCCCAGAGCTGCAGCTGGATTACTTTGATACTGTCTGTACTTGTAATTAGTACCAAGGCTATCAATACGTTTCTGTGGAAAAAGGGCAAAACTTGAGGCTGCTAGACTTCAATTCACTGTACAAACACAGTTTCTTCCACCTTTTCAACTTCATGTCTTTAATGAGAGAAACTGAGAATGAGAAAATTCCTTAATGAGGGGAATTGAACTGGAGATGGCTCTCCAGGCTCCAGCTGACACGTAAAGGGAGGCTAGACTTTTATTTTTGCACTCGCTCACTGGATCAAATCCTGTGTCCTTAAATCAGTTTCATACCTCCCATTTCTTTATTGTAAACAAGATTTGTTCTTTATAGCTGGGGTGTTCAGGCTGGAGAAGAGGAGGCTGAGGGAGACCTCCTTGCTCTCTGCAGCTCCCTGCAGGGAGGTTGCAGTGAGGAGGGGACAGCCTCTGCTCCTTGGTGCCAAGCCACAGGAGCAGAGGCAATGGCTCCAAGCTGCCCCAGGGGAGGCTCAGGCTGGCTGCTAGGAAATCTTTCTTGCCTGGAAGGGTTCTCAGGCCTTGGAATGTTGTGCCCAGGGCAGTGCTGGAGTGCCCATCCCTGGAGGTGTTGAAGCAGTGTGTGGAGCTGGTGCTTAGGGCCATGGTTTGGTGCTGAGCCTGCAGTGCTGGGTGGAGGTTGGACTGGCTGAGCTTGGAGGGCTCTTCCAGCCTGATGTATTCTGTGATTCTGTGATCTCCATTGCTTAGGAAAAGGCCTTTGCAGGTGATTAAATTGCATAAGCAATTTAAATAGCTTATAAATTATATTTAAGTATAAATTTAAGAAGATCTACAATTTGGCTTACAAACCCTTTGCTTGTTTGCTGAAAGCAATTTCCATTTTGTCCAAATGCATTTCTCTCCTAATTTGGGCACAGAAAGATGTTCTATGTAGTGTTCTTCAAATCCAGGAGTGAATTTAGGATCATGAGATCAGATCTCCTGTGCCCCATCCTCTAAGTAGTGTATTTGAATTTAATCAGGAGAGCACAGCCCTTGTTCTGTCCAGACAATTGTTGCATTCTGAACATTATTTAATAGAGGATACAACTGATGGCAATTTAAGAACATATGAAGCTAAGATGAAGCATCCAGGCTGCTATCCAAAATGGAACAGATGGACCTGAAACTGGTTAATGCTAGATCAAGAGAAGATCAAGTATTTGTACTTATTAATGCTATCTAGGTTACCCCTAGTGATCACGACACACCCAAGCATGCCTCAGCTTGTCTGTACTTTGCACTGAGCTGGCCTGATCCAAAGAGCTGTGCAGACAGCAAAGGAGTTATCCCACAAGGTCTTTAACCATTTCCCTGGTGAGAAAAACCTTGATAGTTTTGTCTTGTGCCAGCCATCCACAGAATCACAGAATTATTGAGGCTGGAATAGACCTCTGAGCTCATCCAGCCCAGCTGCTGACCTAACACTACCACACCAACCAGCCCAGGGCACTGAGTGCCATATCCAATCTCTCCTTAAAAACCTCCAGGAACAGCGACTCCACCAGCTCCCTGGGCAGTCCATCCCAGTGTCTGATTCCCTGTCCCTGAGGAAGTGCTTCCTAGCATCCAACCTAACCCTCCCCTGGCACAGCTGCAGGCCATGCCCTCTCCTCTTGTCACCAGCTGCCTGGGAGCAGAGCCTCACCCCCCACCTGACTGCAGCTTCCCTTCAGGGAGTTGTAGAGTGTGGTAAGGTCCTCCCTGAGCCTCCTCTTCTCCAGGCTGAACACCCCCAGCTCCCTCAGCCTCTCCTCCTCAGCCTTTCCCTCCAGTCCCTTCCCCAGGCTGCGGCAGCACCTCAAGATCTTTCTTGCAGTGAGGGCCCAGAGCTGCACACAGTGCTCCAGGTGAGGCCTCAGCAGTGCCCAGCACAGGGCAGAATTCCATCCCTGGTGCTGCTGCCACACTGTTCCTGACACAAGCCAGGATGCCCTTGGCCTTCTGTGCCCCTAGGCACACTGCTGGCTCATGTTCACCTGCTGTCACCCAGCACTGCCAGGTCCCTCTTTGCCTTGCTGCTCTCTAGCCACTCACCCCCAGCCTGTAGCACTGCATGGGGTGGTTGTGGCCACAGTGTAGGACAATCCCCATCCTGAAAGTTTTATTTGTGACGGCTCCTTTTTTTCAGGACTTCTGCTACTGCTCTGTGTTTTCTCCCAAGTCTGTGTTTTTCCCCTTCTTGCAGCATGGCCATCTGCTACTTGCAGCTTTAGCCACAGCTTCTTCATCTCCAGTTCTCTACCCATAGTTTTCACCTGTCTCTCTAAGTAATACTGGGCATACATCTTTCCATGCTTCAGTGTCCAGCTTCTTGCTCTGCTCTATCTTCTGAGGTTTTGCTCTCTGTCACGGCTCAGCGGACATCCAGTTCAAAACTTTCTTCTACAGAAATGAGAGAGATTGCATTTTCTCCAGCCTTCTCCTAACTCCTCACTTTAACCTCAACCTTTTCTCTGATTTGTTTTTTCATTTTGATAGAAACCAAGGCTAGGCCAAGCAGCTTCCTCCTCACACAGTGCAATGCTTTATTTCCTCTTTCAGTACAACAAAAAATAGTCTGTGTTGGCAGCAAAACCCTCATTCATCTGCAGGCCTTAGAGAATTGTGTTTGGGAGATTATGCAACAATTGTTCTGATCTGTGAAATTAACTACCAGCCACTCATCTTCATCAGACTCAGCATGGGAAGAGAGCACTCCATTAAAAGTGTAAATGCCTGAGAGTTTTGCTTCTGATTGCTAAAGCTGAAGCTCCTTCTTGCCAACCCTGACTGTTGCTCTCCCCTACCACCTGTGTTGAGAACAGCCATTGCCATGTGGAATTCTCTGTAATTCCTCCCTTTGTGGGCAACATCGATGTATTTGGAGGGACACTCTCTCCCACTCCTACTCTCAGCCAAGGCTGATGTGATGGGAGGTCTGTAAGTGACCAGGAAGCTCCTCTGGGATCAGATTGCTAATTAAGGATTGAGCCCTGTCGGTTTGCCTGCCCTGCCAGGAACATGTTTCTGTCGATGGTAGTTGCCTTTAGAGCCGGATAGCAGAGAGACTCAGTTCTCTGAGATTCCCATGCTTCATCCTTGCTTGTGGCAGGCTAGTTCCACAGCTGCTCCAGCCCATTTAGGGGTCATTTTTCTTTCACCTAGTGGATATAAATCTGCTGCATTCCGCCCACAATTGACTGTCCCTCTGCTTCGCTTTAGGACTTGTCCATTCAGCACTGTTTAATGATCCTGATCCTGCAGTCCCTTGGCACTGACCATAAGCTGGGTGGGAGAGAGGTCAACTTAGAGACTGATTGATAGAAACAGAAATGACTGCCCCTTGCAAGTCACTCTGGGGTGAGCAATTTCTTCTGCCTTGCTCCATCTAGGATGCAGCTGCAGCCCATGCTGTTTGAAAGCAAATGTTTACAGGACAGAACCAGTTTTCATAAGGCAAACAATTTTCTCTGGTTCCAACAGATTTTCTAGTTATTGATCAGCACAGCTACTTTTCTGAAAGGGAAAGAGTGAGCTACTGGGGTGAGCAGCAAAGGAACACATTTGACACTGTATTAACTTGTGTGATACCTACCAGCTGGTCCTGCTCCCAGCCATGTTACATAGCCCTCGGAGTTTCCAGGCTGACTGCTGTCCCTCCCAGGGGCTGTTGCAGGGGCTGGGGGCTGCTGGAGTGAGGGTGACCTGGGTTTACCTGCTTTCCTGTGTAATTCCTCTGTTGCAAAGCTTTTAACAGGGGGAAGAATCCAGCTCTGAAGGTGAAAATGTTTCCTTTCTGCATTGTGCACACCACGCAGGGATTGACGTAGCTGTGGGGAAAGGGGAAAACTGACAGCTCTTCAGGAATAACCAACTGGAGATATGGCAAAGGAATAGAAAAGATTTCCTCATGTTGAATGCTTGTGAGGGAAGGGCAGGACAGGACACAGAGAAAAAGATTTCCATTTTGCTGTTACAAGGAGCTCCCTGAGTTTTCAGATCTGTGTTTTTTCCCTCTTCCATCAACTGCCTGCTTTAGACAACATTTTGCCTTGTTAATTCCCCTGATCCTGCAGACTGCTGGATGTGGGAAGCCCTGTGCTCCCATGTGGAGCCACACCAGTTTTAATAGTGTGCCGTGTGGGCAAAGGCATTTCCCCCTGGGGGGAGTCTTTCAGCATGAGGTGCATTAGTCACTCTTCCCTCGGCTGTGTTGATCTTCGAGGCAAGAATAAAACCAACAAAGAAGACAAAATGTAGTAAAGCACTGGAAGCTGCACATCCAGCCCCATGCACATGCACATGCATGGAGACAGGAGCAGGCATCAAAAGAAACCCTTCTGCTTAATTTTTGTGGTGCCTGAATTATGAGCTGGCAATGTCCCCCTGTATCTTGGAACAACATTCATCCATTACAGCATCTCACAGGGAGGGAGAGAGCTCTCATTTTCCCCATGTTTTGATTTCTGAGGACAGAGCTGCAGTTACTTTATATGTAAATTTTTGTTTCTATTCATATTTGCAGCTGAATCTCACTTTTTACATCCAGATGAAGAAAGTCAAGGACAGCTCTCTTTCAGCTGAAAATGTTCTTTCCTCCAAAATTTGGCTGCTGTGCTCTTCGATTTATTGCCTCGCTTCTGTTGGACAACATACACCGAGTGTCATGTCACAATATTCCTGTTATGAACAGGAGTGGTTTTGTGGTTCTCTTCTCTCTCAGTGATAGATATATCAGAGGAGTTTTAATTTCAGGAGACAAAGCTGGTTTGCTATTCTGAATATTCTATTAATTATTGCAGAGCCTGCGTTTAGGACACCGTAGCTGCCTGGTTAATTGCCTGCAGGAGCTGTAAATCTGAGTTCCTGGATGCCTTGGTTTTTCAGAGTGGACAGAAGGGCTTTCACCCCTCCCCTAAGGAGTAAAAGACAAATGCTCCACACAGGATTGGAAACAACTGGAAGTTTAAATGGAAGTACTATTCACAACCTATATACAACAGTGCAAAAGCAGATAAAATACGCAAACTCATAGTCAACCTCAGCCCAGTTCTCCAGTCTGGGCTTACCAAACCTGCCCCCCAGCCAGGCCAAACCAGGCCCCGAATACCTCCCCCCCAGCCTCATGTCTCTCTACCCCTCCATACCAAGCCTGAGGGACACAGGTGAAAATTCAGTTGCCAGCTCCAGGCTGAGCCAGGCTGCTGCACGCTGAAAGCCTCAACTCCCTCATAAATACCTGCTCAGTGTGCTGGGAGAAGAGAGAGAGAAAGATGGAAAAGGGAAGAAACTGATACTGCATCTTGTTTATATAGAATATAAGGATGCACCTGGAGCTCTGTGTCCTGTTCTGGAGCCTCTGTTCCAGGAAGGATCTGGAGGTGCTGGAAGGTGTCCAGAGAAGGGCCACAAGGATGAGCAGAGGGCTGGAGCTGCTCTGCTCTGAGGACAGACTGAGGGAGTTGGGGTTGTGCAGGCTGGAGAGGAGAAGGCTCTGAGGAGACCTTTGTGTGGCCTTCCAGGATCTGAAGGGGGCTCCAAGAAAGAGGTTTTTGCAGCCAGGCTGGATGTGGCTGTGAGCAGCCTGATCTAGTGTGAGGTGTCCCTGCCCATGGCAGGGGGGTTGGAACTGGCTGGTCCTTGAGGTCCCTTCCAACCCTGACAACTCTGTGATTCTAGCATTTTGGGATAGAATAACATAATTTCCAGTGCCGTCCCCCTGGGGATGGTCCAGTGCCCCGGGAGGACCTCTCCCTGGTTAGAGAGCTCTTCCTTAACCCACAGCACTGTGTTGTCACACAGACTGCATACTCAGCCCTGAGCAAAGGGCTGTGACAATTCCACTTCACTGAAATTCCTCCTCTTGTGTCTACCAGAGACACCAGTCAGACGTGGAAGCCCATCTTTTCAGAGAGATCATTTTCTGAGCCAAACAGATGGGACAATTAATGCGAGAGAATAGGCACATGTTACCAGCTGGGGGATAGTTTTGTTTGAAAAGCTATCAATTCAGAAACCTTAACTGGGGATGAATATTTAATATAATTGTCTGTAACACTGGGGACAGTTTGCTGGAAATATGTAGAGCCAGAGCCAGCTACTTGTGTTCTGTCAAATGGTGGCTTCCTCTATTAAATTAGGGAATGATGTTACATGCCAGAGCTTTGGACTCAGCCAGACTCAGTGTTCAGGATAATAAGTTCCCAAGCAGTGGCTCTCAGAACAGTGTCCAGAGGATGAGGATTAGGGTCAGAAAGGACCTCAAAGATCATCCAGTTCCAAACTCCCTGCCATGGCCAGGGACACCTCACACCACAGCAGGTTGCTCACAGCCACATCCAGCCTGGCTGCAAACACCTCCAGCCAGGAGGCTTCCACCACCTCCCTGGGCAACCTGTGCCAGGCTCTCACCACCCTCATGGGGAACAACTTCTTCCAAACATCCAATCTCAATCTCACCACTTCTAGTTTTGCTCCATTCCCCCCAGTCCTATCCCTCCCTGACACCCTCAAAAGTCCCTCCTCAGCTTTCTTGGAGCCCCCTGCAGATCCTGGAAGGCCACAAGAAGGTCTCCTGGGAGCCTTCTCCTCTCCAGACTGCACAACCCCAACTCTCTCAGTCTGCCTCCAGAGCAAAGCAGCTCCAGCCCTCTGCTCCTCCTCGTGGCCCTTCTCTGGACACCTCCCAGCACCTCCAGAGCCTTCCTGGCACAGAGGCTCCAGAACTGGACCCAGAGCTGCAGCTGTGGTCTCAGCAGAGTGGAGCAGAGGGGCAGAATCCCCTCCCTGGCCCTGCTGGCCACACTTCTCTTGCTGCAGCGCAGGCTCTGCTTGGCTCTCTGGGCTGCAAGGTCTCCCTGCTGGCTCCTCTTGAGCTTCTCCTCCCCCAGCACCCCCAAGGCCTTTTCTTCAGGGCTGCTCAAGTCACCTCCCTGCAAGGGATCACCTACCCCAGGGGCCCTGAGAAGTGCATGCCTGCTTTTAACAAGGACAGCTTTACACTGATGTTGTAATGCCCATTGCATTTCTGGGAAATGCTGATGTTTTATAAAGCAACAAGGCTTTTGCTGCTATTTTGTCTAAGCTGCCTTAAATAGCTACTCTGCCTGGAGAAGGAGGTACTCTGGGTGTGCTTCTGTATGGCCAGGAGAGCTCTATCTCCTGGGACTTGGGAGTGCAGAGGAAACAGTACACAGGCAGGTCAGCTCCAAAACCTGTCTGCACACACAATAGAATGGAGAACAAACAGCTGTGAAAACCCTGGGCAAAACCTTTTCCTTGCTTGTATCTGAACCTGGTAGATGTTTAAAAAAAACTGCTAATATTTAATGGAATGAAGTCTGGGGTGTTGCAGTCAAAAAAGACTAAGCAGCTGTTGTGAGGAAGCTTGCTATCTCTGTGATAACCATCATGAAAGCAGCCAATATTCTGAAGCACTGAAGCAAGGTGTAAAAGGATCACAGCTCACAGGGTGTTAGGGGTTGTAAGGCAACCCCAGAGATCATGGAATCCAACCCCCCTGCCAGAGCAGGACCATAGAATCCAGCACAGATTGCTCAGGAACACATCCAGACAGGGCTGCAAAGGCTCCAGAGAAGGAGACGCCACAACCTCTCTGAGCAGCCTGTTCCAGTGCTCTGCGACCCTCAGAGTGAAGAAGTTCCTCCTCATACTGAGGTGGAATCTCTTGTGCTGTAGTTTATATCCATTGCCCCTTGCCCTATCCCAGGTGCAACTGAGCAGAGCCTGTCCCCTCCCTCTTGGCACTCAGACCTCAGATATTTATAAACATTTACTAAATCCCCTCTCAGTCTTCTCTTCTCCAGACTAACCAGCCCTAGGTCTGTGGGGCTGTTTGTACTCTTAGCCATCCTCCCACAGTACAGCCCTATTAAGTCAAAGTAAATTGTACCCATGGCCTCGAAGTGCTGCCTGTCTGTTCTAATCTTTTTGATACAGCAAGCTGAAGTTTAGTGTGATAGTGATTGTGCTGACCTATTAGGGCTGAAACTGGTAGGAAAATGCAGTTGTCACCTACAGCTTTGCTCTTGTGCTGAGACACAGATGCTCTATCCTTGCACTGCTCTTGCTCAAAAGGGATCCAGCAGCCTGCTCTGTTGTTGTCCAGTTGGATAACACTGGTACCCTCTGCCATGGGGATGCATTTGAAATGGGGATCTTCCCAAAGTGCATTTGGCAGCCTGAAGGCTCTACAGAATGAATTAGCTGTGTTTGGTGCTGCATTTGAGGAGTACCACTGCTTTGAGAATAGTCACTGCACATTGTCTGTGGCTTGCACAACTCAAAACAACTTGTGTCCTGCTAAACTAGGCTGCTGAGCTTGCCCCTCTTTGTTTGTTCCTTTGCCAATTTAGTGTTCATGAGAAATGCCAAATCAACAGCCCTAGAGGGATTCCTTTCAAATATCAGCCATGAGAATTCACAGAAATCACAGAACACATCAGGCTGGAAGAGACCTCCAGGCTCACCCAGTCCAACTTCCACCCAGCACTGCAGGCTCAGCACCAAACCATGGCCCTAAGCACCAGCTCCACACACTGCTTCAACACCTCCAGGGATGGGCACTCCAGCACTGCCCTGGGCACAACATTCCAAGGCCTGAGAACCCTTCCAGGCAAGAAAGATTTCCTAGCAGCCAGCCTGAGCCTCCCCTGGGGCAGCTTGCAACCATCTCCTACACTGCCCCAGCAATGCAACGTTGAGTTCACGACCTCAACCATAAGCAGTGCAGACTCCTGCAAGCTGTCTCTGCCTGTCCTGCTCACACTGTCTCAAAGAGAGGGATGTGAGTGCTGTGTGGCACTCAGAGCTGAAAAGACATCTCTTGTCTGCCACATCTTCCTTCAGAGCAAGTCACTGCCTTTGCCTCACACAGTCTTGCTAGGTCTGTTGCTTGCTATGGGAAAGTGTTTTGCAGGGTCTGGTTGAAAGTGCTGTTCATTGATGGCTGTGTAGTTATGAGTTCAAAAAGCAGTCAGGCAGGGTCCTGCAGAAGGCAATGGGCTACCCATCTAACTTAAGCAGTGCTCAGATACTCTGTTAATCTCACATTCTTAACATCTGTTGTACTTATTTTACCAAAAGGTCTCTGCTGATAATCACTTCTGGTTAACATTGAAAGATATTGGGTGGTGATGCCCAGAACACAGCTTCTGTTTTATGCACAAGCAGACATCTGAAGGTACAATGATGCAATATGCCCTTGTGGCCAAGAAGGCCAATGGGGTCCTGGGGTGCATTAGGAAGAGTGTGTCCAGCAGATCCAGGGAGGTTCTCCTCCCCCTCTACTTTGCCCTAGTGAGGCCCCACCTGCAATATTGCATCCAGTTCTGGGCTTCCCAATTCAGGAGGGAGAGGGATCTGCTGGAGAGAGTCCAATGGAAAGCTACAAGGATGCTGAAGTGACTGTGGCACTGCCTGGTGTGGAGAGGCTGAGAGCCCTGGGGCTGTTCAGTCTGGAGAGGAGAAGGCTGAGAGGGAGCTGATCAATATCTATCAATATCTGACGGCTGGAGATTGGGAAGGAAGGGACAGGGACAGCCTCTGCTCACTTGTGCCCTGGGACAGGACAAAGAGCAACTACAGCACAGGAGGTTCCACCTCAACATGAGGAGGAACTTCTTCACCATGAAGGTCCCAGAGCCCTGGAGCAGGCTGCCCAGAGAGGCTGTGGAGTCTCCTTCTCTAGAGCCTTGGCAGCCCTGTCTGGATGTGTTCCTGTGTGGCCTGTGCTGGATTCTCTGCTCATGCTCTGGCAGGGGGTTGGACTGGATGATCTCCAGAGGTTCCTTCCAACCCCTGACATCCTGTGAGCCTGTGATCCTGTGCAGATTTTCATGTGTGACTTAGGAGCTAGCACCCTGACTGACAAGCAAAGGTGCAGGCAGGGCTTCAGGCTTGAGGAGATGTGCTTGTAAACCCATGCCAGAGCAGCTGTCAGGCTGCACTTAGAACCCAGTTGTATGAACTTTACACCTGAGTCCCTGGGCCATGAGCAATTTCTTTGAAGACACCTGTCAAGCAATCAGCAGTACAAATACTCCCACATGCCCCCGTGTTTGATTTTGCAGGGACGGAGGGGAAACTAGTTTGCAGTGCAACCGAAAGCCCTCAAATTTTGTTTCTTAATTAAAACTTCAGGGGTTTGGGTGTTGGGTTTTTGTAATGTATGCAGTTGGGGCTGGAAGAGGGGCAGCAGGGTGAGTCTTCTCGCTTTTGTTTAAAACATCAGCAGAAGCATTTTTAAGAAGCTGTGGCTTAGGTGGAATGCTCCAGAAGGAATAGTGACATCCTGACATTATCAGTAGACTCACAAAGGGTTTTTCTCAGGATTTGAGAGCTAGATTCTCAGTCCAGTGATGCAATTTTCCTCCATACTAATAAGAGTCAGATGAGACTTAAAGAGATTTTGCTACTGAAGTGGCAGTGAAGGCACTGCTGACTCCTCTGCCACTGAACACATAGGTCAAGAACAGGAAGGGGGTAAGGCAAAGCACAGCTCAGAGCTCTGCTGTTGAATCTTTCGGTACATAAGTGTGGCGTCGTTTTCTCAGGCTGTCAGTCTGTTAGCATTGAGTCTTGGTGTACTGAAGCACCAAGGGTGGTGGCTGCCCTCACTAGGAAATGGGACTGATGCAAGAAAGCTGAGGAGGACTTTTGAACTTGTAGTGATAGGATAAGAGGGAATAGATTGAAGCTCGAGGAGGGCAGATTTAGACTGGAGATTAGGAGGAATTTCTTTCTAGAGAGGGCGGTGAGTTGCTGGTAGTGGCTGCCCAAGGAGGCTGTGGCTCCTTCCTCCCTGGATTTGTTGAATGCCAGGTTGAATGAGGCCTTGAGCAACCTGGGCTAGTGGGAGGTGTCCCTGCCCATGGCATGGAGTTAGAACTGGATGATGTTTAATGTCCCTTCCAGCCCTAACCATTCTCTGACTCTATGAAACTCACAAAACCTGGATATCTGCATTAAAGCATCATAAAGTAATTGGTGCAGTTGAATATGTTGATGGGAGCTTGCTTTGGTGAGGCTAACTTAAAGACAAGGTTTTGGATCTGGGCTGGTAATAGTCCCACAGTTCTGAGGGTGTAAGCATATGCTATAAAACATGTATAAATGCTGCCCAGAGATTCCTGGTAATGGATGTGGATAAAACATTCTAACCTGAAGGCTTGGAGTGTGGTGTAGCCTCCATGTTACACAGCTCTTGGATTTCAAGTGAGAGCCGTCTGCACTATGCCATGAGGCACGTGAAGCAAGAGCATGTAAACCACCTTGGCAGCTCAGGGTAGGAAAGGTGTCTCATTTGGGTTAAACCTATTCCCCTCGTGTCTTTCTATGGCAGACTATTAAACCAGGGATGGTTCCTGTTAACTGAGGGAGCAAACACAAGCAAATGGTCTCTTTGGTAGTACAAAAATGTAAACACAGTTGACTAACAGTAGCTAAAATATGAAATACTTCAGGAAACTTCCTCTCCCCCAGACAAATTGGCATTTTGGGTTGGATCCAGCTCATTGTATGGTGGTTTTTCCTGACAAGTCTGTTTCCTCATCCCCTCAGAATAGTCTCTTGGTATTAGGATGTCTGCATTTCAGATGGCTGAGCATCAGTAGATGCTGACAAAGAGGATTTCCTACATACCTTAGACTGAAGATTTAGTTCTCACCCTCATAATGGACAGCACAGTGTTTACCTTTTCTAACTCTCCTATCCTTAGGTATAATTTTTTCCTTCACATATTCTCCCCTTTTAAAGGTTCTTAAGCAGGAAAAATCCCCACAGAACAAGCTTTGGAAATTCATCTTATATGTAGTATGCAGTGTACAGGATTACTTTATCTTTCTGAAGCCTTTGCTGTGGGGCATCAGGAACAGGTGCAGGTGAGATGACCCAGGAGCTCTCTGGGTTGGTGTGCGGTGTGTTCATGTTGAATCCTGGAGGCCAGGTTGTTATTAAACTAGGAGGGGAAAACTTAGAACAACTTATAACTATTCTACACTGACTAGCTTACACTGATCTGCACTACCCCTCTGAGTTCATCCCCTCTCAGCCAGGCTTATGTTCTGCTGTGGGATACACTGAATGTCCCCAGTTTCTAACATGACCCAGTAGGTGTGACCAGGCCCCTCAGCAGAGACCACCCCTGGGGTTGGTTTGCCCCCACCAGCAGCAGGGAAAACCCACACTGACTTCCCCAGCAGGTTCTTCTCAGCAATCACAGGAACTCCATCTCCATCCACTGTTTGCAGCAGGTGGGACTGGGCCGGACCAGCTGGGATCACAGATCCTCTGCTGGTCACTAACCAAGTGGCTTGAGCTAGGTGTCTTTCCTAGTTCCTAAAGGTTCCACCCCCATGGCTTTTAGGGTGGTCTTTAGCAAGCCAGTGTAGCACCCGACCTTCCCCACAGCTGGTGCATGGGATGGGATGTGGTAAATCCACTCAATGCCACGTTCCTTTGCCCAGTCCCTTAGGAGATGGTTCTTGAAGTGGGTTCCATTGTCCCATTCAATCCTCCCGGGCGTGCCGTGTCTCCACAGGACATGTCTCTCTAGGCCCAGGGTGGTGTTGCGAGCAGTGGCATGAGGTACTGGGTAGGTTTCCAGCCACCCTGTACTTGCCTCCACCATGGTCATGATACATGGCAAAAACTCCACAACTCATAAGTTATAAAGTAGGTTTGGATTTATTCAGCGCAGAGGCACGTGGGGAGAGCTCCTCCAAAGCATGCACAACTTCAGCAGCATTATTTACCCTATTTATTCCCTGAACTGTTACATGTGCAGTGAGTTTCACAATCCGCCTCTACACATTCATTTCTTAACCCCTCCTAGACTTGCTTCATATTGTAATGAGCTTGAAGTCCCTCCGCGCTTGTGCAGTGTTCTCTGGTGGTCTTTTTGGTGATCTTCCTTGTGCTGATTTTGGAAGCAGTTCCTCCCCTATCGCAGTAACCTTGTTTCCCGTCCTTCCTTTATCGTGATGATAGCCTTGCCTCTTCATTTGCACAATGAGGCCTTGCATCTCACACCCTCTCATCCTGTTTTTGCAAGCAATGGATATGCATTGCCCACTCAGCTCCACCTAATCAATGATCCTTCCTTAACTCCCAATTCCCTGCATCAGTCAGTAGGTGCTGTTTGCTGCTGTGAGACCGAGGCAGGGTGATGGAGTCGATCTGCCAGGCCTCTCCGTACTTATTTTGACCATCTCCCCCCATACCACAGAGGCTTCATGCGCTTAGCCTGCTTGATGGCAGCAGAGATGTCACACTTATGGATGACCTGTGAGATGGCCTCCAGAGAGATGTCCATGGATCTGTCCTGAGCCCACCAGTATGTGGCATCTCTCCCTTGGTGGCCAGAAGTGTCATGGGCCCAGCAAGCTAAGAACAGCTCACCCTTGTGTTCCCAGCCCAAGGCTATTTGGGAGATGTTAGTAGCCAGATCTGCTTGGTGGTTGTGCTTGTGCTCCTCTGTGGCTCTGCTCTTGGGGATGTGTGCATCCATGTGCCGCACCTTTGTTGGCAGCCTGTCCAGGCAGGCAGCCATGTCTTGCCACAGCTCAGCGGCCCAAACAGACTTCCCTTTTCTCTGCCACCCGTTCCTCCTCCATTCCTTCAGCCACCCCCACAAGGCATTGGCTACCATCCAGGAGTCAGTGTAGAGGTACAGCACTGGCCAGTTCTCTTGTTCTGCTATATCCAGGGCCAGCTGGACAGCTTTTCCCTCTGCGTACTGACTGGATTCCCCTTCTCCATCCCTTGCTTCCACCACTTGCCTTGTTGGGCTCCAGACAGCTGCCTTCCATCTCTGCTTGCTCCCCACAAGCCGGCAGGACCCATCTGTAAATAGAGCATAGCCCTTCTCATTGCCAGGGAGATCGCTGTATGGGGGGAGCCTCCTCAGCACGGGTCACTGTCTGCTCTGGTGGCATTCCAAAGCCAGCACCCTCTTTCCATGTGTAATCCAGATGAGCTTGGGTTAATTTCTTTCTGGGTAGAGATGTAACAGTTATTACTTTCTGATCTGAGTCATCCTTATCCACTGGTGGGTTCTGTGATGTGCTGGGTCTTGCCTTCCTCACCATCCGTGTTTGGAGATGACTTTTGCATCTTCTTCCGGTGTGTGGTGAGAGGTGCTAGAGAAACTGCGTGGACAGGAGCATCAGGGCTTAAGCAGGGAACTGCTGGTGGGGGGACAAACCCTTGTGTCTGGGACTGAGAGCAGGTGGCCCTTTTCGATGGGCAGCACTCACTACAACCCAACCCCCTCGTCTTTGTGTCCCCGTTTACACAGTGCTTACAGTGTTCACAGCACCCCAGCCCATGGCCATCAGAGCTTACAAAGGACTTCATCGTGCCCAATGTCCCTCTGCAGAGAGTTCTTAATGGGTTAGCACCTTCCCCTTCCCATAAGGCCAGGGCAAATGCAACTATAAGGATTACATTTAAACATATAGAACATACTGTTATATAATGCAATTTCCCCTCAAAGGCATTTTTATCTACATGGTTAGTTTCATAGCCTGCTTCAGAAAAATACACTATGTCAGAGAAGTTATCCCTACCAGTGAAATTCATAGAATTCAGGAGGGACATGCCCACCTGCATTGGTAAAGCTTTTATCCAGTCGAGCAGCATCTCTGTCATTAACCAAACCACATGATAAGTTATTAGTTATAGATATGGGTCCAAAAGATCCAGTCAGAAACCCATGGAAAAGCTTGGACCATTAGACTCTTCAAAATTAACATCTCTACTTCCAATCCAAACCAGAGTAGAAAGAGATGCACCAGAGTAAGCAGGCTCTGCAGGCTCCCCAGCAGAGGCTGGTTATCCAAAAAGCAGCGGGGAACGGACGCAGGTTCCTCACCTTCCCCACTGCCCTTGGAAAACAAGCATGGGACACTGGAGGTCAAGGGTGAGGTGATTCTGATGCCAGAGGACACACCATCTGGGGTTTTCCCTGAGGCTAAACAGCCTGAGGCTAAACAGCCTACGGTTAAACAGCCTAAGGTTAAACAGCCTGAGGTTAAACAGCCTGAGGCTAAACAGCCTAAGGTTAAACAGCCTAAGGTTAAATAGCCTAAGGTTAAACAGCCTAAGGTTAAACAGCCTGAGGTTAAACAGCCTGAGGCTAAACAGCCTAAGGTTAAACAGCCTAAGGTTAAATAGCCTAAGGTTAAACAGCCTGAGGCTAAACAGCCTACGGTTAAACAGCCTGAGGTTAAACAGCCTGAGGTTAAACAGCCTATGGTTAAACAGCCTAAGGTTAAACAGCCTGAGGCTAAACAGCCTGAGGCTAAACAGCCTAAGGTTAAATAGCCTAAGGTTAAACAGCCTAAGGTTAAACAGCCTATGGTTAAACAGCCTAAGGTTAAATAGCCTAAGGTTAAACAGCCTGAGGCTAAACAGCCTGAGGCTAAACAGCCTACGGTTAAACAGCCTACGGTTAAACAGCCTAAGGTTAAACAGCCTATGGTTAAACAGCCTAAGGTTAAACAGCCTGAGGCTAAACAGCCTGAGGCTAAACAGCCTACGGTTAAACAGCCTACGGTTAAACAGCCTGAGGTTAAACAGCCTATGGTTAAACAGCCTAAGGTTAAACAGCCTGAGGCTAAACAGCCTGAGGCTAAACAGCCTACGGTTAAACAGCCTAAGGTTAAACAGCCTGAGGTTAAACAGCCTATGGTTAAACAGCCTAAGGTTAAACAGCCTGAGGCTAAACAGCCTAAGGTTAAACAGCCTGAGGCTAAACAGCCTAAGGTTAAACAGCCTAAGGTTAAACAGCCTGAGGTTAAACAGCCTGAGGTTAAACAGCCTGAGGCTAAACAGCCTAAGGTTAAACAGCCTAAGGTTAAACAGCCTGAGGTTAAACAGCCTTCCACTGGCATCAGGACTTGCTCCCTCAAAAGAAGAGGAGGGTAATTGTTATTGGTGATTCCCTCCTGAGGGGAACAGAGGGCCCCATATGTTGGCCAGATCCTTCTCACAGGGAAGTTTGTTGCCTCCCAGGAGCTCAAGTTAGACATGTTACCAGAAGGCTGCCCAGTCTGGTGCAGCCCTCTGACTACTATCCCTTACTAGTTATGCAGTTAGGGAATGATGATGTTGCAACCAGAACTCCCAGGGCTATCAAAAGTGACTTCAAGGCCCTGGGGGATCTGGTTGAGGGGTCAGGTGCACAAATAATTTTGTCATCAATACCCTGAGTTGCAGGAGGGAATACCATCAGGAGCAGGTCAGCAGCTGTAGTCAACAAGTGGCTTAGAGGCTGGTGCAGTCAGAAGAATTTTGGGTTTTTCGACCTTGAAGAACTTTCTACTGCACCAGGTCAGCTGGTAACAGATGGAGCACATCTGTTCCAGAGGAGGGGAAAGGTCACAGTGTACAAGAATGGCCTGTCCCCCAAAGGGAAAGAGATCCTAGGAAGGGAATTGGCAGGTCTCATTGGTAGGGCTTTAAACAAGGTTCAGAGGGGGAAGGGGCTGAAACCAGTCCCCCCAGGCAGGAGCCTGGGGGTGATAAGCTGGAGTCAGGGGCAAAATCAGCAGCCCAGCTGCAGTGCATGTACACTAATGCACAAAGCATGGGTAACAAACAAGAGGAGCTGGAAGCCTTGTTGCAGCAGGAAAGTTATGATGTAGTTGCCATCACAGAGACGTGGTGGGACGTCTCACATGACTGGAGCGCTGCAGTTGACGGCTACAGGCTCTTCAGGAGAGACAGGAAAGGAAGAAGGGGTGGAGGGGTGGCCCTGTGCATCAGGGAGGCACTGGATGCCGTTGAGATGGAGATCAGGGACGATCAGGTTGAGTGCGTGTGGGTGAGAATTAGAGGGAAGACCAGCAGGGCAGACATCCTGGTTGGAGTCTGTTATAGACAACCCAACCAGGAGGAAGGTACAATACAATACAATACAATACAATACACCAGGTTGGAAGAGACCATCAAGATCATCACGTCCAACCCATCAACCAATCCAACCCACCCAACAACTAAACCATGCAGCCAAGCACCCATCAAGTCTCCTCCTGAACACCTCCAGTGAAGGTGACTCCACCACCTCCCTGGGCAGCACATTCCAATGTGCAATCACTCTCTCTGTGTAGAACTTCTTCCTAACATCCAGCCTAAACCTGCCCTGGCACAGCCTGAGACTGTGTCCTCTTGTTCTGGTGCTGGCTGCCTGGGAGAAGAGGCCAACCTCTGCCTGGCTACAACCTCCCCTCAGGTAGTTGTAGAGAGCAACAAGGCCACCCCTGAGTCTCCTCTTCTCCAGGCTAAGCAACCCCAGCTCCCTCAGCCTTTCCTCATAGGGCTTGTGTTCCAAACCCCTCCCCAGCCTTGTTGCCCTCCTCTGGACACCTTCCAGCAATACAACATCCTTCCTAAACTGAGGGGCCCAGAACTGGACACAGGACTCAAGGTGTGGCCTAACCAGTGCAGTGTACAGGGGCAGAATGACCTCCCTGCTCCTGCTGGCCACACTCTTCCTGATGCAGGCCAGGATGCCATTGGCCCTCTTGGCTGCCTGGGCACACTGCAGGCTCATGTTCAGCCTCCCATCAACCAGTACCCCCAGGTCCCTCTCTGCCTGGCTGCTCTCAGCCACTCTGCCCTCAGCCTGTAGCACTGCATGGGGTTGCTGTGGCCAATGTGCAGCACCTGGCACTTGGATGTGTTAAATCTCCTGCCCTTGGCCTCTGCCCATCTGTCCAGCCTGTCGAGGTCCCTCTGCAAAGCCTCTCTGCCCTCCAGCAGATCAACTCCTGCCCCCAGCTTGGTGTCAGCTGCAAATTTACTGATGATGGACTCGATGCCCTCATCCAGATCATCAATAAAGATGTTGAAGAGCATGGGGCCCAGCACTGATCCTTGGGGCACACCACTGGTGCCTGGCTGCCAGCTGGCTGTGGCACCATTCACCACTCTCTGGGCTCGGCCCTCCAGCCAGTTCCTAACCCAACACAGTGTGATCCTGTCCAAGCCAGGGGCTGACAGCTTGGCCAGGAGTTTGTTGTGGGGGTCAGTGTCAAAGGCCTTGCTGAGGTCCAGGTAGACCACATCCACAGGCCTCCCCACATCCACCAGGCAGTCACCTGATCATAGAAGGAGATCAGGTTGGTCAGGCAGGACCTGCCCTTCCTGAATCCATGCTGGCTGGGCCTGAGCCCCTATAATTCCCTGGCTCATCCAACCAGCCCTTCTTGTGGATGGGCACCACGTTGGCAGCTTCCAGTCTTCTGGGACCTGTCCAGTGAACCAGGACTGCTGAATGTTGATGAAAGATGTTGATGAAGCATTCTATAGGCAGCTTAAGGCTGTCTCAAGATCGCCTGACCTCATTCTCATGGGTGACTTCAACCTGTCTGATACCTGCTGGGATCTCAACACAGCAGAGAGGAGGCAGTCTAGGAGGTTCTTAGAGTGCGTGGAGGACAGCTTCTGATCCCAGGTGCTGCGCGAGCCTACCAGGGGTGAGGCTCTGCTTGACCTCCTCTTCACCAACAGGGAAGGGCTGGTGGGTGATGTGGTGGTCAGAGGGTGTTTAGGCACCAGTGACCACGAGATAATTGAGTTTTCAGTATGCAGCCAAGCTAAGAGGGGCAGGAAGAAGACCTCCACTCTGGACTTCAGGAGGGCAGACTTCAGGCTACTCAAGGAACTAACTCAGAAGGTTCCTTGGGAAACAGCCCTTAAAAACAAAGGGGTCCAGGAGAGCTGGAGCTGCTGCAAGGAAGAACTCTCGAAGGCGCAGGAACAGGCTGTGCCAATGTGCCGGAAGATGAGCCCCGGGGCAGACGGCCAGCCTGGATGGGTAATGAACTTCTAATAGAACTAAGGGAAAAAAAGAGGGTGTACCATCTTTGGAAGAAAGGGAAGGCCACCCATGGAGTGTTTAGGGATGTTGCTAGGTCTTGTAGGAAGAAAATTAGGGAGGTAAAAGCCCATTTAGAGCTTAGACTGGCCTCTGCTGTGAAGGACAACAAAAAGTCCTTGTGTAAATATATTACTAGCAAGAGGAAGGGCAAGGACAACCTCCACTCACAACCTCCACTCCTTGGTGGACACGGAGGGGAACGTTGTAACAAAGGATGAGGAAAAGGCAGAGGGACTTAACACCTTAAGGTGTTAAGTAAGGATGCATAGGAAAATACACAACCCCAAGCCTGGATGGCATCAGTCCTTTAGAGAAGTGTGGATACAGCAGGGAGAGGCCAGGCCTGGCCAGGAGGGAGAGCCAGGAGGCAGAGCCAGGAGCCTGGCTGCAGCTGCTGTCCTCTCGAGCAGGAGAGGCAGAAGAAAGAGGGCAAATGGCAGCAGTGTTCTCCTGTTTGTCGGCTTGCTGGGCAGGAAAGGGGAGTGGAATAGACCACCCAGGGGACCCCTCCTGCTGGGAGGGGGAAACTAAGTCCCTCTCTGTTCACCTGGATCAGGTTTCTTTTGTCCCCCAGGGGACACAGAGCTCTTGCAGCCCTCCACCCAGGATGGGTGTAACCCAGCACACTGAGTCATCATGCTTCCAAGTGCATCTGCTAACGAGGACATACTAAATAATTAGTGGTAATTGCATGCTGAAATAATGCTATGCACACATTAACACGAGGCTGTAGAGGCCACAGACACACAGACTTTGTCAGTTTAGATACTGAGCTCTTTAGCTGTAGTCCTTGAATAAGCTGAACATGTAGGAAAGAAGGCAAGTGTTCTGTATTTACATTTGTTTTCAAAAGGGAGTGGCCTTGACTTTGCTGGATTCATCACAGCAAATGGCTTGGAGAGCTGCAGGGGTGTTTGGAATATTGCTTTTTTCTACATCCATCTATTTAGGTATTTCTTTATTTTAAAAGAATTCTTTCCTTTTCACAAATGGCGTAAGAGTGCCAACATTTACAGCTGACAACGAACCTGCATAACAGCCTGCAGAAGGGGAGCTCCACGTTGCCTGTGTTACCTAGATTCTGGCTACTTAGTAAACAATTGCAAAGTAGAAATCCATTGATTGGCAGGAACAAGAGATCTGCTCTTCACTTGTTGCTGTTCACTTGTCTGGCTAATTATTTTTGAATCACTGTGCTAGAATGTACAGAGAGAGAAAAGTCCCACTGGGATAAATGGCATATGGGGAAGAACTTCTTCCTCACATCCAATCTGAATCTCCCCACTTCTAGTTTTGCTCCATTCCCCCCAGTCCTATCACTCCCTGACACCCTCAAAAGTCCCTCCCCAGCTTTCCTATAGCCCCCTTCAGATCCTGGAAGGCCACAAATAGGTCTCCTGGGAGCCTTCTCCTCTCCAGACTGCACAATCCCAACTCTTTCAGTCTGTCTCCAGAGCAGAGCAGCTCCAGCCCTCTGCTCCTCCTCATGGCCCTTCTCTGGACACCTTCCAGCACCTCCAGAGCCTTCCTGGCACAGAGGCTCCAGAACTGGACACAGCTCCAGCTGTGGTCTCAGCAGAGTGGAGCAGAGGGGCAGAATCCCTCCTGGCCCTGCTGGCCACACTTCCCTTGCTGCAACCCAGGCTGTGGTTGGCTCTCTGGGCTTCAAGGTCTCACTGCTGGCTCCTGTTGAGCTTCTCCTCCCCCAGCACCCCCAAGGCCTTTTCTTCAGGGCTGCTCTCAAACCAGTCCCTGCCCAGCCTCTATCAGTGGTTGGGATTGCCCTGAGCCAGCTGCAGGACCTTGCTCTTGGTTAGATGATCAAAAAGCAGGATGCTTACCCCTTCAGAAGAGGTAGCTGGTTGTGTACAGCTCTTCATCTTAAAAGGTAAAAGCACTTAACCTGACACAGACAAACTCAGCTTAGAAATAATACTCTAACCTTTCTCAAGCAAGAGTAATTGATGACTGGAACAATTTATTAAAGGAGAGAGCAAAATATCTTCATCTTGGTTTGAAGTCAAAGGCTGCATTTACACGATTCACAGGCCTTCAACCCAAACTTGTGATGTTGAAATGTTGAGACAAAATTCTGTGCTCCATAAGGCTCCTGCTCCTGGAGTCTGCTAATTGCATTCCCTTGCTCTGCTGCAGTGAGTGCCAACACTCTGCACTTGTCTGGTGCTTTCTGCTAACAGCTCTTCAACACATCAGAGAGGGAGTGGATCTCTGTTTGGTGGCAGTGCATCCAGTGTTGGATACTAGAGCAGAGCTCTGGAAATTCAGAGTCTGTGTGTAGTGAGCGAAGCTGTTAGATATTTTGTACCTTCTCTTCTGCTCCCATCACCTGTCACCCTCCTCAGTTAGACCCTTAGCTTTCATGACTAGAATATGTGCCTTATGAGGCTGAGAGCCCTGGGGCTGTTTGGTCTGGAGAGGAGAAGACTGAGAGGGGATCTGATCAATGTCTATCAATAGCTGAGGGCTGGGGGTCAGGAAGGAAGGGACAGGGACAGCCTCTGCTTACTTGTGCCCTGGGATAGGACAAGGGGCAATGGATGCAAGCTGCAGCACGGGAGGTTCCACCTCAACACAAGGGAGAACTTCACTGTGAGGGTCCCAGAGGCCTGGAGCAGGCTGCCCAGAGAGGTTGTGGAGTCTCCTTCTCTGGAGCCTTTCCATCCCTGTCTGGATGTGTTCCTGTGTGACCTGTGCTGGGTCCTATGGTCCTGCTCTGGCAGGGGGTTGGACTGGAAGCTCCCCAGCGGTCCCTTCCAACCCCTACTGTCACCACCTGGGATACAGTAAACAATCAAAACCATTGCAAAAATTTACAAACTTTTGTTTGTTTGTTTCTCCAGTAGTAGAGTTTCATATTTAGACATCAAAAAAAGCCTGCAGATGGTCATGTTTCTGATAATCAGACCCAAAGTATTTACATTTCTGCATATCTTTTGCACAAATTTTCAGGCCTAGATCCTGAGCTTCACCACGTTTGTTACTTACATTCCTCTCCAGTTATGTACAAACAGCCCCCTGCTTGCTTCTTTTTATTCTGTCCTCTTCAGTACCTCCCCAGTTTCTTTCTCTATAGCTTTTCTTTGAGAGCCCAGAGCCTCTGACAGCAGCCTGATGAACAATTACAGATCCTCTTAGTGCTGCTGAACAGGGCATATTTGCTTTAAAAATAATATAGCTCAAGCCTGTGTTAAGGGCTAATTGCAAAATGAGGAATCTCGCTGAGAACGTTCTACCTCCTCTGTGTTTAATATGATGGCTCCTCACAGCTCCTTCTCCCCTGTAAGAAACACTGACATTCAAACAGAGCCACATTTTCCTACCCCTTAATTTCTGTGCTAAATCACAGAATCACAGAATGTTAAGGGTTGGAAGAGACCTCCAGAGATCATTGAGTCCAACCCCCCTGCCAGAGCAGCATCACCCAGGGCAGGTCACACAGGAACACATCCAAGTGGGTTTTGAAAGTCTCCAGAGCAGGAGACTCCACAACCTCTCTGGGCAGCCTGCTCCAGGCATCTAGCACCTTCATACCAAAGAAGTTTCTCCTCATGCTGAGGTGTAACCTCTTGAGTTCCTTATCCCTGTTGTTCCCTGTTGCCTCACAGGGAACCACTGAGCAGAGCCTGGCCCCTTCATCCTGACCCCCACCCCTCATGTATTGATAGACATTGATCAGATCCCTCTCAGCCTTCTCTTCTCCAGACTAAACAGCCCCAGGGCTCTCAGCCTTTCCTCACAGCAGAGATATTCCAGGCCCTTCATCATCCTTGTAGCTCTCCAGCAGGTCTCTGTCCTGCTGGAACTGGACACAGGATTGCAGCTGTGGTCTCAGCAGGGCAGAGCAGAGGGGGAGGAGAACCTCCCCAGCCCTGCTGGCCACATTCTTCTGAATGCACCCCGGGAAGCCATTGGCCTTCTTGGCCACAAGGGCACATTGCTGTCCCAGCATCCAACTTGTATCTGCATCTTGAACACCTTGAAATCTGCTTCTCAGTATCACATGTAGCTGCATTAAAAGGCCTCCAAGATGTCTGTTGGTTTACTATTGCACCTTGAGCCATTCTCTCACTAGTAGCTGTTCACGTTGGTGATGTCTGTGAAGACCATATGGCTACTGTTTCATTGGGGACTTTCACAACCCAGCACAAAATACTTCAAAATGCTTTGTTTTCACTCTGTCTATGTTGATGTGCCAGGAGGTGTGCAGCTAGCAAGCCATTGCCTACTGGAAACGGATTTCTGGAGCTTGCAGTTTAACATCTGATAGAACTGCACTTGAAACACTTTTAGCTAGGGTGTCTTGCTGGTGGTTTTACTTGCAGAGGTAGCTGTCTGCTATCAAGCTCTTCCTCACTGAGATGGGAAAGGACATTATTTAAAAACACCTTTTTGAGACACTGAAAATGCTCTTCAGCCACCAGAAACATTTCATAAGTCATAGAATCAGAGAAAGGTAGGGGTGGAAGAGTCCCCCAGAGATCATCCAGATCAACTCCCTGCCAGAGCAGGGTCACCCAGGGCAGGTCACACAGGAACACACCCAGGTTTTGAAGATCTTCAGAGAAGGAGATTCCACAACCTCCCTGGGAAGACTGCCCCAGGGCTCTGTCACCCTCTCAGTGAAGAAGTTCTTCCTCATGTTGGGGTGGAACTTCCTGTGATTGAGTTCACTTACTGGGTATCACTGAGCAGAGCCTGGCTCCATCCTTCTGACATCCACCCCTCAGCTATCCATAGACATTGATCAGATCCCCTCTCAGCCTTTTCTTCTCCAGGCTAAACATCCCCAGGGCTCTCAGTCTTTCCTCACCACACAGATGTTTCAGTCCCTTCATCACCCTCCTAGCCTCTGTTGGACTCTCCCACAGAATCACACAGAATCACCAGGGTAGGAAGAGACTCAAAGATCATCAAGTCCAACCTGTCACCCAAGACCTCGTGCCTAGACCACGGCACCAAGTGCCACATCCAATCCCCTCTTGAACACCTCCAGGGACGGTGACTCCACCACCTCCCCGGGCAGCACATTCCAATGGCGAACGACTCTCTCAGTGAAGAACTTTCTCCTCCAGTCATTCCCTGTCCCTCCTGATCTGGGGAACCCAGAACTGGACTCAATATTCTAAAAGTGGTCTCAGCACTCAGTTAGAGGGGAAAGAGAACCTCCCTTAACCTGCTGGCCACATGCTTCTTAATGCACCCCTGGTTACCATTAACCTTCTTGGCTACCAGGGCACAGTGTTGTCCCACGGAGAACTTATTATTAACCAGGTCTCCGAGGTCCTCCTTCGCGGAGCTGCTCTCCAGAGAGTCCAAATAGGAAATGGTTTTCAGCCTCCCTGGAAAAGTTTTCTTGATTGCCTGTTCCACCTAGGCACGAACCCGAGCATGTTCCCCTGTGTGGTGGTTTGGGCTGGGTGCCCTATGCTGCTTGATGCACTTCCTGTGTCCAGCAGTCCAGCCCAGTGGGTGGACACAGGAAACCAGGTATCTCCTACCACCCCCTGCACCGCTATAAGATCTAGCGCGGGGTCCGCCTCTTGCTCTTTCTTCCCTCGCCGGCACCCGGTGACTGGGGGAGACGTCTCCCGGCCTTGCCCTGGCTAGGCCCAAGGCCAGGGGATGGGTGGTCCCAGGCCTGGCCAGCTGAAACTAGCCTGGCAGTGGGGGGGGAAGAACGAGCCCTGGGGGTCTTGGGCCTGCCCTCAGGTGGGGATGGGGTGTATCTGGGTCTGTTTTGGGGTTTCTTCTGTCACTGTTTCTGGTTCTTTTGTGCACATTCACTCTTTTTCTATTTAAACTTTTCCATCACTTTTGCAATCCATTTGTCAGAGTCGTTATTTTGCCTGTGGTGGGGAGGGGGCTGCCTCAACCCACTACACCCTGCCACAGCACACAGCACCGGGGGGCACAGCCTGTCCGTCCCTTGGAGTTCTGGTTCTGGTTTTGCTCACCTCAGGCACTCAGTATTTTGGCCACTCCTCCGAGAGGGAAAGGTGAGGATACAAATATCAGCTGCGAGTCGCTCGGGGCCTGGGGGGGGCTGTGGGTTTTGGTGTGTGCTTGCTTTCTCCCCCAGAGCAGAGCCATCTCTAGTGAAGCACATCCATTTGCTTTTTTTAATTAGCATAGACTTTCGGTTTGGAGCAGCTGACATATTTGTGACAGAAAGCCGTTTCACCAGCAAAACCCCTACCAGCTCCAGTCCTGAGCTTTTGGAAGGGATGAGCAGGAGTCCAGTCCTCTCAGGAATTCCATCAGCAAATGCAGAAGCAGAGAGTCTAGGGCAGATATTTTCCAATGTTTCTCTAATTTGAGAAGGAGAATTCACATCCCCCATTGCCTTTTGCCTTGCTTCTACAAATAAGCCAGATTTCTTTCTGCTTGAAAATGTCATTATGCTTGTTCCTTCAGCTGCTCCGAGCCAGCAGAGCAAAACAGCTCTGTATTTTGTAACAGAAGATATAAACTTTGCTATTTGAATCCTTCTGCCCACTTCAAAATAATCTTTATATGGGATTAAGTACCGTAACGTCAAGGGTCAGGGCTGGGCTGGCCACTAACTGAGAGCCAGAGGCTCTGTGTGGACCCCTCTGCCTTCCCAAAGGGGACAGAAAGGGCACAAGGGAGAGAGTCTGATGGGGTGGGAAAGAAAATAAGGAAAATTTAATGAAAATGATAACAAGAAAGAGAAATAGTTCCAAAGAGATACAAACCAAGGTGGAACCCAACCCCCGATGGCACCCTGGTGGTCACACTGGACTCACAGGTTTGAGTCCCTGTAGCGACCTTTGTGGCAAGGCTGTGGGACATCATAATCCCTCACAGGTCATTTCTAATCTACAGCCTGGTGTCTGTCTGTCTGGGCTAGAGCTTGGTGCTTTCCTTTTTTTTTTCAGGTGTCCCTGCTGCCTGCAGGGGCGTTGATGATCTTGGATGGCCATCAGACTCTGGGATCAAGGTCGCCACCAGCAGGTTTGCAGATGAGGTGATAGAAAGCAGCCTTGAGGAAAAGGTTTGAGAAGCTGGACAGCAGCAGTCAGTGTGAGCTTGCAGCACTGAAGGCCAAGGGCAGCCTGGGCTGCATCCAAAGCAGTGTGGCCAGAGATGGAGAGAGAGGATCCCGCCCCTCTGCTCTGCTCTGGGGAGACCTCACCTGCAGGGATGTGTCCAGCTCTGGAACCCTCAACACAGGAAGTACCTGGACCTGATGGAGAGAGTCCAGAGGAAGCCACAAAAATGCTCAGGGGGTTGGAGCAGCTCTGCTGTGAGGATAAACTGAGGGAGCTGGGGGTGTTCAGCCTGGAGAGGAGAAGGCTCCAGGGAGACCTAAGAGCATTATTCCAGTACCTGAAGAGGGATACAAAAAGGCTGCAGAGGGACTGTTCACAAAGGCCTACAGTGATAGGATGAGGAGAAATAGCTTCACACTAGAGCAGAGCAGATTGAGATTGGATGTAAGGAACAAGTTCTGTACCATGAGGGTGGTAGAACACTGGAACAGGTTGCCCAGGGAGGTGGTTGAGGCTCCATGGCTGGAGATATTCAAGGTGAGGCTGGACAGGGCTGTGGGCAACCTGATCCAGTGGAGGATGTCCCTGCTGAGTGCAGAGGGGTTGGACTGGATGAGCTTTGGAGGTCCCTTCCAACCCAGAGCATTCTGTGATTCTGTCCCTTCCAAGCCAATGCAATCTGTGAATCAGTGCAACACGAGGCATGGCTGGATCACACAAGCTGTTAGGAGCAGTTTATTTAAAAACCAAAAAGTGGGTTTAAGAAATAAAGGATTCTGCTAATTTTTCTTTGAAAGCTTTGCAGGCTTCAGATTGTCAACAGAGCTGTTTGTAGGTTGTTGGAGTCTTTTATTGAAGGCATCTGAGGGGAAATGGAATTCTTTGGAAATATTTTAGGCTTCAGAGTTTCAGCAAAACTATTTGCAGGGTGATGGAGTTATTTTTTAAAGGTACCTTATGAGCAGTGGAATTTTGAATGAGCTCCAAGGTGCACCTCAGTGGATTAAATACCATTCCTAGAAGGCTTCACTTTGCTGTTTGACTCTGATCTGGTTTATCTCCTGGTCACAGAGCATTCTCAGGAACGGTGCTGCACATTCAGATGAACCCATCAGGGTTTCAATGAATACCAAAGCAATTAATAACGATTAAACACTTACATTAAATGTCATTCTCTGTATCTGAGTTAGAAAAGAATTTCTGGCACCTATTTTTATTTGAAGAGAGTCACATTGCCCACAGAAAATTTCAAGTGCGTACTCAAAGTTTAGTAATTAGCATAGATCAGAAGGCCAGGAACAGAACAGACAGCAAGAAGTGGTTGGGAGCTGTGGGTATTTCATGGGAGGCATGTGCTTCCTCAAGCTGTTTCTTTCCTGGAACCAAGTTGAGAATCAACATGCAAAAAAGAGTCCTTTCCAGCTTTTGGAAGAAAAGAAGGCATGGGAGAGGTTCCCGTGCTGCTGCCGTGGTGTCGGGCAGGGTGGAAGGTTGAGTGCACCCATCTGCTGGCCCTGGGTCTTTGGCAGGTCTGAGGTGCTCAGGAGTTGTTTTCTGTTGGGTTTGTCACAGTGAGCCTTTTGGCTGTCACGTCTGAACCACGCTGCATGGCTGATGGCAGGCACCCTCCCCCTCCCTTAGCCACTGTCCTTTGTGGCCACGCAGACACCAGCAGGGACATGGGAGACAACAGGAGCAGCTCCTTGTGTCTCTGGTCACACAAAGTATACTAAGCCCTGCAGTGGGTTTGAAGGCTGTTCAGTCTGGAGAAGAGAAGGCTCCCAGGTGACCTCATTGTGGCCTTCCAGGATCTGAAGGGGGCTACAGGAAGGCTGGGGAGGAACTTCTCAGGATCTCAGGTAGTGATAGGACTAGGGGGAATGGAATGAAGCTGGAGGTGGGGAGATTCAGGCTGGAGGGGAGGAGGAAGTTCTTCCCCATGAGAGTGGTGAAGCCCTGGAATGAGTTATCCAGGGAGGTGGTCCCTGGAGGTGTTTAAGCCCAGGCTGGACGAGGCTGTGGCCAGCCTGATCTAGTGTGGGGTGTCCCTGCCCATGGCACGGGGGTTGGAACTGGATGATCCTTGAGGTCCCTTCCAACCCTGACTGATTCTATGATTCTGTGATTCTTTAAGGTGAGAATAAAAACAGCCTCCATGGACACTTTGTCATTGATTTATGACAAAATCTTCTCCAATACTCAAACTGAAGTGGTTTCCATTCTGAGTTTTCAAGTCTCTCCATAATAGCAGCCTCCTCACCTTTCAGGATAGAAGGCAGAGAGTGGTGACCCTTCAGTGCTGGGTCAAGGGTTGGGCTGGGTGACCTTTGAGGTCTCTTCCAGCAGGATGGGTTCTGTGATTCTCTGATCCTGTGATCACAGTATCACAGTATCATCAAAGTTGGAAGAGACCTCAAAGATCATCGAGTCCAACCTATCACCACAGACCCCATGACTAGACCATGGCACCAAGTGCCACATCCAGTCCCCTCTTGAACACCTCCAGGGATGGTGACTCCACCACCTCCCTGGGCAGCACATTCCAATGGCGAATGACTCTCTCGGTGAAGAACTTTCTCCTCACCTCCAGCCTAAACCTCCCCTGGCACAGCTTGAGACTGTGTCCTCTTGGTCTGGTGCTGGTTGCCTGGGAGAAGAGACCAACCCCCACCTGGCTACAACCACCCTTCAGGTAGTTGTGGAGAGCAATGAGGTCTCCCCTGAGCCTCCTCTTCTCCAGGCTAAGCAACCCCAGCTCCCTCAGCCTCTCCTCACAGGGCTGTGCTCAAGGCCTCTCCCCAGCCTTGTTGCCCTTCTCTGGACACATTCAAGTGTCTCGATGTCCTTCTTAAACTGAGGGGCCCAGAACTGGACACAGGACTCAAGGTGTGGCCTAACCAGTGCAGACTACAGGGCACAATGACTTCCCTGCTCCTGCTGGTCACACTATTCTGTGAGTCAATGCCTGTGCAGCAGGTCAGTGTATCGAACCAGCAGCCTTCTGAAAGGATTCACTGCCATCTCTGGCAGGACTGGCTAGAAGACCATGCAATTGCTGAACTTGTAATGAAATTGGGTAGTTGTGATAAAAGTGAATTATTGATCACTTGCTGCCTCTCTGCTGGTCTTGCTGGTGCTTACAGCTTTGTTACCCTGTGCCTTTCACGGCACAGGACACAGTGTCCCTTGCTAAAGGGGAAGGAAACACAGCCCCTGACTGACAGAGTAGAGGGACAGGCAGGTAGAGCAGCTTCATGGTGGTCACTGCTTGTCTGGTGGCCTTTATGAGAGAATTTCAACACTTTTCCTCCCTCCTTTTCCTCAGGGTATAGCAAAGTGACATTAATCTGCCATGATTGAGGTACCAGTTTGGTTAGCAGACACGAAGCAACCTCAAGCAAAAGGGCAACCGTTGGTTGTTAGTCTTTGGTAACAACCTGAGCAGGAAGCCCTGAAGTGCTTCAAGTCACAGACTGCCTGTAAGTGGTCTTCAGGGAGCCTGTTCTGCATCTAAGCCCCCTGAGAGAAATACGAAAGGGAGTAGCCTGGAGCTCACTGTAGATGCCTTCTTAGGGCCATTGCTAGCCCACCTTCACTTCTGACTCCTGCAGCATGATGCCTCTGTCCCCAGAGGGGCTGAGTATTCTCCTGGGGCCTGGAGCACAGTCTGGTGAAAGCAGCAGGCCTGACATTTGGATGATTGCCTGGGTGGCTTGGCATCTCACAAGCTGTACAAATGATCACTTGTGTAAAGGTTATTTGAATAAAGGTAGCATCCCTTGGTGTGACTTAGCTGTGAATGCATTTCAGCTCCCTTTAGTTGTTCCTCTGAGATTTCCAGGCTTCTGAAATGTGCCTGTATTTCTAATTTGCCTGTAGGCTAAGAAAAAGCTGGAATCCAAAGTCTGCAGAGCTTGTCTGAACTGGCAGAGTACACTGAAAGGGGGCTGATTCAGAAAGGCTTTTCCACAGCTACAAACACCACACACAAAACCTGAGACATGTCTGTCTCAGGGAGCTCTTTTTACTAAAAGCATCAAAGCAGGAGTGGGAGCAGCCAGGGAGCTGCTGGGATGGCTGCTCCTGCCCACAGTGCCTGAGTAAGTGAAAGATTTGCTCTGCAGTGTGGAGCTTTGCTCTGCAGTCCCAGGGCTGCCCACTCCCCTTGGAATGGGAGGGTTCCTCCACTGTCTTGGGAGAGGAGTCCTCCCTTCCCGGGTTGGGTTTTGAGAGAAGTCATATAGCCTGAGGTTTAGGTTCTCAGACTTTGTCAGCAGCTGGATCCTGTTCACAGGGTTTTCTCAACATCTCCCTTGAGGTTAGAGATGTTGCAGAGAGAGATGCGCTCGATCCCACAGTCTGACGACCCTCAAAGGTCATCGTGTCCAACATCAATGTTTTCTGCATGAAACTGTTTCTCTGAAGGAGATGGAGCTAAACCATCACATACTGCCAAGGCCTCAGCAGCAAAACTGTATTAGATATGGTGTAGACAGTCATTCATGGAGGTTCAGGCTGGATGTTAGGAACAACTTCTTGTCTGGAAGGGTTCTCAGGCATTGGAATGTTGTGCCCAGGGCAGTGCTGGAGTGCCCATCCCTGGAGGTGTTGAAGCAGTGTGTGGAGCTGGTGCTTAGGGACACGGTTTAGTGCTGAGCCTGCAGTGCTGGGTGGAGGGTTGGACTGGGTGAGCCTGGAGGTCTCTTCCAGCTTGATGTATTCTGTAAGTCTTCACTCTTGGTGTTGCAGGGAAGCCTGCACTGGTGACATGGCAGAATCCCTCTAGAAAGGGGAAAGCCCAAGTCCTGATGCCCTAAATCAAATCTGCCCTGTGCTGTCAGAGCTATTCTGGAGACTTGTGCAATTAGACCCTGCATCAGCAGGGTCTTCATTAGCTGCATAGTTAGCTATATCCAATTAGTGCACACAGACATATCTGAAACATGCAAAAATCTGTTGGGGACAACTGTAAGCATAATTTTAGCTCTTACTTTCCTTCATGCCTCAAAATGTCTCAGTCACTTTGCTGTACTGATAGATACAGTTAGATCATAAGCCTAACTGAAGTTACCCCAGGTTAGTGACAATCACAAGCATATGTAGGTGAAAAAGGTCATTCATTATCTCTGGGTACTTGTCCCAAGCTCTGAATTAGCCTGATGCAAAACCACTTTGAAAAGATCACACCAGGGGTTAAACCCAGCACTGGTGTGTTGTGCCCTTGTGTGGGAACTGTGGTCAGGAGCATTTGGAACTCCCAGAGACTCCCTTGGCTATGCCCCTGTGACAGGACCAGGGGCAAGGACTTCAAACTGGAGCAGAGCAGATTGAGATGGGCTGTGAGGAACAAGTTCTGTACCACGAGGGTGGTGGAACACTGGAACAGGTTGCCCAGGGAGGTGGTTGAGGCTCCATGCATGGAGATATTCAAGGTGAGGCTGGGCAGGGCTGTGGGCAACCTGATCTAGCTGGGGCTGTCCCTGCTGAGTGCAGGGGGTTGGACTGGGTGAGCTTAGGAGGTGCCTTCCAGCCCAGCCCATTCTATGGTTCTGTGATTCTAAGGGAAGGAGGCCCTGGATGCTTTGCCTGCAGAAATGTCCTTACTACCTTTGTAATTATGCTCTAGTCCTACTGCTAGTCTCAAGAGGGGTTGTGAACCTGGTGGGTTCATGTTTTGATTGCAAAATAGCCTATGAAGTGGTACCATGCTACACTCCTGATTTATCCTGAAGATAGCTGAACATGAGCCTACTGCTGCTGCACAGAGATGTTTTCCTGGCCCCAGCAGGGGCAAGGTGTCCATCAGAAAGGCAGGAACCTTCAGCCGCTTTTCACCAGACTCCTGCTGTCTTTGCTGACACAGCAAAGCTGTTGCACATCTGAGTCTGGGGAGGAGACCTGGTGGTGTTACACATCTGAGTGTGGGGAGGAGATCTGGGGGTGTTACACATCTGAGTGTGGGGAGGAGACCTGGGGGTGTTACACATCTGAGTGTGGGGAGGAGACCTGGGGGTGTTACACATCTGAGTGTGGGGAGGAGACCTGGGGGTGTTACACATCTGAGTGTGGGGAGGAGACCTGGGGGTGTTACACATCTGAGTGTGGGGAGGAGACCTGGGGGTGTTACACATCTGAGTGTGGGGAGGAGACCTGGGGGTATCACACAGTATCACAGTCTCACAGTATCACTAAGGTTGGAAGAGACCTCGAAGATCATCGAGTCCAACGTGTAACCACACACTTCACGACTAGACCATGGCACCAAGTGCCACATCCAGTCCCCTCTTGAACACCTCCAGGGACGGTGACTCCACCACCTCCCCGGGCAGCACATTCCAGTGGCGAATCACTCTCTCAGTGAAGAACTTTCTCCTCACCTCCAGCTTAAACTTCCCCTGGCACAGCTTGAGACTGTGTCCCCTTGTTCTGGTGCAGGTTGCTAGGGAGAAGAGGCCAACCCCTTCCTGGCTACAACCACCCTTCAGGTAGTTGTAGAGAGCAATGAGGTCTCCCCTGAGCCTCCTCTTCTCCAGGCTAAGCAACCCCAGCTCCCTCAGCCTCTCCTCACAGGGCTGTGCTCAAGGCCTCTCCCCAGCCTTGTTGCCCTTCTCTGGACACATTCAAGTGTCTCGATGTCCTTCTTAAACTGAGGGGCCCAGAACTGGACACAGGACTCAAGGTGTGGCCTAACCAAAGCAGAGTCCAGGGGCACAATGACCTCCCTGCTCCTGCTGGCCACACTATTCCTAATGCAGGCCAGGATGCCACTGGCCTTCTTGGCCACCTGGGCACACTGCAGGCTCATGTTCAGGCAGCTGTCAATCAGCACCCCCAGGTCCCTCTCTGTTTGGCAGCTCTCCAGCCACTCTGACCCCAGCCTGTAGCTCTGCATGGGGTTGCTGTGGCCAAAGTGCAGCCCCTGGCACTTGGACTTGTTGAATTCCATCCTGTTGGACTCTGCCCATCTGTCCAGTCGGTCGAGGTCCCTCTGCAGAGCCCTTCTGCCCTCTGACTGACCAACATCTGCTCCCAACTTGGTGTCATCTGCAAATTTGCTGATGACTGTCTCAATCCCCTCATCCAGATTGTCAGTGAAGACATTGAAGAGGATGGGGCCCAGCACTGGAGGCCCAGCTGGAGGTGGCACCATTCACCACCACTCTCTGGGCCTGGCCCTCCAGCCAGTTCCCAACCCAGCTCAGAGTGCTGCTGCCCAAGCCATGAGCTGACAGCTTGGCCAGGAGTTTGCTGTGGGGGACGGTGTCAAAGGCCTTGCTGAGGTCCAGGCAGACCACATCCACAGCCTGCCCCACATCCACCAGGCAGTTACCTGATCATAGAAGGAGATCAGGTTGGAGAGGCAGGACCTGCCCTTCCTGAATCCATGTTGGCTGGACCTGAGCCCTTGACCATCCTGCTGGTGCTCAGTTATTGCCCCCAGGATAATCTGCTCCACATTTTCCCTGGCACTGAGGTCAGGCTGACCGGCCTATAGTTTCCAAGTTCCTCCATCCGTCCCTTCTTGGTGTTACACATCTGAGTGTGGGGAGGAGACCTGATGTGGTTTTTTCGGTGTGTTTTGGGTGTAAAGTTTTGTCTGAGTTCTCTTCTGAAAAGAAAATGCTGTTCCATAAGTACATTAAGAATATGAACTGAAGCCAAGCTATAGCAGGCAGCTGGAATTGCCTGTTGGATTCCCAACTGCAGTAAATTAGTGCAAGATGATTTTTATAACAAATTATGAAATGCCAAGTTAATTATCAATTATTGGGCACTTGCTATGCAGTATTTCCTGTCAATGGACGACTCCATCTGCTCTGAAACTACTGAAAATACTGTAAAGCGAGAGTTTGAAGGAGTGATGTCTTGGTTTTAGGAGTGGACAGAAATAATATTTTACCCCCCAAAGGAAGGGAAATAAAGATTCTGTCACGCAGGACTGGAGAGAGCTGGGGTTAGAATGGACATGCTAGTCACAAGGGTATACGGGAATTCCAGAGTACCCAAAGTCACCTTCAGCCTCAGCCTTTGACCTGGGCTCACAACAACCTCTTTAAGCCAAAAAAACCCTTTCAATAATACAATACAATACACTACACCAGGTTGGAAGAGACCTTCAAGATCATCACGTCCAACCCATCAACCAATCCAACCCACCCAAACAACCAGATCATGGCACCAAGCACCCCATCAAGTCTCCTCCTGTACACCTCCAATGATGGTGACTCCACCACCTCCCTGGGCAGCCCATTCCAATGGGCAATCACTCTCTCTGTATAGAACTTCCTCCTAACATCCAGCCTAAACTTCCCCTGTTGCAGCCTGAGACTGTGTCCTCTTGTTCTGGTGCTGGCTGCCTGGGAGAAGACACCAACCTCTGCCTGTCTACAACCTCCCCTCAGGTAGTCATAGAGAGCAATAAGGTCACCCCTGAGTCTCCTCCTCTCCAGGCTAAGCAACCCCAGCTCCCTCAGCCCCAATTAGGCCAAATCTCCAGTCCTCAAATTCCCACCCCCACCCCATCCCCTCCGTTACCAAACCCATGTGATGCAGATAAATTTGACTCGGTGGCTCCAGGTCCCTGCCAAGGCTGCTCTTGGCCTCCCTCCCCCACACTGCAAAGAGAAGGGAGCAACAGCAGGAAGGAGAGAGAGAGAGGAAAAGGGGAAGAGGCAGCTTGTGTCGTTCCCTTATAAAAGCTAGATGCAAGCATTATGGGAATGAAACAACAAAACTTACACTTTGCAGTCTAGGCTATGCTCCAAACCCCCTTCCCCCATCTCCATCAGCGGAGGCTTGAATGGGGAAAGACAAAGGCACGAAACTGCCTGGGGACAGGTACTTAGTGCCCATTTTTCCCATTTAATGGCCTAACTCAGGCAGACTCTTTACGGGAGCTTGCTGTGGTAGCCAGAGCTGTTTCTGTGAGTCCCCAAAGTCAGTGTGTTTGGTCAGCCTTCACTTTCCCTGCTCCAGCTCTTTGGCTTTTTGTCCTATTTTGCGATTTGCTCTCCGAGAAGAGCAGGAGATTTCCTTTGCTGGATGTACTGCTTGACCTCCCATGTGTCATCTTCATTTCCTTCTTCCATTTCAGATGCAAAGCTGCAGTGTAACTGCTGAAAGGCATTTCCTCATGCTCAGTGATAGCAGCCTGTACCAGAAGAGAGGGACTTTGCTGATGTGACTCTCTGAAACTGCAGCCTCACCATTCATGTGGGGTGTGATCAGCTGGCCCAGCTTCATGCAAACGTTGCTCACACCCAAGGCTGTGAGGCCTCCCAGGTTCTGGGTTGCCATGGTCCAGGCAGTGGGCTGTGAGGGTTCTTTACTGTGATCTCAAGGTGCAAAAACTCAGAGTGACCATGCCAGGGGCTTTGCTCCAATCAACAGCAAAAGTTTATTGTTTTCCCATAAGGTGGTGTGCAATGGGGAGCAAAAAGGGAGAGGAGAAAGGGGAAAGGTAAAATAAGTAAAGTGACAAGAGGAAAGAGAAAGATGTTGATGGCTGCCACCAATGCCGGGGTCCAAAGATGTCTCTCTGGTCCTGGGTTCAGTCCTGCCGGTCCTTCTGCTCCTTCCTTGATCCCGGTGGGGAAAGCTCGTCAGGGTCTCGCTGCTAGAGAGGCCTCTTTTATAATGAACCTCACACCTGCCTGTGTCCAAACTCTGCCTCTCTCTGCCCCTCGTGCCCTCCATGAGTAAGGCTTCCATGCATGCCCAAGGAGGAATGTCCCAGCGGTGGTCGGGGCTCAAGGAGGTGTGCCCAAGATCTGCCTTGGAGGTGGGCAGCTCTCCCCAGGAGCTGTGGTTGTGTGTTATAATGACTTGAGAATGAGCAAAGCTCACCCAAGGCTCACGGTTCCCTTAGCAGCACCAGGGCCCCACTGCCTTTGGGCAGCAGTTATGCTTCTTTGTTCCAAAGGGGACAGTGGAACCATCCATCTTGCCTGACAAGGTGGTGAGAGGCCTTGAGCACAAGCCCTACGTGGAGAGGCTGAGGGAGCTGGGGTTGTTTAGCCTGGAGAGGAGGAGGCTCAGGGGAGATCTCATTGCTCTCTACAACTCCCTGAAGGGGGGTTGTAGCCAGGAAGGGGTTGGTCTCTTCTCCCAGGCAGCCAGCACCAGAACAAGAGGACACAGTCTCAAGCTGTGCCAGGGGAGGTTTAGGCTGGAGGTGAGGAGAAAGTTCTTCACCAAGAGAGTCATTCGCCATTGGGATGTGCTGCCCAGGGAGGTGGTGGAGTCACCATCCCTGGAGGGGTTCAAGAGGGGACTGGATGTGGCACTTGGTGCCATGGTCTAGTCATGAGGTCTGTGGTTACAGGTTGGACTTGATGATCTTTGAGGTCTCTTCCAACCTTGGTGATACTGTGAGACTGTGATACTGTGACATCAATGGACTCTCGGTACCAGGCAGCCTCTTCCCTCGGGACCTGCAGCTGCATGTCCATGGAGACCACATTCCACTGTGCAGGCTCAGTAACTTCATCAGGAGCTTACCATGGAGCAGGCCCCTGCAAACACGTGCTAAGAGGTTAGCTTGAGCATCAGTCCAGGTTTTGGGGTGTGGGGTCCCGATTCCTGATGACAGTGATGAGACAGATAAAGCTCTTTGGGCAGCACCTTCTATGGGTGGGCAGCTCCTTCCATGGGTGTAAATGTTTTTATTCCCAATTTGAAAGAGAGGACTCCAGGTGTGGGATGGACCCCACAGAAGTCACTGAGTCAGTGGGTGACTGCTTCACTCCCTGGTTTTCATTGTGATTTGCTTTTGATGACACTCTCTCAGCTCCCTTCTGGAAAGGACCTCCCTTGAGTTACACTCCTGCTATTGACAGCCAGCTGATCACACCATCAGAGATCTTTGGGCCAGAAAGTCCACTGGGGCCACTTCAGTTGACACATATTGATCACCTGAGGATGTGGCAAGAGCCCCAACCCTGTGCTGCAGCTGCCTTTACCTATGGACAGTTTGAGTGATCATTTTCTAAGAGCAGCCATTTCTTCTCTTGGGCCACAGAAAATTTTCAGGTCCTTTTCCTCCTTGTTGGTTTTCTCCCTCTTCCTTTGTAAGCACCAGCAGCTGTGATTTTTGTTGTTGTTGTTGTTTGTGTGTGATCTGTTTTCTGCATCTTCCTCTGTTTGACTCACTTCTCTGTGCTTCTTGCAAAAAAAATTAACCATTTTGGTTTTGTTTCTGTGCAATTTCTGGTCATCTCCTCTGTGCTTTCTGCTTGTTGCCAGCCTTCCTGCCAGAGTCCACACAGGAAGACAGAGAGAAACAAACCTCCCTCTGGCCAGGGCATTCTCCACTCTCTGCTGTCCAGACTGAAAGGATTAATTCAAATCCAAACTTCAGTCTCAGGTAATCCTAAAGAGGGATTTCTTCAGACTCCCCACAGCCTCCTTCATTAAAGCTCTTTTTCAAACGAAGCAATGCTGTTTAGGCCCTTGCCCAGCGGGGTGCTCAAAAGAATTTTCTGGATTCCACTCCAGAAACTCTTTGGTTTTCCACCAGACAAAGCAAATTGCTTTCCTGCCACCTCTGGCTGTCTCAGAACCGAATCACAGCAATTAGCAAGTAAGACTGATAGGCTGTGACTGGGCTGCAACCTGACTGCAGCATGGCATCAGCACTCAGCTGCTTTATCCCCATCCTTGTGGTGGTGCTTCTGGTGGTAATCACCTCATCCATCACTTACAGTGGGTGCCTTCTCAACAAGGGTTGAGACTCTGCAGACTCCCAAGGCCATGAACAGTCTTGTTCACACCATGGGAAGGAATTTCTTGTGCTTTATGCGATCAACAGGTGCAGAAATTCAATATGGAGCATTTTCACCAGCAAAGGAATGGCAGAGAGAGGGAGAACTGGGTGGGGAAACACAGGGTGGCGTCAGGGAAACACCAAATTTCCTCAGTGTCTTTGTGTCCACTTCCACAACTTGCCCCTGCCCAGGACATGCTGTCTGCTTGCAGCTTCTGTGTGTGACTCCTCATGCTGCAAAAGGATCAGGAAGCCAGATGGGGCCAAGTGCAGGGCACAGCCAGTCTAAATAACCTCAGGGAAGAAGGTCATCCTGCACTGGCACTGCAAACCACTCTGTTGCTGATGTCCATGCATCTGCTGCTGGTGTCCTGCACCAGCACTACAAACCATTCTGTTGCTGGTGTCTGTGCACCACCACTGCAAACCATTCTGCTGCTGGTGTCCGTGCACCAGCACTGCAAACCATTCTGCTGCTGGTGTCAGTGCACCAGCAGTGCAAACCATTCTGCTGCTGGTGTCCCTGCACCAGCACTGCAAACCATTCTGTTGCTGCTGTCCGTGCACCAGCACTGCAAAACATTCTGTTACTGGTGTCTGTGCACCAGCAGTGCAAACCATTCTGTTGCTGGTGTCCGTGCACCAGCACTGCAAACCATTCTGTTGCTGGTGTCCGTGCACCAGCACTGTAAACCATTCTGTTGCTGGTGTCTGTGCACCAGCACTGCAAACCATTCTGTTGCTGGTGTCTGTGCACCAGCACTGCAAACCATTCTGTTACTGGTGTCCGTGCACCAGCAGTGCAAACCATTCTGTTGCTGGTGTCCGTGCACCAGCAGTGCAAACCATTCTGTTACTGGTGTCTGTGCACCAGCACTGTAAACCATTCTGTTGCTGGTGTCCGTGCACCAGCAGTGCAAACCATTCTGTTGCTGGTGTCCGTGCACCAGCACTGTAAACCATTCTGCTGCTGGTGTCTGTGCACCAGCACTGCAAACCATTCTGTTGCTGGTGTCTGTGCACCAGCAGTGCAAACCATTCTGTTGCTGGTGTCTGTGCACCAGCACTGCAAACCATTCTGTTGCTGGTGTCCGTGCACCAGCACTGCAAACCATTCTGTTGCTGGTGTACGTGCACCAGCACTGTAAACCATTCTGTTGCTGGTGTCCGTGCACCAGCACTGCAAACCATTCTGCTGCTGGTGTCCGTGCACCAGCAGTGCAAACCATTCTGTTGCTGGTGTCTGTGCACCAGCACTGCAAACCATTCTGCTGCTGGTGTCCGTGCACCAGCACTGCAAACCATTCTGTTACTGGTGTCTGTGCACCAGCAGTGCAAACCATTCTGTTGCTGGTGTCCGTGCACCAGCACTGCAAACCATTCTGTTGCTGGTGTCTGTGCACCAGCACTGCAAACCATTCTGCTGCTGGTGTCCGTGCACCAGCATTGCAAACCATTGCACCAGCACTGCAAACCATTCTGCTGCTGGTGTCCGTGCACCAGCACTGCAAACCATTCTGCTGCTGGTGTCCGTGCACCAGCACTGCAAACCATTCTGTTGCTGGTGTCCGTGCACCAGCACTGCAAACCATTCTGTTGCTGGTGTCCGTGCACCAGCACTGCAAACCATTCTGTTGCTGGTGTCCGTGCACCAGCAGTGCAAACCATTCTGTTGCTGGTGTCCGTGCACCAGCAAACCATTCTGTTGCTGGTGTCTGTTGCAAACCATTCTGTTGCTGGTGTCCGTGCACCAGCAGTGCAAACCATTCTGTTGCTGGTGTCCGTGCACCAGCACTGCAAACCATTCTGTTGCTGGTGTCCGTGCACCAGCACTGCAAACCATTCTGTTGCTGGTGTCCGTGCACCAGCACTGCAAACCATTCTGCTGCTGGTGTCCGTGCACCAGCACTGCAAACCATTCTGCAAACTGGTGTCTGTGCACCAGCACTGCAAACCATTCTGTTGCTGGTGTCTGTGCACCAGCAAACCATTCTGTTGCTGGTGTCCGTGCACCAGCACTGCAAACCATTCTGTTGCTGGTGTCCGTGCACCAGCATTGCAAACCATTCTGTTGCTGGTGTCTGTGCACCAGCAGTGCAAACCATTCTGTTGCTGCTGTCCGTGCACCAGCACTGCAAACCATTCTGTTGCTGGTGTCCTTGCACCAGCACTGCAAACCATTCTGTTGCTGGTGTCTGTGCACCAGCACTGCAAACCATTCTGTTGCTGGTGTCCGTGCACCAGCACTGTAAACCATTCTGCTGCTGGTGTCTGTGCACCAGCACTGCAAACCATTCTGTTGCTGGTGTCTGTGCACCAGCAGTGCAAACCATTCTGTTGCTGGTGTCTGTGCACCAGCACTGCAAACCATTCTGTTGCTGGTGTCCGTGCACCAGCACTGCAAACCATTCTGTTGCTGGTGTACGTGCACCAGCACTGTAAACCATTCTGTTGCTGGTGTCCGTGCACCAGCACTGCAAACCATTCTGCTGCTGGTGTCCGTGCACCAGCAGTGCAAACCATTCTGTTGCTGGTGTCTGTGCACCAGCACTGCAAACCATTCTGCTGCTGGTGTCCGTGCACCAGCACTGCAAACCATTCTGTTACTGGTGTCTGTGCACCAGCAGTGCAAACCATTCTGTTGCTGGTGTCCGTGCACCAGCACTGCAAACCATTCTGTTGCTGGTGTCTGTGCACCAGCACTGCAAACCATTCTGCTGCTGGTGTCCGTGCACCAGCATTGCAAACCATTGCACCAGCACTGCAAACCATTCTGCTGCTGGTGTCCGTGCACCAGCACTGCAAACCATTCTGCTGCTGGTGTCCGTGCACCAGCACTGCAAACCATTCTGCTGCTGGTGTCCGTGCACCAGCACTGCAAACCATTCTGTTGCTGGTGTCCGTGCACCAGCACTGCAAACCATTCTGTTACTGGTGTCCGTGCACCAGCATTGCAAACCATTCTGTTGCTGGTGTCCGTGCACCAGCAGTGCAAACCATTCTGTTGCTGGTGTCTGTGCACCAGCACTGCAAACCATTCTGTTGCTGGTGTCCGTGCACCAGCAGTGCAAACCATTCTGTTGCTGGTGTCCGTGCACCAGCACTGCAAACCATTCTGTTGCTGGTGTCCGTGCACCAGCAGTGCAAACCATTCTGTTGCTGGTGTCCGTGCACCAGCACTGCAAACCATTCTGTTGCTGGTGTCCGTGCACCAGCACTGCAAACCATTCTGCTGCTGGTGTCCGTGCACCAGCACTGCAAACCATTCTGCTGCTGGTGTCCGTGCACCAGCACTGCAAACCATTCTGTTGCTGGTGTCTGTGCACCAGCAGTGCAAACCATTCTGTTGCTGGTGTCCGTGCACCAGCACTGCAAACCATTCTGTTGCTGGTGTCCGTGCACCAGCATTGCAAACCATTCTGTTGCTGGTGTCTGTGCACCAGCAGTGCAAACCATTCTGTTGCTGCTGTCCGTGCACCAGCACTGCAAACCATTCTGTTGCTGGTGTCCTTGCACCAGCACTGCAAACCATTCTGTTGCTGGTGTCTGTGCACCAGCACTGCAAACCATTCTGTTGCTGGTGTCCGTGCACCAGCACTGCAAACCATTCTGTTACTGGTGTCCGTGCACCAGCACTGCAAAGCATTCTGTTGCTGGTGTCCGTGCACCAGCACTGCAAACCATTCTGTTGCTGGTGTCCGTGCACCAGCACTGCAAACCATTCTGTTGCTGGTGTCCGTGCACCAGCACTGCAAACCATTCTGTTGCTGGTGTCTGTGCACCAGCACTGCAAACCATTCTGTTGCTGGTGTCCGTGCACCAGCACTGCAAACCATTCTGTTGCTGGTGTCCGTGCACAAGCATTGCAAACCATTGCACCAGCACTGCAAACCATTCTGTTGCTGGTGTCCGTGCACCAGCACTGCAAACCATTCTGTTGCTGGTGTCCGTGCACCAGCAGTGCAAACCATTCTGTTGCTGGTGTCCGTGCACCAGCACTGCAAACCATTCTGTTACTGGTGTCTGTGCACCAGCACTGCAAACCATTCTGTTGCTGGTGTCCGTGCACCAGCAGTGCAAACCATTCTGTTGCTGGTGTCCGTGCACCAGCACTGCAAACCATTCTGCTGCTGGTGTCTGTGCACCAGTACTGCAAACCATTCTGTTGCTGGTGTCTGTGCACCAGCAGTGCAAACCATTCTGTTGCTGGTGTCTGTGCACCAGCAGTGCAAACCATTCTGTTGCTGGTGTCTGTGCACCAGCACTGCAAACCATTCTGTTACTGGTGTCTGTGCACCAGCACTGCAAACCATTCTGTTGCTGGTGTCCGTGCACCAGCACTGCAAACCATTCTGTTGCTGGTGTCCGTGCACCAGCACTGCAAACCATTCTGTTACTGGTGTCTGTGCACCAGCACTGCAAACCATTCTGTTGCTGGTGTCCGTGCACCAGCACTGCAAACCATTCTGCTGCTGGTGTCCGTGCACCAGCACTGTAAACCATTCTGTTGCTGGTGTCCGTGCACCAGCAGTGCAAACCATTCTGCTGCTGGTGTCCGTGCACCAGCAGTGCAAACCATTCTGTTACTGGTGTCCGTGCACCAGCACTGCAAACCATTCTGTTGCTGGTGTCCATGCACCAGCACTGCAAACCATTCTGTTACTGGTGTCCGTGCACCAGCAGTGCAAACCATTCTGTTGCTGGTGTCTGTGCACCAGCACTGCAAACCATTCTGTTGCTGGTGTCCGTGCACCAGCACTGCAAACCATTCTGCTGCTGGTGTCCGTGCACCAGCACTGCAAACCATTCTGTTGCTGGTGTCCGTGCACCAGCACTGCAAACCATTCTGTTGCTGGTGTCCGTGCACCAGCACTGCAAACCATTCTGTTGCTGGTGTCCGTGCACCAGCACTGCAAACCATTCTGTTACTGGTGTCTGTGCACCAGCACTGCAAACCATTCTGTTGCTGGTGTCCGTGCACCAGCACTGCAAACCATTCTGCTGCTGGTGTCCGTGCACCAGCACTGCAAACCATTCTGTTGCTGGTGTCCGTGCACCAGCACTGCAAACCATTCTGTTACTGGTGTCCGTGCACCAGCACTGCAAACCATTCTGTTGCTGGTGTCCGTGCACCAGCACTGCAAACCATTCTGTTACTGGTGTCTGTGCACCAGCACTGCAAACCATTCTGCTGCTGGTGTCTGTGCACCAGCACTGCAAACCATTCTGCTGCTGGTGTCTGTGCACCAGCACTGCAAACCATTCTGTTGCTGGTGTCTGTGCACCAGCACTGCAAACCATTCTGCTGCTGGTGTCTGTGCACCAGCACTGCAAACCATTCTGCTGCTGGTGTCTGTGCACCAGCACTGCAAACCATTCTGTTGCTGGTGTCTGTGCACCAGCACTGCAAACCATTCTGTTGCTGGTGTCCGTGCACCAGCACTGCAAACCATTCTGTTGCTGGTGTCCGTGCACCAGCACTGCAAACCATTCTGTTGCTGGTGTCTGTGCACCAGCAGTGCAAACCATTCTGTTGCTGGTGTCCGTGCACCAGCAGTGCAAACCATTCTGTTGCTGGTGTCCGTGCACCAGCACTGCAAACCATTCTGTTGCTGGTGTCTGTGCACCAGCAGTGCAAACCATTCTGTTGCTGGTGTCTGTGCACCAGCAGTGCAAACCATTCTGTTGCTGGTGTCTGTGCACCAGCACTGCAAACCATTCTGCTGCTGGTGTCTGTGCACCAGCACTGCAAACCATTCTGTTGCTGGTGTCTGTGCACCAGCAGTGCAAACCATTCTGTTGCTGGTGTCCGTGCACCAGCACTGCAAACCATTCTGCTGCTGGTGTCTGTGCACCAGCACTGCAAACCATTCTGTTGCTGGTGTCTGTGCACCAGCAGTGCAAACCATTCTGTTGCTGGTGTCTGTGCACCAGCAGTGCAAACCATTCTGTTGCTGGTGTCTGTGCACCAGCAGTGCAAACCATTCTGTTGCTGGTGTCCGTGCACCAGCACTGCAAACCATTCTGTTGCTGGTGTCTGTGCACCAGCAGTGCAAACCATTCTGTTGCTGGTGTCTGTGCACCAGCAGTGCAAACCATTCTGTTTTCCTGGCAATGGGTCTAAGATTTCTCCTGTGTCACAGCTGCAAACTACTGTATCGGCTGTCCTGAGCACCTGTGGTCACCTTTGCCCTCACAGCAGGTACGTAGTTGTGGTCCTCATGAAACCTGTAGGTTCAGCTTGTGGCTTGAAGGTGAGGTGACAGGTTCCAGGGGCTGAGCTAGACTTCCATCAGATGCAGCTCCTGAGTAATATCTATTCCAGAGTCTCTCTGCACGAATCCTGCCTCTCTGCTGGCAGGAAGTGCTTTGCTGTGTGTGTTTTTCATCTGAACCCTGCACCCAGAGACCGACTGGATTCTGACATACTCGGAAAGTGAGCAGCCAAGGCAGTATTTAGCAGCTTTGTCTCAAGAAACAAGCGATGCTTTTGGTGCTCTATCGTTTGTTTAACTTCTCCATGAAATTGTGGTGCTTGAGAGCTGTGTCTTTATTGCAAATGACAGAAACACGGTCTTCAGGCTTCCGCGGGACAAATGCCTGCCTTCCGTGGATGGCTGAGGGCAGAGGGCTCTTTCGCCTTTCTCCTCAGAAGCCCTGGGGACGATCAGCAGCAGGGAGGAGCTGGGTGGCTGTGGCAGAGGGGCTGCCGTGGGGTGGTGGGCACTGACTCAGCCAGCGTGGGAGGCTGCCTGGCTGGGCACCGCGGCTGCGTGGGTGCATGGCGAGGAGGCTGGGGAGAGCTGCGTGGGGTCCTGCAGCAGCTCCTCTGAGCTGGGGGCCTCAAGCAGTGCTCTTACTGTGGGCTCAGGGTCTCTGTCCTGAATAGATGATGTCTTCATCACCCATTTTTCCTTTCCAGGTGCTCCAGCTCTTGAAACTCTGCGTTTGTTGCCATAGTGAGAGGATCCAGCTCAGACAGCAAGTGCCTGCTTTGCTTTGACAGAGGTCCAAATCAAAATGAGGGCAGAACAGTCCTGCATTACACACAACCCTTCTCTGCCTTCAAAGTTTGTCTCTCACCCAGTGAAAAGTCACACTCTTGGAAAGAAGCCTACTCAGAATGCCACACTGCAACCTGCTCTAGGTGAACCTGCTCTGGCAGGGGGTTGGGCTAGATGATCTCCAGAGGTCCCTTCCAACCCCTATAATCCATGATTCTTCTTGTTGCACTCAGGACTGGGGCTTCTAGGACATGGCAAAGGCAGAGGGAACACAAAACAAACATGCAGAAGCGCAGAGAGGATGCTCCATTGGTTTCCTGGCCGAGAAGGGTCAGGCAGAGAAGAGAAACATGCATGCCTGCACTGCTCATAACAGCATCTTATGACCCCTGCTAGCCAGAGGAAGCCAGAGGGGAGCAATGCCATAGCCAGGAAGGAAGGACTGACTTCTGCCAGAACTTGAGCCAGCACTGCTGGAGCCTCTGGAGTGCTCTAACAGACACCTCCTCTGAGGTGTGCCTCCATCCTAGGGGTCTGAGAAGAGGCTTTGCAGGTCAGCAGCCAGGGTTTCCTCCCTATCAAGATCTTTCTACACAGTTTTAATCTACACAACAGTTGGTGCACACACCATCACCTATCCAGCTATCTCCTCCTCTAGGCTTACCACCTGGAGAGACTCAGAGGCAAGGGTTTGCTCACCTCTGTGAAATGACCACCCCCACATGTGACAGTGCCCCGAAGGGAAGCCCTTCAAGAAAGCAGAACACATGTGCAGGTACAAGTCAAATATCCCCTAAAAAGAAAGGCAAACCCTCAGGTGCAGGAGTGGTCATGCTGCCTGTGTGAGCAGTGGGAGGTGTGCCAATGAAACCAAGAGGGAGGAACTGGCAGGGAAGAGAATGGGAAATATTGGTAAAGAGCTGCATCAGTTTTACATTCACAGAAGAACAAGCAGCTGCATTAGCAAATGTCCCATTAGAAAGTGTCAGGGAAATGGAGATTCATTGCTTCTATATTCCAGGCATTAACTGTAGAATTCTACTGCAGCTTCTGATTAGCACATTTAATTGGACTAAGCCTCATTTCCCCCTTCCACCCACCCTGTATGCAATGTCATAGCCTCAAGCACGAAGTTCAAAATAAATGAGGTCTCCTAAGGTAGGATGTATGGGGAGGTTCTTTCTTAAGAGGCTGATTGAGATGCCAGCAGTCCCACTGCTGCAAGTGACCAGTTTGGGGCACCTCAGTGCAAGAGAGGTCTGGAGCTGCTGGAGCCAGGGCAGAGCTGTGAAGGGCCTGGAGAAGAAATCTTGTGAGGAGAGACTGAAGGAGCTGGGGATGGTTAATTTGGCTGAGGGGAGGCCTCCTGGCTGTCTACAGCTCCCTGAAAGGAGGTTGTGGAGAGCTTGGTGCTGGTCTCTTCTCACAGGTAATTAGGGACAGAAATGAGGGAATGGCCTCAAGCTGCAGCAGGGCAGGGCTAGACTGGACAGTAGGAAACATTTGTTCCCAGCCAGAGTGGTCAGACATTGGCACAGGCTGCCCAGGGAGGGGGTGGAGTCCCCAAGCCTGGAGGAGTTTAAAGGTGGTTTGGATGTGGTGCTGGGGGCTATGGTTTAGGGGTGAGCCTTGTAGAGTAGGGTCAGTGGTTGGACTTGATGATCCTAGGGGCTTTTCCAACCTGAGTGTTTCTGTCATTCTGTGAAGTGCTGGCTTGTGCCATCAGCAGGCCCAGAGGTGACATTTGTCAGTGTTTCCATCGAGACAGACAGGGAGGTCACGCTCTAACGTGGCCTTCACTACTGCATATACAGTTAGGGGGAGTGGTATCAACCCTCAGCCATCTCACTCGACCATGTGTTTGCCATGACCCACTTTAAAGGGGAAATTGGAAGACTTACCAAACACCACAGGTGGGACACTACACTCAGGTTGCTAATTTGGAGGCCCCTTCTGCAAACGTCATCCCTGGTGGTAAAACTTTGTGTTGAAAGATACAGTTGTGTCAGTGGAAATACTCCAGGGCTTCTTGGGGTGGCAAGAGAGCAGCTACTGCTCTTGAGGTTACCCTGGAGGGCTGATTCCCTGTGTGGCCTAAAGCTGGTCACTTAAAAGAGTGGCTTGGCAGTTGCAGCTGAAAGCAAAACTTCCCAGAACAGCAGGCACTGTGTTAGGTTTGAGCTCTCTACATCAACATAACCTGTAACTGACAGACACCTCTCCTGAGCACATCAAAGCACATTCCAGGGCTCTGCTAATCATCTAAGTTTCCATATGTGATGTGACTCTCTTCATTACCCAGATTTGTTCCTTCTCAGTTCTCTAAAATACCAGCTCTTAAGGCTCTGCCAAACTGCTAACTCTTACTTTCCAACAGCCAGTTAGGAAAAACAATGGCTTGGAAAATCTTGCCTTTCTGGAGCAATTCTCCGCCTTTTGCAGTGATCGTGTCCTAAAATGCTTCTGGATACAAATCACAGAATCACAGAATGCTCTGGGTTGGAAGTGACCTCCAAAGGGCATCCAGTCCAACCCCTCTGCACTCACCAGGGACATCCTCTACCAGATCAGGTTGGCCAGAGCCCTGTCCAGCCTCACCTGGAATATCTCCAGGGATGGAGCTTCAACCACCTCCCTGGGCAGCCTGTTCCAGTGTTCCACCACCCTCCTGGTGCAGAACTTGCTCCTCACATCCATTCTCAATCTCAATCTCAATCTGCTCTGCTCTAGTTTGAAGCCGTTGCCCCTGGTCCTGACCCTGCAGGCCTTTGCAAACAGTCTCTGTCCATCCTTCCTGTAGGCCATTGTCAGGTACTGGCAGGCTGCGCTAAGGTCTCCCTGGAGCCTTCTCTTCTCCAGACTGAACACCCCCAGCTCCCTCAGCCTGTCCTCATAGCAGAGCTGCTCCAACCCCCTGAGCATTTTCATGGCTCGTTTTTGTTTAGCCTTTATTGCAGAAGCAAATGCTCCCTTAGCAGTAGGGGAGCAGAGGAGTCCAAGTCCCAGCAGAGGAGGGCAGGAGCCAGGGAGCATCTGTGCGGGGTTCAGTGCCAGCTGGGTGGGTTTAAACCATGACACTGATCTGTTTCAGTCCTTTGATTGCCTCCTCCTTCATGACACTCTGATTTGTTGCTGTACACTATTTGCTGGTGCAACAATGAGCTCACTATTTAGGATGATGTTCTACATAAGGTGAAAAGCTACAACCTGGGATATTGCCTACTTACTAACATGAAGCCATTTGTTAGCAGGTTGTGCCAAAGGATGTCCTTTCCTGTATTTAATATGAAACCCACAAATAGGTCATTCACATAAAAGGGGGAAGTTACAAACCAGAAAAATACCTTTGCTGCAACCATATTTTAGTCTTGCTTTATTTTCCCCCAGTGCTGGTAAAGAAGGGTCTCGTGGGAGGTTGTGTGAAGCTTTGGCCTATGGAGCTTTTCTTGGAGAGCCGTGGCCTAGGTGGACTCTGGATTTGTGTATTTTATCTGCTCTTGTACTGCTGCTGTGGTCATGGATAGTGCTTCCACTGAAACTTCCATTCTCTCCAATCCTGTGTGGAGCGTTTTCTTGACTCCTTTGGGAAGGGCTGAAGAGCATCTGTCTCACTCCTCAAACCATAGACAGTAATAGAAATCAGTATAAAAGGCAACTGCACCTAAGGGAGGGTAACACCATCTCTGCAGGTGACCTGGGAGTTCTCTGGTTTGAAATGGGGAAGGACAAATCTGGGCTGTTAGTCAGTGACAGAGGGGTGGTAAGCAATCCTCAGCATGTAATGGTGAAAAACTCCAGTTTGTTCCTGAGGAAGCTCACACAGCATTTTCAGAAAGAAAGAGGGAAGTAGAAAAGTCATAGAATCAGAGGATCATGGAGCTGCTTGGGTTGGAAAGGATCTCTAAGGTCATTGAGTCATTGCCCAGTATAGATTATTGGAAATGGCTCTGGCTGTCTGTGTGCTGGGAAGATGAATGAGGGTTGGAACCAGCGTGAGGATGACCAGCCTTTGGTTGGTAGAGCTGAGCAGGCTGGCTGGGTGGGTCTGTGCTCTATGCATGCCTGAAGGACAAATGCAGACAGAATCCAGAAGAGCTGTTTAAGTGGAAGAATCCAATGAGCACAGAACAGACAAATGTGTATTTTAAGATGGAAATTGGCAGGAAAACATTTCTGATAGTTGGTGAGATCCTGGAACAGCCTTGTGTAAGATGAGATAGCATGGCTGGAGCTGCAGAGCACAGGACCCACGACTCTCCTTCCTGTTCCAGTTCCTCTACTCTGCTTCCTCACTTTGCCATCCCAGCCAGTGGAGAGGAGACAACCAATACAAATGGAGAGGAACCTGAGACCAGAAGTCCAGTTCCCAGCACTCCCCTGTGCCTTGGCAAGCTGGAAGGCCAGGGGCAGGTGCCCACGTTCATGGGCAGTGCACTGGTATCCCTTCAGCCAGCCTACAAGGAGTCACTGTCTGACACCAGCGAGTAGAGTGAGTGAGTCACTGTCTTCCAGTGAAATGTCACCGTCGCTGCAGCATCTCACACAGCCACTTAGAGGCGGGATCCTTGGTTGGGGCCCAGCAGCAGCAGCCTGTGCAGCAAAAATAGGCACAGGGTCCTCCCCTGCTCTCCACACCAAACTGCTATGAATGCAACACTCGGCTGCTAATCTGGCAAATGACAAATTCAGGCTCTGCTTAGCTGATCCAAGCTGATACCAAAGTTTCTCATCAAGACACCAAGTTGCCTTCCTGCAACAATTCCTGGGGCAGAGTTGTCTAAGCTGCTAAGGGTCTGGGACAGAAGTAACAGAAATTTCCTGGTTGATAGCAGAATGCTAAAGACATTTGTGGTGTCGACCCTCCTGCTGCCTCTTGGAACAGCCACTCTCTGCTTAAAGCAGTCAGCTGCTTTCTTCCCACGTCACATGAAGAGCACTCTTGCACGTCCCGCATCACAGATTTGCTGTTCCAATTCAGCTTCAGCCACAGTTTTGTGTCAGGGATTGTACTTCCTCAGAACAAATCAGTTGTCCACTACACTCTGGCTGTAGTCTCCATCACTGAGCAGCAAAATGCTGCAGTTCACCCTCAGCATTCTGTGATGCATAACAAGGGAGGGAGGGAAGCGCTTACTTCTCAGACTCTGAATATTCCACTGAGCATGCTTTGGCATCTTGTGTTCAGAGTGAGCTATTTTATACTCATCTCGATGGAAGTCAGCTAATAGCTGAGTTCAGCCACAAAAGCTCTTGTAAATAAATACCTTGTTACAGATTCCAGCATTCCCAGTCTGTGGGGCTCTGGCTCAGTCTGGCAACCAATAAAACCTGCCAATATCGTACATTAACTTCTGTCACGTTGGAGTGGGTCTGTACCTGAACGGAGCAGGCTGTAGGCTCCCCGTACAGGTTGCCTGCTCTGGGACAGACAGCACGGAGCAGGTAAATGAGCTGCCCAAAGGAGGATGCGTGTACTGGATGCTCACTGGTGGTTTCTCCCCATCCTGCCCTGGGATGCAGAAGCTGCCCTGGGAGATGAATGTGCCAGGATAAGTTATCAGGGGCTCATAAAATCTTTTTTCCCAGATTGAAATAAAGTCAGTGCTTGCAGAAGACAAATCAATTGTGACATTTCTGAATAGAGTGCGATGCATTTAATTAGCAGAAGACATACTGGCAAATGCTGGATTAGCCAATAAATCACTGAATGCTGGAACACATACAGAGCTGGGAATCAGCTGTCTTTTGAGATGTACAGCAAGTGATAATAGGAAGATATGGCCATTTCTCCTCCATTTGCTGCTACATTTCTTCCATTTTGACATTTGCATGCCAGACCATTTTAATTATTTTAGCATACCAAAGATTTTCTCCAGCTTTGTCTGAGAAATCTGTGCCATTCTCTGCACCTGCTGAAGAATGAAATGGGTGGGTTGTGATATGCTCTGCTTTCGGTGTTTGGTCTGAGGCAAAGGGTGGAGGTTTAGCCTCTAGGAACAGGAGGGTTTATAAGACAATTACAAGGGTAGTCCCAAAGGAAAGCATTGCAGGACCAGGCCCTGTAGTGACCACTGATGTTGGCCTGGATGTCTTGGGCCCTCCCTGTGTGATGAGCAGAAGAGGCTTCAGGCTGGAGGGGAGCAGCTGAAGGGCTGAATGTCCAGGTTTAAGTGCTTGAGGTTCCTGGAGAAGAGGAGGCTCAGGGGAGACCTCATTGCTCTCTACAACTACCTAAAGGGTGGCTGTAGCCAGGAGGGAGTTGGTCTCTTCTCTCTAGCAACCAGCACCAGAACAAGAGGACACAGTCTCAAGCTGCAACAGGGGAGGTTTAGGCTGGAGGTGAGGAGAAAGTTCTTCACAGAGAAAGTCATCAGCCATTGGAATGTGCTGCCCAGGGAGGTGGTGGAGTCACCATCCCTGGAGGTGTTCAAGAGGGGATTGGATGTGGCACTTGGTGCCATGGTCTAGTCATGAGGTCTGTGATGATACTGTGATACTGTTCCTGGCCACCAGGAAGAGGACAGGGCTGAGAGCAGCCGGCAGCAGGGCTGTGGCTGCAGGCAGCAGGGCTGTGGCTGCAGGCAGCAGGGCTGTGGCTGCAGGCAGAGACCAGTTCTGTCCTTCATGTGCAGTGCCCTGACACTCACTCTGCCCTCACAGGGCAGCTGATGCTCCTGGGATGTGACAGCAGTTATCTGGTAGTTGTTGAGCACACCCTGAGTAACATCTAAGAAACCTTTCCAAGTGCTGATGGTGCCCTGCTTTTGCAGCTTTCATCTCACTCCCCTGTGCTTCACTTACAGAAAATTCAGCAGCTGGGTACAATTTCCCTGAAGCTTGAGCACCTGAGGCACTTAGGGAATGAAACCACACACACACACACCCCTTCCCCACCATGTTCCCAAATAAGTTCTTAAGATCCTTTTGGAGTATTTTCCAATCAGTATGTTTGCATTTACTTCAGATTCTCATTTGCTTGTTGCTCTCCCACTTAATCACAGATGAAGATACATCTCTTTAATGGGTAGTGATTATACTCTTCAGAAAAGCTTAGCCCCAGGCTAGGCTGAGCTGTCTTTAGGAATAAGGTACAAAAGGCACACACAACTGCTCTGCTGATTTTGGTGTGAGAGAGCACTGCATGCACAACTGCAGCCATGGGATGCAGATTCTGCACTCGTCTTTGGGGCTGTGATTTTTAGCGTGTGTTATTTAATGATACTCCCCCACGCAGCACTGGCCTGCAGGCTCTGCCCAGCATTCCCCATTAGGCAGAAGAGCAGAGCATGGCCTCTTCTCAAGAGTAAAGCCAATTGCTTTGGCTGTTGCTAGTATTTGGGATCTGTTAAAATCTGTGCTTATCAGCAGTATAAAAATAACTATCACTTTCACTTCAGTGCCTAATTTCTCTCTTTCTTCTGGATGGATATATTCGGTGCAACATATGTTCAAAAGTGCATATGTCTTGCTCCAGCTCCTACAGCAAGAGTGGTACTCTTGAATTCTCTGTTCCATTCTGACAGCCTCCTTGCAGCTCACCCACAGGACCCAGGAATTTGGGGCTAGGCTCTTTCCTTCAGCTGCTAACCTGGGTTGTTGTGCTTTGTGTGTTACTTGACAGAGAAATGGCTCTGGCTCACAAGTGCGTATTTCTGTTCCTGCAGAGGAAGCGGTAGCTCTGGATTCTCTGTTCCATCCTGACAGGCTCCTTGCCACACACCCACAGAACCCAGGGATGTGGGGCCAGGCTCTTCCCTTTAGCTGCTGCCCTGGGTTGTTGTGCTTTGTGTGCCCTTTGGCCGGGAAAGGCCTTTCACAGCCCTCATAACGCAGCCTTCTTCTGCAGCCCGTTTGTTATCTCGTCACTTTTACCCGGTCCCGTGTTTGCTTTCAGCCCAGCAGGTGTTACTGCCCTGGGACAGATGGGCCAAGCCACTCTGCCAATCTTACCAATGAGAGCACAGCTCAGACTGCGCTTTTGTCTTCTCCTTGTGACCTTCTCCTGGGGTCAGCTAGGACTGGGTTAATTTTCGTCACAAGAAGCTGGGAGAGCCCTCAGCCGGGATGGTCACCTGGGCCAGCCGCTGCAGTGTCGCATATCAGGCACCTCATGCCTGCCAGCTAAGGGAGGGCTGGCACAGGCAGGCAAGGGTTTCTGGCATGGTGGTTTGCTTTGGCAGGGGGAAGTGGCGGCAGCAGCAGCAGCAGCAATGTTTGCTTTCCATAGCACTCCATTTAGATCTCATTTAGTAATAATAATAATTGTAAAAAACATAATATATGGTGACACAAAAATTATTATGGTTGGTCATTTCATATTATAATTGCTAAATAATAATGATAATAATTGTTGCTGTTGTTATTATTATCCCTTGTTTCTTTGTTCTCTGCATTGTTCTACTAAATCCTCTTTATCTCAGCCTGCAGGTTTTTGCACTTTGTTCCCAATTTCTCCTTCTCATCCTAACAGGGGAGAGGGTGTGAGGAGGCAGTTGTGTGAGCAGCTCCATGAGACTCAGCTGCAGCTTGGACCTAAGCCATGACACCTTAGTGCTGACAGCATAGTGACCTCAAGCAATCAGCAGGGTGTGTGTTGATGCTGCTTGAGATTGAGTAGAGCTGGAAAAAAACCCAAACAGAGGGACTTAAAATTTGTGTTTCAGTCCTGTTCATGTATCATCAGCTTCTTGCTTTTGAGACCAAATTAAATTATTGTAGAATAATAGGAGCAGTTACTCTTTGAAGTGGAGGTTATAGACAATAATTGTTGGCAACTATAGACAGTCATTCATATTTGCAGAAGATTGTAGCAGAGGAAAGAAGGCCTTCAAACCCCATCCCAGCAAGTGAAAGATGAGAAACCAAAAGTAAAGCCTCACTCTGGCAGATGGAGAAAGGATGAGGGAGGCAAAATCCTCCCATGCCCTTTGGACCCTCTTGTGCCTAATCCTACAGAAGGTTGCCTCCACCTCCATGTACTGCAAGGCTTCCCTCTTGTCCTACATGTCACTAATTCTGTTAATAATTATAGAATTTTTAAGGCACTCACAGGATCACAGAACACATCTGGATGGAAGAGACCTCCAGGCTCAGTCAGTCCAACCCTCCACCCTGCACTGCAGGCTCAACACCAAACCATGGCCCTAAGCACCAGCTCCACACACTGCTTCAACACCTCCAGGGATGGGCACTCCAGCACTGCCCTGGGCACAACATTCCTGAGAACCCTTCCAGGCAAGAAAGATTTCCTAGCATCCAGCCTGAGCCTCCCCTGGGGCAGCTTGCAACCATTGCCTCTGCTCCTGTGGCTTGCCACCAAGGAGCAGAGGCTGTCCCCTCCTCACTGCAACCTCCCTGCAGGGAGCTGCAGAGAGCAAGGAGGTCTCCCTCAGCCTCCTCTGCTCCAGCCTCAACACCCCTAGCAATGACTCTTCTGTTGCTTCCTGTGGGCCTTTATGCCAGGATTGCAAACAGTAGCCAAGCAGCTTCTGATTCTTTGTCATTAACACAGACAAACTCCCAGCCTTCTGCTCTGGTGTAAAGCTGCAAATGGCAAACCAGCACCTGACTAAAATCCTTTGTTAGTCTGTGCGTCCACAGCCAGCCCTGCAGAATGCACAGCACCACCCCTTCACTCCCCTCTGCTGTGCATGCTGGTGGGGAAACCCAGCACCTCCCATTTGGGACTGGCACTGGATGTGCTCTGAGAGGAGGAACTGACTTTGATGTTAGAGTTGCCTGAATCCTTCCATTGCTCCCAGCTTTTGGGCCCCAGGGTTCTCAGATCAAAGCCATGGCATTACTGCAGGGAGCAGAGCTATTTGCCAAAGAGAAGTCTGCCAAAAAAACCCCAAGCAGCAGCTTATTGAACTTTCTAGGTGTGTGTTAGAAAGATCACCTTCAGTTCTCTCTGGAAGCAGCTAAACAGCGCACACAGACCTCTCCTTGCCATGGGGAGCACCACTGCCTGTCTCCCTGCCAGGTTTCCCTGAGGCTCCCCTGGCCTTAAAACAGGGATGCTGCCTCCAGCCCAGAAAGGAAGCTGGCTTCTGATCGTGGTGAGATGCAGAGACAGAACAGCTGAGATCTCTGCTGGGCACTTTGTCTCACTTGGATTTGAAGCCAAACAGTGCTGAGATAAGCTGGGGGTGATTCTCGCTAAGACTTCGCTACAGAATTAAGATCAAGAAGGAAATTTTTTTGCACCCTCCTACTAAGCCTTAATAAGCCTTTAGGCACTCACCTCACTCTGCTGTTCCTCAGCTGCTTGTCTTTAAGCCATTTGCTTTTCCCTTTGTGCCCTTCTGAGTCGCCATCAGGACGCTGGTAGTTCCCAGCAGGGTGGCAGAAGCACTTGCTTGAGCATCCTTATGGCTGTGCCGGTGTCATTGCAAAGCCTTTAGGCAGTCTCCACCCTCAGCCTTGTGCTTCAGGAGCTGCAGCAGCAACTGTCCTGTTTCTTTCCCCATTCCCATGCCAGTCAATCTCTGAGCAAATGTACAGTTCTGAGACTAATGCTGATCTCTTCCAGGTGAGCAGTTCCTCACATGGCACCATAGGTAGATTGTACAATACAATATATACAATACACCAGGTTGGAAGAGACCTTCAAGATCATCGCGTCCAACCCATCAACCAATCCAACCCACCCAAACAACTAACCCATGGCACCAAGCACCCCATCAAGTCTCCTCCTGAGCACCTGCAATGATGGTGACTCCACCACCTCCCTGGGCAGCACATTCCAATGGGCAATCACTCTCTCTGTATAGAACTTCTTCCTCACCTCCAGCCTAAACCTGCCCTGGCACAGCCTGAGACTGTGTCCTCTTGTTCTAGTGCTGGCTGCCTGGGAGAAGAGACCAACCCCTGCCTGGCTACAACCTCCCTTCAGGGAGTTGTAGAGAGCAATAAGGTCACCCCTGAGTCTCCTCTTCTCCAGGCTAAACAATCCCAGCTCCCTCAGCCTCTCCTCATAGGGCTTGTAAGAAAGCTGGGGACAACCTTTTTGGCAGGGCCTGTTGTGAAGGTTTTAAATTACAAGAGGTTTAGAGCAAATATAAGGAAGACATTTTTTTACCATAAGGAAGATGAAACCCTGGCCCTTGATGCCCAGAGCAGCAGTCGGTGCCCAGTCCCTGGAAACATTCAGTCAGGTTGGATCTAGGTGAAGATGTCTCTAGTCATTGCAGGGGAACTGGACTAGGAGACCTTTAAAAGTCCTTTCCAGCCCCAGCTATTCTGTGATTTGAAGGGTTTTGTAGTCAAGAGCATTCGTGGTTCATTGTGGGTTTTTGGAGTACTTTGCACTAACAAAGAGAAGTGAAAGTTTAATTGGTGGCATTAAGGCTGATGTATTTTATGTCTGATACTCCTTGCAGCCACCGTGTATCTTTCCAAATACCTCCCCACTCCAAATAAGAGCTGGCATTTGACAGTATACATATTTTGGCAGAGAGGAGAGCAAGTTAACAGGCTGATGGCATTTTAATGATTTGATTGGGCTGGCAGGGGCCCAGGCTGCTCGTTGGAATTTACAAACCCGCCTTGATTTAGATTTTATTTTGTAAACCAGGCCCAAGAGGCTGACTAATTAGAAACATGACTCAAAGCTATAAGGGGTACTTATTGATTCAGATCATGAAACGACCAGGATGATCAAAAGCAAACATCTATCTCCCTCTTCAGCTGGGGTTCAGGAGGTTAAGTGCTGCTTGTCTCAAATCCCTGGCATTAGCTCTGTCTTAGTAATGGAGAAGACAATTAACATCTCCAGTCCCTTTGCTTTCGGTGTGTGCTGTATTATTTAGAAGGAGATACTCTTTGTTAATTAAACCCTGCACAGCCAACTGCTATCCACTTGTTTCACTGGGAGGCATTTTGCCTTTTCCTCCCTTTTCATTCATTTTGTTTTAAATTTGGAATGTATGACTTCATTTTAGGAGAAACAATATATTAGATGGGTTTATGGGACAGGGTTTGTGATGCAAGTGGTGTCTGCATACTGTGGCAGCATAGAGTAACTTCATTAGGTACTTGGGACCCATCTAAAATGGCATCAACACTCCTCTGTTGCCATAACGAAGCCAAAATGCTAAAGTGTTAATGCATTCGTGGGGCAGTCCCAGCAAAAGCAAACCAGGAGTGCTTTAGAGTGCCTGTGCTGCCCCAGGCCTCCACTGGAGCCTTTCTTCAGGACTGGAAACGAACATAGGCTGAAAGCAGAGGATTCAAACTCCTGCTGAGGTCAGCTGAGACAGCCTGCTTTGCGGGGAAGAGAGCAGGCAGCAGCCATACCTGCCTCCTCCTCCCTGCCTTCTCCCAGTGGAGACCACTTGTGAGCTCATCCGGGTCCGTTCTTCTGTGCCACCAAAGCACCACAGGACATTGTGCTTTCATGGGTGCCTCGGGCTTACAGGCAATGCCTTTCTCAGGCCTAAGAGCCTAATGCAAGGCCTGTGATTAGTATATAATAGCACAGATAAACTTGCTTTTGAGTACCTCTCTGTCACTCTGTCAGAGCCATCTCACCATGGCACACAAAGCAAAGCAAGCCAGAGTGGCACTGGAGCGCAGTGAGGAGCAGGCTGAGGCTGGGCTTGGCAGTCCTGTGCCTGCTGCAGCCTCACTGTGAGCTGCAAATACTCACAGCCTCCACACACAGGGACTGGACTGAGAAGGTTTCACATTGCAGAGGTACTGAAACCATGAAACAGAGAGGAAAAGGCTGTGCCGACTGGAGACTTCCTAACGCAGGTGTAGCAGTGTTGAAGTGTTACTGGGAGGCAGCACTGCCTGCGCCAGGTCAGGGGCATTCCCTGACCACGGCCACCAAATGACTGCAAGCTTGGCACCTCTCAGTGCCAGACAAAGGTAGTTCAATGCTCCCAGCAAAGACCCTGCAGAAGAAAAGAACGTGAAAAAGAGGAGGAGAAGTTGGGGGAGGTTTGGAGAGTTTCGGGGAGGAGAGGCAAGGCTTGGAGAGGGGAGGGGAGAGGTTCAGAGAGGAGAGGAGAGGACAGGTGAGGAGAGGAGAGGTTTGGAGAGGAGAGGTTCAGTTCGGAGGGGAGGGGAGGGGAGAGGAGAGGTTCAGAGAGGAGAGGAGAGGACAGGTGAGGAGAGGAGAGGAGAGGTTCGGAGAGGAGAGGTTCAGTTCGGAGGGGAGGGGAGAGGAGGGAAGGGGAGGGGAGGGGAGAGGAGAGGTTCAGAGAGGAGAGGAGAGGACAGGTGAGGAGAGGAGAGGTTCGGAGAGGAGAGGTTCAGTTCGGAGGGGAGGGGAGGGGGGGAGGGAGAGGAGAGAGGTTCAGAGAGGAGAGGAGAGGACAGGTTCGGAGAGGAGAGGAGAGGTTCAGAGAGGAGAGGTTCAGTTTGGAGGGGAGGGGAGGGGAGGGGAGGGGAGGGGAGGGGAGAGGGAGGGGGAGGGGAGGGAAGAATCACAGAATGCTCTGGGCTGGAAGGGACCTCCAAAGCTCACTCAGTCCAAGCCCTCTGCTCTCAGCAGGGACATCCTCCACTGGATCAGGTTGCCCAGAGCCCTGTCCAGCCTCACCTCATCTCCATGCATGGAGCCTCAACCACCTCCCTGGGCAACCTGTTCCAGTGTTCCACCACCCTCCTGGTGCAGAACTTGTTCCTCACATCCAATCTCAATCTGCTCTGCTCTAGTTTGAAGCCATTGCCCCTGGTCCTGTCCCTGCAGGCCTTTGCAAACAGTCCCTCTGCAGCCTTCTTGCAGCCTCTTCAGGTACTGGCAGGCTGCTGTTGGGCCTGGCCTGGGATCCTTGCATTAGAGATGAGTGAAGTGAACAAGCCCTACCCAGTACGACAACTATCTTCCCTTTTTCAAACACTGTTGCCTTTGCTTCTGTTCCATGAAATGTTTGAACTGCGGTGACCTTGCCTGCTTCCTCTTGCTGCTTTGTTACCTTGCTGATGTTTTCTGGGGCTGCAGAGCCTTTTGAGAGGACATTGTTGTTGCTCTGACACACCTACTTACTGCAAAGCACTGTGTACACTGCTGTATAAATAACATCTCAGGGAAAAAATGAATAATTGAAAAGGATGGAAAACTTTGCTCAGCTGACTGAAACAAGCTGGTAGAAGCTAGATGAGAATAGAGTCTACTGGGACAAAATTTCTTAAGCATAGCTCTGAAGAATTCATTTTGGCAGTTGTGAATAGAGCTCTGTAAAGACACAAACCAATCAACCTATAACTTCTGAGAAGAGAAGTGATTAACCACAGAGCAGGGAGCCCTGCTTCAGCTGGAGGTAAGCTTGTGGATGGCTGCTTGACCATGAGCCAGCAATGTGCTCTGGTGGCCAAGAAGGCCAAGGGCATCCTGGGGTGGATTAGAAGGGCTGTGGGGAGTAGGTCAGAGAGGTTCTCCTCCCTCTCTGTTCTGCCCTGCTGAGGCCACATCTGCAATATTGTGTCCAGTTCTGGGCCCCTCAGCTCAAGAAGGACCTCAGGGAACTGCTGCAGAGAGTCCATCCCAGAGCCACAGAGCTGCTGCAGGCAGTGGAACATCTTCCTCATGAGGAGAGCCTGAGGGAGCTGAGGGCTCTTAGGCTTGGAGAGGAGGAGCCTGAGGGTGAGCTCCTTGCTGTTGATCAAGCTGTGCAGGGGGAGTGCCCAGAGGCTGGAGCCAGGCTCTGGTGGGGGCTGCCCAATGCCAGCACAAGGGGCAGTGGTGGAAGCTGAGGCAGAGGAAGCTCCATGGAAACAGGAAGAAGAATTCTGTCCCTGTGAGCGTGACAGAGCCCTGGAGCAGGCTGCCCAGGGGGGTTGTGGAGTCTCCTTCTCTGGAGATATTCAAAGCCTGCCTGGATGTGTTCCTGTGTGAGCTGCCCTGGGTGCTCCTGCCCTGGCAGGGGGTTTGGCTGGATGATCTCTGGAGGTCCCTTCCAGGCCCTAACATTCTGTGATTTCTGTGTTTCTAAACCCTTCCACAGCTGGAGTTCCCAGTAAGAGAGCTGCTTTGTGGCCTGGTAGGAGGAATCAGCCTCCCCACCCTAATGGACCAAAGGGTTTTGCTTTCCATCCAGGCTGTGAAGTGTTTGGCAGCTGCTTCTCACACTGAGCTGCTTTCTCCTTTCTGAGTGGTGCTGCTGCTGCTGCCATTGCTGTGGGCTGGCCCTCACTCTCCCACTGCCTGCTTTGACACCAAGGCTGGACCAGAAGGGTTTTCCAGGAAGATGCTTTTGGGCTGGGTGAAGGGCAGGACAGGTTTATTTACATTGCACTGGGATCTGTGGTGAAGCAAATGAGCTTAAGGGGGAGTGGGAGATTCTTTAATAGTGCTGTAGATTTCTTCTCTGGTCATGAACAAAACCAAATAGGTTTTCTTTTGCTTTGTGTCCTGCTAAAGGCTTCCTTTGGGCTTTTTCACTTGTCTTATTTAGACAAAATCATTGGTATGCTTTTCCTTGCTGTGGAGGGTCAGCCTTGTCTGGATACCAGGTGCCCACCAAAGCCACTCTCACTGCCCTCCTCAGCTGGACAGGGAGGAGAAATTCAAACAAAAGGTTTGTGGGGCAAGATAAAGACAAGAGGAGATCTCTCAGCAATTACCATCACAGGCACAGAGGGGAAATTAGGTTAATTTAGTGCCAACCCAATCAGAATAGAGTGATTAGAAATAAACCCAAATCTTAAACACCTTCCCCTAGCCCTCCCTTCTTTCCAGGCTTAACTTTACTGCTGAATTCCTCTCCCCCTCCTACAGAGCAGTACAGGGGAGGATTCCTCACACTCTTCCCCTGCTCCAAGTGGAGTCCCTCCTACAGGAGACAATTATCCATGAACTTCTCCAACCCAAGTCCTTCTCACAGGCTACAGTCCATCACAAACTGTTCCAGAGTGGGTCCCTTCTGCAGGGTGCAGTCCTTCAGGAACAAAGTGCTGCAGCCTCAGCGCCTCAGGAGGCACAAGCCATGCCGGCAAACCTGCTCAGGCACAGCCTCTTCTCTCCATGGGGTCCCAGGAGCCTGCTGCAGCATGGGCTCCTCACAGGGTCACAGCCTCCTTTGGGCACATCTATCATCATCTCTGCTCTGGTGTGGGGTGCCCCAGGACCTGCAGCCAGATACTGATCCACTGTTAACCTCCATGGGCTGCAGTGGAATCTCTGCTCTGGTGCCTGGAGCACCTCCTCCCCCTCCTTCACTGACCTTGGTACCTGCAGAGTTGTTTCTCTCACACGTTCTCACCCTTCTCTTTGGCTCCAGTTGTTGTTCATTCCCTTTTTACACCTTACCTCAGAGGCTGTCCCTGATGGACTCAGCCTTGGCCAGAGGTGAGTCTGTCTTGGAGCCAGCTGGCATTGGCTGTTGGACTCTGGGGAAGCTTCTGGCAGCTTCTCACCGGAGCCAGCCCTGAAGCCCTGCTGCTACCAACCCTTGCCATGCAAAGCCACTTCGGCTGTGTCTGCCTTCCCTTACAAACCGTGGCTCTCCTAGGGACTCTGAAACTTGCTATACACCAGGCAAGGCATCTAAGAGTAAGAAGTAATCTACTCCTCATGCATCTCTCACATCTTCTCAACAGCTCTAATGTTTATCAGAGAGCCTAACTGTCAATAATGCAATTAAAAAACCATTTCTGCAAGAGCTTTAGGAAACAAATAATTAGGATCTGTCAGTAATTTTGGGAGGAATAATTGGTGTGGAGAGTGCATCACTGAGGAGTGTATGCAAGCTGCTTAGTGCAATCGAGAATCAGACCTGAGGAAAGCTGTAAGATAAACTCTTTGATTTCTGAGGTCTATTGTTAGGCACAAAAAGACTTAAAGGAGAGCTCCAGTGTGACAGGAAGACATCTTCAAGTGCTGTGCAGTGGCTGCACTGAGCTGGATGCACTCTACCCAAAAGCCATTCTTGCTACCAAAGCTGCTTTTGGAACACTGACAACACCAATCAGGGCAGAAAGCCATCGTGGGACTGCAGGACCTGTGCACCTGAGAGGAGGTTTCACATCACTGGGCACCAGCAGATGGGAAACATAACTCTCAGTTAAGCAAGCAAGAGCCTGTGCTTGTGTGCTGGGTCACAGCCATGCTGGGGGGAGGGCTGCTTGGTCCCAACTGTGCATATCATCAGCTTGTTGTCTCTGGAAGCTGCCACCTTTGAAATAGCAGAAGACTGCTTGAGACATGTTCATGCCAACTTGAAATCAGCCTTCCAAGCACAGTATGAGAGTCACAGTAGTTTGTCCACCTGATGAAGAGCCCTACAGAGCCTTCACAGGTTTATACAGCCTGGGAGGGGTCCAGCTGCTGTGGTGTTTGCCTGATGCAGATCAAAGCTGACCCAAATGCCTCTACACCTGCAGCAGCTGTGCCAGAGACTAGGAGCAGCCCAGGGAATGCACAGACTGCAGGCACTGGATTTGAGGGCTTATAGCCTATCCCACTGGCTTGGTGCTCCCCTTATTAAGGGCTTGGCCAATGCTGGGGGTTTAGATGTGACCTGCTGTCATTAAGAAGGTTTTTGGCCTGACTGAGGCTTTGTCATTCTCGGGATATAGATTGTGGTTTGTGCTAAGGTACTGGGAGAGTAAATGTCTCTGCTCATGAGACAGACACAGAAAGGGCAGAAGCAGTTCTGGAGGAGTTACTTGAAAACCTAAGTGAGAACTCATCACCAGAAGGTGCTGGCAAGGAGTTGGCTGTGAAGCAGTAAGCTGCATAGGAAGGAAATGCAGGAGGTCAGATTGAGAAGAGGACCTTGTCTGTCACAAGCTGCAGTGAACCCCCAGACTGACAAAGAATAGAACAGGAAACAGAGATCTGCAATGTGGGTTCTTTATTTGTGTTGTCATGAGGAGTGGGGAAAACAGCCCTCCAGCAGGGTGAGACCCTGAATGAGCAGCAGCTCCAAGAGCTCTGCAAGGAGATGAGGAATAATTATCAACTAATGATTACAGAAACCTCAAACTGACTGAGGGAGGTGTCACAGAATCACAGAATGCATCAGGTTGGAAAAGATCTCCAAACTCACCCAGTCCATCCTCCACCCAGCACTGCAGGCTCAGCACCAAACCATGGCCCTAAGCACCAGCTCCACACACTGCTTCAACACCTCCAGGGATGGACACTCCAGCACTGCCCTGGGCACAACATTCCAAGGCCTGAGAACCCTTCCAGGCAAGAAAGATTTCCTAGCATCCAGCCTGAGCCTCCCCTGGGGCAGCTTGCAACCATTGCCTCTGCTCCTGTCCCTTGCCACCAAGGAGCAGAGGCTGTCCCCTCTTCTTTGCAACCTCCCTTTTCCCTCAGCCTCCTCTTCTCCAGCCTCAACCCCCCAGCTCCCTCAGCCCCTCCTCTAGCCCAGGGGCTCCAGGCCCTTCTGCAGCCTGGCTGCCCTGCTCTGCACAGGCTCCAGCCCCTCAATGGCCTTCCTGCAGGGAGGGCCCAGAGCTGAACACAGCACTCCAGCTGTGGCCTCAGTACACATAGGTGGAACCCTGAAGAAGTTGGAGAGATGATGTCTGCCAGCAGCAGGAGATACCCAAGGCCCATACCCAGCTGGGCTAGGTGCAGGCACGCAGGAGATCAGCAGAAAAGACCTGCAGCAATGAGGGCTAAGGACGAGGAGCAGAGGCTGTCCATGTAGACAAGGAAGTGGCAGCGTGCTGGGGAACTGGCAGAGGCAGACTCAGCCTCCCCCTCTTGTGAACGTGCTGAGCCCTGTGGCTAACCCATCTGAGCCTCCTCCTCTGTTTGTGTCATTCTCATCTCACAGGCAGACAGGCTGTTAGTGAGGCAAATGCTCTCCTGAAAGGCAGCAGCTTCCCCATGCCCACAGCAGCACTGCCTTTTTCAGGGCTGGAGCTGAGTGTTTGGCTTTGGTGGAAGGAATCAGTTCATTTATTTACTTATTTGAAATCGTTTCCAGGTTTGCATCTATTGTTCTGTTGTTGAACCTGTTGTTCTTGGGGGTGGGACCAAAAGAGAACTTCTCCTTGTTCTAGTGGCCAATGTTTCCTGCAGCCCCTTTCTGCCTGTGGCTCCCTGTCAGACCTGGCCCTGCTGTGTTTGCTCTGACCTGGGCAGTGTGACCAGACTGACACTAAAGCCCTGCAGCCTTTCCAGCCCCTGCTGGCTACCACTCTCTATTAAATTGTGGCTTCTCACTGCTTGCATACTCTTAAGAAATACATTTTCAACTTGCATCTTTTCTATACTTTGGAGCCAGGGTAGATTTGTAGCTTGCCTGTTACTGTAAGAACTGCGTGGCTGCTCCCCGCTCACAGCATCACATCAGTGCCCTCTCCATAACCACCTCCCCAACATTTACAGGCAGAAGGCAGCCAGCAAGAAAAAATGGTTGAGAAAAAACACTGCCCAGGACCAGCCTGCTACAGCCCTCCTGCCCTCCCTCTGAACCACAGAATGCTAGGGCTTGGAAGGGCCTTCTGGAGACCAGTGAGTCCAACCCCCCGCCAGAGCAGGGCCACCTAGAGAAGGTCACACAGGAACACAGGCAGGTGGGGTTTGAATGTCTCCAGAGAAGCAGACTCCACCACCCCTCTGGTCAGCCTGCTCCAGGGCTCCATCACCCTTAAATTAAAGAAGTTCCTCCTCGTGTTCAGGTGGAGTTTCTGACGCTCCAGCTTGTGCCCGTTTCCCCTGTGCTGTCGCTGGCTGCCCCTGTGCGGGGGTTGACGCCCACTCTGGGAAGATGCAAAGCAGGGGGAAGGGCTTGCAGGAGCTTTGCCCCCCTTGCAGGGCGTTTTCCCCCCTGGGAAGCTGAGTCTGTTCCAGCCCAGCTAGGGTATAAAAAGCAGGACATGGCAGCCATTAGCTCTCCTTTTGGCTCCTGCCTCTCCTGGATGAGAGCTACTGTGGCTGCCCTCCTGCTCCTCCGCCACGTGGTCAGGCCTGATCCTTCTCCCTGCTGCCTCTGTGCCTCCTCAGAGACTGGTTTTGTATTCTTCCTATTTGCCCCCTCCCACCCATCCTTGTTCCTTGCCCTTGTGAACCTTTTCTGTTATTGATATATATATATTTTGTTGAAAGAAAACTCTTTACCTGTCCACTTCCAAGCCAACTCCTAATTATTGTTGGGTGGATTTGCTCCTTTCCTTTTCTCCCCTCTCTGTTGGGAGGGAGGAGGGGGAGTGGGGGAGAGATTCTCAGCCTTGCCCCCGTCTGAGCTCTGAACTCCCAGTTAAGGCTCAAACCACCACACCCTGAAAAGAGACTCATCCCATTGTCCTGACACCTACCCTTGAAGTATTGATCAGCATTGATGAGCTCTCCCATCAGTCTTCTCTCCTCCAGACTAAACAGCCCAAATTCTCTGAGTCTTTGCTCATCACAGAGACGTTCCAGGCCCCTCAGCAGCTCTGTAGCTCTTTGCTTCACCTTTTCCAGCAAATCCCTGAGGTCCTTCTTGAACTGAGTGGCCCAGAACTGGACACGATGCTCCAGATGTGGCCTCCCCAGGGAAGAGCAGACCTGCTGGCCACACTCTTCTTGCTTCGTTCCATGCTGCAGGGCAGAGGGCCGGAGGCCAGCGGGGCTCACAGCTGGGTGGTGTTGGCAGCGCAGCTCTCAGAGCACTGTGCTGAGTGCTGGGGCTGCTGCCCCCACCCCCACTGAGGCATCTCTGGAGGAGGGCAGGCAATGAGTGGTCCCAGTGGCAATCTCTTTCTCTGCACTTCCCAGCCATGGGCAAAAGCAGCACCTGGAGAGACATGACAGTGCAAGGCAACATCTGAACCCCAGTGACTCCAAAAGGCAGGTGCTCCACCACCAAGCCTGGGGCCCCCTGCTCCTCCTCTATATTGCAAGTGCATCTAGTTAGGTGTGCACCCAAACGAAGCATGCCTTAAAGACAAGACAGTCACTCTGCTGGTTTGGTGTCATCTCCTGTGGTGAAGACAGTGGTAAAATATCATTTGACTCTAAAATCCAGTGCTTTGTAAAAGCTTCTGGCCACGTGCTGCTGTTCATTTGTGTGCTTCGTTCTGGCTCTGCAGAGGGCTGCCCTCAATCCTGACCTAGAGGCACACTGAGCTCCTGCAAGACAGCCAGCTCAGAAAGGTGCAGCTGTGAAAAGCAAGGTGCTTACTGGGAATGTTCCTACTGCTCCATTTCACAGAGCTGCTTCATCATGTTTCTCATATTGCCCAGCAATGCCCCAAAGACTCTTCTTGTGCCAAGGCACCTCAAGTGTGTTGGAGGTCAGCCTGACCTTGCTGAGCTGCCTGCTGGCAATTCTTCTTGCCAAGATCGAGGCAGGCAGCATCTGGAGGTAGCTCTCTCGTGAGTGCAGGAAGATAGTGTGGTAACTGTGTAGCCTATTGCTAAAGGTGAGAAGCAGATAAATCATCCTGATGGATCACCAAAATGCCACATCAACGTTTCAGCTGACTCCAGTACCTTTGTGTGGCACTGCAGGGGGCTGTGCAGGCAGGTCAAAGCCTTGGTTTTGGTCCACAGGACGACCACTGCAGTCATAGAAGCATAGAAACATAGAATCACAGAATGCTCTGGGTTGGAAGGGACCTCCAGAGCTCATCAGTTCAACCCCTCTGCACTCAGCAGGGACATCCTCCACTGGATCAGGTTGCCCACAGCCCTGTCCAGCCTCACCTGGAATGTCTCCAGGCATGGAGCCTCAACCACCTCCCTGGGCAGCCTGTTCCAGTGTTCCAGCAGCCTCCTGGTGCAGAACTTGTTCCTCACATCCAATCTCAATCTGCTCTGCTCTAGTTTGAAGCCATTGCCCCTGGTCCTGTCCCTGCAGGCCTTTGCAAACAGTCTCTCTGCAGCCTTCTTGTAGCCCCTTCAGGTCCTGGCAGACTGCTGTTAGGTCTCCCTGGAGCCTTCTTTTCTCCAGGCTGAACACCCCCAGCTCCCTCAGCCTGTCCTCAGAGCAGAGCTGCTCCAACCCCCTGAGCATTTTGGTGGCCTTCTCTGGACCCTCTCCATTAGGTCCAGGTCCTTCCTTCTTAAGATCTCTCCTGTGCACAGAGGTCTGTTGGCTTCAACAGCAGCTTTAATGCATGCAAAGGGCTGTGGTTAGATCCTGTTTTGAAATGACCAAGAGCTAACAGCCCCTGGGCTGCACGGAGGTGACTCCAGTACCTTTGTGTGGCACTGCAGGGGACCGTGCAGGCAGACCCAAGCTGTGTTCCTTTCCTGTCTGATGGTGTCCATAGCTATGGAGCAGGTGTCCTACAAATGCCCCCACAGGACACTCTCAGTGTGTGTATCCCTGCTCTTCAGCTGGGAAGGATCCCAGAGTGCTCCCAGGCTGTGCTGAATGCCCCATGGCTGGCCATGGGTCCTTGCTTACACTGTCCAAGCAGCTCTGCTGCCTGCAGGCTCAGCCAGAGTCATCAACGCCTAAGCTGCCAGTGAGGGCTTACATGTGACACTGCAGGCAGGTTCAGAAGTAGCACCCAGACCTTAGGCCTCCCAGAGACCTGAACCACCTTAAATTGCCTCAGAACGTCTATTCCTTACAGTGAAATGCCATGCAGCATCACAAGATGGTTCCAGTGGGGGAGGACCCTGGAAGACGAAAGGTCCAGTGCCTGGCACCTAGCAGGACTGGCTTCAAAGCCAGCTCAGGTTGCTTGGCTGCATTTTGAATGTCTCCAAGGATGGAAATGGCAGAAACTCCCTGAGTGCTTGTTCCAGGCTTACTCTCATAGTATAGTATCATAGTATCAGTCAGGGTTGGAAGGGACCACAAGGATCATCTAGTTCCAACCCCCTGCCATGGGCAGGGACACCCCACACTACATCAGGCTGGCCACAGCCTCATCCAGCCTGGGCTTAAACACCTCCAGGGATGGGGCCTCAACCACCTCCCTGCACAACCCATTCCAGGGCTTCACCACTCTCATGGGGAAGAACTTCCTCCTCACTTCCAGCCTGAATCTCCCCACCTCCAGCTTCATTCCATTCCCCCTAGTCCTGTCACTACCTGAGATCCTGAGCAGTCCCTCAGAGAGAGCTAACTCAGGGCAGGAATGGGATGCTCTGCCTCTAGAGAGAGCTAACTCAGGGCAGGAATGGGATGCTCTGCCTCTGGAGAGAGCTAACTCAGGGCAGGAATGGGATGCTCTGCCTCTGGAGAGAGATAACTCAGGGCAGGAATGGGATGCTCTGCCTCTGGAGAGAGATAACTCAGGGCAGGAATGGGATGCTCTGCCTCTGGAGAGAGATAACTCAGGGCAGGAATGGGATGCTCTGCCTCTGGAGAGAGCTAACTCAGGGCAGGAATGGGATGCTCTGCCTCTGGAGAGAGCTAACTCAGGGCAGGAATGGGATGCTCTGCCTCTGGAGAGAGCTAACTCAGGGCAGGAATGGGATGCTCTGCCTCTGGAGAGAGCTAACTCAGGGCAGGAATGGGATGCTCTGCCTCTGGAGAGAGCTAACTCCGGGCAGGAATGGGATGCTCTGCCTCTGGAGAGAGATAACTCAGGGCAGGAATGGGATGCTCTGCCTCTGGAGAGAGCTAACTCAGGGCAGGAATGGGATGCTCTGCCTCTGGAGAGAGATAACTCAGGGCAGGAATGGGATGCTCTGCCTCTGGAGAGAGATAACTCAGGGCAGGAATGGGATGCTCTGCCTCTGGAGAGAGATAACTCAGGGCAGGAATGGGATGCTCTGCCTCTGGAGAGAGATAACTCAGGGCAGGAATGGGATGCTCTGCCTCTGGAGAGAGATAACTCAGGGCAGGAATGGGATGCTCTGCCTCTGGAGAGAGATAACTCAGGGCAGGAATGGGATGCTCTGCCTCTGGAGAGAGATAACTCAGGGCAGGAATGGGATGCTCTCCCTTTTGAGTACAATTTGATGTGGTGAAATTTGCTTGTGTCACCGGCAGCCTTGGCTGGCTGCAGCACCTCTGCCACACTCTGTGCTGTGCAGTGTAGCTCACAGACTCCTGTGCAGCGATGTAGGATGGAATGAATTCCTTCCTCACTAAGACAGACAAGGACCAACTACAACACAGAAAATGTTCAGTCTTCTTTCAAGCCAGGTTCAGTCTCTTCCTGTGAAATGGTCACAGGGGGGAAAGCAAACAAAAAAGAGGGAACACATGAGCTACAAATCTTCCTTCTCTTGCTGGTTTCATGGAAGCACTGAAGCAGGAGGTAAACATTACCTCTGTTTAGTCTCCATCATGGAGTAGGGCAGGGCAGGAGGAAGCAGTGAGGCAGTGTCACAATCAGGGCAGTGGGGCAGCATCAGTGTATCAGGGCAGCTTCCTCCTGCTGTCCTGGTGAGGCTCTGTGCTAGTGGCAGTAAGGTCAGGGAGGGGCAGGGGGAAAGTCTGTGGCTCTCTGCCTCCTCCCAGAGCAAACAGACCAAAGGTCTGCTGCCGGCAAACCTCATGGTCCGAAGAGTGCCGAGGGCAGCCCTGGTCCAGGACTGAACAGGGTGAGGCTTGATGGCAAGGACCAGGAATTGCCTTCTTGGGAGTAATTCAACTCCAGCTTGAATCAGAGAATCACAGAATTGTCAGGGCTGGAAGGGACCTCGAGGATCAGCCAGTTCCAACCCCCTGCCATGGGCAGGGACACCTCACACCGCAGCAGCTTGCTCACAGCCACATCCAGCCTGGCTGCAAACACCTCCAGCCAGGAGGCTTCCACCACCTCCCTGGGCAACCTGTGCCAGGCTCTCACCACCCTCATGGGGAACAACTTCCTCCTAACATCCAATCTCAATCTCCCCACTTCTAGTTTTGCTCCATCCCCCCAGTCCTATCCCTCCCTGACACCCTCAGAAGTCCCTCCCCAGCTTTCTTTGAGCCCCCTTCAGATCCTGGAAGGCCACCAGAAGGTCTCCTGGGAGCCTTCTCCTCTCCAGACTGCACAGCCCCAACTCTCTCAGGCTGTCTCCAGAGCAGAGCAGCTCCAGGCCTCTTGGTAGGCAATGCCTTTTACAATGAGTTGTAACCAGTTCAAGCATTAGGCCAGGCTCTAATTTCTCTGCCATTTGCCGTGGGTTTGTTTTTTTTAGTCTTTTTTACTTCTTGATTTGATTTTTCCCAGTTTTGGGTAGGAGCCTGTATTTGCATTCTGTAACTGAAGTGAATGGCAGCTGACTGGCTCAGTTCCTTTCAGAGGGTGCTCCCAGAGGCACAGTGTCAATAAACTGATACATACAGGCTTATAATTATCTGCAATCTGTCTAATATAATAAGAATTTAACATGGGCAGCACAGAGGGTCAGCTCTTTAGCTCAAATCCATGTTGCCATTGAATGAAATGGATCTCTGTCTGTCTTAGAATCATAGAATCAGTCAGGGTTGGAAGGGACCACAAGGATCACCTAGTTCCAACCCCCCTGCCATGGGCAGGGACACCCCACACTACATCAGGCTGGCCACAGCCTCGTCCAGCCTGGGCTTAAACACCTCCAGGGATGGGGCCTCAACCACCTCCCTGCACAACCCATTCCAGGGCTTCACCACTCACATGGGGAAGAACTTCTTCCCTCCCCACCAGTCTGAATCTCCCCACCTCCAGCTTCATTCCATTCCCCCTAGTCCTATCACTACCTGATAGCCTGAGCAGTCCCTCCCCAGCCTTCTTGTAGCCCCCTCCAGATCCTGGAAGGCCACAATGAGGTCACCTGGGAGCCTTCTCTTCTCCAGCCTGAACAGCCCCAACTCCTTCAGTCTGCCCTCACAGGAGAGGTGCTCCAGCCCTCTGATCATCCTTGTGGCCCTGCTCTGGACTTCAATAGCAGACTGGGATTTCAAAGAGGCACTACCCTCTGGTGAGACCCCACCTGGAGCACTGTGTCCAGTTCTGGAGCCTCTATTACAGGAAAGATCGGGAGTGGCTCCAGAGAAGGGCCACAAGGATGAGCAGAGGGCTGGAGCTGCTCTGCTCTGGAGACAGCCTGAGAGAGTTGGGGTTGTGCAGGCTGGAGAGGAGAAGGCTCCCAGGAGACCTTCTTGTGGCTTTCCAGGATCTGCAGGGGGCTCCAAGAAAGCTGGGGAGGGACTTTGAGGGTGTCAGGGAGGGATAGGACTTGGGGGATGGAGCAAAAGTAGAAGTGGGTAAATTCAGATTGGATGTCAGAAAGAAGTTGTTCCCCATGAGGGTGGTGAGAGCCTGGCACAGGCTGCCCAGGGAGGTGGTGGCAGCCTCATCCCTGGAGGTGTTTGCAGCCAGGCTGGATGTGGCTGTGAGCAACCTGCTGCGGTGTGAGGTGTCCCTGGCCATGGCAGGGGCTTGGAACTGGCTGAGCCTTGAGGTCCCTTCCAACCCTGACAGTTCTGTCATTCCAGTTCACCTTAAAAAGTGAACTCAGCAGCCCTGCACTCAGGCTTCAGCACAGAAGACTTTCTGTAGAGTGATTTTCTCCTTTCCATGCAGCAGTCTGGAGGCAAGTGTGAGCAAGAGTTGAAAGAGGTATCTGGCAACGGCGGAAAGTGAATGCTGCTCCTCCCCTCCAGCAGGACACTCCGTGGGGTACAATTTCCTAGAAGGAGTTAATAAAGCAAGAGAAGGGCTCTCCTCTCCTCTCCCATGACTGCAGAAGTGTCTTCTGCCTCCCAGAGCACAGCCCCTGCAGGCTGGATGACATGACATTAAAAGTGCTGACACTGGGAGCTGGGCTGCTTGTTTACAGTGCCTTGAAATTCCGATCCCTGGCATGGGGCAAGGCTGGCTGCAGACAGCTTCCCAATGTTTTCCTTCCCCTGTGCCCTTTCTCCAACAGCATTTCCCCCAGGAAGTGCAGGCTTCTGCCATCCCCACTAACCATGCCTGTGCAGCAGATTCAGGAGCATGTCCTGGCTCAGGGCCTTTATGGTCCATTAAAAAAATCACAGTTTTGCATTTTTCATTTCCAGAAGATGGATCTCTGGTAGTCTGAGCACCTGAAGAGGCTGGTGGGCAGCACTCATGGCTAGTGGAAACTGAACAGAAACCCACCTGTGACTCTGCTGTGGTCAGGAAGACAGCAGAGATTTGCGGCTGAAGGCATTGCAGCTGGCTTGCAGACACACTCCCAGGCTAAGGCACTCCTTGATGTGCTGATTTGTTCTCAAGGTATACTTGATTCTTGTACCTCACAATCCTCTGTTACTCAGGAGAGACAGGCTTGAGAATCAAAATCACAGAACCACAGACTCGCAGAACAGATCTGGCTGGAAGAGACCTCCAGGCTCAGCCAGTCCACCCTCCACCCAGCACTGCAGGCTCAGCACCAAACCATGGCCCTAAGCACCAGCTCCACACACTGCTTCAACACCTCCAGGGATGGGCACTCCAGCGCTGCCCTGGGCACAACATTCCAAGGCCTGAGAACCCTTCCAGGCAAGAAAGATTTCCTAGCATCCAGCCTGAGCCTCCCCTGGGGCAGCTTGCAACCATTGCCTCTGCTCCTGTGCCTTGACACCCAGGAGCAGAGGCTGTCCCCTCCTCACTGCAACCTCCCTGCAGGGAGCTGCAGACAGCAAGGAGGTCTCCCTCAGCCTCCTCTGCTCCAGCCTCAACACCCCCAGCTCCCTCAGCCCCTCCTCCAGTCCAGGGGCTCCAGGCCCTTCTCCAGCCTGGCTGCCCTGCTCTGCACAGGCTCCAGCCCCTCAATGGCCTTCCTGCAGGGAGGGCCCAGAGCTGAACACAGCACTCCAGCTGTGGCCTCCCCAGTGCTGAGCACAGGGGGATGATCCCCTCCCTGGCCCTGCTGCCCACCCTGCTTCTGACCCCAGCCAGGATGCCTTTGGCTTTCTTGGCCCCCTGGGCACTGCTGCCTCATATTTAATTGACTGTCAGCCAGAAGAGAGTAAATGGTTTTGTAATGGCCCCAGGATAATTGATTGTCCTTAGGAACTCATAATTGTCCATGTGCTGTGAATGATGGGAGTGGAAGATGAGGCTCAGCCAGTGTGAATTGAAGATTTTTATGATTTAAGACTTTTTCATGTTGAAACTTTTCCTCCTAGTTGCTGCTGTGTGAAATGTGGTGATTATTGCAGCATGCCAACAGACAACAGCTTTATGCCAGCACAGCCCTGGAAAGCCTTGAAAGCAATGCCTCAGTGTGAGAAATGTGCAGCTTCTGCTGCTGCTGAGGCATGAGGCCAGTGGGGAACACTCACTGCTTGGAATGTGTGTGCAGGACACTGAAGCTGGGAGGAAGCCCTCTGATGACAGTTCTGTGTGTGGCTGCAGGTTGCAGCACTGTGGGAATTATGGTTTAGAAGAAAAGTTTTGCCTTGGAGAGCTACAGTGAGAGGCTATGCCTGATGGGCTTTTTTCCCAGAGGTTTTGAAGTTTGTGGATAAGCAGTTTTAAGGGTTGGATGCAGAATAATGCAAGGTAAGTTTATCTCAGCCCATTGCTGAACAACTTACATTTTGTAGCAGAAACTTGTTTGCTCTCTTCTTTCTTCTTCTCCTCTCCAGGCTGCATCTTCTGCTTTGCTGCTGGCTGCCTTACCTTTGACCTTGCATGCAGGTTGAGTTGTCTTCTGTTTTCACAGTACCACAGTATATTAGAGGTGGGAAGGGGCCTCCAAAGATCACCCAGTCCAAGCCCCCTGCCAGAGCAGCACCACCCAGGGCAGTCTGCACAGGGATGCAGCCAGGCGGGTTTGGAAAGTCTCCAGGGCAGGAGACTCCACAACCTCTCTGGGCAGCCTGCTCCAGGCCTCCAGCACCCTCACACCAAAGAAGTTTCTCCTCATGGTGAGGTGAAACTTTCTATGTTCAAGCTTGAGCCTGTTGTTCCTTGGCTTATTGCTGTGCACCATACGAAAGAGCTTGGCCCCCTCCACTTGACCCCCAGCCCTCAGATATTGAGATAGTGATCAGATCCCTCTCAGCCTTCTCCTGTCCACACTAAACAGCCCCAGGGCTCTCAGTCTCTCTTCACAGGGAGATGCTCAAGTCCCCTAAGCATCCTCCTGGCTCTCTGTTGGACTCTCCCCAGCAGGTCTCTGTCTCTCTGGAACTGGGGAGCCCAGCACTGGACACAGGATTGCAGCTGTGGTCTCAGCAGGGCAGAGCAGAGGGGCAGCAGAACCTCCCCAGCCCTGCTGGCCACACTTTTCCTGCTGCCCCCCAGGCTCCCATTGGCTCTCTTGGCCCCCAGGGCACATTGCTGTCCCATGCAGAACTTGCTGCCCACCAACACTCCAAGGCCTGTCTCTGTGGGGCTGCTCTCCAGCAGGGCAGCCTCTAACCTGTCCTGGTGCCTGCTGCTGTTCCTCCCCACAAGGAATCCGTTTTAGCTGTGTGAGGTACAGGGAGAGACAGCTGGCTGGCTTTTAATATTAGCCCTTTGGGCTGCCCAGTGGGGAAAAGAGCTGAACCTGTACAAGGGGAGATTCAGCTGTGAATATGTGTACAATATGCTCTGTTTGTATTATTGCCTTTTATACTTTTTTTTTCTATTTAGTCCTTTTTTGTACACACAATTTCATGTTGCTTCCCAAGTTCTAGGTTAGTGGTGGCAAATTGATTCTGGGGGTAAATCTCTGATTTGTTGGGGGGCAAATCCAACCTACAACATGGAGTGGGACAGAAAAGCTGCTGAAGTGCCTCATGGCCAATGCACAATTTGTGCTGGTGGCTGAGGACAGGTGATGATTTCTTCCTGCCCTGCTAGAAAGCTAAGCCTTATGTCGTGGTTTGCTTGCAGAGCAGGGTTCTTGGAAAGCAGAGCTATATGCCTTGAGAAACAACAGTTTCAGGCCACATGAGAGCCACCAAAGGAAAGAGCAGCTCAGACGGGGTTAATGAGGAATGAATGGTGCCTGTGGCACATCCAGTTATGAGATCTAAGAGATGCAGAAAGTTTGAACAGAAGGAGGCAGTTTGTACACTCTGCAGATCCTCTGTGACCCCCTGAGCCTGCAGCCTGTGGATGCTAAGAGCTTATGCAGCTTCACAAGTACAGCTCTAGAATCACTGAATCACAGAACTGTTTTGGTTGGAAGACACCTCTAAGATCACCCAGTCCAACATCAACCCAACCCCACCATGGACAGCAAACCCTGTCCCCAAGTGCCATGGCCGCAGGTTTCTGGAACACTTCCAGGCATGGGGACTCCACCACCTCCTGGGCAGCCTGGGCCAGTCCCTGGCCACACAGGCAGCAAAGAGATTTTTCCTCATCTCCAACCTAACCTGGTACAATTTCCTCTCTTTTTATCACCTGATATGGGGGAGAGAAGCCCAACCCCACCCCACTGCAACCTCCTTCCAGGGAGCTGTAGAGAGCAATGAGGTCTCCCCTCAGCCTTCTATTCTCCAGGCTGAACAACCCCAGGGCCCTGAGCTCCTCCTCACCAGCCCTGTTCTCCAGACCCTTACCCAGCCTCGTTGCCTGCCTCTGGACACACTCCAGTCCCTCAGTGTCTTGCTTGGAATTAAGGGCCCAAAACTGAACCCAGTATTTGAGGTGTGGCCTCACCAGTGCTGAGTACAGGAATTAACAGAACTTGCCAGCATCCATTAAAGACAGGCCACAGCTCTGTCTCAGAAAGTCTGCTCTACTTCTTTTGGTTTTTAACTCAGGGGAAGTATTTCCACCTTCTCCCCTTGCTTTAGTAGTCCTCTGTGATTGACCACACTCAGGAGCAGGCTGCAGTGCTCACCAAGCCTGTGGCCTGCATCAGTAAGACTCATCTTGTGTTCTTATAGTCTGTTGCATGTATTGCTGTAAGCACCCAATATGACTGGAGTAGTGTGGCCAGCAGGAGCAGGGAGGTCATTGTGCCCCTGGACTCTGCACTGGTTAGGCCACACCTTGAGTACTGTGTCTAATTCTGGGCCCCTCAGTTTAAGAAGGACATCGAGACACTTGAAGGTGTCCAGAGAAGGGCAACAAGGCTGGGGAGAGGCCTTGAGCACAGCCCTGTGAGGAGAGGCTGAGGGAGCTGGGGTTGCTTAGCCTGGAGAAGAGGAGGCTCAGGGGAGACCTCATTGCTCTCTACAACTCCCTGAAGGGAGGTTGTAGCCAGGAAGGGGTTGGCCTCTTCTCCCTAGCAACCAGCACCAGAACAAGAGGACACAGTCTCAAGCTGCACCAGGGGAAGTTTAGGCTGGAGGTGAGGAGAAAGTTCTCCACCGAGAGAGTGATTCGCCATTGGGATGTGCTGCTCGGGGAGGTGGTGGAGTCACCATCCCTGGAGGTGGCACTTGGTGCCATGGTTTAGTCATGGGGTCTGTGGTGACAGGTTGGACTCGATGATCTTTGAGGTCTCTTCCAACCTTAGCGATACTATGAGACTGTGAGACTGTGACTGAGAAACACAAAGGGCTGGAGGACCTCTTGTGAGACCCAGCTCTTGATGCTCATTGGGTTGTTCACTGGGGTGCTATTTTATGCCATAAAAAGCTTTGGGTCTGGACTATGATTTGGCCTTCATTCAATTCTTAAGGTATTTTCAAGGCTTGGCAGCAGCTGAACAGGAGCCTTGCAATTTCCTCAGGATCCTTCCCAAGCAGGCTGGTGGTGCAGGGAAGTTTTGAACTGGAGCATCCATTTGTGATTCTTCTTCCCTGCACTCCAAACCAACGAGATATAGCTGTGCTAGAAATGTCAGATCAAGCTAAACCAATTTGCTTTATCTAAGGCTGGCATCTATGGGATCTTGCCTGACAAACCTGGTGGCCTTCTATGAGCAGGTGACAGCATTAATAGCTGAGGGGAGAGCAACTGATGTCATTTCCCTGGCCCTGAGCAAAGCCTTCAGCACTGTCCCGCACCACCTCCTGGTCTCCAGGCTGGTGACACATGGGTTTGATGGATGGACCACTAGATGGATACAGAACTGGCTTGATGGCTGCACCCAGAGAGTGGCTGTCAATGGGTCCATGTCCCAGGGGAGGCCAGGGATAAGCAGAGTCCCTCAGGGATCAGGCCTGGGACCAGGCTTGTTCAACATCTCTGTGGGTGCCATGGACAGTGGCAGTGAGTGCCCCCTCAGCAAGGTTGCTGATGACACCAAGCTGTGTGGTGCAGCAGACAGCTGGAGGGAAGGGATCCATCCAGAGGGACCTGGACAGGCTGGAGAGGTGGGCACAAGCCAACCTCAGGAGCTTCAACAAGACCAAGGGCAGGGTCCTGCAGCTGGGTGGAGGCAATTCCAGGCACAAATGCAGGCTGGGCAGGGACTGGCTGGAGAGCAGCCCTGAGGAGAGAGACTTGGGGGTGCTGGGGGAGGAGAAGCTCAGCAGGAGCTCTCAGTGTGCACTTGCAGCCCGGAAAGCCAATCAGCTCCTGGGCTGCAGCAGGAGAAGTGTGGCCAGCAGGGCAAGGGAGGGGATTCTCCCCCTCTGCTCAGCCCTGGGGAGACCCCACCTGGAGTACTGCCTCCAGTTCTGGAGCCCCTGTTACAGGAGGGATGTGGAGGGGCTGGAAGGTGTCCAGAGAAGGGCCACGAGGAGGAGCAGAGGGCTGGAGCACCTCTCCTGTGAGGACAGACTGAAGGAGTTGGGGCTGTTCAGTCTGGAGAAGAGAAGGCTCCCAGGTGACCTCATTGTGGCCTTCCAGGATCTGAAGGGGGCTACAGGAAGGCTGGGGAGGGACTGCTCAGGATCTCAGGTAGTGATAGGAGTAGGGGGAATGGAATGAAGCTGGAGGTGGGGAGATTCAGACTGGTGGGGAGGAGGAAGTTCTTCCCCATGTGAGTGGTGAAGCCCTGGAATGGGTTGTCCAGGGAGGTGGTTGAGGCCCCGTCCCTGGAGGTGTTTAAGCCCAGGCTGGATGAGGCTGTGGCCAGCCTGATGTAGTGTGGGGTGTCCCTGCCCATGGCACGGGGGTTGGAACTAGATGATCCTTGTGGTCCCTTCCAACCCTGACTGATTCTATGATTCTATGATTCTATGATCTTGTCAAATGAAAGCCACAACAAGCTGGGTACAACAAAGGACAGAGTGAGCTCCTTTTGCTGTCAGTAGTGGGAGCAGCTACAGCCTCATCCCTCCTCTGAAGGCAGCATGCTTAAGGAGACTGGGAAAGATGCCCATGGTCTCACTAATTTTTACTTGCCTGTGCTGCACAGAAAACAAGTTATTGCCACAGGAAGGAAGCAGACTTCAGAAATGGTAGAAACATGCATCTTGGACCTCTTTCATAAACATATTTATCAACCCCTGCAAGAGAAGAAAGAACATTACCCACAGTGAGGAGCTGCTGGAGCGCTAATAGCTCTCTGTCCTCCTGAGCCTTCGGGTCAGGCCGCTGCAGTCTGGAGCCTCTCCTCCCTCCAGATCCTACCTGGTTGTCTCAAGTAGAAGTTATAGAACAAAAAAAGGTTATTTTAATAAAAGGGATCAGAGTAAATTGCTGACTGCAGGACAGCTCTGCAGCTTCACAACAGGAATTCTAGGCTTCTTGCTGCCTGCTTAACTGCAGGATTAATGGCAGGCTCTGGTGCCTCAGGCTCACGGGGCATTGTGGGACCACCATTGCTGTGCTGATCTATTTTTCATGGCCACTGGTGCCCATAGGAAAAACTCCCTCTGCTTGTGCTCAGGGCCCCTCAGTTTTGCTCTTGGTTGTGCAGTGTAACTATCAGATTGACAGTTCATGAGTTAACAGTTACAGAGAGAGTGATTGCCCATTGGAATGGGCTGCCCAGGGAGGTGGTGGAGTCGCCTTCATTGGAGGTGTTCAGGAGGAGGCTTGATGGGTGCTTGGTGCCATGGGTTAGTTGTTTGGGTGGGTTGGATTGGTTGATGGGTTGGACGCGGTGATCTTGAAGGTCTCTTCCAACCTGGTGTATTGTATTCTATTGTATTCTATTGTATTGCATTGCATTGTATTGTATTGTATTGTATTAATGCAAACACACGTTGTAGGGTTACATTTACACCCCCAGCAAATCAGAGAGGCACCCCCAGAATGGAGATTTACCCCCAGGAGTCAATCACCTGCCTAGCTCAGAGGTTTGGGAGCAAAATGAAGCCATACTTGCAAAAGGTGAACTGAATATCAAAGTGTAAAAGGCAATAAACCTATCCTGGATGTATTCACATGTAGTCACAACTCAACAACCCCAGAAACACTCCCTTAGACAAATTCAGCACTTCCCTCCCCCAGGGAGGCTCTATGCAGCTAACCCACTCTCCCTGCTCCCCACCCCTTCTCCCCAGCACCTCACACACAGTAGTCAAAACAAAGATTATCCTGGCAAGGCCATGGGGAGAGAGAGAGAAGATGCAAGCACAAGAGACAGGGAAGAAGAAAGAGAGAGCAGTCTGAGGTACAGCCTGCAAGGCTTTCAACACACCAATGGAAAGATATTAACCTACCTACTGATACCATTCTGTGCCCAGTCCCCAGCATTATTTGCCTTCTACTCAAATTCTCCAGAAAATTCCCAACTACAATTAGTGTCCAAGCTCGGGACCAGATCTAACTGTGCAGCAGATACCATGGATGTGATGTTAATCACTTCCTATTGATTGCCTGTGCCCATCACATCTGTCAGCCCAGTTTGTGCACTTGCTATAGCTGTGAGCTATCAACCCCACCAGCAAGGCTCTGGAGACAATGATTGACAGCAGCTGAACATGAGCCAGCAGTGTGCCCAGGGGGCCAAGAAGGCCAAGGGCATCCTGGCCTGCATCAGGAAGAGTGTGGCCAGCAGGAGCAGGGAGGTCATTCTGCCCTGTGCTCAGCACTGCTCAGGCCACACCTTGAGTCCTGTGTCCAGTTCTGGGCCCCTCAGTTTAGGAAGATGTTGAGCTGCTGGAAGGTGTCCAGAGAAGGGCAACAAAGCTGGGGAGGGGTCTGGAGCACAGCCCTATGAGGAGAGGCTGAGGGAGCTGGGGTTGCTTAGCCTGCAGAAGAGGACGCTCAGGGGAGACCTCATTGGTCTCTCCAACTCCCTGAAGGGTGGTTGTAGCCAGGTGGGGGTTGGTCTCTTCTCCCAGGCACCCAGCACCAGAACAAGAGGACACAGACTCAAGCTGTGCCAGGGGAGGTTTAGGCTGGAGGGGAGGAGAAGACAGGCAAGGAAGAAGGGGTGGAGGGGTGGCCCTGTACATCAGGGAGGCTCTTGATGCCATTGAGCTGGAGATCAGGGACGATCGGGTTGAGTGTTTGTGGGTAAGAATTAGAGGGAAGACCAGCAGGGCAGACATCCTGGTTGGAGTCTGTTATAGACCACCCAACCAGGAGGAGGATGTTGATGAAGCACTCTATAGGCAGCTTAAGGCTGTCTCAAGATCGCCTGACCTCATTCTCATGGGTGACTTCAACCTGCCTGATACCTGTTGGGATCTCAACACAGCAGAGAGGAGGCAGTCTAGGAGGTTCTTAGAGTGCATGGAGGACAGCTTCTTATCCCAGGTGCTGCGCGAGCCTACCAGGGGTAAGGCTATGCTTGACCTCCTCTTCACCAACAGGGAAGGGCTGGTGGGTGATGTGGTGGTCGGAGGGTGTTTAGGCACCAGTGACCACGAGATAATTGAGTTTTCAGTATGCAGCCAAGCTAAGAGGGGCAGGAAGAAGACCTCCACTCTGGACTTCAGGAGGGCAGACTTCAGGCTACTCAAGGAACTAACTCAGAAGGTTCCTTGGGAAACAGCCCTTAAAAACAAAGGGGTCCAGGAGAGCTGGAGCTGCTGCAAGGAAGAACTCTCGAAGGCGCAGGAACAGGCTGTGCCAATGTGCCGGAAGATGAGCCCCGGGGCAGACGGCCAGCCTGGATGGGTAATGAACTTCTAATAGAACTAAGGGAAAAAAAGAGGGTGTACCATCTTTGGAAGAAAGGGAAGGCCACCCATGGAGTGTTTAGGGATGTTGCTAGGTCTTGTAGGAAGAAAATTAGGGAGGTAAAAGCCCATTTAGAGCTTAGACTGGCCTCTGCTGTGAAGGACAACAAAAAGTCCTTCTGTAAATACATTAATAGCAAGAGGAAGGGCAGGGACAAGCTCCACTCCTTGGTGGGCATGGAGGGGAATACTGTAACAAAGGATGAGGAAAAGGCAGAGGTGCTTAACACCTTCTTTACCTCAATTTTTACTAGCAGGACAGAACGGCTTCCAGACAGCTGGCCTGCAGAGCTGGCAGAAGGAGCCAGGGAGCAGCATAGTTCTCCTCTGTTCCAGGATGGGATAGTTAGAGATCTTCTCAGCCGCTTGGACCCCCACAAGGCCGTGGGATCAGATGGGATCCATCCTAGGGTGCTGAGGGAGCTGGCAGATGAGCTGTCCAATAATACAATAATACAATAATACAATACACCGGGTTGGAAGAGACCTTCAGGATCATCGCGTCCAACCCATCAGCCAATCCAACCCACCCAACAATTAGACCAGCCAAGCACCCATCAAGTCTTCTCCTGAACACCTCCAATGAAGGTGACTCCACCACCTCCCTGGGCAGCCCATTCCAATGGGCAATCACTCTCTCTGTGTAGAACTTCTTCCTAACATCCAGCCTAAACCTGCCCTGGCACAGCCTGAGACTGTGTCCTCTTGTTCTGGTGCTGGCTGCCTGGGAGAAGAGGCCATCCTCTGCCTGGCTACAACCTCCCTTCAGGTAGTTGTAGAGAGCAATAAGGTCACCTCTCTCCAAGCCACTCTCCATCATTTTTCAGCAGTCCTGGCTCACTGGAGAGGTCCCAGAAGACTGGAAGCTGCCAACGTGGTGCCCATCCACAAGAAGGGCCAGTTGGAAGAGCCGGGGAATTATAGGCCTGTCAGCCTGACCTCAGTGCCAGGCAAGATTATGGAACGGCTCATCTCGAGTGCGATCACACAGCACTTACAGGATGGCCAGGGGCTCAGGCCTAGCCAGCAGGGATTTAGGAGGGGCAGGTCCTGCCTGACCAACCTGATCTCCTTCTATGATCAGGTGACTGCCTGGTGGATGTGGGGCAGGCTGTGGATGTGGTCTGCCTGGACCTCAGCAAGACCTTTGACACAGTCCCCCACAGCAAACTCCTGGCCAAGCTGGCAGCCCATGGCTTGGACAGGATCACACTGTGTTGGGTTAGGAACTGGCTGGAGGGCCGAGCCCAGAGAGTGGTGGTGAATGGTGCCACAGCCAGCTGGCAGCCAGGCACCAGTGGTGTGCCCCAAGGATCAGTGCTGGGCCCCATGCTCTTCAACATCTTTATTGATGATCTGGATGAGGGCATTGAGTCCATCAGAAGTAAATTTGCAGATGACACCAAGCTGGGGGCAGGAGTTGATCTGCTGGAGGGCAGAGAGGCTTTGCAGAGGGACCTCAACAGGCTGGACAGATGGGCAGAGGCCAAGGGCAGGAGACTGAACACATCCAAGTGCCAGGTGCTGCACATTGGCCACAGCAACCCCAGGCAGTGCTACAGGCTGGGGTCAGAGTGGCTGGAGAGCAGCCAGGCAGAGAGGGACCTGGGGGTGCTGGTTGATGGGAGACTGAACATGAGCCTGCAGTGTGCCCAGACAGCCAAGAGGGCCAACCACATCCTGGCCTGCATCAGGAATAGTATGGCCAGCAGGTGCAGGGAGGTCATTCTGCCCCTGTACACTGCTTTGGTTAGGTCACACCTTGAGTCCTGTGTCCAGTTTTGGGCCCTTCAGTTTAAGAAGGACATTGAGACACTTGAAGGTGTCCAGAGAAGGGCAACAAGGCTGGGGAGAGGCCTTGAGCACAGCCCTGTGAGGAGAGGCTGAGGGAGCTGGGGTTGCTTAGCCTGGAGAAGAGGAGGCTCAGGGAGACCTCATTGCTCTCTACAACTCCCTGAAGGGAGGTTGTAGCCAGGAAGGGGTTGGCCTCTTCTCCCTGGCAGCCAGCACCAGAACAAGGGGACACAGTCTCAAGCTGCAACAGGGGAGGTTTAGGCTGGAGGTGAGGAGAAAGTTCTTCACCGAGAGAGTGATTCGCCATTGGGATGTGCTGCCCAGGGAGGTGGTGGAGTCACCATCCCTGGAGGTGTTCAAGAGGGGACTGGATGTGGCACTTGGAGCCATGGTCTAGTCGTGATGTTTGTGGTTACAGGTTGGACTCAATGATCTTCAGGGTCTCTTCCAACCTTGGTAATACTGTACTGTACTGTACTGTAAAGAAAGTTCTTCCCAGCAAGAGAGATTGGCCATTGGGATGTGCTGCCCAGGGAGGTGGTGGAGTCACCATCCCTGGAGGTGTTTAAGAGGGGACTGGATGTGGCACTTGGAGCCATGGTTTAGTTGTCAGGAGGTGTTGGGTGACAGGTTGGACTTGATGACCTCTAAGGTCTTTTCCAACCTTACTGATTCTATGAGAGGGCACAGGGGCTGGGTTTGTACCACTTTATATATTGTGATGGTTTAGGGGCTGGGTGCTTTTAAGAACCACAAAGTTGCAGACCTGCAGGAGGTCCAGAGTGTGCAGGAGGTGGACCAGGAGGTGGATTTCATTCCCGTAAGTCCTGCATCCCTGCACAGCTGGTGGCACTTTCAGGTTTTTTCCCCCTTTTTTCCCCTCCCTCTCCGCTGCCAGGAGGACACCCATGGGGAGTTGAGGTCTGGAGTTTGGCCTTGGCAATGCTGCCAATTAGGTCTGGAGCCACCTAATTGGGGCCTGGAGCTGCCAAGTTGAACTTAATTGCACTGCAATGGTGTGGTAGGGGTGGCAGACAGGCATGGAGGGCAGGGTGGGGCATGAGGGCCTGGGTGTGTTGGCCTGGTTTAAAGGGAGGTTTGGGTGAAGCTTTGGCTTAATGAGACTCTGTTAAGCCCAGACTGTGGATTTTGTGTGTTTTATCTGCTTTATACTGCTGTGTGTAGTTGTGAATGGCCTTTCCATCTAAACTTTCCATCCTATCCAATCCTTTGTGTGGGCAATTTTCTTTTACCCCTTCTGGAAGAAGTAAAAGAGCTCCTGCCTGGCTCTAAACTAAGCCACATCATATGATCAATGCCAAAGTGCTCTGCTTTCACCCACAGGGTGCAGGGCAAGGTGTAGGGACCTGTCCCACTGCTGCTCGGCCTGTTGTTTATTATGGCTGAAAGCTACCCACAAGCATTAGGGCTTGTTTCAGCCCAGGTCTCTGTGCCTGCTGCTTTTGTTTGAAGAACAGGCAGGCTGGCTTTGACTGTGGGTTAGGCACACGGAAGTGCTGGGATTTTGAGTGCTTGAACGTGTCACTGGGGACCTTGCCTCAGGGATGAGGACTTTGTCCTGAACACTGTGAAATCTGAACTGGTCAGATTAAAACAGTGCCAGGTAAGAAAACTAAGAGAGAGCAGATCAGAGTTTGTGGCTACCAAAGCAGAGGCTTTCATGAGATCCTTTCTGTGCTAGTGAGAAGCTGAGCCAGCCAGTCCCCATGGCCTCGTGCTTGCTGGGCTGTGGGAGTCATCTGAATGCTTCTGCTCCTCAGTAAGGAGTCTGAACACACTTAATGCTAGATAAGAGACTCCACCAATGACTGATTTCGGAGATCTATCCATTAGCTACTTTGAAACCCTTTTCCAGTGCATGCTTCAGTGGCTCAGTTTAAAGATTTTAATCAGGATGTCTCACTGTGTCAGGAAAAGAGCCTGCAGAGATCCAAGTGTATTGTGTCAGCTGTCACTTCTATTAACTAAGCCTGTAAAAAATGCTGGCAATACTTCAGTGTTAAATGCTAACATTAAAAAGCTGACACTTAACAGGGCTGCTGTGGCTGCCATTGAAGTGTGCTGTTAGTGCTCCTCTTGCTCGTGCCTGGCATTCCCAGAATCACAGAATGGTCTCTCTGCAAGGGACCTCCACAGCTCTTACAGTCCAACCCCCTGCACTCAGCAGGGACATCCCCAGCTAGATCAGGTTGCCCACGGCCCTGTCCAGCCTCACCTGGAATATCTCCAGCCATGGAGCCTCAACCACCTCCCTGGGCAACCTGTTCCAGTGTTCCAGGAGCCTCCTGGTGCAGAACTTGTTCCTCACATCCAATCTCAATCTGCTCTGCTCTAGTTTGAAGCCATTGCCCCTGGTCCTGTCCTTGCAGGCCTTTGCAAGGAGTCCCTTTGCAGCCTTCTTGTAGCCCCCTTCAGAGTCCTCAGCTTCCTCAGTCTGCCCTCATAGCAGAGCTGCTCCAACCCCCTGAGCATTTTCATGGCCTCCTCTGGACCCTCTCCAGCAGGTCCAGGTCCTTTCTGTGTTGAGAGCTCCAGAGCTGGACACAGCCCTGCAGGTGAGGTCTCCCCAGAGCAGAGCAGATTGGCAGGATCCTCTCTCTCCATCTCTGGCCACACTGCTTTGGCTGCAGCCCAGGCTGCCCTTGGCCTCTTGTGCTGCAGTCTCACACTGCCTGCTGCTGTCCAGCTTCTCCCCCACCAGCATCCCCAAGTCCTTCTCCTCAGGGCTGCTTTCTATCATTCCTTCCCCAGCCTGCATTGACAGTGAGGATTGCTCAAGCAGCCTTCACCAGCTACATGTGCCACGCTCAGTCTTTCCCCTGATTTGGCCTGGGATCAGTGCTAAGCTCACAGGACTGCAATCAGACTCGGGAGCCTTTGCCCACCAATGACCCTTCAGCTGTTCTTCTCCATGCAGCTGTCATAGTGCAGCATCAAACACAGAGTGCTGCCCTAGAGGAGATCCCTCTTGGTGAAGGTTATGCATTTCTGCATGCAAAATGCTCAGCTCTCCCTAAAGCACCTGCAAGGGCTTTCACAGACAGAGTAAAGATAAACACAGCATAATCTCTGTATTTTGATGCAGCCTCTGACTCTTCCCTCCCACAGCTAGCACAAGAAGCCAAGGTGTGTATAGATTGGTTGGTATTTGCACAGCGCTTGGAAGGTTCCAGCTGTTGATGTCCTAAGCGGGATTCAAGGCTGCAGGAAGCTGCTGCCTTAGCACAAGCAACACAGGCACACAGGCACAGGAGTGAGCGAGGCTGGAGCTCGGGCTCCAGGCTGATTGCTCTGGTGTGGCAGGCAGGACCCTGCTTCATTGAAGACTCCAGGAGCACAGCGAGCGGGCCGCCGCCGAGCACCGTGGCTCCCCAGCTGTGGCCAGGCTGCGAGGGAAGGACACGCAATGACAGTGAGCAATTGAATCAAATATGCTATAAAATAACAGCCCCAAAATAGTAAAACTTGTGATGAATTATTAAAGTTGCTTATTTTAACATTTTATTTACTGAATTTTGCATTATTAAAACTACAAACCAGCAGCTCTCTCTCATTGCCTTGTCATTGGGTCTGGCCTCCCGAGACTGCCTTTGTTCTCCTTCAGCCTCCCGGCCTGTTGACGTGATCTTGCCTCCCGACCTTTCTCTCCTCACCCCATCATGATTCATGCCACTGCCTCCCTCCTGCCCATTCCTTTCCACATGCATTTTCCTGGCGGTGCCTGCGAAGCTCTGCAAGGCTCCAGCACACCAGGAGTCTCTCAGCATGTGTTTCCCCATATGCAGCACCTCTTGTCCCCCATGTCCCAAAGTGTTAAGCTACAGCCTTCTTCATTTAATTTTGTCCCTGGCACTCACTCATCTCTCTTGCAATACTCAAAAGAAAAAAAACCCAAATCAGATGTAGATGGCTTGGTAAATGCAGTCCCTCAGGAGATGCTCAGCATATGCCAGCTCTCCTGGGATTGTTTTCATGCTGTATACATTTTCATACACTTCTGCTAAATTATCCAGCATCGCTTCACGTCCAGGTCAACCAGTGGATTCTTTAGCGTGGTGACGAGGAGAGACCACTCCTGTGACACGCCCCCCAGTGGACCAAGGCTCTGGGATTAGATTCCTTGAAGTGAGCATCCTAGAAGGAAGGGATCTGTAATGCTAAAAATGGAGCAGTTAAAACAGAAAACTTTCCAGACAGAGTGAAAGTACAAAGGTGGAGAAAGGGCTCTACCTATACCCTTCTGCTTCCTGCAAAGAGCTTGGATGCTTCTACCCCACCCAAGGAAATAGCAGTGCCCCAGCTGCAGGGTGACATCCCAGGCTGGAGGAGAATCATGCTCCTGATTTTGAAGAGGACCTGAGGAGGCATGTCCCATGGGCAATCCCTGTAGCACCTTCAGCACAGCCTCTGTCCCTCGTTGAGGTTAAAGGACCTCCAGAACTTGAATCCCTTCTGCAGCACAGATGATGCAGGCAGTAACAGCATGAGCAGGGTCTGTCTTCTCTTGTACCTTGCCTGCCTTATATTCAAAACTGCCTATTTATAACATTTCTCATATGAGAGCTAAAATAGCAGCTGCCATTTTTAAATCAACACTTATCTGTTCTGCTGAAATCTTTGTATTTATCGAGCTGCCTCCCTCCTGAGTGCAGTCACACTGCTGGCACCGGCAGCTGCCGCTTGACTCAAGGCACACGGGCGGCAGTGGTTTGCCATTCCACCTCTCCTGCCTTTTTCTCTCTGGAATTTCCCATGAGATGAACTTTGGGGTATTTTCAGAACGCCAGTTGGGTGGCTGGGTCCTTTCCAGACCGCCAGTGATGGCTGCCTGCCGTCTGCAGAGGGATGCTTGAGGTGACCGTAGCCACGCACGATGCCAGCTGCTGCCATGCACCCTTGGAGCTGCCTGCATGGGAGGAGAGGCTGCACTGCTCACCTGGCAGGGCTAGGCACAGGGTGAGCTTTAGCTACACATGTGTCCTTGACACAAGGCACTGCTGAACCTGCTGCCCAGCACCACCTGAGCTTCTCACCCTGCTGCAGGGAGATGCTGGTGCTGCTGGATCCTGCACTAGTGTCTGGCTCAGCCAGAGCACAGGCATCAAGTGGGGTGCAATTGTTGTCTGCAGCTACCTGATAGGGTTAGAGGGAAGGCAGCCACCTCCTCCCTGAGGTGAGCAGTGAATGGAAACCTTCCCACACTGCAGCAAGAGAACAAGTGATGAGATGGAGTGGGGACGTTCCTTCTCTAACAGCCTGCCTGGAGAGGAGACTGAGCGAGCTGTGCCATGCAGGTGCTGTGCAGGTCATGCCCTCTCCACTGACCCTCACAGAGGGAGGAGTTCAGCTGGAGATGGTTGGACTGCAAACACCATCTGTAGTGCAGGAGCTTCTTGGAATAACCCAGCTTCAACACAGAGAGAGAGATTGGCCATTGGAAGGGAGTCACCATCCCTGGAGGTGTTCAGGAGGAGACTTGATGGGGTGCTTGGTGCCATGGGTTAGTTGATTAGGTGGTGTTGGATGATAGGTTGGACGTGATGATCTTGAAGGTCTCTCCCAACTTGGTCTATTCTATTCTATTCTATTCTATTCTATTCTATTCTATTCTATTCTATTCTATTCTACTCATTTTCTTTTCTTTTCTTTTCTTTTCTTTTCTTTTCTTTTCTTTTCTTTTCTTTTCTTTTCTTTTCTTTTCTTTTCTTTTCTTTTTTTCTTTTCTTTTCTTTTCTTTTCTTTTCTTTTCTTTTCTTTTCTTTTCTTTTCTTTTCTTTTCTTTTCTTTTTTCTTTTTTTTTTTCTTTTCCTTTCTTTGCTTTTCTTTTCCTTTCTTTGCTTTTCTTTTCTTTCCTCTGTTGCCTTTAAGGTATTTTGATGATGATGATAATAACAATAACAATAACAATAACAATAACAATAACAATAACAATAATAATAATAATAATAATAGTAATAATAACAGCTTCCTTCCTGGCCACTGAGCTCTTTAAGGCCACATAAAGTGGAACCCATAGCTTCTGACTGCTTGTTATGAACGGGCCTGGGTTCTACATGCACTGAATGTTACTCTGTCAACAATAGGAAATAATTGTTGCAGCTCAGAGCTAGAGTCCTGGCTTAGTGTCCTGACTGGAAACAAGAGTAAGACTTTTCCAGAGGCTTCCAGTCTAAAGGATAAACAATTTCAGGGTCTGGACAGAGAATAATGTGAGATAAGTTTAGATCATTCCATTGGGTTGCTGAACATCTTATATTTTGTGGAACAAACTGCTCCTTTCTCTTTCTCCCTGCTGCTTCTTGCCTGCTTGCTGCTTGTCTCTCTCTTTGACCTTGCTGCTGCCAGAATAACCTCTGCTCTGGCTGTGTGTGAGGTGCAAGGTGGGGGGAGTAGGGGAAAAGCAGGATCGCTGCGGGCAGCCTCCTTTGGGCCTTTGTGTCCAGAGGGGTGGGGGGCAAGGGCTGAATTGTTGTATGAGGAGGTATTTCCGACGCTGTTGAACTGTGCAGATGTGTACTCCTACCCTGTGCATGTTTATTGCCTTTTACAACTTCAGCTTTAATCCATTTTTGTAAACTAATGTCGTTTTGCTTCCAGAACGGTGAGTTAGTGCTGGCAAGTTTACTCCAGGGGGAAATCGCCACTTTGTTGGGGTGCAGGCTCGAGCCACAGTGATCATGATAAATATTACTCTTTGCCTGTTCCTCAAACTGCTGTAGCTCCTCTGCTGGGCTCTGGCTCCCTGTGTCACTGGTACAGCTTGAAGGGGGAACTTCAGCCTGGATCCTGACTGCAAAGACTGGAAGTAAAATACATTAGCACTGGATGTAGAAGAGAAATAATGATAACAGAATTCGTTGGGTTGTTAATGGGATGTAGAGCAGAGGCACAGACAATTCTTGCTCGCTTTTCGTCTCCTGTCTCTTCTGCTTGCAGCTTTCCTTGCTCTCTCTCTGTCCCATGGCCTTGCCATCTCTGTTTTGACTTCTGTGTGAGGTAACAGGAAAGAGTGGGGGAAGAGGTGGATGGTCCCCCTGGATCCATCCAGGGGGTCTGAGGAGTTTCTGTGTTGTTTATAAGATATCATTATATATGTATATGTGTAGTAGATCCATTGTGTATTTTGTACACATTCATTGCATTTCATCTCTCTATATCTGAAGGGGGCCTACAAGAAGGCTGGGGAGAGACTGCTCAGGCAATCAGGTAGTGACAGGACTAGGGGGAATGGAATGAAGCTGGAGGTGGGGAGATTCAGGCTGGAGGTGAGGAGGAAGTTCTTCCCCATGAGAGTGGCGAAGCCCTGGAATGGGTTGTGCAGGGAGGTGGTTGAGGCCCCGTCCCTGGAGGTGTTTAAGCCCAGGCTGGATGAGGCTGTGGCCAGCCTGATCTAGTGTGGGGTGTCCCTGCCCACGGCAGGGGTTGGAACTAGCTGATCCTTGTGGTCCCTTCCAACCCTGACTGATACTGTGATACTATGATTGTGGTTTGCTTGCAAATAGAGCTTCATTTGCTTCCAAAGCCTCCTGAGCTAGCCTGGCAATTTTTATGTTGGGGGTAGTTTCTCCAAATGATTTGAGGGGTAATTTCAACCCACCTCAGTTACTATGAGAAAATCATGGGACTGGGTTATCTTTCCCAGGCTGCTTCCATTTCAGGCAAGATCAGCTACCAAGGTAGAGTGCAATTTACTACTGCTGCCAAATTCTTTAGGTTTCCTCTGTAGAACTGATTATAGCCTAAACACTGCCTTGTGAGTGACTGCCTAGAAGGTTAACCATCATAATGCCAGTGTGTATTTCCTCCTCTGCTGCAGCTCCCTGTGCCAAAGTAGAGTGTTCTATGTGGAAAAGCCAAGAGACTTTGCCAAAAGTCATACCTAGCACCCAGGCTTTCTGTACCTGACAGTAGCAGGAAGATGAGTTCATAGTATCATAGTATCAGTCAGGGTTGGAAGGGACCACAAGGATCATCTAGTTCCATCCCCCTGCCATGGGCAGGGACACCCCACACTACATCAGCCTGGCCAGAGCCTCATCCAGCCTGGGCTTAAACACCTCCAGGGACGGGGCCTCAACCACCTTCCTGCACAACCCATTCCAGGGCTTCACCACTCTCATGGGGAAGAACTTCCTCCTCACCTCCAGCCTGAATCTCCCCACCTCCAGCTTCATTCCATTCCCCCTACTCCTATCACTAACTGAGATCCTGAGCAGTCCCTCCCCAGCCTTCTTGGAGCCCCCTTCAGATCCTGGAAGGCCACAATGAGGTCACCTCGGAGCCTTCTCTTCTCCAGCCTGAACAGCCCCAACTCCCTCAGTCTGTCCTCACAGGAGAGGTGCTCCAGCCCTCTGCTCATCCTCGTGGCCCTTCTCTGGGTTGCAGATGCTGGCCTCTGCAAGGCACTCAGTTAACCTGACACAGTCTTCTTCTGGGAGGATTCCACTCTTGGTGGGATGCTTGCAAAAGCTGCCAGCCTGGATGGATGCTCAGTGCTGAATAACCTTTGTTTACTACGTGTCTGTGTGCTAGGAATGAGTTGAAAGGCTCTTTGATAGCCTGCTGGCCAAAAGGCAGCTCTGGAGGCTTCTCATCTGGAATCACAGCTATTTTTGTTCTGCTTCATGTAGAAACAACCCCAAAGGTTGCAGTCACACAGATACTTAAGAGCATGTGAAGTATGGTTTCTGTGAGTGCCCCAAGGACTTCAGCCTGGGCTGGAACGAGGGGATGCCTTCTGTGCCTTCTGTTTACTAGACTATCCTTTTTGCATAGCCTCTTGGCAGACTGTAAATCCAAGAAAGTCCTCTTTATAGTATTTGGGATTAAAGCACTGCATGGATATTTTGCTAACATCTGTCTGTCTCACTTTGAGGAACAGCAGCTCATTCGTCTGAGGAAGCTGCTGGCAACTGACACACAGAAAAGCTGAAGTACAGCCAGCCCCAGAATCACAAAAAGGCACTGTCTTGTTCAGAGGGAAGAAGTTTGCCATTAGCCATGCCAACCCCTGCTTTGCTGAGAGAAATGGATGAGAGCAAGTTGTCTTATCTCAGCCTGCAGTTCAGCAGGTCACACACTGGCAGTGTCCTAACCACATCCCTGATCCTGCAGAGATGACAAAGCCAAGTTTGCTCCTGGCTCAGAAGCAGCTTCTCTGAAAGTGAGATATGAGGCCACCCCTCCCACGGCAACAGGCAGCCCTTGCAGAGAGCCCCTTTGCTGGTAGCACTCTTTGCTTCCCACTCTGGCAAGGCTCTGGTGCTCAGGAGATGATATCTGCAGACTGCTACCAGCCCTGTGCTGCACCCATTAGTCAAGTCCTCCCTGGGCAAAGGTCTGGCCAGCCCAGACAGGCCATCAGGTGCCTGACAAACCTGGTGGCCTTCTCTGAACAGGTCACAACATTAATAGCTGAGGGGTGAGCAACTGATGTCATTTCCCTGGCCCTGAGCAAAGCCTTCGGCACTGTCCCGCACCACCTCCTGGTCTCCAGGCTGGTGACACATGGGTGTGATGGGTGACCACTAGATGGATACAGAACTGGCTTGATGGCCGCACCCAGAGAGTGGCTGTCAATGGTCCATGTCCCAATGGAGGCCAGGGACAAGCAGAGTCCCTCAGGGATCAGTCCTGGGACCAGGCTTGTTCAACACCTTTGTGGGTGCCATGGACAGTGGCAGTGAGTGCAGCCTCAGCAAGGTTGCTGATGACACCAAGCTGTGTGGTGCAGCAGACAGCTGGAGGGAAGGGATCCATCCAGAGGGACCTGGACAGGCTGGAGAGGTGGGCACAAGCCAACCTCAGGAGCTTCAACAAGACCAAGGGCAGGGTCCTGCAGCTGGGTGGAGGCAATTCCAGGCACAAATGCAGGCTGGGCAGGGACTGGCTGGAGAGCAGCCCTGAGGAGAGAGACTTGGGGGTGCTGGGGGAGGAGAAGCTCAGCAGGAGCTCTCAGTGTGCACTTGCAGCCCGGAAAGCCAATCAGCTCCTGGGCTGCAGCAGAAGTGTGGCCAGCAGGGCAAGGGAGGGGATTCTCCCCCTCTGCTCAGCTCTGGTGAGACCCCACCTGCAGTACTGCCTCCAGTTCTGGAGCCCCTATGACAAAAGGGATGTGGAGGTGCTGGAAGGTGTCCAGAGAAGGGCCACGAGGATGAGCAGAGGGCTGGAGCACCTCTCCTGTGAGGACAGACTGAAGGAGTTGGGGCTGTTCAGTCTGGAGAAGAGAAGGCTCCCAGGTGACCTCATGGTGGCCTTCCAGTATCTGAAGGGGGCTACAGGAAGGCTGGGGAGGGACTTCTCAGGATCTCAGGTAGTGATAGGACTAGGGGGAATGGAAAGAAGCTGGAGGTGGGGAGATTCAGGCTGGAGGTGAGGAGGAAGTTCTTCGCCATGAGAGTGGTGAAGCCCTGGAATGGGTTGTCCAGGGAGGTGGTTGAGGCCCCGTCCCTGGAGGTGTTTAAGCCCAGGCTGGATGAGGCTGTGGCCAGCCTGATGTAGTGTGGGGTGTCCCTGCCCATGGCAGGGGGTTGGAACTAGATGATCCTTGTGGTCCCTTCCAACCCTGACTATTACTATGATTCTATGATTCTATGAATAAGAGCAGCAGCAGCAGCAGCAGCAGGAACAGCCAGGCCTCCCACATGCTCTGTAGCTAAGGATGGGAAGTTTTTCGGGCAGTGTTTTCCTGCCCAAAGCTGAAGGGCGCGTTGCTCTCCTCTCTGGCAGCACAGCCGTGGCAGAAAGCTCTGGCCGTGGCACAGCCTGACTGCTGCAGGGCATTCATTGCTGCTGAAGCCTTCCAGGGGACTTGGAGAATTTTGGTTTCTGACTCATGGGCTCTGGGGCTCTGCACTGCAAGTACTGGAATGAGAGCAAGAGGAGGCAAAGTCATGCCTCTCCTGGCTTTCTGTGTTTGTCATACCAGAAGGTGCCTTGAATGTCATTTTTCTTTTCTCTCTCTCTGTAAGTTGTTTCTACCTCCTGGGAGAGATTCTTAACAGAGGAAAACCAACCTGATGGCTCTGGGAATGCCACCAGGAGAATGCTGCCTTCTCTTGGTCCTGTAAGATGCCCAATGCCAGCACAAGGGGCAGTGGTGGGTGTTGAGGCAGAGGAAGCACCATGGAAACACGAGGAAAAGTTTTTTCCCTGTGAGGGTTCTAGAGCCCTGGGGCAGGCTGCCCAGGGGGTTGTGGAGTCTCCCTCTCTGGAGATGCTCAAAACCTGCCTGGATGTGCTCCTGTGTGACCTGCCCTGGGTGCTCCTGCTCTGGCAGGGGGTTGGGCTGGATGATCTCTGGAGGTCCCTTCCAGCCTCTGCCATTCTGTGAGTCTGTGAAACGTGCAGCTGAGCCTGCTGATGTGGACAGGTGCTTGAGCAGCACCTTTAGCACCTGATCAAAACAACTCCATAGCTCCAACTTCTAATTATGATTCTAATTATTATCCCACAGTGAAGAGGTATTGTGAAGTGACAGGCAAAGAGCTTCAGCTGGAAAGAAGTACCAATAGAAGTGATATGAAAGTGCTGACCTTAGGAGAGCTTTACTCCTTGCCTTTGCTGCTGTGCTATACAGTTTGCACATAACTGACCCTTATGTCCAAAGCTTATGTAAATATCAAAGACCTTTTCAAGAAGATTTGAAGCAAACAAGAACTGTGAGGAACCTACCAGACTGTGGGGTAAGGATATGCTTGCAAGGATCCACTGAGTGCTTTAGCAGCAAAGGTGCAGGCAGCAGGATCCTGCACTCTTGTACAGCCCATTGGACTGCACAACAAAGGGATCTCGAGCTGTTTGCCTGCTCATTTCCAGGTGTTCTCCAGGAAATCAGCGAAGGATTTGAGGAAGGGCTGCAGGAGTTCATGGAGCTTTAACATTTGACAAAATGAACTGCTGGGGAGGCTGGGGTTTGACTGCCATTGCACATCCATGGAGCTCAGGCTTGTAAGGCTTGACCATTTTTTAGGAGGTGTCTTAGGTTCACAGATCCACAGAACACATCAGGCTGGAAGAGACCTGCAGGCTCAGCCAGTCCAACCTCCACCCAGCACTGCAGGCTCAGCACCAAACCATGGCCCTAAGCACCAGCTCCACACACTGCTTCAACACCTCCAGGGATGGGCACTCCAGCACTGCCCTGGGCACAACATTCCAAGGCCTGGGAACCCTTCCAGGCAAGAAAGATTTCCTAGCATCCAGCCTCAGCCTCCCCTGGGGCAGCTTGGAACCATTGCCTCTGCTCCTGTGGCTTGCCACCAAGGAGCAGAGGCTGTCCCCTCCTCACTGCAACCTCCCTGCAGGGAGCTGCAGAGAGCAAGGAGGTCTCCCTCAGCCTCCTCTTCTCCAGCCTGAACACCCCCAGCTCCCTCTTGCATCAGCTGAGTCTCTTAACATGATTCTGCTTCCATCATGCCCTTGCCTGTTGAAGTCAATATGATGCCATGGCTCAAATCAAACACCTACCACACTGACCTCATTGGGAGTGTCTTGAAGACATCACAGTGGAATCAAAGTCACTTTCTTTGTTAAGTTATACAGCTGTGCCCAGACACTCTGTAGATGCAGGGGTGAAGAGCTCATAAAGGAAGCATTTGCAGTGATCCCTTATTCACACACATCCTTTTGAAGCTCTCTAAAAGAAATCTGAAGCAAATCTGTATTCCTCTCTCCCCAAGCATTTCAGGGAGGTCACAGCAATAGAAGTCACGCTGGCCTGTGCCATACTGCTAAGATAGCATTGTTGTCCAAATGTGCTGCCAAATACCTGCCAGCATGTGCTAGGAAGAGGGTACAATATGTTCTCAAGTTGTTGAACCTGCACCACCGAGCCCAAGCAGGGCTGAGGCAGTGCAGCCCTGCAGTCTGCTGGGTGTCTCCTTGGGAGGTGGTGCACTGGGGGCTGCCTTGAGCACAGTGTGGGCTGTGCTCAGCATGTGGGTCGTGCTCAGCACTTGCAAGCCAAGTCCTCTTTGAAGTGAGCTGACCATCTCTGGGTGGTTTAATTTATTTGATCAAACACTGCCAAAAGAAACCAGTTCCCAAAGGAACTTGGTGTTATTAAAGAGCTGAGGCATGGGAAGAGTCCTGCTCTAATTAGTAAAATAGGGACAAAGAGAAAGGACACAGAGTAAAGTTAAGGGCTGGATGCACATTCCTCACAAGTCTCTTATTGCCGAGCAGAAGCACAGAGGATGTCAATTATTGACTTCCCTGTTCACGATCTCTGAGCTCATCTGTTGCAAAACGCCCTGTGCCACCCTTCCAAAGGACTCTGTGTGCAGTGCAGTGACCTAAAGGTTGTGCAGGCTTGGGCTGTGGCAGCTCATTTTCTTCATCACAGGCACTGTGGGGCTGTGTTTTGGGTGTGTGCTGAAAGCCATATTGGTAATACAGAGGTGTTGCTGAGCAGAGCTTACGCAGAGGCAAGGCCTTTCCTGCTCCTCTCCTCACTCAGCAGTGAGCAGGCTGGGGGTGCACAAGAAGCTGTGAGGGGACCCGAGGGGTGGTCACACTCAGCACAGAGCAGGGGGCAGAGGAAGGAGGGGAGAACTTTGGGAGCAACGGCTGCGTGGGAGGGAGCTCTGCTCCCCTGGAGAGCTGGACCCTGCCTGCCATGGGCGTGGGGAATGAGGCCTTTGTTTTGCACTGCTCACAGCTCTTGCCCTACCTGTTGAACTGTCTTCAGCTCAAGCCACGTCTGTTCTCACTCTTACAATTCTCTTCTCCATCCTCCTGTGAGGGCAGTGAGTAGGCAGCTGTGTGAGGCTCAGCTGCCAGCTGGGGTTAAGGCATGACCTGTTGCAATAGGAGACAGAGCCATAGGGTTATGCTCCTGCAGAGGAGCAGCTGTTGAATGAGTTTCCTAAATGAGCCATTATGACCATGAGTGAGGTGTGCAAAATCAGCCAGAGAGGAGCTGTTATCTGCACACAGTGAATGCAACTTCTCCTGAGGACTAAGTGACCTTACAGAGTCCAAGTAAGCACACAGAAGCCTGGCAGCTTTAATCCCAAACTGCATTTTGCCCTGTGTCTGCCATGGCTTGGCATCAGGATGGTTTCAGAGAGCAGTAACCTATAGGTGGCATTCAAGGACAGCAGATTACTCTGATCTTGCACACGGGTGCAGTGCTCCCACAGGTGTGCCAGGAATGTGCTGCCAGTGTCACAGGGCCATTATCACTGGGGCAGGCTGGCCAGAGTGGGAAAAATGCCTCCCTCAGGAGCTCTCCAGCTCCTGAGAGCTGTCAGCTGCCTTTCTCCATGCTACAGACTCTCCTTTTCTAGCTCTAGGTGCTGTGTTGGCCAATGGTTTTTAGGACTGGGCATCCTGGGCTACCTGGCTGTGAGCTCTGCAGCAGCTGTAGCCCAGCCCAGTTCTCACTGATGTGGAACATGCCATGAGCACCTGGAGAGGCCAAGGGACAGTCTGGGACCTCAAGCAGTGGCCAGGACACAGTGCTTCCTTGCAGGACAGGGGGACACATATGACAACCATCCAAGACCCTGTCCAAGTGGGCTCCACTGGGCCTGTCTGAACCCCTGCTGTGGGGTTTCCCTCCCACCTGGCTGTCAAGTCACCTTTGGCACAAATGACACTGCATCTGTGTCCTCGTGCCAAGGCCAACATCAGAAAGCAGAGGTTTGCTCTCCCTTGCCATGCAGCAGCTCTGAAGCAAGCCACCACCTTCACAGGCACTCCAGAGCAGCCAGGGAGCAGGGCATGCAGCCAGGGTCAAGCAGCAGGGCACCTCTTCTCTAAGACACAGGAGTCCCCAAAAGTGGGGCTCTATTCCACCCACCAGCACGGGCCAGTCCTCCAGAGCAGCTTTACCTGCTTGACTCACCCCATATTCTGGGGTTTCATCCCCACAGAGTGCTTTAACTCCACAGAAGCTGTCCTTATGCCATACCTCATCCTGGCTGGCACAGAGCTGCCTGCTCTGCCCCTCTTGCCATGCATCACTGAGGGTGGGAAGGCTCTGCAAAGGGGCCTGGCCAGGCCAAGGGCAATTGTGTGAGATTCAACAAAGCCAAGCGCTGGGTCCTGCACTCGGGTTGCAACAACCCCATGAACCATCCAGGCTTGGGGCAGAGGTGCTGGAAGGCTGCCTGGCAGAATAGGATCTGGGGTTGTCCATTGACAGCCAGCTGAAGATGAGCCAGCAGTGTGCCCAGGTGGCCAACAAGGCCACCAGCATCCCGGCCTGCATCAGCAGCAGTGTGCTCAGCAGGAGTAGGGAAGTGATTGTCCTCCTGTACTGGGCACTGGTGAGGCCAGACCTCAAATACTCCCAGATGGACATTGAGGGTTGGAGCAGGACAAGAAAAGGGCAACCAATCTGGGGGAGGGTCTGGAGGGGAGAGTCTGGAGGGGAGAGTCTGGAGGGGAGGGTCTGGAGGACAGGGCTGGGGAGGAGCAGCTGAGGGAGCTGGGGGTGTTTAGCTTGGAGAAGAGGAAGCTGAGGGGAGACCTCACTGCCCTCTACAGCTCCCTGAAAGGAGGTTGTAGCGAGGTAGGGGTTGGTCTCTTCTCTCTACTGTCAGGTGACGGAAAGAGAAGACATGCCCTGGAGTTGTGCCAGGGGAGGGTTAGGTTGGAGATGAGGAAAAATTTCTTAGCTGCAAGAGTGGTCAGGGACTGGCCCAGGCTGCCCAGGGGGTCCCCATCCCTGGAGGTGTGCAAGAAACCTGTGGCCATGGCACCTGGGGCCAGGGTTTGGTGGTCATGGCGGGGCTGGGCTGATGTTGGACTGGGTGATCCTGCCTCCACTGCCTCTGGTGGTCTGCAAGACCCCCATCCTGTGCTGAGAAGGGTTTCTTAATGACTCTAGGCTTTGGGTATGGCTCAGGTACAACTCCCAAGGTCAGACCTTGTTTTGCTGTAGTTAGGACATTCTGCTCTGCTATGGCAGCCTCTCTGCACAGGGCTTGTCCTCTGCAGTCTCTGTGAAGCCTTGTGCAGGGGGTAATTAAAGCAGTCTGTTTCTACAGCACGTTCTGTCTGTTTTCTCCTTTTCATTATTAGATGTGATGACACATTTGCCTGTGTGGCTTCCCACAGATGGCACTGAAATGTTGTCATCAAATGGTAAGGGTAAACCAACTGTCAGCTCCTATCAAAGCTTCCCATCTTGCTTAGCTGGTGTCAGAATGCTCTTTGCATAAAGGCCTCCTTCTCTTTAAAGGCCTGCAGCAAGGATGGGCTTTGAGAGTAAGGTGTCTAATTTGATATTAACAGAGTCAAGGCTTGATTAAGAAGCTTCATCTATTAACTATAGGCTTTCATAGAATCACAGAATCACAGAATGGTAGGGGTTGGAAGGGACCTCCAGAGATCTTCAAGCTTAACCCCTCTGCCAAGGAAGGAGCACCCAGGGCAGGTCACACAGGAACACATCCAGGTGGGGCTGGAAACTCTCCAGAGCAGGAGACTCCACAACCTCTCTGGGCAGCCTGCTCCAGGCCTCCAGCAGCCTCACACCAAAGAGGTTTCTCCTCATGTTAAGGTGGAACCCCCTGGGTTCCAGCTTGTATCCATTGTTCCTTGTGCTGTCCCTGGGCACCACCAAACAGAGCCTGATCCCTTCATCTTGACCCCTTCATCCTGACCCCCATCCCTCAGATATCAATAGATATTGATCAGATCCCCTCTCAGCCTTCTCTTCTCCAGACTCCACAGCCCCAGGGCTCTCAGCCTTCCCTCATCACACAGATGTTTCAGTCCATTATCCTCCTAGTCTCTGTTGGACTTTCTCCACTAGTTCACTGAAACTCTTGAAGTGGGGAGCCTGGAACTGGACACAACACTCCAGATGTGGTCTCACCAGGGCAGAGTAGAGGGGCAGGAGAACCTCTCCTGACCTGCTGGCCACACTCTTAACACACACTGGGAGACCCTTGGCCTTCTTGACCACCAGGGCACATTGCTGCCCCATGGGTAAACTGCTGTCCACCAGGAAATGTTCCTATTTGCAAACACTTCTCAACAGTCAGGAGATGAAGAATTCTCATTCCACTTCTTTTTCCTTCTCATTTTCCCAAGCCAATTGGTCTTGTACAAAGCTGGGAAGCTCCACTCCAACATTTCCAAAAGACATGCTAACCCCTCTGAACCTCTGGGCAGAAATGTGCTTTGTGAACATAGATTCATAGATCCATCGAACACCAGGTTGGAAGGGACCCCAAGGATCACCCAGTCCAACCTCCCAGGGTAAGAATAGAGTTGAAATGAGCTGGCCCAGCAGCCTGCCAAGCTGGGCCTTGACCCTGTCTCATGTAGGGGATTCCACCTCCCCCCTTGGGAGTTTGTTCCAATATTTTAAGAAGGCTTTAAAAGATCTCTGATGAAACCAAAAGGGTTGGCATTCTTTATGTTGCTTTTGAAATACAAACCTTTGAACCAACTCCATTAAGTGCATCACAATAGCAGCAAGTGGCTGTTATTAAAGGCTGTGTTTAAATCCACAGGCAATTTTCAGGCCAGGCTAAATAAAATAGCAAATAATTAAGGTGGCAATTAAGCCAAATGCCTGGAAAATTCTGAATTCAGAGTAATCAAAAGCAACATAATGAAGCCATACAAAAAAAGAAGAAACATCAGCTGTGTGGTATGATGTTGAACCTCATGAGGTTCAACCAGAGCAAGTGCAGGGTACTGCATCTGAGCCAGAACAATCCTCACTGTCAGTACAGGCTGGGGAGGAGTGATGGAAAGCAGCCCTGAGGAGAAGGACTTGGGGGTGCTGGTGGGGGACAAGCTGGGCAGGAGCAGGCAGTGTGAGACTGCAGCACAGGAGGCCAAGGGCAGCCTGGGCTGCAGCCAAAGCAGTTGGAGAGATGGAGAGAGAGGATCCTGCCCCTCTCCTCTGCCCTGCTGAGACCTCACCTGCAGTGCTGTGTCCAGCTCTGGGGCCCTCAATACAGGAAGGACCTGGCCCGGATGGAGAGTGTCCAGAGGAGGTCACAGAAATGCTCAGGGGGTTGGAGCAGCTCTGCTGTGAGGACAGGCTGAGGGAGCTGGGGGTGTTCAGCCTGGGGAAGAGAAGGCTCCAGGGACACCGTAGAGCTGCCTGCCAGGACCTGAAGGGGCTACTAGAAGGCTGCAGAGAGACTGTTTGCAAAGGCCTGCAGGGACAGGACCAGGGGCAATGGCTTCAGACTAGAGCAGAGCAGGTTGAGATTGGATGTGAGGAACAAGTTCTGCACCAGGAGGGTGGTGGAACACTGGAACAGGCTGCCCAGGGAGGTGGTTGGGGGTCCATCCCTGGAGATGTTCAAGGTGAGTATGGACAAGGCTCTGGGCAATCTGACCTGGTGGAGGATGTCCCTGCTGAGTGCCGGGGAGTTGGACTGAATGAGCCCTTCCAAGCCAGACCATTTGTGATTCTGGTTTCTAGGGATTTTGGTTGGAGGTGCCCCATGCAGCAAGGCAGCAGCCAGCCCCCCTCAGCCCCTCTGAACAGACCAGTCCTGACTGCAGCATGAGGAGGTTTGGATCTGGCATTTAAGAGTCGAAGCAGTGCTTCTGCTTGACAATTCAGATGCTAGTGGAACAGCAGCTATGGTGCACAATGGAAGTTTATTTGCTGTTTTAGCTTTCCCTGCTGTTCACAAATTATCTATGAACAGAATCTGATTTTAACAGTTTGGTTCAGAACAGTCAGAGCACATTCCAGACTGTGCCTTGTTTGCAGATTATTTGTTTGCAGTGTGAGTGTGTGTTCAACTGTTTGCTGAATACCAGCCCCTGCTGCCCCTTGGAGGAGAAATAGATTTCACAGCAGAGGAAAAGAGAAACTGAACTTCCCCACAGCAAGAAGCACCTGCGTGGTCAGTGAGAGGGCTCTGCCTGTGGGGTCAAGGTGGAAGGTTCTTGCAGAGAGATGATGGAGGCAGCTGGCACTGGTGGGACTCTTCCCTGGTTCACCTGGATGCTTGAGACACCCTTTTTCCACCTCGGTCCTTCCTCTCCATGCCCCATAGTTTTACACTCAGTGCCCTTATAATGTCCCATGAGTTTCACACAGTTCTCTCTTCATGTACCCTGAAATAATTCCCACAGCCATGCAAGCAATCAGTCCTTGGGCTGCCTGGACCGGGCAGGGGGCGAGGACACCTCTCCTTGACCCACCCCCGTGGGCTTTGTCCTGGGGACAGTGACATCCTGGACCTTCTCAGATGGCCTTGTAGGAGCTGTTTGGAGGGATATGGATTTTCTTTCTTCACCAGGATCTTGTGTTTCATTTGCTGAGCCTTTAGTCAGGGAACCCAACCAAAAGGTTTGGGTCTCCTCTGATCTTCCACTGTCACTGCACAAGGAGGGGAAGCCAGCTCCAGCAGGGCAAGTGGTGAGACAGGCAGGGCTCCGGGCTGGGCAGTGGAGAGGAGAAATCCCTCACTATGAAGCCCTGGTGCCTAGAGCCCAGCCTGGGCTGACACTTCCCCTCAAACCAGGTGCTGTTCCACCTTCCTCTGGAGAGACTGATGAAAGGGAGGGATCAGCGGCTGGCTGTGCAGTCATTCCCCGCTCAGGGAGGATTCCTTCCTCCTCATTGTAATTAGAGTCACGGACATTGTTCGGTGTTAACGAGCTACCGGACTTCCCGGCAGGGCTTCTTGGTGCATAACGAACCCCGGCATGGGCTGGCTTGCTGATGTGTGTTGTCCTTCCTCATGCAGTAGGTACTGATGGCTTCTCAATACCACGGGAAAGATCAGTTTGAGTAAGATATGGTATTTGGAATTGGAGGCTCTCATGTGCATATTAAGCGGTGGTTTTAAAGGTCACAGCAATTGAAACGGCGGTGTGATGAACCTTGCAGTGCAGCGCCTTATGCAGCAGGTGTGAGGGGGTTCAGACTTCTAAGTGAAGGACATTACAAACCATTATTTGATAATTCTATGCTGGAATTGTTGTTTTCTATCCCAGTGACATTTAGTGCTCCTACTTTGGGCAGCAGCCACGGGGTTTATTTCACACCAGCTTCTCTAATGCCCCTGGCTGTGGGGGGTGCTGGGCCCCTAGAGCCCAGCACGGGAAGAAGTGGAGATCACAGAGAATATTTGTGAGAGATTCTAGACCTGAAAACACATCAGGCTGCTCTCGTCTCAGCAACACAGAGATGAGGTGCCTGTTGTTTAGGAAAATCAGATCAGCTTCCTAAGGTTCAAGTGTATTCCAGTTTGTGGCCATTGCCCCTTGTCCTGTCACTGGGCACCCCCAGACAGAGCCTGGTCCCTTCTTCTTGACATCCACCCCTCAGATATTGATAGACATTGATCAGATGCTCTCTCAGCCTTCTCTTCTGCAGACTAGACAGCCCCGGGGCTCCCAGGCTTTCCACACGTGTCCAGAGAAGGGCAACAAGGCTGGGGAGAGGCCTTGAGCACAGCCCTGTGAGGAGAGGCTGAGGGAGCTGGGGTTGCTTAGCCTGGAGAAGAGGAGGCTCAGGGGAGACCTCATTGCTCTCTACAAGGAAGGGGTGGGCCTCTTCTCCCTAGCAACCAGCACCAGAACAAGGGGACACAGTCTCAAGCTGTGCCAGGGGAGGTTTAGGCTGGAGGTGAGGAGAAAGTTCTTCACCGAGAGAGTGATTCGCCATTGGGATGTGCTGCCCAGGGAGGTGGTGGAGTCACCACCCCTGGAGGTGTTCAAGAGGGGACTGGATGTGGCACTTGGTGCCATGGTCTAGTCATGGGGTCTGTGGTGACAGGTTGGACTCGATGATCTTCGAGGTCTCTTCCAACCTTAGTGATACTGTGAGACTGTGATACTGTGATACATCAGACAGATGTTGCAGTCCCTCCTCCTTGTAGCCTCTGTTGGACTCTCTGCAGTATCTCCCTGCCCTTCTCGAACTGGGGAGCCCAGAACTGGACACAACACTCCAGATGTGGTCTCACCAGCACAGGGCAGGGGGCAGGAGAACCTCCCTTTCACATCAGCTTCTCTAATCCTCATGGCTGTGGGGGATGCTGGGCCCCTACAGCCCTGCACAGGAAGGAACTGAGATCACAGAGAACATGTGTGAGAGACTCTGGACCTGGGAACACAGGAGCCAGCAGCAGGCCCTGCCTCAGCCACCCACAGATGAAGTGTCTGCGTTTAGAAAAATCAGATCAGCTTCCTGAGGGCCTTGTTAAAGTGCTGAGTGTAAATTGAGATTGGAATTGACTGTTAAAGATCTTGCTTGAGCAGGTTAAACGTCTGCTGGATTTATTGCAGGTTGATTTGTCGTTCATCTGTAACTGGTACAATAAAGCCAATCAGGGTAAGTGAATCAAATCTAATTTACTCTCTAATGGACCAAAAAGGAAGGGACAAACACTGCACCACTCGATCCAAATGATTAAACACGTCTCTGAGGTATTCCCCTCCCCCCTCCCCCGTTTCAGCCTCAGGATCAGGGTGTTTATGCTATAATTAATCACTAAGGTGTGATGTAAACTAGGCTGTGCATTCATTCATTTTTCATATGGCTTCATAAAAATGCTAAACAAAACGTGCAGGGAAACAAATTCTGCTGGAATTGGGTACTTCTGTTTACACAATCACCTCCCTCACAGCTGAGATCTTCACAGGGTTGGAACAGAGAGACTTCTTTACCCAACTGGATGGAAATTTGCTGCACCAATCTTTTTCACATGGAGAGGACACTGGAAGAGCAAAATTCAGCACATGTGCAAGCACAGGTCACGTTCAGGTTCATTAGGTGACCATAAAAGTCACAGTTCTATGACCAGGATTCATTTGATGTTTGATGTTTCTTAAGCAGGTGTCCTGGGCTGAGCCTCTGGCTCAGGACAGCAGTGTAGGATTTACCCCAAAGGAGTAATGGGAACACTTGCACAGAATTGCAAGTTGAATAGGAATAACATTTACAGAAGTGAGCAAAGTACAAAAGGCATTAGGGGACAAGGAAGAATACAGGCAGGACTGGCTCTGGCTTGCCCCCCCGGATGAGGCCTAAGGTACCCAGCAGAAATCAGTTCCTGCCAGCCAGGCTCCCTCCCACACAGCCAAAAGAGAAGGCAGCAGCTAAGAGCCAAAGCACCTGGAGCCAAGGGAGAGCTGTCTGGAAGGTCTGCTACTAATGTAGGGATAACAGAGGAAAGGGAATGGGATGTCACAATATGCAGAGCCTCCCTCTGGGGACTTCCCACCCCTCGGGGGAGTTTCATCTCCATGGTACATCAGTTCATCCTTCACCTACAACAGCAGGCAGCATGGAACTAGGGGGCCGGGGGGGGCATGCTCTGCACACTGCTGAGTCTGGAGCTGTTCCTTCCTCCCATCTGCAGCAGGAAGCAGGCAGAGCCAGATGTGTGCATGTCTTACACCACGCCTGAGCACAAGGCAGCCTGCGTAACACTTGGCAGCCGTGACATTTGCTAGAATCAGATGATGCTCTACCGGGGGAACATCCATGGAGAATCTGACTTAGCATCCTGAGCGGTGCCTGCAGCCTTCTATAGTTCTGGGGTGGTTTGATGTTGTGTTTGCCTTGGTGCAGAGCTTCCTCTGGCACAGTTTCCACTGCTGCTCCCCAGACTCATGTCCCTCACTGAAAACACTTCCCAAGGCCCTTGGGTTTTGCAGTGCATCTTGTAGAGTGCTGCTGGTCAGTGTGGAAATGGAGGGAATCCATTTGCTCTTTCTGTGTTTCAGAGATGCTCTTTAAGGACTTTTGACGAGGGCTGGGAGTGCCAGGACGAGGGGCGATGGCTTTGAGCTGGGAGAGGCGAGATTGAGAGGAGATGAGGGAGAAATTCTTGAGAGTGAGGGTGGGGAGACACTGGGACAGGTTGCCCAGGGAGGCTGTGGTTGCCTCCTCCCTGGAGGTGTTCAAGGCCAGGGTGGATAAGGCCTTGAGCAACTTGGGCTGGTGGGAGGTCCATCAGAGGAGCACAGAGATGCTGAGGGACTGGAGCACCTCTCTGACAAGGAGAGGCTGAGAGCCCTGGGGCAGTTTAGCCTGGAGAAGAGCAGCCTGAGAGAGGGTCTGACCGATGTTTGCAGATGTCTAAAAGGTGCTGGTCAAGAGGCTGGGCTCTTGTCAGTGGTGCCCAGTGACAGGACAAGGGACAACAGGGACATGGGAGACTTCACTTTAACATAAGGAGAAACTTCTTTGCTGTGAGGGTGCCTGAGCACAAGATTGGGCTGCCCTGAGAGGCTGTGGGAGATATTCCAAACCCACCTGGATATTGTGATCCTGCCTAACCTGATCTTTAGCAGAAGGGTTGGGCTAGATGATCTCCCAGAGGTGCTTTCTAACTGCCATCGTTCTGTGATTCTGTGACCAGCAGGTTGGTAACAACAAATCCATTGTAAAGGCAGATATGTTTTATTTCCTGGTGAGACATCTTTGTAACTGTCATTATCTGCAAGGACTGAGAATTTCCACAGCCTCCTAAACTTCTTTGTCAGGACTTTGTTAGTGCACCTCTAGGGCAGAGATATAAGGAAGGTCAGAAATTATTCAAAGTGTATAGCATGAAAGCAGGTTGCTCTGGAGCTTCAGTTGATTTAGCTATTTAGCAAACAACTGAAGATAAAAATAGCAGGGCTTAGGCTCTGGAAGCTGCACTCTCACAACTGAGCCTAGCAGCATTCATCAAGTCACTCACTTCAACAGCAAATTCACACTGACAGTTTTGAGTCTGGCCTTGTACAGTATCTGGTGTGAAGAGTCCTGGCCCACAGCTGAGGCTCTAGAGCAGCACAGCCCTCAGCCATGCTGTTGCTGTAGCAAGCTCACTGCTGCCTTGGCACAGGCTGCAGCTGGGGTTCCAGCACTCGGTACCCATCCCAAACATGTTTCTGCAAGTGGGGAAACCAAGGTCACAGAATCACAGACTGGTCTGGGTTGGAAGGGACCTCCAAAGCTCATCCAGTCCAACTCTCTGCACTCAACAGGGACATCCTCCACCAGGTCAGATTGCCCAGAGCCCTGGCCAGACTCACCTTGAATATATCCAGGGATGGGGCATCAAGCACCTCCCCGGGCAACCTGTTCCAGTGTTCCAGCAGCCTCCTGGTGCAGAACATGTTCCTCACATCCAATCTCAATCTGCTCTGCTCTAGTTTGAAGCCACTGCCCCTGGTCCTGTCCCTGCAGGCTTTGCAAACAGTCCCTCTGCAGCCCTCTTGTAGCCCCTTCAGGTCCTGGCAAGCTGCTCTTAGGTCTCCCTGGAGCCTTCTCCAGGCTGAACACCCCCAGCTCCCTCAGCCTGTCCTTGTAGCAGAGCTGCTCCACTCTCCTGATCACTTTCCAGGTCCTCCTCTGGACCCACTCCAAGATGAGGGAATCACTCCCACAACCTGTGATTCCTGTTATCACTGGGAGATGACTTGCAGTGATGGTGTGGGGAGTTTCTTGTTACCTTGTGAGCTGGGTTGAGGGCTGGACTGGCTGATCTTTGAGGTCTCTTCCCACTGGATGTATTCTGTATGAATCTGTGTGACTCTGTGCCACCCTGCAGAAGCCTTACCCTTGTGTGTGCTGGGTAGACCACTGGGGAAAGCTGGGGAAAGCCTGGATGCTTAGCCCTGAGAAGCTAGGAGATACAACAGCTCAGCTGTGTGACTGTGAGACAATTTCAGCAGAGCCTGTGTGCTGCATCCCAAGAGCTGGCTGGGAAACTACAGCACCTGCATCACTCACATACCTCCCGGCCCTCCTGGGCCAAACCCAGCTGGGGCTCCAGTGTCACATGGCCTACGAAACCAGCTCAGCTGGGAGCTGGCAGGTTCTTAAGCCACCTTGTTGGGGTCCCCATCACATGAGCTTTCCTTTCAGAGCATGATCAGCTTTAACTCACGGCTCACCTGTTTGGTCTTGCCCTGCAGTGGCATGGGAGAGCTTAGACAGCAAGAGCTGGGTGTTATGAATATGCCCTCAGAAATGAGCAGCAGAGATGTCAATGACAAATATCTGTTAGGTTTATTTATATATATATATATATATATACAGACTCTGCAGGGGGCATGTGCAGTCCCCTTCACGGGTGTCGATATTCGGTTACTGGGACTATCTCTACGGAATGTTTGGGTATAGGCACTTGAACCAAATGATTCACAGAGCTTAGAACCGAAACTGACTGGGAGAGCGGCGGGGGAGGGGTTGGTCAGCGACCGGCGACCCTCCACCCGGAGCGGTTTGCACGATACCCCAACTGAGACTCTCTGAAGCAAAGCTTGGCTTACGAGCTGAGAGCTTCGGGAAGTCTTCCCTTACTGATGTTTAGAGTCCGGGGAACGCGGCACGGATGTGCCGCAGTAAGGACGCAGGAAATGGCGCCGACCGCCTGGCTGCGCCGCCTGGCTGCTGCTGCCGCCGGGACACAGAGGTTCCCCGCTCGGGGGGGGGGCACTGTGGCAGGTCGGCAGCGCTGGTTCACACGGGCTACCAGGGTTTCTCCTGTGGCGATGGATCACGCAGCGGCTGATCCCACGGGGTACTGTCCACAGCCCTGCACGCAGCTGGGTGCAGGTGGCAAAGTACCACGAAGCCTCTTGGAGCGCTGGCTTTAGTCCCGGGCAAGGTGAACCACACCGGCACTGGTGCGCACACAGATACAGGCTCAGACACAAATGGGGGGGGGCTCATCACCAAACGACCCCTATTGACCATTTGCCCCAGGGAATACTGGTCCAGGGAGCATCTGTTGCTAACACAGAGGTTAACCAATGATCTGGCACCTACCGAATATGGTGTAAGCTTATGCTATGAACAGGGAAACAAACACATAGCCTGACCCTTGTGTGCCACAGGGGTGAGACCAGCCCAGGCAGGCAGCTTACCTGGACTCAGTGGCGCCAGGATCCCGCCTGCCGCCTTCAGAAAGGAGGGGGCACAAAGGAGGGTTAACACACAGAGAAGTATGTCCTAGAAATATTTGGGGCACAATCCTGGCCATAAGCATCATTCACTACACTGAGCTGGCTGGAAGCACAACATGGGTGTAAGTACACACAGCTTCAGCCTGTGCCCAATGTGCAATACAGATGGAAGGTTTGCTTTTCAGCAGACACCGAGTGAATGAACTCGGCTCAGTCACACACCCACGCAGACGTGCTGCTCGCACTGCCGTGCTTGGCTTGGCTTGGCTTGCTGGTGCTGAGTGTCACGGTCCCCACGCCACGAACCAGCCTCCCCAGGCCTTTGCTCCGTGCGTGTTTTACATCAGGAGTGAGCTGCACGCCAGCAGCCTGCTGGGGAAGCTGCAGGTCTTTTGTGAAAGTCTTTCCTTCAGAATGTTTTATTTAAGGAATGGAATCAATAAACCTCCCCCTGCAATACTGCCTGACCACCTGTTGCCTTGGGTGAGTGACTTCTGGGATCAATGATCCGTGGAGTGGGTTGGAAGGAGCCACACACTCTGCCTGGCTGCTCCAGGATAATTGCTGCTGCTGAGTCACTGCCTACCAACTGAATCATCTCGAGGAAAGTGAATCCTGCACGCGAGGCTCTCGGAGCTGAGCGCGGGGATGGCTGTTGAAATGCAACATCTGCCTCCAGATTTCTCTGCCTTTGATTTTGTGGTTATTTTTTGCTGGGGCTCACAGCTGGCCGCGGGGCAGTGTGGCTGCCCAGCAGGTGCGAGGGCCGGGCCGAGCTGCCTGCTTTCCAAGCGGCAGAGCCAATTTGGCGTTCCCATGAATAATTCAGGCAGCGTGATTAATAATTGCTTTCTTTGAAAATATAATGAGCACAGTTTGGATGGCTGGACTGAAGGCACCCTACCTAGCAAACATTGCTTTTGAAAGCCACTTGAAAAATACCCCAACTAATCACCTGGGAAAGAACTGTGTGCAGAACGAGAGGGACAGGGGCCGCCCGGGATGGTGGATCTGAGCCTTCGGGGAGCTGCCTTGGATTAGCAGCAAGGCAGGGAGGGAACACCTTCCCAGAGCCACCAGCCAAAGCTGAAATTCAATGCAGCTATCCCCGGGGAAATGAAGGTGCAGATATGCAAGGGAGTTTAAGCACCTACAAAGGGATGAAGGGTAGGGTTGAAAGACAGAAAAAGCCTGGAGCTGTATCTGAGAGGGGCTGGAAATGGGCTGCCAAAGGGAAAACTGTGAAGATGGCTTTGATGTGATGCATGCAGATGGAAATAGCAGCTAGAGCGGGAGAGAAGGCTTCAGTGAGAGATCTTCTGCTCAGAAACATGAATGTAGAGGTGTTTACAGCATTTGGTTTTCATGAGGGTTCCCGGGGTTTAGTTCTTGATGACTGCATCGTGTCTGTTACGCAGCGCGGCTGGGTGACAACTGTTTAATGCCTGCTTGCTCACATCTTACAGCGAGGCTTGAGGGAAGGCCCTCCACGCTGAATGCTAGCTTTACAGCTTTACAACATCGTGCTTTCTCCTACAGTCTCTCCTTCTGACCCTCAAAAACTTCCCACTGTTTTTGCACAGCAGGGAACGTGTAGCAGGCAGGAAGCTTATCCCCGGACGTGGAATGGATCAGTGTTTAACCCAAGCGTGCTGGGAAAGGAGCTCAATCTGCCTCATGCTGGAAAGGACCAGACCTGAACCAGTCTGACTCTCTGACAAGATGCTGCTGCTACTGACCATGTTTTGCATAGAAACAAAGGGAGCTGATCATCTGTACCCAAAGGGGTGACTGAAGAGACAGTGCTGGTCTGTGAATCTCACAGGTGTTTCTGGAGTCTGGGGCCAGAGAAGGAGATGTCTAAATCTGGAAGAAACTTCCTTTTTAGCACTTCCTATTGGCTATTTTAGAATGGAATGGAATGGAATGGAATGGAATGGAATGGAATGGAATGGAATAGACCAGGTTGGAAGAGACCTTCAAGATCATCACGTCCAACCCATCAACCAATCCAACCCACCTAAACAACTAACCCATGGCACCAAGCACCCCATCAAGTCTCCTCCTGAACACCTCCAATGATGGTGACTCCACCACCTCCCTGGGCAGCACATTCCAATGGGCAATCACTCTCTCTGTATAGAACTTCTTCCTAACCTCCAGCCTAAACCTCCCCTGGCACAGCCTGAGACTGTGTCCTCTTACAGCAGTGATTTCCATTCCTCTGTATCTAGCTGCCCCTGTGCATTTTGTAGACACCCCACCAGGCACTGGGAGTGTCGTGAAGGAACTATGCTCCTGATGTAGTGAACACCTCTGAGCATGGAGGCTGCACTCCCAGAGTGGTAGCCAACACAAGGGTGCAGCTGCTGCCAGGTTCAACCTCAGCCTTTTCAGCTCAGCTCTTTAGAGTGTGCTTAAGGAGGTTGGTACGAAACTGCCACTCACAAAGGAAAAGCACTTTGCACTGCAAGAACCTGCAGGGAGAAGATGCATCAGGAGAGGGAAAGAGAGGGAACCCTGTGAATAATCTTTTGTTTGGGAGTATGACCTCTCCAGAGCGATGCAGAGTCTCTTAGTAAATATTGCTGCACAGGTTAGCCTTTGTGTGGAGCAATGGAGCAAAGAGCTGCCTGAAGCACGCTGTCAGCTAAGTGAAGAGTGGGATGGGTACTGAGGTGCTAACTTGGTGTAATCCATGGTTCACCTTCATGGAAGTTCTGCGTTCCCGAGCCTGTTCCTCACAAGCAGCTCTAAGTGTTGCCAGCTCTCAGGCAGAAACGGTGCAGTCAGGGGAGAAGGTGTCAGGCACAAGAGAAAGGATTGTAGGGGCTCACGTCCATAGAAAGATGGCGTCTGAAGGCTAGTGCTAAGAGCATTAACGCTCACTCCCTTTGCTCATTGGCGTCACTACAGTGCCTGCAAAACTGGGAAGGGGATGTCTTCCTTTGGGACCTGCTGTTATCTTGAAGCTGCCATGACTTCTGCTTCAACTTCATTTTTAAACCAGGAAATATTAGTCATCCATTCTCAATCTACAGCACCTAAAATTCTCACCTTGAATCTGCTCCAGGTTCCAGAGCACAGTATCATCTCTGCCATGCAACCTGTGGGCTGGTTTCCTCACTGGCTGCAGACCAAGGCTCACAGGTTTTTGGTTCCCCTGCAAAACTAAAGTGTGCTGGTGGGACTGTGCTCCTCATCCCAGCTCCACCTGTGCAACCTCAACAAAGAGCTGGGGAGACACACAGCATGAATCCAGCCATCCGAACACAGTGGCTGCCAAGGAAGCCACTTCTCCTTGGAGGTACCTCTCCCAGCACCTCTTGACAGCACAGAGTCCCTCCAGCTGCAGGCTCTGCCAGCCCCTCTTGCCCTTGCACTTCGACCCCCTGGCACCCCTCACTCATAGAATCACAGAACTGTCAGGGTTGGAAGGGACCTCAAGGATCATCCGGTGCCAACCCCCTGCCATGGGCAGGCACCCCTCACACTAGAGCAGGTTGCTCAGAGCCACATCCAGCCTGGCTGCAAAAACCTCCAGGGATGAGGCTTCTACCACCTCCCTGGGCAACCTGTTCCACTCATCCCAACTAACTTGGGGCTCGTACATGCAGCATGTCTTACCCAATCCACACAGCCAGCAGTTTGGCTGCCTATCCCCAGAGCAGACCCCACTGTGGGACTTCTCCCACATCATCTCCACTGCCAGGCTCTGCCCCTTCAGCCCTCCCCTCTGCTCAAGGCTGCTGCAAAGATTGGCATTCCTAATTAGCTTTTGATTGTAATGAAATCCATTCATCCATTCTGTGGCATGGCTCATTTGTGACTTTGTTACAAAAGCAGAAGTAATTTCGTGAGGGAAGTGCAGAGCGCTGCCAGCTTTCCCCTGCGTCTCACCTACAAAAGGCTTTGGGTGGAGATGAGGGAGGGTGGATCAGAAACTTCTTCATACTCTGCCAAAGGAAATCAAGCTGGGAGGCAGCTGACAAAAGGTGGCAGTGAGAGAGTTAAGAGAGCCGTGTTGCTGCAGAGGTGGAAAGCCCTAATGCCACAAAAATAGCAGAGCTGAAAAATAAACCCAAGCGTTCAAAGGGAGCTTAAGGCAGGCAGGAGAAGGAGTTTCTTTTTCACCTAAAAGGAGTAAGCCCTGTGCTTGCAGAGCTTCGAGAAGCTTCCAGCCAGCAGGACCATTTATTGCCCTCCCTCAGCATGTGGCCAGGCTGGGTTAGCACATCACTTACCAGAGCCACCTTAGCACAAACACGTACCAGAGCAACCTCCTGCCTGCCCTTCCTCTGCCTTTTCCTGCACGTCTGAGAGTCAAGCTGCCACGAATGTGCTGTCTAAGGGCCTGGTTGTGCGTACCTGGCTGAGCATGAATCTTCTGGATGGCATCATTTGAAACACCCATTTCCATGATAGGATGTGGGTAAATTTGGATCAGATATGTCTCCTTATGTAAAAGAGATCTTCTTTTAGTAACACATTGTCTGCTGCCTTTGCCTAGCACCCCCTACCATATGCTCTTTAAAACAAGCTGTTGCATTTCAAGAACTGTCCCTAGTAATTAACAGGAAAAACATTGTCTTTTTTTCCTCAATAAACTGGGAGACCTTGCACCAATTTAGATTTGGTTTTCCTTCTGGCTACTTGTTCCTGTAAGCCATAAAATCACTTCCTTCTATCGAGTCCCTCACTCCTGCCTGTCAGCTCAGCTTTTAGCACCAATGCTCCCAATCAATACAAAGCAAGAGTTTCCCAACCACCTTTTCATCTCCCCTTTCCACTTTAAGTTTCTTGAAACCCTTAAAAGTAATTTGCTTTGAGACCTCGAGGAGAGGAGAGGAGAGGAGAGGAGAGGAGAGGAGAGGAGAGGAGAGGAGAGGAGAGGAGAGGAGAGGAGAGGGAGAGGAGAGGAGAGGAGAGGAGAGGAGAGGAGAGGAGAGGAGAGGAGAGGAGAGGAGAGGAGAGGAGAGAGGAGAGGAGAGGAGGGAGAGGAGAGGAGAGGAGAGGAGAGGAGAGGAGAGGAGAGGAGGAGAGGAGAGAGAGGAGAGGAGAGGAGAGGAGAGGAGAGGAGAGGAGAGAGAGGAGAGGAGGAGAGGAGAGGAGAGGAGAGAGGGAGGGAGAGGAGAGGAGAGGAGAGGAGAGGAGAGGAGAGGAGAGAGGAATAAACCAGGTTGGAAGACACCTTCAAGATCATCATGTCCAACCTATCATACAACATCATCTAATCAACTAACCCATGGCACCAAGCACCCCAGCAAGTCTCCTCCTGAACACCTCCAGGGATGGTGACTCCACCACCTCCCTGGGCAGCACATTCCAATGGCCAATCACTCTCTCTGTGTAGAACTTCTTCCTAACCTCCAGCCTAAACCTCCCCTGGCACAGCTTGAGACTGTGGCCTCTTGTTCTGGTGCTGGTTGCCTGGGAGAAGAGACCAGCCTCTGCCTGTATACAACCTCCCTTCAGGTAGTTGTAGAGAGCAATAAGGTCACCCCTGAGTCTCCTCTAACCTTTATAAGGGGACAGCACAGGCTGTTCCTTCCCCTTTTCCTTTTTCCCCTTTCCCTCCCTCTCCCAGTGCAGCTCCCTTATCTTGCTTTGTGTGGGAGCTGGGCTTAGACTGGCCTTGCAGGGGCCTGAAGCTGGGTTTGGTAACAGGGGTGCAGAGAGGTTTAGTAGGGAGAGGGGGATATTTGAGGCTTGAGTTTTTGGCCTGGAGGTTTGGGGAAAGCTTTGGCTTTATGGGCTTGTGTGCTAAGCCCAGACTATGGCTTTTGTGTCTGCTTTACACTGTAGCATGGAGTTTCTGAGCAGCACTTCCAATATGTTCTGCATTTCTATCCAACCCTGTGTGGAGTTCTTCCTTAATTACTTCAAGAGTAGTTTTAGAGCCTGTCCTCCTCCACTCCTTAAATGAAGACAGGGAGCTGTCTCTCACTGTCTAGTCCTCTCCTTTTGGTGACAGTTGCAGGCTTGTTTGACATCTAACCACCCAAAACTCAGAGAACAAGGTAACTGTCCTCACAGAAGATTGTTTTTCATCTCTCGATGAATCCTTCTATGAAGTCCCCTACTAATTGGCATCCTGTTGATTTCAGATGACTTTCCATCACCGTTCCATACAACCCTACACAAAAGTTCCCACTACACTGGGAGCCATTTTAAGCAGAACTTGGCCTGGGGTTTGTTTCATTTGTGGGATTTTTGGAATGGAGGCCTGGAAGTGAAAATGTTCTTTGGCAAAGAAGATCTTTTCAGGGGTCTTAATGAGTCTGGAGCCCCAAGGTTAGCTTCTCTTGGCTGAGCATGCCAAAGGAATCTTGAGTTTAGAGCTGCCTTAACAAATGCAGCTCTTGTGATCTAGTCATGGGGTCTGTTGACAGGCATTTCAGCCTCAGGTGTTGCAATTCCATGTGCAGGTGCATCAGTGACTTTGGCCTGCTCTGCAATCTAGAAAGAGAACAAGGTTTGCTGGAAGTGAAGAGGAAAAGTGGTGTTCTGAAAAGCAGCTCCTTGTTGCTTGCTTCTCTGGGTCTCACAGGGCCTGAGCAAAGCCTGAAGCTGCTGAAGGCTGAGCTCTGCAGAAAACAAAACTGCTACCTGGGGAGCACTTTGAAGAGATGACTTTTCTTGACCACCAAAGGTTTGGGCTTCAGCAAAGCTAAGCCAGAGGGAATCTTCTGCAGGCATTTAAACATTCCAGCAGCAGTCCCTTCCTCAGCTGGCAGGGACAGCTTTGTGCTCTTATTTTAGGAGAACTTCCAGCCTTCACCTCCTCTTTGTGTGCCACAACTAAGCAGAAAATGATGGGGGATCCCCTGCTGAGAGACTTCTGTCTTCCACAAAGAATCCTTCAACAAAGCTGGAAAATCCCAATTTCCTGAAGACTAAATCCCATTTAATTTTGGCATGCAGGGGCTTTGCTCCATTTACAAAGACAGTCAGGTGTGTGGATCAAGCACAGCAGATACTCTGCCTCTCAGCTAAAAGTGAATCACAGGATGACAGAACACATCTTTCATTGGAAGAGGCCTCCAGGCTCAGCCAGTCCAACCTCCACCCAGAACTTGCAGTGGCTCAGCACCAAACCATGGCCCTAAGCACCAGCTCCACACACTGCTTCAACACCTCCAGGGATGGGCACTCCAGCACTGCCCTGGGCACAACATTCCAAGGCCTGGGAACCCTTCCAGGCAAGAAAGATTTCCTAGCAGCCAGCCTGAGCCTCCCCTGGGGCAGCTTGCAACCATTGCCTCTGCTCCTGTGGCTTGCCACCCAGGAGCAGAGGCTGTCCCCTCCTCACTGCAACCTCCCTGCAGGGAGCTGCAGAGAGCAAGGAGGTCTCCCTCAGCCTCCTCTTCTCCAGCCTCAACCCCCCAGCTCCCTCAGCCCCTCCTCTAGCCCAGGGGCTCCAGGCCCTTCTGCAGCCTGGCTGCCCTGCTCTGCACAGGCTCCAGCCCCTCAATGGCCTTCCTGCAGGGAGGGCCCAGAGCTGAACACAGCACTCCCGCTGTGGCCTCCCCAGTGCTGAGCACAGGGGGATGATCCCCTCCCTGGCCCTGCTGCCCACCCTGCTTCTGACCCCAGCCAGGATGCCTTTGGCTTTCTTGGCCCCCTGGGCACTGCTGCCTCATGCTCAGTGACTGCCACCCAACACCCCCAGGTCCCTCTCCAAGTCCAACACTCTGAAGAATCAAGTGCTGATTTGCTCTTCCTGGGAGTACTTAAGTGATGGATTTACTTCTTCTAAGGCAGCAGCTGTTTCAGATGTGTGCTATCCATTAGGCAATGATTTCCCTATGGGCTGAGCCTGTAGAACATATGGCAAGTTGAGGTCCCCATCATCAGATCTGCACACACCATCAGCACCCATCACTCCCTAGGACACTGAAACCCCTTCTGGATACAGCCTGCAGGCCCTGAAAGAGACCAGAGGGCCAGCCCTCAGCATTGCAGAAGTAAATCCCCACTGCTACTGCTTCCAGCTGCCTCTCCCAGGATTGTGAATGGCTATAAAGACACAAGAGTGTGAAGAAGCAATGGGATTGAATTTCACTGAGACCATTTATCCCACAGTCTGTGACTTTGTGCTCCCTCTGTTTCCAGTTCTGACCTCCAAATAAGAAGATTTTTGCTTGCATTCCTCTGCTTCCATCCTGCACCAAGGGCTGTGAGGGAGGAGGTGTTTGCATCGTCAAGCCAGCCTGCAGGGCCTGAGGTGGCAATGTGCAAGGCTTGGCTTTCACAGAGCACTTAGTGTGTGTGCTGTGTGGCTTGGAGGGCCAGACAAGCTGTCAGACAACAGTAAGGGTACCCCCACAACGTGGCAAAAACAGAGTAAGGGGAAGATCTTAGCCACATGCTGTGGAGAAGTGTCTGGGAGAGACTTGTTTTATCTGAGCCAGGAGAAGAGACGTCTCTGTTCTGTGCTGGGAAGGAACAGTTGTGCTCTTCCTGTTCATTCCTATGCAAAACTGAAAGCTGCTAGAAGCTGGTTAGGAGGAGCTGCTCTCCTCCACCAGCTTGGGAGAGGCTCCAGGCCAGCTGGTGGAGAATCTGCAACCTGCCACCACCTGAGCAAGGTCTGCCCACAGACTCCCCAGAAACATGCTCCCTTTGCAGGCAGATATTTTGCCACCTGACTGAAAACAAATCTCTGCTGGGAGAGTGCTTTTTACCAGCCAGCTCTCATCACTGCTCCTATCTTCCTTCTTCACAGCCTGGAGCAGGAAGCTGGACTGGGTGACTTCCAGAGGAGTAAATGTTAGCAGTGCTGGGAGCAGCTTTCCCGGGTTGGGCTGTGGTGGGGATGAAACAGAACGAGCGTTGCCAAGCATCACAGCTCTTCCGTGGCTCCTGAATGCTGTGTGCTCTGTGGCTTCAGAATGCCAGCAGGAGGGAAACATCCATCACCTGGAGTTGCATTGTATGTGCCTGCCAAGGATCCCTAGGGACAAGGGAATGTCAAACAAAAGCTAAACACACTCAAGGCTATGGGGTGGATGGGTTGCACCCAAGGCTACTGGAGGAGCTGGAGGAGGTACTCACCAAGCCTCTTTCTACCATTTTCAGCAGTCCTGGCTGTCAGGGGAGGTCCCAGAGGAGTGGAGGGTAGCAAATGTGACTCCCATCTAGAAGAAAGGATGAAGGGAAGAGTTACAGAGCTGTCAGTCTGACCTGGGTGCCAGGAGAGGCCATGGAGGAGACCATCTTGAGTGCCATCACACACCACATGCAGGACAGCCAGGGGCCAGGCCCAGTCAGCACTCTCATAATCTTCATGGCCCTCCATCCTCTGGACCTCTCCAGCAGGTCCATGGCCTTCCTGTGTTGCATGTCCCAGTGTTGCTCCAGGTGAGGTCTCCCCAGAGCAGAGCAGAGGGGCAGGATCCTCTCTCTCCATCTCTGGCCAAGTTGCTTTGGATGCAGCCCAGGCTGCCCTTGGCCTTCTGTGCTGCCAGTGCCCACTGCTGGCTCCTGTCCAGCTTCTCCCCCCAGCACCCCCAAGTCCCTCTCTGCAGGGCTGCTCTCAATCTCACCACCCCCAGCCTGCACTTATAAGGAGGATTGTCCCCACCCAGGGGCAGGACCTTGCACTTGGCCTTATTGTACCTCATGAATTTCACTTCAGCTCACCTCCAGCCTGTCCAGGTCCCTCTGGAGGACATCTCCTGCCTCTGGCATATCAGCTGCACCACTCAGCTTGGTGCCATCTGCAGACCTGCTGAGGCTGTCCTGGTCCCACTGTCTGCAGCACTGATGAGGATGCTGAACAGCCCTGGTCCCAGCACAGACCCCTGAGGGACACCACTTGTCACCATTTGCACATGGAGCCATTGGGCACTGCCCTCTGGATGAGACCATCCAGGCAACTCCCTACCCACCAAGCATCCACACATCACATCCACAGCTCTCCAGCCTAGAAGGGTGCTGGGGACTGTGTCAAAGGCCTTGCAGAAGTCCAGCCAGGTGACACCCACGGTCCTTCCCTTGCCCACTGATGCAGTCACTGCCTTGTAGGAAGCCACCAGGCTCTCAGGCAGGACTTGCCCTTGGGGAAGCCCTGCTGGCTGTCTGCAGTCACCTCCCTGTCCTCCATGGCCTGAGCAGAGCTCCTAGGAGGATCTGTTCCATGCTCTGCCCAGGCACAGAGGTGAGGCTGACAGGTTGGCAGTTCCCAGGGTTCTCCTCTCCACCTTTCTCACCACGGGTGGATCTTTCCCTTCTCCCCGTGCCCAGGGACTGCACCTGACTGCCAGGACTGTTCCATGTCATGGGGAGAGGCTTGGCAACTCCATCAGCCAGTTCCCTCGGGGCTCTGGGATGCATCTCATCAGGTCCCACAGACTTGTGTACGCTCAGGCTCCTCAGGTGCTTCACCTAGTTTTAGATAAACCAGTTGTTGAAGTTGTTTTAAATCATGTTCAAGCTCTGACACATTTTGAAAGGCAAAGACACAGGAGACACTCTGCAGAACTTAGTCTTTAAATGAAGATGGGATGGCAAAGAGGGTGGGGAATGTTAACAAGGTCTGGTTGAGAGGTGTGCCAGCCCATGGCAGGGAGGTTGGATTAGATGATCTCTAAGGTCTCTTCCAGCCTAGGTCATTCTATGATTCTCTGAACAAGGGACACCACAGCCCTGGAGAGGAACTCTGACAGAGCCCAGGTGTTGGCAGTCTCCTGTACCTTTAGCATGGAACTGAGAAGTTTCTTGTTACTGCCTTCAGCTAGTTACATGGAATGTACCTCTGCCAGGTTCTGCTACAAAGCACACAGTGCCAGCTCTGCCTGTCAAGATGTGGTTACAAGAAAAGCAGCCCTGTGCCAGATGCATCACTGCTTCCAATTAGTGAAGACCAGCAGGAAAGCTACATTAGGAATGGATTCTTATGGTGGAGTTAATGCACAGCACTTCCACAGGAGTGCAGCAATCAATACATAATAAATGAATGTGAAGCACTGAGACCTTCCTCCTCTCCTCTCCTCTCCTCTCCTCTCTCTCCTCTCCTCTCCCTCTCCTCTCCTCTCCTCTCCTCTCCTCTCCTCTCCTCTCCTCTCCTCCTCTCCTCTCCTCTCCTCTCCTCTCCTCTCTCTCCTCTCTCTCTCCTCTCCTCTCTCCTCTCCTCTCCTCTCCTCTCCTCTCCTCTCCTCTCCTCTCCTCTCCTCTCCTCTCCTCTCCTCTCCTCTCCTCGCCTCTCCTCGCCTCGCCTCGCCTCTCTCGCCTCGCCTCGCCTCTCCGCTCGCCTCGCCTCGCCTCGCCTCGCCTCGCCTCTCCTCTCCTCGCCTCGCCTCCTCCTCGCCTCTCTCTCTCCTCTCCCTCGCCTCTCCTCTCCTCGCCTCTCCTCGCCTCTCCTCTCCTCTCCTCGCCTCTCCTCGCCTCGCCTCGCCTCGCCTCCCCATCCTTCCTTACCTCACCCTAACCCGCTCCTGCCAGAGCTGCTCTATACAATACAATACAATACAATACAATACAACACAATACAATACAATACAATACACCAGGTTGAAAGAGACCTTCAAGATCATCACGTCCAACCCATCAACCCACCCAACCCACCTAAACAACTAACCCATGGCACCAAGCACCCCATCAAGTCTCCTCCTGAACACCTCCAGGGATGGTGACTCCACCACCTCCCTGGGCAGCACATCCCAATGGGCAATCACTCTCTCTGGGTAGAACTTTCTCCTAACCTCCAGCTTAAACCTCCTCTGGAGCAGCTTGAGACAGTGTCCTCTTGTTCTGGTACTGGCTGCCTGGGAGAAGAGACCAACCCCCACATGGCTACAGCCTCCCTTCAGTGAGTTGGAGAGAACAAGAAGGTCACCCCTGAGCCTCCTCTTCTCCAGGCTAAACAACCCCAGCTCCCTCAGCCTTTCCTCACAGGGCTTGTGTTCCAAACCCCTCCCCAGCTTTGTTGCCCTCCTCTGGACACCTTCCAGCAATACAACATCCTTCCTAAACTGAGGGGCCCAGAACTGGACACAGGACTCAAGGTGTGGCCTAAGCAGTGCAGTGTACAGGGGCAGAATGACCTCCCTGCTCCTGCTGGCCACACTCTTCCTGATGCAGGCCAGGATGCCATTGGTCTTCTTGGCCCCCTGGGCACACTGCAGGCTCATGTTCAGCCTCCCATCAACCAGCACCCCCAGGTCCCTCTCTGCCTGGCTGCTCTCAGCCACTCTGCCCCCAGCCTGTAGCACTGCCTGGGGTTGCTGTGGCCAATGTGCAGCACCTGGCACTTGGATGTGTTCAATCTCCTGCCCTTGGCCTCTGCCCATCTGTCCAGCCTGTCGAGGTCCCTCTGCAAAGCCTCTCTTCCCTCCAGCAGATCAACTCCTCATCCCCCAGTCTGTAGCACTGCCTGGGGTTGTTAAACCTCACCCTGTTGGCCTCAGCCCTTGCCTTTCACCAGCCTCAGAACAGAAGCCCTGGGAAGCAGCAGCGTTTCCTTGGGGCACCGACTGATTGCTGCCTTACAAATTGCTGTTAACCAATCATTGCAAAAACCTCTTCAGTTTAATTGCATCGAAATAACTGCTCTGCTCTAGAGAGAATGCACAAGGGGGGAGATTGCACTACAAGACTGGCAACTGTTTGCCTGTATTATTAATAGATTAATTAGACAGTGCATTTGAGACATGATTGCCTGGGAGAATGTGCTTCCCAGGCTGGAGCAGTGAGCTGAACAAGATGGAACTTCAGTTGTCAATGGTTACCCCGTGGATCCACACAGACATTTATTTTGGTAACAACTTGCAGAGTATTGGCATCATCACTGCAGGCTCCAGTGTGATTAAGAGTGCACTGAGGGTGGCACTTTAAGGCATGTTCAGAATACATAAAGTTAACATACAAGAACCCCCGTGGACAAAGCCAGGAGGTTACCAACGGCTTCCCCTTCCCTGCTCCCTTCCCTACCCCCTGCACAGAGGACAAGAGGAGGAGCAGAGAGTTGGTTAGTACTCAACCACCCCAAAGAACACAGCCAAGATTGGGAAAGCCAGGAGAAGCACAAGTTAGCATCTGCCAGAGGGATTGAAGCAAAAAGAGAGGAAGTTAGTTTACATTACTAACTTCATGTTAGATATCTGCCCAATGGTATTGCTTAGACCTTCTCACTATTGTCCTTTTTACATCCAGTGCCAACTTATTTACATTCAGCCACTTTCTGTTCAAGATCAGTGGAAAATTTTCTAGGCATAGCCTAAAACTGCCACAGACTTTCAAGTCCCAAATGATCCCACTGGAGACCTAAAAGGCCTAGAGATGGGTTTGAGAAGAGTTTTTGCTGGTGTTTGTAATTGCCTTGTCTTGGGTTAAGGGACCAAGACAGACTCTCTTCAACTCTTTCTCAGAGTAGTTAAAGAAAAGCACTCCACAGGTGGATTGGACAGGACTGGAAAGCTTAAATGGAAATGCTATCCATAGGCTGCATGCTACAGTATAAAGCATATCAAGAACACCAACTCCAGAATACACAATGCATACCAAAAAGCCCCAAACCAACCTTTTCCCCAGACATGCCTTAAAACTCCACCCTTAGTGCTCTTTTCTTTCCCCCTTCTTCAGAGAGTCATAGAGTCACAGAATGCTCTGGGTTGGAAGGGACCTCCAAAGCTCATCCAGTCCAACCCCCCTGCACTCAGCAGGGACATCCTCCACTAGATCAGGTTGTTCACAGCCACATCCAGCCTGGCTCCACCACCTCCCTGGGCAACCTGTGCCAGTCTCTCACCACTCTCATGGGGAAGAACTTCCTCCTGACATCTAATCTGAATCTCCCCTCCTCTAGCTTGGAGGTAAAGCAGCAAAGAGCAATGAGTTTAATCCATGGCACAAAAAGCTCAGGTGAGAGAGCAGGTTACATTTACAGTGGGAAGCAGAGGGTGCAGCCCAGGGCACCTCTGGAGCTGGGGAGATCTGGGCCCAGATGCTGCAAACAGCAAAGGCAGAACTGTTCCAGAGGGTGATTGCCCATTGGAATGGGCTACCCGTGGAGGTGGTGGAGTCACCTTCATTGGAGGTGTTCAGGAGGAGACTTGATGGGTGCTTGGTGCCATGGGTTAGTTGTTTAGGTGGGTTGGATTGGTTGATGGGTTGGACGCAATGATCTTGAAGGTCTCTTCCAACCTGGTGTAGTGTATTGCATTGTATTGTATTGTATTATATTTTATTGTATTGTGTTGTATCCTGTTGTGACAGAGAAGGAAGGGAGCTGATCATAGCCAAAGGTTGCTGCTAGTCTGAGTGACTTTGCTTTGCTTCCATTCTGTGTGGACATCTCACCTACACGCTGCCTTTACACTCAAGCAGTCCTCGTGTCCAGACAGTGAACATGAGCTGGATTATAGGAGTTTGATAACTGCAGAATGCAACACAAAGTACAAAACCACAGCACTGCACTGGCATGGATTTCACTGCAGAATGAATTCCTTAGCTCTTGCCCTAAGGAACTTGTTCTCCTCCATTTCAGAAGCTGTCAGAGCTCTCAAACCTTGCAGTTAATTAATAATGTTTGCTGCTGGAGATATTGAGAAAAAACTGCTAGGAGCCGATTTAATCCAACATGATGCAAGCTTCTCATAGAGCTCTTCCTAACAGGCCTGGTGCTTGAAGAGCAAACCAGCCAGAGACAGGCTCTGCAGCACCAGGGCAGCTGCTGGGCTGCTGCTCTGCTAACGAAGTGTCTGCTCCCCTCACCCTCCAGACAAGAGTTTATTAAGCATGAAGCCAGCAGGAGTGAGAGCGGAGATGCCTGTGCAGAGGTTTCAAGCAGCAATGAGATGATCACTGAATGTTGTCTCTGATCTGTAAATCATCACTTCTAATGACCTGAAGGGCAATGGGTAAAAATGAGAGGGGAGAAAGGACCAAAAGGAAGCTGCTCTGTCCTCAGAAAGAACTATCACATGGCCTTCATGAGGGAGGCTGAGGGAGCTGGGGTTGCTTAGCCTGGAGAAGAGGAGGCTCAGGGGAGACCTCATTGCTCTCTACAACTACCTGAAGGGAGGTTGTAGCCAGGTGGGGGTTGGTCTCTTCTCTCTAGCAAGCAGCACCAGAACAAGGGGACACAGTCTCAAGCTGTGCCAGGGGAGGTTTAGGCTGGAGGTGAGGAGAAAGTTCTTCACAGAGAGAGTCGTTCGCCATTGGGATGTGCTGCCCAGGGAGGTGGTGGAGTCACCATCCCTGGAGGTGTTCAAGAGGGGACTGGATGTGGCACTTGGTGCCATGGTCTAGTCATGGGGTCTGTGGTGACAGGTTGGACTCGATGATCTTTGAGGTCTCTTCCAACCTTGGTGATACTGTGAGACTGTGATTTCAGGAAATACCTGCAGAAGCCTTTACCAGAGGAGGCGAAGTCTGGGTCTTGATTCCAAATGCATGCAAGCCATTCATGCTCAGCCATGGGTTGGCCATTTGTGCTCAGCCATGGGTTGGCCATTCATGCTCAGCCATGGGTTGGCCATTTATGCTCAGCCATGGGTTGGCCATTCATGCTCAGCCATGGGTTGGCCATTTGTGCTCAGCCATGGGTTGGCCATTTATGTTCAGCCATGGGTTGGCCATTCATGCTCAGCCATGGGTTGGCCAGCCATGGGTTGGCCATTTATGTTCAGCCATGGGTTGGCCATTTGTGCTCAGCCATGGGTTGGCCATTCATGCTCAGCCATGGGTTGGCCATTTATGTTCAGCCATGGGTTGGCCATTCATGCTCAGCCATGGGTTGGCCATTCATGCTCAGCCATGGGTTGGCCATTCATGCTCAGCCATGGGTTGGCCATTTATGCTCAGCCATGGGTTGGCCATTCATGCTCAGCCATGGGTTGGCCATTCATGCTCAGCCATGGGTTGGCCATTCATGCTCAGCCATGGGTTGGCCCATTCATGCTCAGCCATGGGTTGGCTTTATGCTCAGCCATGGGTTGGCCATTGCTCAGCCATTTGGCCATTCATGCTCAGCCATGGGTTGGCCATTTATGTTCAGCCATGGGTTGGCCATTTGCTCATGCTCATCTCAGCCATGGGTTGGCCATTCATGCTCAGCCATGGCTTGGCCATTTGTGCTCAGCCATGGGTTGGCCATTTATGTTCAGCCATGGGTTGGCCATTCATGCTCAGCTCAGCCATGGGTTGGCCATTTATGTTCAGCCATGGGTTGGCCATTCATGGCCATGGGTTGGCCATTCATGCTCAGCCATGGGTTGGCCATTCATGCTCAGCCATGGGTTGGCCATTTATGTTCAGCCATGGGTTGGCCATTTATGCTCAGCCATGGGTTGGCCATTCATGCTCAGCCATGGGTTGGCCATTTATGTTCAGCCAGCCATGGGTTGGCCATTTATGCTCAGCCATGGGTTGGCCATTCATGCTCAGCCATGGGTTGGCCATTTATGCTCAGCCATGGGTTGGCCATTCAGCCATGCTCAGCCATGGGTTGGCCATTTATGCTCATTTATGTTCCATGGGTTGGCCATTCATGCTCAGCCATGGGTTGGCCATTTATTCAGCCGTTCAGCCATGGGTTGGCCATTTAGCCATGGGTTGGCCATTTATGTTCAGCCATGGGTTGGCCATTCATGTGGGTTGGCCATTCATGCTCAGCCATGGGTTGGCCATTTATGCTCAGCCATGGGTTGGCCATTCATGCTCAGCCATGGGTTGGCCATTCATGCTCAGCCATGGGTTGGCCATTCATGGGTTGGCTCAGCCATGGGTTGGCCATTCATGCTCAGCCATGGGTTGGCCATTTATGCTCAGCCATGGGTTGGCCATTCATGTCAGCAATTCATGCTCAGCCATGGGTTGGCCATTTATGAACTGTCTTGGGCTAAAAGGGAGCAAGGCAGTCTTTGTAACTCCTCTCAAAGCAGAAAAGCACTCCACACCTGGGCTGGGAAGTTGAAATGGAGCTGCTATCCATGAACTACGTGCTACAGTGCAAAGCACATAAAATACACAAAAGCCATAGTCTGAGCCTAACACAGAAGCCCCTTAAGCCAAAGCTTTCCCAACTTCCACCCAAACCAGGCCAAAAATGAGGCCTTGTATGGCCCCCCCTCAACATACCTCTCTGCACCCCCCATTACCAAACCCCTGTGGTGCAGCTAAAACTGAGCTCCCCAGCTCCAGCCCCTGCCAGGCCTGCTCTCAGCCTCACTCCCCTGAAACCACAAAGGTAAGGAGCAGCATCGTGAAGGAGAAAGGAGGGAAAGGGGCAGAGGCAGCTTGCCATGTCCCCTTGCAAAGGCCAGATGCAGGCATTGTGGGAATGAAACAACAGGAGATTACCATTTCCTGCCCACTCCTGGAAGCTCTGGGCTTCCTGCAAGACTCACCTGGTTCTTGAAGGCACCCAGCCTCAACCCATGACAAGAGCCCAGGCCAGGCCTGCTGTGGTAGCTTGTTTGGAATCAATGGGTCTAGAGCTGCTGGAGAACTCTCTACACCTCTGCATGAGCTTGGGGGCTTACAACTGCCTTATGGCTGGGGAAGATAATACAATAATACAATAATAATACAATACACCAGGTTGGAAGAGACCTTCAAGATCATCGCGTCCAACCCATCAAACAATCCAACCCACCCAACAACTAGACCATACAGCCAAGCACCCCATCAAGTCTTCTCCTGAACACCTCCAGTGAAGGTGACTCCACCACCTCCACGGGTAGCTGATTCCAATGGGCAATCACTCTCTCCGTGTAGAACTTCTTCCTAACATCCAGCCTAAACCTGCCCTGGCGCAGCCTGAGACTGTGTCCTCTTGTTCTGGTGCTGGATGCCTGGGAGAAGAGGCCAACCTCTGCCTGGCTACAACCTCCCTTCAGGTAGTTGTAGAGAGCAATAAGGTCACCCCTCAGTCTCCTCTTCTCCAGGCTAAGCAACCCCAGCTCCCTCAGCCTTTCCTCATAGGGCTTGTGTTCCAAACCCCTCACCAGCTTTGTTGCCCTTCTCTGGACACGTTCCAGCAAGTCAACCTCCTTCCTAAACTGAGGGGCCCAGAACTGGACACAGTACTCAAGGTGTGGCCTAACCAGTGCAGTGTACAGGGGCACAATGACCTCCCTGCTCCTGCTGGCCACACTGTTCCTGATGCAAGCCAGGATGCCACTGGCCTTCCTGGCTGCCTGGGCACACTGCAGGCTCATGTTCAGCCTACAATCAACCAGCACCCCCAGGTCCCTCTCTGCCTGGCCAATCTCCAGCCACTCTGACCCCAGCCTGTAGCGCTGCCTGGGGTTGTTGTGGCCAATGTGCAGAACCCGGCACTTGGATGTGTTCAATCTCCTGCCCTTGGACTCTGCCCATCTGTCCAGCCTGTCGAGGTCCCTCTGCAAAGCCTCTCTTCCCTCCAGCAGATCAACTCCTTCCCCCAGCTTGGTGTCATCTGCAAATTTACTGATGATGGACTCAATGCCCTCATCCAGATCATCAATAAAGATGTTGAAGAGCATGGGGCCCAGTACTGATCCCTGGGGCACACCACTAGTGACAGGCCGCCAGCTGGATGTGGTGCCATTCACCACCACTCTCTGGGCTCGGCCCTCCAGCCAGTTCCTAACCCAACGCAGTGTGCTCCTGTCCAAGCCACGGGCTGCCAGCTTGGCCAGGAGTTTGCTGTGGGGAACGGTGTCAAAGGCCTTGCTGAGGTCCAGGTAGACCACATCCACAGGCCTCCCCACATCCACCAGGCGGGTCACCTGATCATAGAAGGAGATCAGGTTGGTCAGGCAGGACCTGCCCCTCCTAAATCCATGCTGGCTAGGCCTGAGCCCCTGGTCATCCTGTAAGTGCTGTGTGATCGCACTCGAGATGAGCCGTTCCATAATCTTGCCTGGCACTGAGGTCAGGCTGACAGGCCTATAATTCCCTGGCTCATCCAACCGGCCCTTCTTGTGGATGGGCACCACGTTGGCCAGCTTCCAGTCTTCTGGGACCTCTCCAGTAAGCCAGGACTGCTGAAAAATGATGGAAAGTGGCTTGGACAGCTCATCTGTCAGCAATCTCAGCACCCTAGGATGGATCCCATCCGGTCCCATGGCCTTGTGGGGGTCCAAGCGGCTCAGTAGATCTCTAACTTCCTCTTGGAGCAGTGGGAAACTATGCAGCTCTCTGGCTCCTTCTGCCAGCTCTGCAGGCCAGCTGTCTGGAAGACGTTCTGCCCTGCTAGTGAAGACTGAGGCAAAGAAGGTGTTAAGTACCTCTGCCTTTTCCTCATTCTTTGTTACAACGTTCCCCTCCGTGTCAACCAAGGAGTGGAGGTTGTCCTTGCCCTTCTTCTTGCTATTGATGTATTTATAGAAGGACTTTTGTTGTCCTTCACAGCAGAGGCCAGTCTAAGTTCTAAATGGGCTTTTGCCTCCCTAATGAAAATGCCACTTTGGTTCCAGACTTCCTCAG